>OX493328.1:12272258-12897258 GCA_950371115.1 Anania fuscalis
AACAAGTTATTTTAGCCAGATTTTTGAAATAACAAGAACCGTTATTATAGCTGTGTTCTTAAAACTTTTATGCTTTTAATATTCTTCTTATAAATATAATTAACTGTCCCGATTATAAAAACACAAAATAAAAATTGAAAAAAGAAAAAGTAGATTGCGTCTTCCCTTAACAACATGTAACTGATTTATTTAGGAGACCATTCTGCAAACAAAAATATTATGCAACTGTCAACATTTCTATGTTCAAGAAGAGTTATAACTTCTCAACTCTTTGACTTTTTACATTGACTAGAAGAGTAGTTTGGTTAAGTTGTAATGATATATAGTATCTATTAATTATCATTCTTTTTTCCTTATCTTTGAAAATGGAGTTGGCTTATGTTCTTGCAGTATCTTTTATTTTCTTATCAGTTTACATTGGACTTTACCATGTATTGTAAGCTTGGTCGCCAGTGTAACTGATTGAATATTCCTTTGTAATTTGTTTAATACATAATATATATTTGGGATATTCACAATATTTTAATAGCGTTTTAATTTCCTTCTTTTACCTTTTCAGCTTAAGGTAACAACACACACACAGCACACATACCCTTTAAAGAAATATAAAATAAAAAATCTGAAGTATATTAAAAAATCCGCCAATATTTAACTATGTTCATGTGTACAGCTTCCTAATGACACACACGATGCTTAATTTCAAATCTCTGGGCATGTTGGTTTCAAAATTATAAGCCAAAATCTGTTTTACCGTCAAAAAAAATCAAAATAGTGGCTCGGAAGCGGGCAAAGCGCGACGTTGCGTGTACTTCGGCCGTCTGAGCCAGAGTCCTAGAGAGATCTCGCATATCTAGGCCACATGAGTAAAGAAACGGAACAGAGACAAAGCTTCATACGAATGCGCTGTGATAGGTACATCACTACAAGTGCAACGCGTGTGTGTGCGTGTCCACTGGCCGCTTGTCACGTATGAGCCGAAACCGCTTCAAACTAGATCAGCCAGTGGTCAATCTCAGGGCTTGCAGGCGTGAAGCTGGAAACATACTATCGGACGCGGCTTACAGCCGCGACTTAAAGGAATCTAGGTATTGAATGTACACTACGGTGTGCAAACCATCGGACGTAACCTTGGGCTGACCTTGAGCGCTCGGACGTCCGACAGCAATCTGGCGCGCTGGATGTTTCTGTAAGCCGAAAACGTCCGCGGACGGTATGCACGGGGCGCGGACGCGTCCGAGCGTCAGAAGGACGCCGACTGCGCGAGAGCTCGCACGTGCTTATTGATTGCACGAACATTTTTATTATAAGATAGCTAGCGATTTATTAACGTATGCGAAAAAGAAACCCGCTTATCACCGTATTCAGTATTATGTTACAGGAAATCCCCGGGACCTGGACAAGATTTATTTAGGGTTCCGGACCCAAAGCGTAAAACGGGGCCCTATTTTATAATTAGTATTACTAAGGCTCCGCTGTCCGTCTGTTTGTCTCTCTGTCTGTCTGTCTGTCTGTCCGTCTGTCTGTCTATCTCATGAACCGTGATAGCTAGACAGTTGAAATTTTTACAGATGGTGTATTTTTGTTGCCGCTATAACAACAAATACTAAAAACCGGAATAAAATAAATATTTATGGGGGCTCCCATACAACCAAAGTGATTTATTTTGCTCGTAACTAAGGCTTCGCTGTCCGTCTGACTGTCTGTCCGTCTATCACCAAGCTGTATCTCATGCACCGTGATAGCTAGAAAGTTGAAATAAATATTTAAGAGGGCTTTCATACAACAAACGTGTTTTTTTTATAGAAAATGGTACGGAACCCTTCGTGCGCGAGTTCGACTCGCACTTGGTCGGTTTTTTTGGCCTGGATAATTGTATTTTGGATTAGCTACTATTTTTCAGAATTTTCTTCCAAAATCTACTAAACGATACAGATTTTCTACTGAAATTACTACTAAATCATCGTCACACTAAAGTGGTCACACTCATGGCGTCCGCAAGCAACGTCCGAAGGACCGTGCACACTGATCAGTCGCGGCTGTAAGCCGCGTCCGATAGTATGTTTCCAGCTTGACACGACGCTCGAATGTCGTGCGTGTTTTGTTTTTGTTATAGAGTTTCTCACATAATACGTAGTAATATTTTTGTTTTAGTATTTAAAAAGTGTTGTAAATATGGTTGTACATTGTACTGTGTGTGATAATACCTCCTGACAATTTTATTGCATTTGTTGAATTGCTTGATTCAAAATTTCGCGAATATTTTGATCTTCATGTACAAATTGTTAATATTGGTAATGACATATTAGCACGTTTGCAAGATTGTACATTTCATATGCCATGTGATTATTTCCCATTGGATTATTTGAAAAAACTTTATATTAGATTTAGAATTTATCATTCGATTAAAAGACACAACAAATTATTAAAAACCAAAAGTAATAAAAAAATAACCTATTTTAATAAAAAATGTATAAAACATTTGTATTTTAAATTTATTCAATTGTGCCAACCCTACCAAAATAGGTATAAATTTTGCTAGCTCTTTAGAAGCTTTGTCTCTGTTCCGTTTCTTTACTCATGTGTCTAGGCTGATAACGAATCGTAGGTGACGGCGATATACCTAGGTTTCATCGTTTGTGACGCAATAGATTTTTGAAAAATGAAAAAAACCTGGCTCAGACAGCCAGAATTTCACTTTTTCCGACACTCTGGATCTCAAATTCTAGAGGGTTTTAGGGCTCCGTTTCTTATCAAATGTTATAGTGACGCGCTATGTGACGGCACTTTCGCAGAATCATGAAACACGTGAGGTCAGACAGCCTGATATCCGGCCGTCTGAGCCATTTTGTTTTTGCAGATATATAAACGAAATATCACATTTCAGACTCATCTTTATGGATTTTACTTTAGTGACGCGATATGTGACAGCTCTCGACCAGATTTGAACCTTCGTTACCCACTCATTTAGGAGCCTTCTAAAAAACCTGTTGGCATAGACAGCCGGAATCCAGCTGTCTGAGCCAGCCTGTTCTACCACTTCCAGGTGTTCTACGTAGCTGGAAACCTATCTAATCGTTAGTGACGGCGAGTGTTAATACGAATTGTCGTTTATGACGGCTCTATGTGCCGTCAGACAAAAGATATAAACTAATCAATTGTTTTCCATACATTGATGCATTAGGGTGACCACACTTCACACGTATTAGGTATGCAAGGACTAATAAAAAAGAAAATCTTGGCCAAATTCCCCCGTTTCGCGACAGCTGCTTGCCGTGTTCTTTTACTACGTAGTTAGACAGACCTATGAAGAACCAATCAACACATGGATATTACTTTTTGGGTTTAGAGTGACTTGAAGATAAATAACACTTGAAAAAAAACATAGACCTCAGGTGGGACTGGAACCCACGTCCCATCGCATGCCGGGCGAGTGAATTTCCAACTAAGCTACCGAGGACGTAGAGTGACTTGTTTAGGGTAATAAATACCCGGCGCCTCCACTATAACGTACTGTAACGTAGTGTAACGGGCCAATGGCCGAAGCTGGGATAGATTATTGGGAATTGATCGAGAACAAATTATTTCACTTAATGAATTATATTTATTTAAAGGTTCTTTACATGAGGAATGCAGAAAATACTTAACTTTTGAATCGTTTTGCTCAATTTTAAATATCAAGTTTTTACTTTTATAAATCTTTTAATTATTTTCCTTCGACTCCAGATTTTCTAATGAATCCCGAAAACAAAAGTTCTTTCTACGTCAAAGAAAAATATTCAAAAGCAAGTTTCATATTTCGAACATACCTTGGTAGACGTAGAGGTTTTATTCGCTCGGCTATAAACCTCTCCATTATAACGTACTGTAACGGGCCAATGGCCGAATTTGGGATAGATTATTGGGAATTGATCGAGAACAAATTATTTCACTTAATGAATTATATTTATTATAATAAAAAACTAAAAACCGACTTCAAAATGAAACTAAAAAGCGAAAAATAATATTGACTAAAATACCTAATCAGTTCTTTTTGAATCGGTGCCAGCCATCGAGAGTTAAAATCTGTTTATTCGCACCGACTCCAAAAAGAACTGATTAGGTATTTTATTCAATATTATTTTTCGCTTTTTAGTTTCATTTTGAAGTCGGTTTTTAGTTTTTTATTAAACTTATTTTATTTTACAATTTTAAGTGTTAAGTCCTCTATTTTTCCCCTCCTAACTCCGCCAAAAATGACTTTACAGCAAAGTGACCTAGACAAATGTTGTTCTTTTGTGGACCACCCACCCAATGGTATAATAAAAATAGGGTACTATTAATGATCAATTTTTCGACGAAATTTATTACAAGTCCCAGACGCCTTTAAAATAAGCTTCAGTTTTCACCTTCCAACTCCGCCAAAAATGACTTAACAGCAAAGTAACCTTAGCTAATGTTGGTCCTCTATGGACCCCCCATCGAATGGTATGATAAAAATAAGGTGTTATATTGGGTCAATATTACGACGAAAATTTGTAAGTCTTAAGGAAAGGGTTTTCCTACACTCCAACCAGAACGGCGGCTATTTTGGTGTCGTAACCATAGGATAAGATCTTGCATTAAATACCAAGTCAATTTAAGAAAGGAACTTTAATTTTTTTTTTCGTTACTGGGTGCGCCAATTTTTATTTACTGGGGGCGTACCCGCCCCCAGTAAATAAAAATTGGCGGTCAGGTACCTCATAAACTCCACGTCTGCTCAACACACTGCGAAATACGTTATGTCGACAAAAAGCAGTATTATCTTCTAACTCCTATCCGTTAAGGAGTTCTGTGGCTTCCATCATCAGATCAGCAACATGACATGATGATTACCAGACCCAAAAATTAGCAGTGAGTCAGAAAATATATGCAAAACATTATGGGTGCCTATAAAAATTGAGGGTTGCCCTCGATTTCCCAAGGATCCCATCATCAGAATCTGACTTGGTGTAAATGGGACCACCTCGGGAGTATACCCTTTCAAACTAAAAAATAAATTTTGAAATCGGTCCATAATTGACGGCGTAATCGCGTAACAAACATACAAAAAAAAACAACATTCAGACGAATTGAGAACCTCCTCCTTTTTTTGAAGTCGGTTAAAAAGGTTCTTTACATGAGGATGCAGAAAATACTTAACTTTTGAATCGTTTTGCTCAATTTTAAATATCAAGTTTTTACTTTTATAAATCTTTTAATTATTTTCCTTCGACTCCAGATTTTCTAATGAATCCCGAAAACAAAAGTTCTTTCTACGTCAAAGAAAAATATTCAAAAGCAAGTTTCATATTTCGAACATACCTTGGTAGACGTAGAGGTTTTATTCGCTCGGCTATAAACCTCTACAGTACCTAAGTAATTCAAGAGGAAATATTGTATAAACACGCTTCAGGTAATTTGTTTTACTGTAAATAAGCTATTTTTTTTTTTGTCAACTTGTCCCACATGCCTACGGACCATTTGGTACAAGATATTCCGCAAGTCATCTGATGACTTGGGGAATAGAGATATTAAGTATTTATATTCATTTTTTGTACTACTTACAGAAATGGGAGATTATCCCATTTCTTTAAGTAATTCACCAACTCGTCCCACATGCCTACGGCCCATTTGGGACAAGGTGCAGAAAATAAATATAAATAATATCTTTATTTTGGAAGTCATCTCCCGTTTCATTGAGTAATTCACCAACTCTTCCCACACGCCTAGGGCTCATTTTGAACGAGATGCAGAAAATAATAAATTCGTATTTTATTTTATTTTTATTTATTTATGACATTTCTATGCTAGTGCTATTTCTAAAGTATCATAAATATTTTTAAATCAAATACCACATTCATGGTAATAATCACAGATAAAATGGACGTATATACAAGATTATAGTAATTTGGAAACCTCCTTAGATCTCTTTCTTACTTGGCACTCAGACTTAAAACAATAGTTAGTATACCTGTTTAAAGTATTAATTATAATTCAATAATCAATCTTTTCTCGATTTTTATACTTAATCAGAATAACAAATTACCCATAGCTACCTAATAATGTTCAATTACTTAAATGCAACCATCAGTCTTTACCGATTCCGGCACCGGCAAGACCGTCACCATTGTCGAGGCCATCCTGCAGGTCTCACACTACTATACTTATATACAACGTGGCTGGCCGGGGAACAGAACCCAGCCGCGCCCTACCTGCTGCACGGGCCGCCCGGCACCGGCAAGACCGTCACCATCGTCGAGGCCATCTTGCAGGTCTCACACTACTATACTTATATACAACATGGCCGTCACAAACGACAATTCGTATTAACACTCGCCGTCACTAACGATTAGATCAGTTTCCAGCTACGTAGAACACCTGGAAGTGGTAGAACTGGCTGGCTCAGGCTCAGCAACAGTTTTTTTTAGAATGGCTCCTAAATGCGTGGGTAACGGAGGTTCAAATCTAGTCGAGAGCTGTCACATATTGCGTCACTAAAGTAAAATCCATAAAGATGAGTCTGAAATGTGATATTTCGTTATATATCTGCAGAAACAAAATGGCTCAGACGGCCGGATATCAGGCTGTCTGATGACCACACGTTTTTCATGATTCGGCGAAAACCGTTGCGCGTTGCATCAAAATGGATGAAACTACTTTAGATGCCGTCACATATCGCGTCACTAAACATTTGATAAGAAACAGGGCCCTGAAACCCTCTAGAATTTAAGCGTTTGAGCGAAACGTTTTCTATTGCGTCACAAACGATGAAACCTAGGTATATCGCCGTCACCTACGATTCGTTATCAGCCTAGATATGCGAGATCTCTCTAGGACTCTGGCTCAGACGGCCGAAGTAGGTACACGACGTTGCCGTTCCGTGCGCTATACTATTGCAGTCGAGTTTGAATAAGAGCTAGTAGGTATTATTTGGAGTTATTTTAATTTGCGCTCTCGATCGTTTTTATTTCTATTCTAATGCTGGGGCTTCACCTGCGTGACGCCTAACGTTCAAATAAAGGCATGCTTAGCGTTAACGAAATTAAAGCATTAAGCTACGCGCTAAGTGCGTGGCCACACTTATTTGACGTTTAATTCTAGCGTCTAGCGACTTAGTTAGCGTGTGATCTGTGAGTGTGTCTTTAAAATAAAATAGAACGCTTCCAAGAACTCAATACTTTTCTTATTTTGTCTACTCCATCCTAACTTAATAACTATGCACTTTAACATTTATTTCACAAGGAGTTTTTGAATGTGACCGTGTTTTATCATGTTTAGTATAGTAGGTGTAGCCACAACAACGCACTAAACGCCCGCTTAATCCCTTTGATGTGTCAAAAGTTACCGCCGTGCGAGCTATCGACTAACGTCTAATGTTATTAAAGCAAATTAGCGCATAAAGACCGGCCACACCTGCGTATTACGTCAAATAGAGCACTAAATAACGACATTAGACGCATGTGAAGCCCCAGCATAAGAATGATAGACCAGGAGCTAGTGACGAAAAGGCTATGTAGTACTTGCCACCATTTTTAGGACTCTACTACAAAAATATGACTTGGTAGATTTTGGGCTATGTCCGTTACTTTGATCTTCTGCCTAATGTTCTCTTTTCAAATTTTATCCCATAATAAAAACTTATTAACAAAAAAATTAAACCGCCGAAAAACTAAAAAACAAAAAATAAACTTTTTTATTTAATCTTAATAACTAACGGCCTTACTTATAAAAATCGACTAATCAACATCTTAGTAACTGATTAACTATTCACTGCTTAACTTCTTAAGTAGTGCGTAACTATTCTTCACTCATGCTGGGGCTTCACCTGCGTGATGCCTAACGTTCAAATAACAGCATGATTAGCGTTAACTAAATTAAAGCATTTAGCTACGCGCCAAGTGCGTGGCCACACTTATTTGACGTTTGATTCTAACGTCTAGCGACGTAGTTAGCGTGTGATCTGTGAGTGTGTCTTTAAAATAAAAATAAAAACGCTTCCAAGAACTCAATATTTTTTTCATTTTGTCTACTCCATCCTAACTTAATAACTATGCACTTTAAAATATATTTCACAAAGAGTTTTTGAATGTGATCGTGTTTTAACATGTTTAGTGTAGTAGGTGTAGCCACAACAACGCACTAGACGCCCGCTTAATCCCTTTGATGTGTCAAAAGTTACCGCCGTCCGAACGTCTAATGTTATTGAAGCAATTTAGCGCCCAAAGACCGGCCACACCTGCGTACTACGTCAGATAGAGCACTAATTAACGACATTAAGCGTTAGTTAATAACCACAATTTATATTTTACTCTGCCAACACCGGACTCTAGTCATTATGAAAGACCCAAATTCCAAAATACTATCATTGAAGCAAAAATTCAAAAAAAGAATGTTCAAAGCAATGCTTAGATTAAGTATTCTTTGTCTAAGAAGCAATGTCACTTGTCAATCAATCTTGAGACCAAAGCGTAGTACTTGTATTTTTCCACGAAGGGCAAGGTGATGGCTAGAGCCATACAGCCATTCTTAAGAAATTTCTAGTCATTTAGGAGTGTTTAACACATCACTGTATGCGGGACCCCCTAGATGACAGCTAGCTAGATAGAAAATAGCTGTTCCTGCGACGCCATTTCGGTGATTAAATTTTAAACAAGGGTACGATGCTGCTTATTTTGGCAGCTAGTTACGAGGTTAATAAGACGATGATTAACTTTAATTAGCGTTTATGAGTAAAGATATTTTTAAAAAGCTGTTCAGCAGTGTCTGAAATTTAATCAACGTTTAATATAAAATAAAAATTGTGGTAATTAACTAACTAACGCCTAAGTAGCGTTTATGAGTGAAAAATAGTTACGCACTACTTATGAAGTTAAGCAGTGAATAATCAGTTACTGAGATGTTGATTTGTCGATTTTTATAAGTAAGGCCGTTAGTTATTAGGGTAAAATAAAAAAAAGTTTATTTTTTGTTTTTAAATTTTTCGGCGGTTAATTTTTTTTGTTAAAAAATTTTTATTCAATTATTTTCTGTGGATATAAGATCAGCATTTAAATCTGAGAGTGAACAATAAATCACCCCTATTTTCCCACCCTTAGGGTGTTATATTTTTTTTTATTTATATGCGACAAATTTCGAGGTAAGTATACCTAATCTAATAAAAAAAGAATTATCAAAATTGGACTACTCTGTAAAAAGTTATGCGTGGTCAAACATTACAATCAGTGTGTAAACAATCAATCGTCCCCTGTTTTCCTACCCTAAGAGGGTTGAATTTTTTTTCAAATTTATATGGGACCCCCTTCGGACTATACCCTTTCTAATATAAAAATAATTATCAAAATCGGACTAGACTACTCTGTTATCCGTGATCAACTGATCATACATAAAAAAATCCAAGTCCAAGATAATGGGACAACTGTTAAAATGGTATAAACTACAGAAGAACTCCTTTTGAACAAAAATCATTTTTTGTGTTAATTCCGCTCCGATTCGAAGTTATTAGTTATCAAAGTTGTATCGTAGAAGTACCTACCTTAATTTGGATCAAATTAATTTTATCATGTGGTGTTAACAATTTAAAATGTGTGGCAATTTGTCCTATTTCAATACCTATCTTTATTATTTACTGAAATAATCGACAAAAATGTTCCTGCATTTTAGTTGTCGCCGCTTTAACATTTCTGGCGAAATTAGTGCAATGACCGACCAAGCAATAATATAATAATACAAATTTCGAATTTGGCGCATTTTTAACGTCAAGAGGACGTATTTGGGCTAACTCATTTTTTATTTACCAATAAAAGTGTGATATTCATATGTTGGGGCTTCACCTGCGTCTAATGTCGTTAATTAGTGCTCTATTTGACGTAATACGCAGGTGTGGCCGGTCTTGGTTCGCTAATTTGCTTCAATAACATTAGACGCTAGGCGATAGCTCGGACGGCGGTAACTTTTGACACATCAAAGGGATTAAGCGGGCGTTAAGTGCGTTGTTGTGGCTACACCTACTACACTAAACATGTTAAAACACGGTCACATTTAAAAACTCTTTGTGAATTAAAATATAAAGTGCATAGTTATTAAGTGAGGATGGAGTAGACAAAATAAGAAAAGTATTGAGTTCTTGGAAGCGTTTTATTTTATTTTAAAGACACACTCACAGATCACACTCTAACTAAGTCGCTAGACGCTAGAATCAAACGTCAAATAAGTGTGGCCACGCACTTAGCGCGTAGCTTAATGCTTTAATTTAGTAAACGCTAATCATGCCTTTATTTGAACGTTAGGCGTCACGCAGGTGAAGCCCCAGCAATACAAGCTCATGTTGACATAAAATCATGTAGAGAAAAGTACTAAATTAAAAAAGGTTTCCGAATTTCGGTAGGAAACCCTTACACATAGCGTAGTCATGACATCCACAGATGCATTTATAAGTACTTCAACATTCTCGAGAAGCAGACTACTTTTTAATTATTTCTTTAATTTATCAGGAAACATAACAACTTTTTGTTAACAATCATAGTTAAACGAAGAATTTACAATAAAACACTGAGCCAATAATTTCCAAAACATGGTACTTATGTTTACGTAATAACTTAAAACACAATTACTGATTTATTAAAACAACCTCCTAAATCCGCTCCATGTAGATTTGGTCAGTGCGGTAAAAAAATTCTATGCTATGGCCACTGAGCTACGGCTTCACACTCTGTCCTGTCTCTGCTTGTGGTCTGTGCCATTTATTTGATCAGTGGCAGTGTGGCCAGATTAGGCGATTTTTCGCCATTATGGCTACCGCAAGGGGTTTAATGGCGACCAAAAAATCCAATCGGCGACCAGTCGCCATTTAGGCTACCTAGGAAATAATTAACAATCGACTGTGACTAATAATTTTCTGTGAAACGGTGGAAAAAAATCTTTGATCTTATCTTTTTTCCATCTGTTCTGAAAGAGCGTATTAGTTAATAAAAGTAAAATATTTTAAAAAAGAAAGAGAAAGTTTAATTGTTTTCTGGCTACATGGGAAACATTTTGGGCGACTTTAGGCTACTTTGGCAAAAACAAAATTTGGGCGACTTTAGGCTACTTGGCATCTTGAAATCGGCGATTTCACTCGGACAAGATCTGCTGGCCACACTGATCAGTGGTCCACAGTTTTTAGTTTATTTGATCAGTGGTCTTGGTCTGTGCTCTTTGCCGTGCTTGCTGAATAGGTCTAAATTTCATATTCATTTCAATCGTAAAACATATTTCAATGGACGACGGTAAGATGAACCAGTCTAGTACTCATCAAAAAGATAGTGACGATAAACACACTAAGAAGCGAAACAAAAATAAGAAAAAGCGTAGTGGTGGGGATGGCGATCATGAAGTTACAGCACCAGCCGATAGTTTGGTGACATTACCAAATACAGGCGATGTTCATCAGAATATATCTATAAAAGATTTAAAAATGGCAATGGAAGTTTTAAATTTGCAGCAGAAACCAGCTAAAACAACAGAGGAGGCTTTACACAAGTCTTATCAGTTTTGGTCAACCCAACCTGTACCGAAAATGGACGAAAAAATTGTTTCCAATGAACCTATCGAACCACCTAAATCACCTGAAGATATACGTGCTGAGCCCTATACTTTACCTGATGGTTTTCAATGGGATACATTAAATTTAAATGAACCTTTAGTATTAAAGGAACTTTACACATTGCTTAATGAAAACTATGTGGAAGATGATGACTGCATGTTTCGCTTTGATTATCAAACAGAGTTCCTTAAATGGGCTCTACAGCCTCCAGGTTGGAAGATGGAATGGCATTGTGGAGTTCGGGTTATTAAGTCTGGAAGACTAGTTGGTTTTATTTCAGCTATACCAGCTGATTTAAGAATATATGATCATGTTCAAACTGTTGTTGAAATAAATTTTTTGTGTGTACACAAGAAATTAAGAGCTAAACGAGTTGCACCTGTTCTTATCAGAGAAATCACTCGTAGAGTCAATCTAACTGGAATATTCCAGGGAGTTTACACTGCTGGTATTGTCTTGCCTAAACCAATTGCAACATGTCGGTACTGGCACAGGTCATTAAACCCCAAAAAACTGATTGATATAAAATTCAGTCATTTATCAAGAAATATGACTATGCAGAGAACTCTCAAGTTGTTTAAACTTCCAGATGCACCCAAAACAACAGGGTTTCGCAAAATGGAACCTCAGGATTGTGAAAGAGTTGTCAAATTGTTAAACAGCTATTTGAAAAAGTTTGATTTAGCACCAATTTTTTCTGAAGAAGATTTCAAACATTGGTTTGTGCCGCAAGCAGGAATCATTGATAGTTTTGTTGTTGAGGCTGATGGTGACATAACAGACTTTGTTAGTTACTACACTTTGCCCTCAACTATTGTGTATCATCCTGTGCACAAAATTTTAAAAGCTGCATATTCCTTTTATAATGTATCTACTAAGACTCCATGGACTGACTTGATGCTTGATGCATTGATCACTGCAAAAAATTCTGGTTTTGATGTATTTAATGCATTGGATTTGATGGAAAATAAAGAATTTTTGGAACCATTGAAATTTGGAATTGGAGATGGTAATTTGCAATACTATTTATACAATTGGAGATGTCCTACTATGACACCAAATAAAATTGGCTTAGTTTTGCAGTAAGGAAAAACAGTAAATTATTTTGTAAATGCTAGCCAGTGGTTTCTTACACTTTGTGTAGTGTTTTTATTATAATATAGTCATAGTACAAAAATTGTGACTTTCATTGTGATTTTCAATATACATTTTAGTTATCTCAATCAGCTCTGCTTTATGATAACTAAAAACTTAAAGTTCGTGTCTACAGCTTCCTCATGACTCTAAGAGGAATTCTAAGCCTGCCATGCCATATTTTATGGCATTATGGCAGCAACCATCTTAGTTGCTATGAGGTGTTCTTTGTGTGTAAGCTGGAGAAATGTCTCCAGCTGACACATGCCGTTGAGGCAAACCAGTGAGGTTAAGTTAGGGTTTCAAAATATAGTCAGTCAGTCAACTAATAATTGGACCCCTTTTTGCGTGTACTTCCGGCCGTCTGAGCCAGAGTCCTAGAGAGATCTCGCATATCTAGGCTGATAACGAATCGTAGGTGACGCCAATATTCCTAGGTTTCATCGTTTGTGACGCAATAGATTTTTTGAAAATTGAAAAAAACCTGGCTCAGACAGCCAGAATTTCACGTTTTTCGACACTCTGGATCTCAAATTCTAGAGGGTTATAGGGCCCTGTTTCTTATCAAAAGTTTAGTGACGAGATATGTGACGGCATCTAAAGTAGTTTCATCCATTTTGATGCAATGGTTTTCGCGGAATCATGAAAAACGTGTGGTCAGACAGCCTGATATCCGGCTGTCTGAGCCATTTTGTTTTTGCAGATATATAACGAAATATCACATTTCAGACTCATCTTTATGGATTTTACTTTAGTGACGCGATATGTGACAGCTCTCGACCAGATTTGAACCTTCGTTACCCACGCGTTTAGGAGACATTCTAAAAAAACTGTTGGCACAGACAGCCGGAATCCGGCTGTCTGAGCCATCCAGTTCTACCACTTCCAAGTGTTCTTCGTAGCTGGAAACTCATCTAATCGTTAGTGACGGTGATGGTTAATACGAATTATCGTTTGTGACGGCTCTATATGCCGGCAAACAAAAGATATAAGCAAATCAATTGTTCTCCATACATCGATGCATTAGGGTGACCACACTTCCCACTTTATTAGGTATGCAAATACTAGTATAGTAGAAAATCGAGGCAACTCGTTTTACGACAGCTGCTTGCCGTGTTCTTTAAATACGTATTTATCTGTGATTATTACCATGTCCATTTTATTTGGAATGTGATATTTGATTTAACAATATTTACCATACTTTAGAAATAGCACTAGCACCCGCGCACGAAGGGTTCCGTATCATTTAACAACGGCAAAAAATCACGTTTGTTGTATGGGAGCCCCCTTAAATAATTATCGTATTCTGTCTTTTAGTATTTGCTGTTATAGCGGCAAACAGAAATACATCATCTGTGAAAATTTCAACTCTAACTACAACGGTTCATGAGATACAGCCTGGTGACAGACGGACAGCGGAGCCTCAGTAATAGGGTACCCTATTTACCCTTTGGGTACGGAACCCTAAAAAATCATGAATTTTTTATTTTCTGCTTCTCGTCCCAAATGAGCCGTAGGCATGTGGGAAGAGTTGGTAAATTACTCAATGAAACGGGAAATGACTCGCAAAATAAAGATATTATTTATATTCATTTTCTGCATCTTGACCCAAATGGGCCGTAGGCATGTGGGACGAGTTGATAAATTACTCAATGAAACGGGAGATGACTTACAAAATAAAAGTATTATTTAAATTCAGTTTTTGCATCTTGTCCCTAATGGGCCGTTCCAGAATTTCCAGTAAAACACAGCAAATTACTCTGAATAAGAGTGTTCAAACAAATTTTCCTCTTAAATTACTTTCCCTAAACAAGTCACACTTAACCCAAAAAGCAATTATTAGTGTTGATTGGACCTTCATACCAACGTATACGCAAAAACGTATTTACAGAACACGGCAAGCAGCTGTCGTAAAACGAGTTGCCTCGATTTTCTACTATACTAGTATTTGCATACCTAATAAAGTGGGAAGTGTGGTCATCCTAATGCATCGATGTATGGAGAACAATTGATTTGCTTATATCTTTAGTTTGCCGGCATATAGAGCCGTCACAAAAGATAATTCGTATTAACCATCGCCGTCACTAACGATTAGATGAGTTTCCAGCTACCAAGAACACCTAGAAGTGGTAGAACTGGATGGCTCAGACAGCCGGATTCCGGCTGTCTGTGCCAACAGTTTTTTTAGAATGTCTCCTAAACGCGTGGGTAACGAAGTTTCAAATCTGGTCGAGAGCTGTCACATATCGCGTCACTAAAGTAAAATCCATAAAGATGGGTCTGAAATGTGATATTTCGTTATATATCTGCAAAAACAAAATGGCTCAGACAGCCGGATATCAGGCTGTCTGACCACACGTTTTTCATGATTCCGCGAAAACCATTGCATCAAAATGGATGAAACTACTTTAGATGCCGTCACATATCTCGTCACTAAACTTTTGATAAGAAACAGGGCCCTATAACCCTCTAGAATTTGAGATCCAGAGTGTCGAAAAACGTGAAATTCTGGCTGTCTGAGCCAGGTTTTTTTCAATTTTCAAAAAATCTATTGCGTCACAAACGATGAAACCTAGGAATATTGGCGTCACCTACGATTCGTTATCAGCCTAGATATGCGAGATCTCTCTAGGACTCTGGCTCAGACGGCCGGAAGTACACAGAATTTCACGTTTTTCGACACTCTGGATCTCAAATTCTAGAGGGTTTTAGGGCCCTGTTTCTTATCAAAAGTTTAGTGACGCAATATGTGACGGCATCTAAAGTAGTTTCATCCATTTTGATGCAATGGTTTTCGTGGAATCATGAAAAACGTGTGGTCAGACAGCCTGATATCCGGCTGTCTGAGCCATTTTGTTTTTGCAGATATATAACGAAATATCACATTTCAGACTCATCTTTATGGATTTTACTTTAGTGACGCGATATGTGACAGCTCTCGACCAGATTTGAACCTTCGTTACCCACGCGTTTAAGAGACATTTTAGAAAAACTGTTGGCACAGACAGCCGGAATCCGGCTGTCTGAGCCATCCAGTTCTACCACTTCCAGGTGTTTTTGGTAGCTGGAAACTCACCTAATCGTTAGTGACGGTGATGGTTAATACGAATTATCGTTTGTGACGGCTCTATATGCCGGCAAACCAAAGATATAAGCAAATCAATTGTTCTCCATACATCGATGCATTAGGGTGACCACACTTCCCACTTTATTAGGTATGCAAATACTAGTATAGTAGAAAATCGAGGCAACTCGTTTTACGACAGCTGCTTGCCGTGTTCTTTAAATACGTATTTATCTGTGATTATTACCATGTCCATTTTAGAAATAGCACTAGCACTCACGCACGAAGGGTTCCGTATCATTTAAAAACGGCAAAAAATCACGTTTGTTGTATGGGAGCCCCCATAAATAATTATCGTATTCTGTCTTTTAGTATTTGCTGTTATAGCGGCAACAGAAATACATCATCTGTGAAAATTTCAACTCTAACTATCACGGTTCATGAGATACAGCCTGGTGATAGACGGACAGACAGACGGACAGCGGAGCCTCAGTAATAGGGGACCCTATTTACCCTTTGGGTACGGAACCCTAAAAAATCATGAATTTCTTATTTTCTGCTCCTCGTCCCAAATGAGCCGTAGGCATGTGGGAAGAGTTGTTAAATTACTCAATGAAACGGGAAATGACTCGCAAAATAAAGATATTATTTATATTCATTTTCTGCATCTTGACCCAAATGGGCCGTAGGCATGTGGGACGAGTTGATAAATTACTCAATGAAACGGGAGATGACTTGCAAAATAAAAGTATTATTTAAATTCATTTTTTGCATCTTGTCCCTAATGGGCCGTTCCAGCATTTCCAGTAAAACACAGCAAATTACTCTGAATAAGAGTGTTCAAACAAATTTAGAATAGTTTGTTACGGGATTGCTACCATGTACAGTCAACAGCACGTCGACCTACCCCAAAAGTAAAAAATTCTCCAATAGATTTTCAACTTTAAGCCTGACCTATAAAGTTCTATTTCAAATGAGAAAATTTGACATTTTGTAGTAGGTCGACGTGCTGTTGTCCGTACCTTATTTTTGAGTTCCCGATATTTCGGCACTGTTGCAAGCGCCATGATCACGGAGTAACTGAAGATCTTGCGGGTAAGTTGTTAAGGGCAAACATATCGGTCTACCCTCTTTCGCTGTCTTTTATTGCACGCGTCGGTACCATTGTCTACAAACTCACTATTTTCTCGCACCTGTTCTCGACACACAACACTAACAGTATCTGACCGCGACACAGCAGTTTGTTGTTTTTTCCGGTTTTTGCACATACGAATCACTGGATTCCAGACACTTGACAATTTAAACCCATCCTCGCGATTGAAATTTTTGTACTTTGTAATTTCAATCGCTTCCCTGACCATTCTTGGTATGTAGTGGCGTTCTGTCGAAATGATCTGAGGGTTGTGAAACTCAATCCAGTGATTGAGACCTGATTCCAACAAATGTTCCGCAATTGCCGATTTCTGTTTGTCGTTGTTTTTGACCGCTTTTATGTGTTCTTTCATTCGGCACGCTATGGTACGTTTTGTTTGGCCGATATATGAACTGCCACAGCTGCAGTCAATCTTATAGACACCCGGTTTCTCCATTGGGAAACTATCTTTTGGAGATCGTAGACATTGTGTTACTTTTCTTAATGGAGTGAAGACAGTATTAAGTGAGTATTTATGAAGTACGTTTGAGATCTTGTCTGTCACTCCTCTTATGTATGGCAAGAACACAGGTTGCCTGTCTACTGTGTCTTTAAAGTGTCTTGATTTGTGTCTAGATGGTAGCTGCCCTCTATATCCATTATTCTGTAAGACTTTCTGAACATGTTCCAACTCTTGGTTTAAGTGTTCAAGGTCACACAAGTCATAGGCTCGGTTTGTCAGTGCAGTTACTACAGAATTAAGATGTCGAGGGTGGTGATGCGAGGTTGCGTTGAGATAGCGGTCAGTGTGAGTGGATTTTCTATAGACAGAGTGACTCAGTGAACCGTCACTCCGCACTTCAATCTTCACATCCAAAAACAATATATTGTTCAAACAAATTTTCCTCTTGAATTACTTACCCTAAACAAGTCACACTTAACCCAAAAAGCAATTATTAGTGTTGATTGGTCCTTCATACCAACGTATACGCAAATACGTATTTAAAGAACACGGCAAGCAGCTGTCGTAAAACGAGTTGCCTCGATTTTCTACTATACTAGTATTTGCATACCTAATAAAGTGGGAAGTGTGGTCACCCTAATGCATCGATGTATGGAGAACAATTGATTTGCTTATATCTTTGGTTTGCCGGCATATAGAGCCGTCACAAATGATAATTCGTATTAACCATCACCGTCACTAACGATTAGATGAGTTTCCAGCTACCAAAAACACCTGGAAGTGGTAGAACTGGATGGCTCAGACAGCCGGATTCCGGCTGTCTGTGCCAACAGTTTTTTTAGAATGTCTCTTAAACGCGTGGGTAACGAAGGTTCAAATCTGGTCGAGAGCTGTCACATATCGCGTCACTAAAGTAAAATCCATAAAGATAAGTCTGAAATGTGATATTTCGTTATATATCTGCAAAAACAAAATGGCTCAGACAGCCGGATATCAGGCTGTCTGACCACACGTTTTTCATGATTCCGCGAAAACCATTGCATCAAAATGGATGAAACTACTTTAGATGCCGTCACATATCGCGTCACTAAACTTTTGATAAGAAACAGGGCCCTAAAACCCTCTAGAATTTGAGATCCAGAGTGTCGAAAAACGTGAAATTCTGGCTGTCTGAGCCAGGTTTTTTTCCATTTTCATAAAATCTATTGCGTCACAAACGATGAAACCTAGGAATATTGGCGTCACCTACGATTCGTTATCAGCCTAGATATGCGAGATCTCTCTAGGACTCTGGCTCAGACGGCCGGAAGTACACCTTTTTGCAAACAAGAACCAACCCACATGGCCACAATTTGAATAAAATTAAGTTAAGTACATAGATGGCGCTCAAATCACTTATTCGTATCTCCCAAAAATAAGGGTTCCTATTTGGGCATTTTCAAAATCCAGTTGCAAATTTAGAGGTTTGCACTGGAGCATAGATCTCCGGAGAATCTCCGGTGAAAGTAATCGGAGAAATCTCCGGAAAAAAACCGGTTTATCTCCGGTTCTTTCGGCTTATAGAGACGATTAATAGAAATATTAATTTATTGATAACCGTTGTTTTTCTTAGGTACAGATTCATGTTATTATTATTGTAGGGGTCACGTTGTGCATACGTAGTAATTATGTGCGATCGAAAAGCAGAGGTGCCCGGGCCCGACCGTGAATAAGTCGATCGCCGGACACCAGCTGATCTAGACGAATACGATTATTTGTAAACTTTAGGTACTCAGTGTCAGTAATTAGGTAATAAATGAAAATCATTTAAACAGTTTTAAGTTTAATTTGATACTCCCGTAGTCGGGCATCTATATATTATTTCTAATATTTTTTTTCTTGATTTTATTTGTTCTTTAAAAGGCTTCTATGATTTTTTGCATTAGATTTAATTTTTCATCTCCAGTATATTGTTAGAGTTCATGCGAGATGAACTTACAAAACCATTGACGAATCTTAATCCATTGATTAATCTCTTACCATGACGTCCACCATTACGTAGCTATTTACGCATTGATGTAAAAAGTAAAGATACGGCTGACAGAACAAATCGCCTTGCATTTCCTCCATACATACATGACACACTAACCCCATCTGTTAGACTTTGATGTCAACTGTCAAAAAGCATCATAGAGTATACACAAAATTACCCCTAAGTAACCTTGTAACAGCGGCTTATAACGAAAGAGGAGGAACTAAGAAAAAAGTTTTTAAGTCACAGATGTTATATTTATAGTAGTATCAGAGTAAATATAACTTTTTGATTTTTTAAATTAAATACGTCAACATAAATTAAGGTAAAATAAAATAATCTTTATTTGCGGTATGCATAGGTGGTTTAAACTGAACGTACCAAGCATGTTTATACAACACGAAGCATGCAAATTAAATATAAAATTGAATTAAAATTTAATATAAAATTAATCTAAAATTGCATTAAATTAAATTAGGTACGTACATAGATGTCAGTCATATCATAATTATGTTGAAATTAATATTTATTATTTAAAAAACTCCTTTATGGTATGTGAGATTAGCCACTTATTCAATTTTGTTTTAAATTGATTATTATTTAATGTTTTGCATTCATTAGGTATATTATAGACATTTTTTTATACTCATCGTTATACAGCTTTTTTATACTGCATTGGTATTGGAGTTTTAGTAGTAACAGCTGCACGCGCGCGGCACGCGATCCGTTACTGCAACAGATTGGTGCGCCTCTTTAGCGCAACTCATGCAAGGCTTGTAGTAGTAGTAGTGTGCAGTTCTGGTTTACATTCGAGCCAGTTTAACCAGGTCGCGTTCGCGCAGCTCTCGTGCTGCGCCTGCTGTACAAACATTATCTATATGCGTTTTCCAATTTACGTCTTATTCTATAGTTAAACCTAGGAACTTCGTTTGTTTTACTTCGTTAATTTTCGTGTCTTTATAATGAATATCAATATTTTGGTTTCTGTTTAATTGTATGTAAGTAATTAGTAAATACTTTAACATCAACATAACTTTTAAATAAAACTTTACTTTTCTTATAAGTTGTAATGATGACTAATCTATACATATAATTGAAGGTATAAAACAAAAAACAATTTCTCTCTCTATCTCTTGAAATGAAACAAAAGGTATGATTCCGAATTCAGCAGCACGCAGTAGTGCTGGTCCCCATATTTTCTCTATGAGTTTATATGAGATTACATCGACAACCATCTGGTATAGTGGTGTGGTTCGATTCCCGCGAGGGGCAAATGTTAGTGTGAAGAGCTGCCACGAGCATTTTCACCTAAGTCATGGCTGTTTATAAATGTATTTAGATAGTTTATAAATATCGAGTGTAAAAAATGGCTTAACGAAGCCGAATACCACATATTCTACGTATTATTACGACCATTTTTTGTCTTTTACACTATACCTGGGGAATGACGGGTTACCGAGTTATTGACAGTCAAAGTTACAATTTATTTTCAAAGATTTGTACAAAATTGACTTCTGTTTGATAAAACTAAACTTTTTTACAAAGAAACATGATCCGCTTACATACACAGGCATAGTCTGTGGCGTGCGCGCTATACATTGCGGGTTAGATATGTTATTTTTTTTTATACCCAATAATAAAAGTCATTTCCCAGCAATATTTTTTTTTTGCATTCTACTTAGTTTTTTGTATATAATTCGTGGTTTAAGGCTTCGTTAAGCCTTTTTTTACACCCTGTATATTTAAGTATGTTTATTTTCTGTATCTTGTGGCAATAGCACAAGATTTGCTTAGTTTGGGGCTAGATAATCGGGTGTTTGTGGATACAATTTATTTTTATAAGTATTCGGAATCATACCTTAAAACTTTTCTAAAAGAACTATATCAGATAATTTATATTTATTAATTAAAAACATGTTTTTTACTTATGCCTTTTGTTATTTTTTTAACATGTTTTCAATTTTTGACTCATAGTTCTTTATCACGTTAACTTAAAATAAGTATTCAATAAATCATCATAAAATAAAATATTTATATTACATCGCATGTACTGGACTGCACTTACTGTGAGCACTATTATGGCTATATTATAACAATACAACTAATGCACGCCGCTACAAAGTTGTATCGGTTTTGCACGGTAAATATGGCGTTGCTTCGTAAAATTGACAAAGAAGTCGGAAAATTGTTAAAGTAATGTAAATAAGTTAAGTGTTTATCAAATATGCGGCTTATTGGTGAGAAGTAATATTAGAATTTGTTTTAATGACCTTTCTGTCGTAATTTATGCAACCTTTCAGTGAACTTCTAGGCATTTTTATTTTTTCATATAAATGTCAGATCCCGATGACCGCCGACCACTGACTACGTCATATGGGCCTCGGTCGGGTCATTTTCGGGTCTCTTTAGGTCCAACACCCAGACGTGTGGTCCGCCCTGTCCTTACGAAGTAATATATAAGTCAATGTACAAAACATTAAATTTGAAATTCTCATATTTTCTCATCGATACGTTCTTCATAAGGAACTGTTGTCATTACTGCCGCATCACAAAACTGTTTTCGATGCGGCAGAGATGAGCTTCGTTTCGTATCATTAATATTATCAGGACTAGGAAAGCGTTGTGCGTTCTGGCTGTACTCATCAGATTCGTACTCGTACTCGGAGCTACAATTTGTTGAATCATCTTTTTCTGAAAGCTTATCTTTTCTGTTATCAGCCACCACTACCTACTATAAATTACACTCTAGGTGTAGGGCAGTGAAGACTGCTTGGAGTTGGATTTACGGCGATTCGTTCCTGTCACTACATCCCAATTTTTTTGCTATTGTTTCTGGACTAACTATTTCCCCCGCCCCCATTCGGATTCGCGTGCATTAAACAATCTGATATTTTCATAAAAAAATCGTATCTAATTTACAAACAAACATTAGACCTGAAAAAGAATATCAGTCACTAATAATCATTAATAAAGCAGCTTACAATACTTTGCTTGAATGAACTTTTTAGTAGTTCGTTAAGTAAAACCTCAATTGGAAAAATCGAATCTATCTTAATATTGAAGTTGCCCTCTCTGTATTTCTAGTCGCTCATTTAGTAATTTCGTCGCACGGATAGAATTTTAATATCTGAAATTGATTAATCACAACCCAGTTTTTGCTTATAAGTCCCCTTTTAAAATCATATTTTTTTATTCAATAAGACTGTTTTCGTTTATTGACTGCTTTTTTTTTGTTCAATCCCATAAATACATTTCTGTAAGTTATATCTTTTATTACAAGCTCCAATTTCACATTTATACAACAAAATTCTCCGGAGATATCCGGAGATCCTCCGGAGATCGGCCAATCACCGGTGAATTTCTCCGGTTCTCAAGATTCCGCTCCGGAGCAAACCACTAGTTGCAATGCGTGACGTACCGGAAGTGATGAAATACAAAAACAATAATTTAGTCTTAATTCAACCTCATTAGGAAAAGAGATTTAAACGTAGAATTTTTAAATATAGTATACACATGAATAATTTTATTCTATCTATTTAAATAAAGACAGCAGTGTTGCCATATGGAGGAGACTTTCTCTTAAAAAAAATATTGAATTATTTTATTGTTAAAAAGTGATCAGTAGGGTGTATAAAGTTATATATAATTATTTGTGTAAATTGCTGTAATTTAGGTAAGTTTTACTTACTTTCTTTAACATGAATGAACCCCCCGACAAGTCGGGGGATTTTATCGTTCCTCCAGCAGCAAGTTATGTTACGATAGGTTCTGAAAAGGAACATGAGTCTGGAAAAGAGTCAGATGGCTCAAATGTTACAGATAGTTGTGTAGGTTCTGGGCATTCCCCAGCACCCCGCATGAAAAAACGTCGAAAACATTATGGCCGACATAAAGATGCAGTTATTCCGGCAAACGAAAACCCTATTGCTGACCCTACGCCAATGGTTGTAAACTCTACAGATTTACCAAGTCCCAATCATCCACCTGTTGGTCGTCAAATGTATAATAGTACTGATTCTGCACCTTATGTAATTCACATACAAAGGATAGTAGCACAAGATTCTGGAACCACATTGCATCCTATTGTTTGCGGCCGACTTCGGGAAAGATATTTATTCCGCAACATTATTAAAGGAAGTTTGCAAAAAATTGGAAGAAATAAGTTGTCCATTTCCTTCTCGAACAGTGATGATGCCAATTCTTTACTCTCACATGGCTGCTTAGTTGCAAACAATCTAAAAGCTTTCATACCTACCTTCAACATCACCCGAATGGGCCTTGTACGAGGTGTGCCTGAAGACTGGTCACCCGAAGAGATTATTGACAACATCACTGTCCCTGAAGATTGTGGGAAAATAATTAAGGTGAGACGTTTACTTTAAAACCTTTACAAATAGAATGCCAACTTGGAAACCTTCACAATCTGTTGTAGTAACTTTTGATGAACAAACTTTACCCAAACGCATATTTATGTGCTATAATGCTCTACCTGTAGATTTGTATGTTTACTCAACTATACATTGCTACAATGGGCATTGTTCATATTTTAAAAACATTGTAATTCGAAAACCATTTCGAGGAATAGACTTACGGACTGTGGTTATTTAGATAAAATTTGAAAATACTTTATATTTTATGATATTTCAGTAAAAATTCATTTGACCTTAATTTGACCTCTGGTGACGTCATCACTGGCACGATGATGAAAGATTCCTTTGCTTGTAATTGCAACATATAAAAAAGTAATCACCTATTTTTTAGTGGTGTGGCTTGCACTGGAGCGGAATTTTGAGAACCGGAGAAATTCACCGGTAATTGACTAATCTCCGGAGATCTATGTACCTACTCGATAATTATTTTTATAGCTAGAAACCATGCTTCTGTTGAGTTTTATTTCGTTTATGTTGTTCAATTTGATAATGAACCTATATTAACTTTCCAAAAATTTTTATGAAATTTTATAAATACTTAATATTTATCAATAAGTAATTGATAATAAATGATTTTTTTTCTTCTGTTTGCTGATGATATTATAATAAGGCAGAATCGTTGGAAGACTGGAAGCACTCGGCACAAAGCTCGATGGCCTTAATAAAGTTTCCAAACAGGTAGGTAGGTAACAAAACAATGATAATGTCGAATGCTCATGTTACGCTCTATACCCAGTACCAGTTGGGAGCTCCATCGCCGAAATTGTTGAAAAATATGTAACCTAATAAGACAAGTGATCCAACTGTCGTAACTTGCCTTCTATATGTAAAGGTGACACTGCAATGAGCACATTTGAAAAAGCGGTATATTTTTGTCTCGCGTGCGCTACAACCTGCTGATTACAAAAAAATAAAAGCTTTCGAAAGTGAACGAAAAAGATGAGTTCTTTCTTACGATTATAAATCTCATGAGTACAGTCAGTACGCTGAACGCTAGCTTAGTCCTGATGATATAGAACCAAAGATAAGAAACGAAGCTTTTCTGATGTGGCAGTCAGTAAATACTGCCACATCATAAAAGTAAACAGTACCATTTGAAGAAGGATTTTTTTATTTATTTAAGGCAAGGAATATTGTGTATAACCTATAGTGCCTATAACTAAGTAAATATATTTTTTCTACACTATTGAGCCGCTTTAAGGCCTAAGTTACTATATAAAGTTATCAATCAAAAGACGAGAATTTCGAATTTAATGTGTTGTTAGTTCATGTCGCATGAACTTGAACAATATAATGGGGATGAAAAGTATAATATAATATAATGCAATAAATTATAGAAGTAGAAGTATAGTATAAAAGGAAGAATAAATTAAAAAAAAAAATAATAACATATGATAAGAAAATAATTATTTATGGATACCTGACCACGGAAGTATTCAATAAAACTTAAAACTGTTTAACCATGACTTTAATTTATTACTTAATAGCTGACACTGAGTACAGTTTACAGAATCGATAAAACGTGTGTAGTGTCCGGCGATCGACTACTCGTAGGGCTCGGTCACCCCTGCCTCTCGCTCGTACATATGTGCTGCGTTTGCACAACGTGACCTCTACAAAAATAATAACATCAAATAGTGCCAAATAAAAACAACGGTTATCAATAAATTAATATTTCCTTTAATTTTCTTTATAAGCTGAAATCACCGGAGAAAAACGTTTTTTTCCAGTGATTTCACCGGAGATTCTCCGGTGCAAACCAAACCACTATTGTCTTGTCACATACTAATGTCAAAACATAACCTCCACGAAATACGTTTTTAGAGTTTAGGAAAAAGCGCGGGAAACGTTGGACGCGACGGGCGCCTTTTTTGATTCAGAGTTTTAGAAAAACTTATTTTACATTGTTTAGATCAGTATTGTATAGTTTTCTTGTAAATTTATCGTCTTGTGTATATATTTTATTTAGTTAGTGTATATATTTTGCTGTATATCGGTAAGTTTGCACAAACTTGTCCACTATGAACGACCCACCCGATGAACCTGATCCAGGGGATCCTGATGTTCCCCCAGCAGCCGATTTTGTAACTGTTACATCCCATGAGTCAGAAACAGATTTCTCTACGTATTCAACGTCAGGGTCTGCTCCCCCACGCAAACGTAGTCGAAATAAGAAAAGTAGAAAGCATCAAGAGAAAGTTGAACGCAGACACAGGTCTGATGATTGTGAACTTGTCGATTCGCCTATGTCCCCACAACAAGAAGACATGATTTTACCTGCCAACGTTTCAGATTTGCCTCGTTCCAATCCTACTCCAATTGCGCGTAATCTTTACAATGAATCCGACAGTGCACCCTATGTAGTTCATGTTCAGAAAATCGAAGCAAATCCTAATGAAGGTTCTTCTATGCATTCACTTACATTTGGGAAGTTTCTAAAACAGAATTCTTTTCAATGCATAGTCAATGGTAGTGTGAAACAAATAGGCCGTAACAAAATATCAATATCATTTTCTAACTTCAATCATGCTAATTTGTTTTTGACACACAACAGCTTAGTATCAAATAATTACAAAGCTTTTATCCCAACCTTTAATGTCACAAGGATGGGTTTGGTTAGAGGTATACCAGCTGATTGGTCCCCAGAGGAAATAATTAAAAATATTACAGTGCCAGATGACTGTGGAAAAATTATCAAAGTCAGGCGGCTAAATTATAAAACATTTGTTGATGGTGCTCCAATTTGGAAACCATCACAGTCTATAGTGCTAACTTTTGATGGCCAAGTCCTGCCTAAACATATATTTATATGTTATAATGCCTTACCGGTTGAACTGTACATATTCCCTACCATTCAGTGTTATAGCTGTTGCCGCTTTGGTCATACCAAATTACAGTGTCGGTCCAAACCCCGTTGTTATAAATGTGGACAGAATCATTCTGGTGATTCTTGTCAAACTGATGAAATCAAAGCTTCCTGCTGCTTATGCTCAGGATATCATTATGCCACCAGTAAAACTTGCCCTGAATTTCTTAGGCAGAAAAACATTAAAACTTCAATGGCTACAAATTCCATGTCCTATGTTGAAGCTTCCAAAATACATCCACCAGCATCAAAGTCCTATGCTGACATACTAGTTTCAAAACCTGATAAGCAAGTTGTCTCCGAAATGTCACCTAATTCTAGTGTATCTTATAAGAAAACTGTATTTTTAAAACCACGTTCTCCTCCTAGGCTCAGCAAGGGCTATGACCAAGAGGCTCATGAGGCCATAATAAGGGAAAACTCAATGCCTTCCTCATCTAATGGCTGTGCCTTAAATTTATCAGAACAACATCAAGATTCACAGTGTTCTTTACAAGACTTAATAGTTGCATTAATTAATATTGTATCAAAGTCTAATTTAAGTTCACCGTCCCACGCTGCCTATATTATAGAAAAATGTATGAGAGTAATTCAAGATGGCAATGCAAGCTAAGCTGCTGCAGTGGAACTGTTGCAGTGCTATTAGTAAAAAAAGCGAAATAATCTACTTGCTAAACAAATATGAGCCATTTGTCTTGGCCCTTGCTGAGACATGGCTCAAACCCATGCATAATTTTAAATTGCATGGATATACATCTGTCAGAGATGACAGACCTGATGGGTATGGTGGTGCTGCACTGCTAGTCAAAAGTTCAGTGCCATTTACTGTAGTCCCACTACCTGCTCATAATGTAAATATTTCTATTGTAGCTATTAATGTATATAACATGTGTATAGTTTCTTTGTACATACCCTACCCTTCTCTACATATTTTAAACATAATTAATCATTTATTTTCAGTCATTCCTAGGCCTTTTTTAGTATTAGGTGATTTTAACTGTCACCATCAATCTTGGGGCAGCTCTATCACTAATAGTTTTGAAAAGACTTAATTGAAATATTTGATCAACATAATATATGTTTGTTAAATACAGGAGTACCCACCCGTCGTACACCACCAGGAAAAAATATAAGTGCTGTTGACCTCTCAGTATGCACACCCAATTTAGCCACTACACTGTCCTGGGAAACATTTATGTCTACTTTAGGCAGTGACCATTTCCCAATAATTATTACATTTCCGTAAACTTTTTAAGAAGAAGAAATTTGAGGGTTGGAGGAAATTTTGTGATTCTATTTCACCAAATACTCCTCCAACTTTAGTATGGCAAAACATTAAACGGTTTAGATCGGCCATGTCTAATTCGTCTTTTAACACCATCCCAGAATGCCTTGCTGATGAGTTCTTAAATAAATTAGCTCCACCATATGTTCCAGAAAACATTGTTATGTTTCCTTCGCCTTCAGCAGAGGAATGTACTGGTTTAAACTCTCCTTTCACACTTAATGAACTCAAAGGTATCATTCGTCATACCAAGGATTCTGCCCCTGGTGCAGATAGCATTTCATACTCATTTTTTGTAAATATTTCTGATGATACTCTTTGTTATTATTTAGCCATTATCAATGACATAATGTTGACAGGTGTCATTCCTCCATCTTGGAAATTCCAGATAGTATTGCCAATTTTAAAACCGGGTAAACTCCCCACTGATCCATCTGCATACCGTCCAATAGCGTTATCATCAGTATTACTTAAGTTAGCTGAACACTTGGTGAAAAATCGTCTGGAGTGGTATGTAGAAAATAAGTGTTTTTTGGCAGATAGTCAATTCGGTTTTAGAAAAGGTAGATGTACATTGGATAGTATTAGTTTATTTATTTCTGATATACGACGTAGCTTTACACTTAACGAATCTGTCATATAGCTGTCTTTCTGGACATAAATGCTGCATACGATAACGTTAATTTATCAATTTTAAAAATGAAACTAGACGTGTTGGACGTTCCCTGCCTATTAAGCAATTTTATTTTACGAATTTTAGCTGACCGATGTATTGTACTTCCTGTTGCCGACTATAAAGAAAACCGTTCCATCTTTAAAGGCCTTCCTCAAGGGTCAGTTTTGAGTCCACTTTTGTACAATATTTATACTCATGATTTGGAATCATCCTTAAAGGGCAATGTTAAGATACTGCAATATGCAGACGATCTGTTATTATACCACTCTGGCCAGTCTATAACAGAAGCTCAAAATATACTTAATGCTTCTCTCAATTTTTTAAAACTTTGGATGGATAAGAATGGCATGACCCTATCAGCGTCAAAAAGTGCTGTTGTAATTTTCTCGAGAAAGCGTATTTTGCCAAACATACAGTTATGCTATGGTCATAAAGTCATTCCTATAGTTAATGAATACAAATTCCTTGGGGTAGTACTGGATTCAAAGCTAACTGGCGTTCCGCACTGTAACTTGGTCTCGATCAAGTGTGAAAAACTCTTGACTATGTTAAGATGCCTGTCTGGTGTCTGGTGGGGTGCCCACCCCTACTCAATGAAATTAGTGTACAACGCATTAATTCGTAGTATTTTAGATTATGGAACGTTCCTCTTAGAACCCGCTAATGTTTCAGCTCTTAAAAAATTGGATCTTATTCAACATAAAGCTTTAAGAATTATTACTGGAGCGATGAGGTCTAGTCCTATCAACGCCCTTCAGGTTGAAACTGGTGACCCTCCACTGCATCTCAGGCGGCAATTTTTATCTGACAGGTTTTTATTTAGAGTCATCCAGTTTAAAAATCATCCCCTTATTCCTAAACTTCAGTCTCTTAATGAGATGATAACATATAATTATTGGTTACATAAACCATTACCATGCTTATTGATAAGTTATCAGAAATTCTTATCACTTTCATCTCCCACTCATCGTTCTAATCTTCTACCCTTGTTTTCCTACTCTTATGAAATTTTAACTTTTTCCCCAGCTGTCCATTACAATTTAGTTGACAAATCAGACCCTAACATTAAGTGTCGTTTTACGTCTATTTTAGATTCAGAATTCAACGATTATCATTATATCTTTTCAGATGCATCTAAACATCCCCTTCTGACTGTGTCGGTGTGGGAATGTATCATGCTCAGTATAAAATAGTTCAAAAAGTCAAACTCCCTCCTGAGTCATCGGTCTTTACTGGGGAATGTTACGGCCTATTTAAAGCTGTAGAATATATCCGTCTTATGAAATTGAAAAGGGCTATAGTATTTTCAGATTCAATGAGTGCCCTTCAGGCCCTGGAAAAATTTCCGTTTCATCTCAAATCATCTTATCCATTTATTTTTGATTTAAGAAAGATAACTTATGAATGTACTCTGAATGGAACTTCAATTCATTTTGCTTGGCTTCCGGGTCACTGTGGGATTCCTGGGAATGAAACTGCAGATCGCCTCGCCAATGAGGCGGTACACTGTGGTGATAGGTTTCCTTACAAAAATTACAGTCACGACTTATTATCTTTGCCAAAAAGTTATCTTTATGATACCTGGTCAAGTTTATGGAAATCTTCTAGTCAACTAAAAGGCAGATTATATTCCCTAATTCAACCCGAAATCCCGCGTAAACCATGGTATTTTAAAGCTAAGTTCAGCAAAAAATTTACTTCAATGTTGATCCGAATGAGGCTAGGCCATACATGCACCCCAGTGCACTTAACCAGGCTTCATATATTGGATAGCTCCATTTGCGAGTGTGGATTGGACGAGGGTGATTTGAATCACATTTTCTTCTCCTGTCCCTTAAATGATCACACGTCATTTCTTGAAAATCTAATTTCCTGTAATATCCCACTTCCTACCAGTATATCTATTTTGTTGCATTCAAATAATCTTTATGTTTATAAAGTAATTTGCAATTTTATTAATTTAAATAATTTGACACTTTAAAATGTATGTATATTGTATTTTTGAAACATATCTGATCTATCCATTTCCAAATTCCATAACTCCGCTTACCTTTATTATTATCCTAAATACCCGTTTCCTCGTTTTTACCCGACATTGGTAATGCGCACACCGCGCGAGCCATATAAAGAGAAAAAAAAAATACTTTTTTATTTAATATTTTCCCAGTTTCACAAACACAAGACTGTAAACAATGTGGTAAACATAGAAACAGATATTTCTTTGTTCCTAGCTGCAAAAATATTTTGACCAATTCCCAAATAATTTATACGCATTAAAGAAGACTTGAGGGAGAAGTGTTGTCAAGAAGTATGTGGAGTATTTTACAGTTCAAATAATGTTTGGTTGTGAAGATCATGTTCACGTTAAGTATTACAATAGATGGGCGTGTATTGTATATTGTAAGTACTACTGTCATGAGAAAAAATGGTTTTCTAGTCGATTGACAAACCGATTTCGAGGAGGGTTTGAAAAGTACCATAAGTACCTATAAATTATGCATAAACCCGTAATTTACAACGATAGCTACTTAACCAGAAAATGTATGTTGTTTCTTATCACTTAATTTTAAAAATTGCCTAAAATACTAATAATTTATACAGGTACTTTTAAAAGCTGTAAATGTACTTAGTATGACATTATCTATCTCTTATACATATTTGAGTGCTTTCTGTTTCACATTGTAACAATAATTTACTTATGTCAGTATTCTTGTAGTAAAATCTAAAATAGATTTAAAAAATATTAAAAAACCATTTTTATGGCATGACAGTAGTACATACAATGTACAATACACGCCCATCCCTTATAATACTTAACTTGAATGTGATCTTCTATGTTTCTGAATTAATAAATCTAAATTGCTTTATTAAACTATTTCATTCTACAACTATATTAATTTATAGACAAGAGTACAAATTTCAAAACAAGAAGTACATTCTTCACAAAAACTTTCTTCAGCTAGTCCAGCAACTAACTTCTTGTTTATTTTTACATCAAAAACTGAAAAAACAACAGAACTGTAGAAAACTGCAAAAAAGAAATGCTGAATAGAAAAAGAATGTTAGGATTAATTTTTAGAAAACCTAAGATTTAGTTACAGTTGCCTAAGCAATACCTGTGGTTTATAGATTATATTCTTAAAAATGTTCAACTGAGACTGATTTGTATTATTGCAACTTTACCACTACATAGTATAAAACAAAGATGCTTTCTCTGTTCCTATGTATGCTTAAATCTTTAAAACTATGCAACGGATTTTGATGCGTTTTTTTTTAATAGAGTTGGACAACATCACATACATTGCTCTGATCTTAGGGTAACTAGCTAAATCACTAGTTATAGAAATCAGAAACAATGATTGTTACCATCACACCCAGACCCGAGCTAATATAGAAAAGTTCATTTTCTACATTGACCCAACCGGGAATCAAACCCAGAACCTTCTCTTCTCTCTCTTGAAAGAATAAGTGATCAACTTGATCTATCTAGAACAAAACTATCATTAAATGTTTAGAAAGATTGAGGTAGGTATTGGCAAGTTTTTTTTTTAATATTTTGTCTTAGTATTTTAAAATAAGGTACTCAAATGTGCAAATGATTGGAATGACTTGTTAATTTGCAAGGTGATAACAATAAAAAAAAATTAAAAAGTAACCAGTTTTTAATATGATTTTGCACTTTCTAACAATTTGATAAATATGTAATCCTCACAAAAACCTTTTGCTTTTGATGGCATTTTGGGTATAATTTTCATCATCATCTTCCCACAAAATATGTACAACTTGTTACTGATCGTGCAGAGTGGCGTGCAATTGGAGAGGCCTATGTCCAGCAGTGGACTAGTGTGGGCTGATGATGATGATGATGATGTTACTGATTTTGTGTTCAGAAACAACTTTTCCTTGACTGTACATTTACTGCTAGTCCTCTTCACATTAACACAATATCCAATGGCAGTAACTACAGGTAAGAATCTCGAGAAGACCTGAAACAAGACAATGTTTATGAATAATTCAGATACACTACATGTGACATTTGGTTCTAGTTTATAGTGGGTTAGACTAACAGTTCAAAAGGTTGGATCATTGCTAATAAAGTACATAATATTGTGTTATTACCTAGATACTTTAGTTCAGGAGTTTAACATGACAAAATTAAATTTGTGTGTTATATTTATAATTTACTAACATAAAAGATTCTTTGTACTTACATAAACATTTTAGCTCATTGCGCTTACCGCTAGATAAAGCAATGTATTCAGAAAGCATCACACTTTTGTACCTTGGGTAAGTTGTTACGGGAGTAGGCTTTAACGAAATTATCGGTCATATTTTGAGAAGTAGGAAGTTAGGTATAAATAACATATAAGAAAGATATACTAAATACAGTTGGAACAAACAATGAGAACCCGGAAAACTTTACAGTTGGACTTTGAAGACGAGAACCAGATAGAACGGAGAGGTTACAATTTTATTTACGATTTTGACACATCCCATTTGACGTTGACAGTAGGGCTTGCAAATATTCGAAACTTTTTGGTATTCGAATATTTTTTGGATGTTATTCGAATAATAAAAAAACATGAAAAAGGTTAAAATCAAGTTTTATTTGCCAATATCTTACTAAGTCTAATTTTCGACTTTATTTATAATCATATTATAATTGGAAACCAATCTTTTCTTAATCAAAAGCATATATTTAGGGATGTTTCTGTGGTAAATAGGTTTAACACCGGTAGCGATCACCGACTGGTAAGAGGCACCCTAAATATCCTACTGAGGACGTGGACAGGGACCTTGTTAGTGTGATTGAAGTCTTACGCGAGGTGGGAAACAGGCACTTTAAGGGAAAGCGAGCGTGCCGAGACGCCAAACTTTCGGGTGGGACTTTGGAACTGATGAAACGTCGACGGGAAATGCAGGAGGAAGCTTTGTCTGGCACCCATAAAAAGATCCGGAAATTGGTGAGACGTGACTTCCGAAGTTACAATACTCGCCTCATAGAGGAGGCGATTGAGCAGAATCGGGGGTCGAAGGTCTTCACTAAAAGACTGGGAAAAAGTCACCTGACAAAGCTGAAAACCTCGGATGGCAGAATCGTCTCATCGGTTCCGGCGATTCTGGCCGAAATCGAAAGCTTTTACGGTCGATTGTACCTTGCATTGCATTCCCTACAGCCGCAGCCTGACGCATACGATCCAAGAGCCAAGCTTACCCGCCACTTCACTGAAGATCTCCCAGACGTGGAGGAGGATGAGATCGAGGCGGCCCTCAATCTCATCCTCCTCCACGAAGAAAGCTTAGTAATGGGGAGGCTTCCGGCGAAGACGGAATCACATCTGAGCTCTTAAAAGCTGCAGGCCAACCTGTGCTTGGCCAACCTTAGAGGCTCTTCAATTCCGTCATAGCCAATGGGACAACTCCGGAAGCGTGGAGTGGGGTCGTGGTGGCATTGTTTTTTAAGAAAGGAGACAAAAGTCTCCTGAAAAACTATAGACCAATCACGCTCCTGATTCACGTTTACAAGCTGTTCTCGAGGGTCATCACAAACCATCTTTCCGCAAGATTTGACGCTTTACAGCCACCGGAACAGGCTGGGTTTCGCAAAGGTTACAGTACTATAGACCACATTCACACAGTGCGGCAGGTTAAACAGAAGTCCGAAGAGTATAACCAGCCCCTGTGCCTGGCCTTTGTGGACTGTGAGAAAGCCTTCGACTCGGTCGAAACCTGGGCTGTTTTGGAGTCCTTGCAGCGATGTCAAGTAGATTGGCGGTACATGAAGGTGCTAACAAGCCTGTACAGTATAGCATCAATGTTCGTCCAAGTACAAAACCACCGAACAAAACCCATCCTGCTGCTCCGAGGTGTTAGACAGGGAGATGTTATATCTCCGAAACTGTTCACCAACGCACTGGGGGATGGGTTCAAGACGCTGGATTGGAACGGACTGGGCATTAATGTAAATGGCGAATATCTTACGCATCTTCGCTTTGCCGATGACATTGTTATTATGGCAGAATCGCTGCAGGATTTGCAAAAAATGCTGCACAGTCTTAACGCTGCCTCGAGACGTGTGTGTTGCTTGGGATGAATTGGAACAAGACAAAGGTAATGTTCAACGAACATGTCATCCCGGAACCAATTTCCGTCAAGGGCACTACGCTCCAAGTTGTCCAAGAGTACGTCTACCTTGGGCAAGTACTACAGTTCGGTAGAGACAACTTCGAGCGGAAAATCGCCAGAAGAGGGCAGCTTGGCTGGGCAGCATTTGGGAAATTACGTCATATCTTCACGTGTTTCAAAAGTCTAGCAAAGGTCGTTCACTTGCTATGTTTCGAAATGGTCAATTGACATACTAGGTTTTGGAGTGGTTACTACAGGTTTCTAATGATTTTTAAGTCTAGTAACTAGAAATATAATGATAGTTACTTACTAAGTTTTTTTAATGAGTATTTCGTAGTAATAAAGTTTGAAGCTCGAGGAACAAAAAATGCGTTACAAGAAAGAATTGAACCGTTAAAAAACTCCGACAAATGAAAAGCTAAATGATAATACACATTTTATTTCATTAAAATATTGCTTTTTAGAATTTAAACTATTTAACAGTTTTAGTGCGAAATCTGCTTCCCTCATCAAATCGATACAATAGGGATTAATATATTGAAAAAAAAAAAACATTCGGTCGAATTGAGAACCTCCTCCTTTTTTAAAAGTCGGTTGAAAAGAAAATAGTGCGAAAATAATTAAAATTGATATCTGACTCTCTCTACAAAACAATTCATTCTTGCTTGTCTTAACACGTCAACCAGTAAATCTTATTACTTAGTGGATCAAATTATTGAATTTTGATTAAACTTATTTTTCTAATACCAAAATAACTTATTTTACGGGTATTTTTCATAAATATTTCTTAATCTCTAGAGCTTTTACTAGGTTTTGATCCGGTTGAATTGGTAAACTAATCCTTCAATGATCAATTTTACCACGTCAAAACCCAGTGAGTCGTCATTTCAAGCAGAGTTACTAGGTTTTGAAATGGTTTTTTGCTCTGCTTTTTTAAAGATATTTTATTTCAAAGTCAGTAAGGCTTATAAAACTTGAACTATTCAAAGTTAATTTGTAATATACACATCAAAAGAAAGCTATTTTTTTTCTCTATTTTTTGAATACAAATATGTTATTAAATTCTTTACACTTTTGAACGGCTAGCATTAAACACGTTTTGCGCTCTCCTGTAAAGTTGTGTCAAACACACTTACTAGGTTTTGAAATTGGGCAGCCGAATTGTTTAGTTTAAATTTTCAGTGTAAAGTACGGGTAGTAGTAAGTTTTTCGCGACTCCTAGTAGTAAACGGTCTCAAATGCGGTAAAAAACGCAATCGGTCATGAGAGCGGCGTCAATGCCGCATTGTAAGCAGAAGCACTCGTCGCAGTCGCGTACGCCGCGGCGCACCGGTGACATTCGCGCTCGGGACGGAGGCGTTCTACACTGCTCGAGGGACAATCGTCGGCAATGAGGTATTTGCAAGTACAGAGGTATCGTCAAAGCCGGAGTTATTTTATTGCTAAAGTCAGTAAGTGATACTACTTTTGATTTATTTTTGATACAATTAGACGACCGTCTGGTGTAGTGGTTTGGGCATCGGACTACAAAGCCTGGTGGTTACGGGTACGAATCCCCAAATAATAGTGTGATGAGCACGATCGTTTGTACCTAAGTCATGGATGTTTATAAACGTACCTATTTAAGTGTGTTTGTTCGTTGTCTAGTTGCCGTTGTACGGGCTGTGCTTGGTTTGGGACTAATTGATAATTGTCTGTGGATGGGAAATTATTTCGAGTTACTGAGCTCAGGCTTAATGCCGAACTGGTGATAGTAAAGTAATTTTTAAACATTCTAACAGGTTTAGTGCCCATGTATGCTCTGGACGATTAATGTAGCTGGTGCCCGCCAGCCAGCCAGCCAGCCAGGCATAATGATAGCGGATATGCTTATGCACTTTTACCTTAACAGTTATACAGTTTGATTCGATTTTGGGGTTGTTCAAAAGTGGCTGTAATTTTTAGTTAAAATAGTGCTTATAAATCATAAATTTTTATTTGCGGCAATATGGTATACAAGATCTTAAGTAACAGAAGTATTGATTCACATATTGGGCTATATAAATTAGCATGCAAATTTTACAGAAAATAAAATATTAAAAACTATTATAAGTCATGTCAACTCGAATATATAAATGTCAAATTAATTATTATAGGTCACGGACGTAAAAAAAATACGGACGTAACATCACATTAAAATAATGTGAAGCATGCAAGGTACGCTAATTTCGTTCGTTGTACATGATCTACACTCACACATACACACTAGGTACGCCAACCCGCCGCCATTTCGCCCCGAGTGACAGCGCCAGTGACACATAGTAAATGCGTTCGTTGCGTCAACGATTTATTTATCAAAAATGCCGTCTTGTGTTGTTAAATCATGCAAAAACTACACGAGCAAAAGTAAAAAGTCACATGGAATCACCTATCATACGTAAGTTATTACGATTCGTGATAAAAAAAAATATTTATGTTTTAAAGACTGCCGAGAATTCTAGAGGTAAAATTCAACAGTGTTGTCACTTTATTTACGGGAAAATTACCCCAAAAGGTGGGGAAATCTATATTTGTATGCAAATAACTATGTATGTGACTCTGAAATCAGATTTTGTCAGTTTTTGGGTACCGTTTCTCAAAAGTAAAATAAAAGATCCCCATACTTTTAATATAAAATATCTCTTACGTCGTTTTCATAGGTTTATTAGAAAGTTGGCTAAAGAAAAAATACAAATATATAGTAATAAGCAACATATGTATCTAATGACAAAAATTTTGGAAATGTTCATTGACAACAGAACAACTTTTTTAAATATAGAAAATATTCACGCCATAGCAGGAGCGGATCATAGAATAAGTTTAATGAAATGCATTATTCAAAAGTATTTGAACGTTCGGTTCCATCATATTTCTAAAATAGAAAGTATTTCCCGTACATTAGACAACAAAAGACAAGTGTACAAAAAGTTGACCCAACATAAAGGATTTTAGCGCATCTTTATTAGTTATAATAATAATATACGTACTTAACATTATTATTATACCATTATGATATATGATGTAAACGTATTTTTGATTTTTAACCCCGACGCAAAATTATCCTTTTTCAATTACGTATTAAGCGTCGTGGGGTTTTCAAAATTTTTGTTATTCAGGAGTATATTTTATAGATAGTCATAGCCTTATCACTATTATTGTCATGTGTAAAAATATATTTCTTCATACGTAACATGTGTTTTATTTTCTATCACAGTGATCATAAAAAATATGTTTGGTAGGCCAACATAGATCAACCGTTTAAATTTCTGTTAAAAAATATATGTAAATTACATAAGTTAACTGAGATCGATTGGTACCACCAAACAGCAGGGAAATTGATGGTTTATATAGCAACCCTTAAATCACGCACACAGCCTAAACGGGCGGCCATTATTATGCTTCACTTATGGTTAGACGAGGTTAAGTCCGTATTTTTTTTACGTCCGTGTTATAGGTATACAGAATGTCATTATCATCATGTCACATTATCAGAACGCATTTATAAAAATAATAATTATGTCCTTTTCTTATAACCTATTGGCAAGGAATCTCATTTTTTATGGTTAAAGAAATCTTTAAGGCTGTAAAAATTATGAAAATTGAGCCAGCGGAACAAATGCCTTCTAAATACCGTGGCACTGTGCTTTTTCATTTTATTTGGTATTCTGCACGGACGTAAAAAAAATACGGACGTAACATAACATTTAAAAAATGTGAATCATGCAAGGTACTACAATTTCGTTTGTTGTACATGATTTACACTCACACATACACACCAGGTACGACAATCCGCCGCCATTTCGCCCCGAGTGACGGCGCCAGTGACACGTAGTAAATGCGACCGTTGCGTCAACGATTTATTTTCCAAAAATGCCGTCTTGTGTTGTTAAATCATGTAAAAACTACATGAGTAAATGTAAAAAGTCACATGGAATCACCTATCATACGTAAGTTATTACAATTCGTGATAAAAAAAATATTTATGTTTTAAATACTTTGCCGAGAATTCTAGAGGTAAAATGCAAACAGTGTTGTCACTTTATTAATAGGAAAATTACCCTAAAGGTGGGGAAATCTATATTTGTATGCAACAAACTATGTATGTGACTCTCTGAAATCAGATTTCGTCAGTTTTTGGGTACCGTTTCACAAAAGTAAAATAAAAGATCATATTTCTAAAATAGAAAGTATTTCCCGTACATTAGACAACAAAAGACAAGTGTACAAAAAGTTGACACAACATAAAGGATTTTAGCGCATCTTTATTAATAATCTTTATAATAATAATATACGTACTTAACATTATTATTATACAATTATGATATATGATGTAAACGTATTTTTGATTTTTAACCCCCGACGTAAAAACGACGGGGTGTTATAAGTTTGACGTGTCTGCGTGTGTTTGTGTGTGAAATCGTTGACGCAACGAACGCATTTACTACGTGTCACTGGCGTAGGGATGGCGATTCTTTTCGAAAAAGATCGATTTTTAAATCGATTCAAATCGTGACCTAATGAATCGATTCACAAAAAAATCGAGGTCTATAGGATCGATTTCCGAAAAATCGATCTTTTTTTCAAGTTTTCGTTTATAATGTAATATTTTATTAAAAGCAAGGTACATATTATAATTTAACGATCTCTTATCAGTAAAATTCCACATATGACTTACTTATTAGTTATTTCAATGCCCAATATTGATTATTCGTATCTAAACGTAAATGAATTACATACATGGTTAGGTTTAATAATCACAACTAATAGATAAAATTGAAAATAATAGCACGAAAGTAAAAAACAAAATAAAGCGCTTTATTTACCTACTTAGTCTCAATTAGTTATTATTCCGCAACAAACACTACTTACATAAAAATTAGTATTTATATCGCTTTACGAGAATCACTCAATCAGTCAACAATAAACAAATGAAATATAATAAATAACAAAAATAAATTATGGCTGTCTTGACGCAACTCAGTCCAGTCACAGATACAATACAAACAAAAAGTCAAAGACTACAAACGTAACTTTTTTTATTCAAGAGATGCGAAGGAATCTAAACATACAGCCATCTCGCGAGTTTTTGAATAATTATTTCTTTAACCGGCAGCACTCTTATAATACGGATAAACTAAATTAATTGTAAATAGTTTTATGGTTTATACCAAAAAAAATCGAATGTCGATTTTCAAGGGTGAAATATCGATTCACCGAATCGATTCAGTACTACATATCGATTTCAAAAATCGATCTTGTTGGCTCCAATAATCGATTCTTCGATTAATCGATTTCAGATCGCCATCCCTACACTGGCGCCGTCACTCGGGGCGAAATGGCGGCGGATTGTCGTACCTGGTGTGTATGTGTGAGTGTAAATCATGTACAGTCAACAGCACGTCGACCTACCCCAAAAGTCAAAAATTATCCAATAGATTTTCAACTTTAAGCCTGACAGATAGAGTTCATTTTTAAATGAGAAAATTTGACATTTATGGTAGGTCGACGTGCTGTTGTCCGTACAACAAACGAAATTGTAGTACCTTGCATGCTTCACATTTATTTAATGTGATGTTACGTCCGTATTTTTTTTACGTCCGTGAGGATAACACCTCAAAACTTTGCATGGGATACTTCTTTGATTTTTGAGATGTTGAGTTTAAAATTATATTTGGAATGTTTGGATTTATTAAATTGAATATAATTTGATTTATTAAAATTAATTTTTAAATTATTATCTTCTAGCCATTGAATAATTTTGTCAAGAGTATCGTTGATGTCCTTTTCATGTCTAATAATTGAATTATGATGTTTGCTAGATGTCACTATTATAGAAATATCGTCAGCATACAAAATAAATGTATGTTCCACTGTATCAACTATGTCATTTATGTATAAAATAAATAAGATGGGGCCCAGTATACTGTTTATTATTTTGTCTTAAGAAGATAACGTCTCAGCGTAGAGAAAGGAAATCATAAATCTTTAGACGATTTTCTTACGCTAATACCATTTTTTTAAAATGCTTTTCATGTCATCAGCTGTATGTTTCCTTTACGAGGCCTTGCTGCACGAGCTATCCTAAAAGGGGAAATTAACCAAAAATATTATTTTCATTAAATAATTTTAAATTAATGTCTGAGTAACCATTATCCAGTACCAATAGCACATGAGTAAAGAAACGGAACAGAGACAAAGCTTCTAAAGAGCTAGCAAAATTTATACCTATTTTGGTAGGGTTGGCACAATTGAATAAATTTAAAATATAAATGTTCTTTTTTTCACATTTTTTATTAAAATAGGTTATTTTTTTTACAAATTACATACTCTAAATATTTTTTTTATTACTTTTGGTTTTTAATAATTTGTTGTGTCTTTTAATCGAATGATAAATTCTAAATCTAATATAAAGTTTTTTAAAATAATCCAATGGGACATAATCACATGGCATATGAAATGTACAATATTGTACAATCTTGCAAACGTGCTAATATGTCATTACCAATATTTACAATTTGTACATGAAGATCAAAATATTCGCAAAATTTTTGCTCAAGCAATTCAACAAATGCAATAAAATTATCAGGAGGTATTATCACACACAGTACAATGTACAACCATATTTACAACACTTTTTAAATACTAAAACAAAAATATTACTACGTATTATGTGAGAAACTCGATAACAAAACAAAACACGCACGACATTCGAGCGTCGTGTCACGCCTGCAAGCCCTGAGATTGACCACTGGCTGATCTAGTTTGAAGCGGTTTCGGCTCATACGTGACAAGGGGCCAGTGGTCACGCACACACACGCGTTGCACTTGTAGTGATGTACCTATCACAGCGCATTTGTATGTAGCTTTGTCTCTGTTCCGTTTCTTTACTCATGTGCCAATAGTACACAGTGGATCATGAACCACTGTGTACTCAAGCGATATGAGCCACTGTGTACAAAACCGCCAGTTTGGATTTAAAAACTCATACCACGAGTGGTGGTTTTACATAAATTGAAGTTCGGTATACGCCAAAATGACCCCAACTAAGTTCATTTCTTAGCAAAAAAATCATCCATTGGTAAGACAAAAGGTTTCTGAAAAAATACAAAGTATATCTTACCTTAAAACTCACTTTTTCTTTCGTCAAAACAAAAAAACACTCACAACATGGGTTTGTTACATGGCTGACGCAGGGAAACTGGTTGTGACCTGCATCTATCGGAAGACCTTCCGAAGAGTGAAAGAGATCGAATGCTACCTATAATACTTTTGAAGCAACAGCCAGTGCGCCACTGTTGTCGCTATATCTCTATTATCATGGTTGATTTAAAAATGCATTATTAAGAAAACAATAATGCCTGCAGTTTGTCTTAAGAAGCGCTTTAAAAGGAGTTAGCTACTATTGGTACAAAAGTGTTTCGTGATAAAGCGCTTCGTTGTCCAATGCTGCTTCGTTTTCATTACAATTTGAGGCATAGCAAGTCCACTACTGAGCATTATAGATTTTTAAGCTAAGCAGCACTTGAAACAGCACTTCCGTAAAGTATGGTAGTGGGTTACTCTCATTGTGATAACTCTGAGTAGAGCGGTAGTTTGTTGAGCTAGAAAAAGGGCTTTTCTTAGGATTCATGGTGGTAGCGCAGCGGTGGCACAGGGGGATTCCTGAAGTCAAAGTAATTTATTTCTGAAAATTGGCCATCAATGGCACTACTTTTACATGTCCCAATTTTTTCACCTACCACTGCTTCGGGACTACACATTGGCTGGTGAAAGAAGAAGCGGCGCAACAAACTCATTCACCTTTAGAAAAAGAACAGTCCGGTGTTCCTCCTTCGTGCGATTCTTTTGCCGCCGGACTGCCACTCCGTATCGATGGACAGGACCGGTCGTTGCCCGGGGGACGCGACGTAGACGCAGATACTTGGGTGGAGTAAAACGCACCACCACCAGTATGATATCGCAACGCGCATACAAACAAAGTGAACACCCAACTAAATAAGGCAATGCGCATAATTACGTGGTTGATAAAACCTACCCCACTCCCTTAGCAACCTGTTCTAGCTCATATACTTTCTCCTGTCCGGCGTCGAAGTAACGCTGCTGCGTCTGAGTGAAAGAAGTGCTCACGGCAAGGAATACCGATCCAGAATTTACATGAAAAATCATCACCCCAGCGACTTTCATCAAGATCCCCGATCTGGACTGATAACAGCCTAAAAACCGACCTGTCTGAAGACAGCGTGGCAGTTATGTTGAGACACCTTTGAGGACCCACAAAAACACTTAATTGAGGATCCGAAATATAAACCCGCTGGTTTTAGTTCTACACGCCAAGTATGGGTAAGGCTAAACTGGTTCAGGTCATGATGCGGGCATACCAATAACCACCTTCATAAGTGGGGGCTGAAGAAGTCACCTGCGATTGTGGTACCACGGATCAAACCTTAGCTTATATTGCCAACGATTGAATCGATATTTAATTTGTTAGGATTCTAGCAGCTAAACGTCACACGATATGATGACAACAATAAATTAATCCCAAGGACAAACTTTATCGATGGTTGGTTGGCACTGATCAAATAATACTACGTAGAATGGTTGGCATCGACCAGCCTTACGTCAGTGCCTATTGAGATTTCTATGACAGCCAAATGTCAGCTCGACTTACTTTCGATGACGCCATGACAGATGTTTTCTACCCCTTTTATAGCTTCTTAAGCGTAGCCAGTATTGTTAATAAGATCCGTCTGATACAAATGAGAACGCAACGCCTTTAGGAATTAGGCTACATTATTTATTTGCAAGACATATTGGAAATAGATGACACGTTGTCAGTTAACACTTCATAGACACCACCATAGATACTTATACGCTGAGAAGGTTCATATCATTCTCCCCTGCTGTATTTGTTATCATACATTAATTACAAAATGTAATCTGTAAGATAGGCTGGTGTTCTGCGAGACCTACTGGAGTACCGGCCTTGAGTTGTCTCAGGTTCGTGATCTGTACCAGCTTCATGACCTGATTCAGGTTGCAGAGCAGATTCAGGTTCTTCAGTTGTATCCAGCGGCGTGTCTTCTAGCCAGGTATCATCCCTACCGTCCGGTAAAGTGTAAAGAAGCTAAATGTCTATTAGAAATCGTAGTTTCTCTACCGTCTGGAAGCCTTACAAACGAATAAGATGGATTTGATTCTAAAAGCTCGACTTCTTCTACCAAAGGGTCATATTTTGAAGAACGAACATTTTTCTTCATAAGTACAGTACCGGACGTCGTTAACCATGTTGGCATAGACTGTCCATTCATCGTTCGTCGTGGGTGACAAAACAGGCGTTCGTGAGGAGTGCTATTAGTGGCTGTGCATAGTAACGATCGTATCGAGTGCAAGGATTCGTGTAAAACTTGCTCCCACTGCGTCACATCTAAGCCCTTAGATTTTAAAAACAATTGTATGGTCCTCCATAATGTCCCGTTCAGGCGTTCGACTTGTCCATTGCCTTGTGGATTGTATGGTGTAGTCCTGCTGCTCGCTACATTTGATGATATCAAGAATTTCTTGACTTGTTCTGGCATAAAAGCGGATCCTCTGTCAGAATGAACAAAAAGGGGAGTGCCAAACATAAAAAAAAGATCTTTAAGGCATCTAATGACAGTTTCTGCAGATACATCTCGACATGAGTATGCGAATGGAAATCGCGAGTATTCGTCAATTATGGTCAGAATGTATTTATTGTTGCTATTCGAGGGTATCGGACCTTTGAAATCAATGCTTAGTCGCTCAAATGGAGCCGTTGCCTTAATAAGCCTTCCTTGAGAATTAAGGAATCGTGGTTTCAATTCGGCACAAATATTGCACGCAGAAGTTACAGATTTTATATCACTGACGGAGTATGGTAAATTTTTAGTCCTAACCCAATGTGTCATCCGTGTGACGCCAGGGTGTCCAAGAGCGTTGTGCAACTCAACTAAAGTATTAGTATGAACCTGTGCACAAACACGAGACAGTGCATCAGCAGCCATATTCTCCTTCCCCGGTCTATATATAACATCATATTTATAGGATGACAATTCAAGCCTCCAACGCTCCACTTTTACATTTTTGATTTTGCTTGAGTGGTGATTTTGCAACATAAATGCTACGGACTGCTGGTCGGTGATCAAAATAAAATGCCTTCCTAAAAGAAAATGGCGCCATTTGCGAAGTGCTTCCACAATAGCACATGCCTCCTTTTCGATGGAAGAGTGACGCCTCTCAGGTACAGATAATGAACGCGAGAAATAAGCTACGGGACGTTCGTTCTGTGATAAAACCGCCCCAATTGCATATTCAGAGGCGTCCGTTTCGACAGTAAGAGTAGCATTAAGATCAATAGCTTGTAGGCTAGAGCAGGCAAGTTCATTTTTCAAATTATTAAAATGTAATACCGCCTCGTCAGAAAGTGGAAAGTCGGTTATGTCAATTAATGGCCTTATTTTATGAGAAAAGTTTCTTACCCATGGGCTATAGTGTGCAAACAATCCTAAAACTCTTTTAAGTGACTGTGAATCCTTTGGGACAGGAAGATCAAGTAAGGGTTGTATCCTAGTTTTGTCAGGTTTGATTATCTGATTGCTGATCGTGTGACCTAAGAGATTAATGGTCTGTGAACAAAAGGTACACTTATCATGATTCAATGTAAGTCTGTATTTTTCAGCCACCCGTAGAAATTCATTTAGGTTTTTGTCATGTTCAACCTTGGTAGCTCCACAGATGGTCACGTCATCAAGATATGCATAGGTTCCAGACAACTTTTCGTGTTCTATGATAAATTCAAGTGTTCGTTGGAAAGCTGCTACACCGTTGGTAACACCAAAAGGAATTCGAGTAAATTCATAAAGTTTTCCACATGCTTCGAAGGCAGTAAACTTTTGTTCTTTTTTTAATATAGGAACTTGATGGTAGGCACTTCTCAAATCGATTTGGCTAAAATAGTTGAATTTTGATACTTTTGAGATGATTGATTCGATTTTTGGTAGAGGATAAGCATCCAATTCAGTAAAGTTATTAATTGTTCTTGAATAGTCAATGACAAGACGTTTTCGATGATTGTCCCCTCCAGCAACAAGAACTTGTGCCCTCCATGGGGAGATACTTGGCCGAATAACTCCATCCTCCAAGAGTTTGGTTACTTCTTGATTAATGAAAGCTTCGTCTTCTTCACTGTGTCTTCGAGATTTAACAGCAATAGGTTTGATAAAAGGAGAGAGGTTTGTAAAAATCGATGCCGGAGGCACCGAGGCTTCAATGACATTACAGATGTTAAGAGGCTCCATCTCGCCACCGAAGTCCAAGACAAGTGAAGAATGAGTTTTTAAAATGTCGTGCCCAATTATGACATCGGCACAAAGATTATTGATAATTAGCAAATTCCGTTTTTGATAGATATGTTTATTTATCTTGATAGTTGCAATACACGACCCTTCTACGATGGAAGTATGGTTTAGCGATGCAAGTGTTATAGACTGGCTGCAATGCTTCTTTTTCAGACGTAGAACTTCAGCCAATCCTTTGTCGATGAAGCTTACAGAGCTTCCTGTATCGATGAGTGCATCAGCGGTGTGATCATTTATAGTTATTGGGATAGTAGCTTTTCGGAGACTCCCTGGAGAAGCTGCAATTACAGATGCTGTCTCTGCAGAAGTATCTTGACTTACCGCATTCACTTTAGGACTACCGCCTCCACTGCTGCGACAAACATTAGCAAAATGACCTTTCTTTGAACATAATTGGCACTGCGAATGAAATGCAGGACACTTTGTGCGTTGGTGAACATTTCCACCGCAAAAAAAACAACGACGTCTTCTTTGACCAAAATTGACAGCCGCTAAATCATTGTGAACCTCTTTTTCTTCACTTGCTTGAACAGGAATCGCATTTAGCAAGGAGGTTGGATTATTTGGCATTGAAAAAGATTGCAAACTTTTTTCAGCGGTTTCAAGTGTCAGTGCCTGATTTTGTGCGTCATCAAATGACAATGTCAAGTTTTCTAACAGTCTTTGACGGATTTTTTGAGAGTTAATGCCAGAAATGAATGCAGTACACATAAAATCATTTTGATTTTGTTCGGCTGTTACAGTTTGAAAATCACAATCTTGAGCTAATATTTTTAAGGCTCGAACGTAGTCAGATATTGACTCTTCTAGCTTTTGTTGCCTGGACGATAGGAGGTGACGTGCGAGAATGCGATTCTTCGGCTTTTCATATGATCTTTTAAGTGTTTGTATGGCTTGTTCATAGCTGGTACATCCTCTGACTAGAGTGAATACACCGGGAGCTAAATAGTTGATGAGAATCTTTAGCTTTAGATCAGGAGAAGCATCACTTGGACGTAGTTTAGCAGAAAGGACTCAATCCACATTTTGGTCAAAAATGAGTTATGCATGCCAAAATAACCTTTATGGGTAGGTCTTTCATACCAGAAAAAATCATAGCAATAAACACACTATAAGTATATTTTTTAAATACATAGACTCAACCCACATGTTTGAAGGCATGTCATTTTAATACAGCTTAATAGCCTCAAACCATCTAAGTCGTTTTAGATAAATATAATTCTTAAGGAGTAAGCATCATACTTATTTAGCTGAAAGGACTCAAACTGCCTGAGTCACTTCTAATAAAATGATCATCTATTAAAAGCTCCGTACTTTTATTCAGCTATAAAGACTCAAACTGCCTGGGTCAGTTCTGATAAAATGATTATGTATTAAAGACTCCGCATTATTATTTAACTTAAAAAACCCATACAATCTATCATTTCAGTTAAATTAAATTTAAAATAACGAGAGTCATATATTCGTTCAGAAAAGGAATTCAGACTTAGTTTATATGTATTTTGTTTGTGGTAAATATTATTAATATTTAAAAAAACGATTATAAACTAATTAATAATACAACGTTATTATATCAAAAATTTATTTCGTATATTGGCTGTATGAAATTTAATCAACTAGCTGACCCGGCAAACTTCTAACCGCTAGTTTTTTTTCGGCAGGCTTTCCAATATTTATTTATTTATTCTACTATTCAGGGTGGAGAACATTCGAAAATAAACAATGAAAACCGGTTCAGCCGTTTTCAAGTTCCATTATAGGAGAGCCGTTCCTATTTTATTTGAGGCTATTTTACATTTATTGAAGAAACAACCCTTTATCTTTGGAGAGTATAAAGTTAGTCATCTAAGCCACAGTACCGAGTGTATTTATCACGAGTGTTTGTGCAGGTTACATCAAGTAAAAGTGGCGACAGAATCCAAAGATGAAAAGAGTTGTCAGACTACTATTAAATGTCGAAAATAAAAGCGACGAAAAAGGTTAAATGCTGGCAAGGCAATGTTTATTCTGTCTGTGGCAGCGGTTTACCCATTCTTCAAGGATGGGCTGAAACTCTTTTGAATATCTTAGTTATCTCATCGAGTAAGACAATCGGGCGATATCTGGAGGGAGTGTCCGCCGGTCTCCCTTCTTTACAGAGAAAAACTAACTGACCATCCTTTCAGATTTAAGGGAAGCGACCAGATTTAAAACACTCATTAAACATTCCTATCAGGTGATTTCTAAGGGGTTCTGAGTCTGACGCTACCGCTAACACACAACCAGGGACACCATTTGAGTCTTTTTGACCTGAGGGCGCAGTATTTTGCCGCCTTGTTCCTACCCTGTAGTTGGAAAGATATTTTGGACCAGCTCATTCTGTACAGATGGAGTCTAATGAAACTAGTGGGAGGACTCTCACCCTGGGAATAGACCAGCTACTATACCGGTAATAATCTGAGAATTGGAAGTGCACAGCTTATCAAATCAAATCAAACCAAATCAAAACAAATTAATTTATTTCTAAGAATATGGTAACATATTAACATCTTCTTGCGCACGACTCATCATGGGCATCCACATGGGTCACAATTAAGGTCACCTATGAGTTTCTACCAGGTCTGGCTTTTTGCCTTATGAATTGTGGGTTTATAAGGTTTTTGTAGCCTAGAAGTATTCTTCAAGGTGTCTCTCTACTCCCTTATCTACAATTAGGGAGGAACGCTTACCACGTTGCCGAAGATACTCTCAGCGAGCTTGCAAGCAGGCGGAACGAAAAACCAATATTTTGCAGGATCACCAATGCATTGCTTTCTTTTAAAGAGTGCCACCAATAAGTGGCATCGCCGCATCGCAGACTGCAGATAGCAACTTCCGAAAATAGAGGGCTGCCTAGTCGACATTAGGGCCACAGAAAAACTTCAGTTCCAGGCCGCGACTATGGCTGTACATTTGGCTGACTTATTATCAAAACCCACCCAAGAGCCCACCGGGGAAAGCGCGGCAAGCGGGCTACTGATCCTTATTTCTTATATATTTTTTCATTTTATATAATTTTATCATTTATTTTAAGAAGTTTCCAAACCTGAGTCTTTTCAGCGAAACGTAAATAAGGGTCACTTCATACAAATATTCAATTAGCCGAAAGGACTCAAACCCATATTTCATGAAATATCTAACAAACTATGTACGAAGTGATTCTATAAAGTTAATCCATAAAAAGTTTGTATTTTTTACCTTTAATTTAATGTAACTTTCAAATGATTACTTGCTTTATCACAGAAGAATACACATCTGAACTTTAAAAAATCATATCTCAAAAGTGACTTCGTGTGGGTTGAGTCCTTTAAGTTAAACTACGTCCACTTATCTCTTCTGAAATAAAATTTTCAAATGTGTGGAACCAATGATTCCATTGTAGCTCTGCTCCCGACACACTAGGGTCAGTGCTAAACTTCTCAGGATTCAGGTATCGTGTCCCCCGTGTGGCCGTCTTTGGAATTGTCGACACAGTTTTGTTGTCAGTCATTTTATCGTCACTTTATTTAAGTTGATTAAATTGATACAAATGAGAACGCAACTCCTTTAGGAATTAGGCTACATTATTTATTTGCAAGACATATTGGAAATAGATGACAATAATATAATGATTTAATATTGTAGTCAGATATTGACTCTTCTAGCTTTTGTTGCCTGGACGATAGGAGGTGACGTGCGAGAATGCGATTCTTCGGCTTTTGATATGAACCTTCTCAGCGTATAAGTATCTATGGTGGTGTCTATGAAGTGTTAACTGACAACGTGTCATCTATTTCCAATATGTCTTGCAAATAAATAATGTAGCTTAATTATTAAGTTGATTAAAGCCTAATTCCTAAAGGCGTTGCGTTCTCATTTGTATCAATTTAATCAACTTAAATAAAGTGACGATAAAATGACTGACAACAAAACTGTGTCGACAATTCCAAAGACGGCCACACGGGGGACACGATACCTGAATCCTGAGAAGTTTAGCACTGACCCTAGTGTGTCGGGAGCAGAGCTACAATGGAATCATTGGTTCCACACATTTGAAAATTTTATTTCAGAAGAGATAAGTGATGCTTCTCCTGATCTAAAGCTAAAGATTCTCATCAACTATTTAGCTCCCGGTGTATTCACTCTAGTCAGAGGATGTACCAGCTATGAACAAGCCATACAAACACTTAAAAGATCATATGAAAAGCCGAAGAATCGCATTCTCGCACGTCACCTCCTATCGTCCAGGCAACAAAAGCTAGAAGAGTCAATATCTGACTACGTTCGAGCCTTAAAAATATTAGCTCAAGATTGTGATTTTCAAACTGTAACAGCCGAACAAAATCAAAATGATTTTATGTGTACTGCATTCATTTCTGGCATCAACTCTCAAAAAATCCGTCAAAGACTGTTAGAAAACTTGACATTGTCATTTGATGACGCACAAAATCAGGCACTGACACTTGAAACCGCTGAAAAAAGTTTGCAATCTTTTTCAATGCCAAATAATCCGACCTCCTTGCTAAATGCGATTCCTGTTCAAGCAAGTGAAGAAAAAGAGGTTCACAATGATTTAGCGGCTGTCAATTTTGGTCAAAGAAGACGTCGTTGTTTTTTTTGCGGTGGAAATGTTCACCAACGCACAAAGTGTCCTGCATTTCATTCGCAGTGCCAATTATGTTCAAAGAAAGGTCATTTTGCTAATGTTTGTCGCAGCAGTGGAGGCGGTAGTCCTAAAGTGAATGCGGTAAGTCAAGATACTTCTGCAGAGACAGCATCTGTAATTGCAGCTTCTCCAGGGAGTCTCCGAAAAGCTACTATCCCAATAACTATAAATGATCACACCGCTGATGCACTCATCGATACAGGAAGCTCTGTAAGCTTCATCGACAAAGGATTGGCTGAAGTTCTACGTCTGAAAAAGAAGCATTGCAGCCAGTCTATAACACTTGCATCGCTAAACCATACTTCCATCGTAGAAGGGTCGTGTATTGCAACTATCAAGATAAATAAACATAACTATCAAAAACGGAATTTGCTAATTATCAATAATCTTTGTGCCGATGTCATAATTGGGCACGACATTTTAAAAACTCATTCTTCACTTGTCTTGGACTTCGGTGGCGAGATGGAGCCTCTTAACATCTGTAATGTCATTGAAGCCTCGGTGCCTCCGGCATCGATTTTTACAAACCTCTCTCCTTTTATCAAACCTATTGCTGTTAAATCTCGAAGACACAGTGAAGAAGACGAAGCTTTCATTAATCAAGAAGTAACCAAACTCTTGGAGGATGGAGTTATTCGGCCAAGTATCTCCCCATGGAGGGCACAAGTTCTTGTTGCTGGAGGGGACAATCATCGAAAACGTCTTGTCATTGACTATTCAAGAACAATTAATAACTTTACTGAATTGGATGCCTATCCTCTACCAAAAATCGAATCAATCATCTCAAAAGTATCAAAATTCAACTATTTTAGCCAAATCGATTTGAGAAGTGCCTACCATCAAGTTCCTATATTAAAAAAAGAACAAAAGTTTACTGCCTTCGAAGCATGTGGAAAACTTTATGAATTTACTCGAATTCCTTTTGGTGTTACCAACGGTGTAGCAGCTTTCCAACGAACACTTGAATTTATCATAGAACACGAAAAGTTGTCTGGAACCTATGCATATCTTGATGACGTGACCATCTGTGGAGCTACCAAGGTTGAACATGACAAAAACCTAAATGAATTTCTACGGGTGGCTGAAAAATACAGACTTACATTGAATCATGATAAGTGTACCTTTTGTTCACAGACCATTAATCTCTTAGGTCACACGATCAGCAATCAGACAATCAAACCTGACAAAACTAGGATACAACCCTTACTTGATCTTCCTGTCCCAAAGGATTCACAGTCACTTAAAAGAGTTTTAGGATTGTTTGCACACTATAGCCCATGGGTAAGAAACTTTTCTCATAAAATAAGGCCATTAATTGACATAACCGACTTTCCACTTTCTGACAAGGCGGTATTACATTTTAATAATTTGAAAAATGAACTTGCCTGCTCTAGCCTACAAGCTATTGATCTTAATGCTACTCTTACTGTCGAAACGGACGCCTCTGAATATGCAATTGGGGCGGTTTTATCACAGAACGAACGTCCCGTAGCTTATTTCTCGCGTTCATTATCTGTACCTGAGAGGCGTCACTCTTCCATCGAAAAGGAGGCATGTGCTATTGTGGAAGCACTTCGCAAATGGCGCCATTTTCTTTTAGGAAGGCATTTTATTTTGATCACCGACCAGCAGTCCGTAGCATTTATGTTGCAAAATCACCACTCAAGCAAAATCAAAAATGAAAAAGTGGAGCGTTGGAGGCTTGAATTGTCATCCTATAAATATGATGTTATATATAGACCGGGGAAGGAGAATATGGCTGCTGATGCACTGTCTCGTGTTTGTGCACAGGTTCATACTAATACTTTAGTTGAGTTGCACAACGCTCTTGGACACCCTGGCGTCACACGGATGACACATTGGGTTAGGACTAAAAATTTACCATACTCCGTCAATGATATAAAATCTGTAACTTCTGCGTGCAATATTTGTGCCGAATTGAAACCACGATTCCTTAATTCTCAAGGAAGGCTTATTAAGGCAACGGCTCCATTTGAGCGACTAAGCATTGATTTCAAAGGTCCGATACCCTCGAATAGCAACAATAAATACATTCTGACCATAATTGATGAATACTCGCGATTTCCATTCGCATACTCATGTCGAGATGTATCTGCAGAAACTGTCATTAGATGCCTTAAAGATCTTTTTTTTATGTTTGGCACTCCCCTTTTTGTTCATTCTGACAGAGGATCCGCTTTTATGTCAGAACAAGTCAAGAAATTCTTGATATCATCAAATGTAGCGAGCAGCAGGACTACACCATACAATCCACAAGGCAATGGACAAGTCGAACGCCTGAACGGGACATTATGGAGGACCATACAATTGTTTTTAAAATCTAAGGGCTTAGATGTGACGCAGTGGGAGCAAGTTTTACACGAATCCTTGCACTCGATACGATCGTTACTATGCACAGCCACTAATAGCACTCCTCACGAACGCCTGTTTTGTCACCCACGACGAACGATGAATGGACAGTCTATGCCAACATGGTTAACGACGTCCGGTACTGTACTTATGAAGAAAAATGTTCGTTCTTCAAAATATGACCCTTTGGTAGAAGAAGTCGAGCTTTTAGAATCAAATCCATCTTATTCGTTTGTAAGGCTTCCAGACGGTAGAGAAACTACGATTTCTAATAGACATTTAGCTCCTTTACCGGACGGTAGGGATGATACCTGGCTAGAAGACACGCCGCTGGATACAACTGAAGAACCTGAATCTGCTCTGCAACCTGAATCAGGTCATGAAGATGGTACAGATCACGAACCTGAGACAACTCAAGGCCGGTACTCCAGTAGGTCTCGCAGAACACCAGCCTATCTTACAGATTACATTTTGTAATTAATGTATGATAACAAATACAGCAGGGGAGAATGATATGAACCTTCTCAGCGTATAAGTATCTATGGTGGTGTCTATGAAGTGTTAACTGACAACGTGTCATCTATTTCCAATATGTCTTGCAAATAAATAATGTAGCTTAATTATTAAGTTGATTAAAGCCTAATTCCTAAAGGCGTTGCGTTCTCATTTGTATCAATTCATTTCTTGTCTCCAGGGAGTCTCCGAAAAGCTACTATCCCAATAACTATAAATGATCACACCGCTGATGCACTCATCGATACAGGAAGCTCTGTAAGCTTCATCGACAAAGGATTGGCTGAAGTTCTACGTCTGAAAAAGAAGCATTGCAGCCAGTCTATAACACTTGCATCGCTAAACCATACTTCCATCGTAGAAGGGTCGTGTATTGCAACTATCAAGATAAATAAACATAACTATCAAAAACGGAATTTGCTAATTATCAATAATCTTTGTGCCGATGTCATAATTGGGCACGACATTTTAAAAACTCATTCTTCACTTGTCTTGGACTTCGGTGGCGAGATGGAGCCTCTTAACATCTGTAATGTCATTGAAGCCTCGGTGCCTCCGGCATCGATTTTTACAAACCTCTCTCCTTTTATCAAACCTATTGCTGTTAAATCTCGAAGACACAGTGAAGAAGACGAAGCTTTCATTAATCAAGAAGTAACCAAACTCTTGGAGGATGGAGTTATTCGGCCAAGTATCTCCCCATGGAGGGCACAAGTTCTTGTTGCTGGAGGGGACAATCATCGAAAACGTCTTGTCATTGACTATTCAAGAACAATTAATAACTTTACTGAATTGGATGCCTATCCTCTACCAAAAATCGAATCAATCATCTCAAAAGTATCAAAATTCAACTATTTTAGCCAAATCGATTTGAGAAGTGCCTACCATCAAGTTCCTATATTAAAAAAAGAACAAAAGTTTACTGCCTTCGAAGCATGTGGAAAACTTTATGAATTTACTCGAATTCCTTTTGGTGTTACCAACGGTGTAGCAGCTTTCCAACGAACACTTGAATTTATCATAGAACACGAAAAGTTGTCTGGAACCTATGCATATCTTGATGACGTGACCATCTGTGGAGCTACCAAGGTTGAACATGACAAAAACCTAAATGAATTTCTACGGGTGGCTGAAAAATACAGACTTACATTGAATCATGATAAGTGTACCTTTTGTTCACAGACCATTAATCTCTTAGGTCACACGATCAGCAATCAGACAATCAAACCTGACAAAACTAGGATACAACCCTTACTTGATCTTCCTGTCCCAAAGGATTCACAGTCACTTAAAAGAGTTTTAGGATTGTTTGCACACTATAGCCCATGGGTAAGAAACTTTTCTCATAAAATAAGGCCATTAATTGACATAACCGACTTTCCACTTTCTGACAAGGCGGTATTACATTTTAATAATTTGAAAAATGAACTTGCCTGCTCTAGCCTACAAGCTATTGATCTTAATGCTACTCTTACTGTCGAAACGGACGCCTCTGAATATGCAATTGGGGCGGTTTTATCACAGAACGAACGTCCCGTAGCTTATTTCTCGCGTTCATTATCTGTACCTGAGAGGCGTCACTCTTCCATCGAAAAGGAGGCATGTGCTATTGTGGAAGCACTTCGCAAATGGCGCCATTTTCTTTTAGGAAGGCATTTTATTTTGATCACCGACCAGCAGTCCGTAGCATTTATGTTGCAAAATCACCACTCAAGCAAAATCAAAAATGAAAAAGTGGAGCGTTGGAGGCTTGAATTGTCATCCTATAAATATGATGTTATATATAGACCGGGGAAGGAGAATATGGCTGCTGATGCACTGTCTCGTGTTTGTGCACAGGTTCATACTAATACTTTAGTTGAGTTGCACAACGCTCTTGGACACCCTGGCGTCACACGGATGACACATTGGGTTAGGACTAAAAATTTACCATACTCCGTCAATGATATAAAATCTGTAACTTCTGCGTGCAATATTTGTGCCGAATTGAAACCACGATTCCTTAATTCTCAAGGAAGGCTTATTAAGGCAACGGCTCCATTTGAGCGACTAAGCATTGATTTCAAAGGTCCGATACCCTCGAATAGCAACAATAAATACATTCTGACCATAATTGACGAATACTCGCGATTTCCATTCGCATACTCATGTCGAGATGTATCTGCAGAAACTGTCATTAGATGCCTTAAAGATCTTTTTTTTATGTTTGGCACTCCCCTTTTTGTTCATTCTGACAGAGGATCCGCTTTTATGTCAGAACAAGTCAAGAAATTCTTGATATCATCAAATGTAGCGAGCAGCAGGACTACACCATACAATCCACAAGGCAATGGACAAGTCGAACGCCTGAACGGGACATTATGGAGGACCATACAATTGTTTTTAAAATCTAAGGGCTTAGATGTGACGCAGTGGGAGCAAGTTTTACACGAATCCTTGCACTCGATACGATCGTTACTATGCACAGCCACTAATAGCACTCCTCACGAACGCCTGTTTTGTCACCCACGACGAACGATGAATGGACAGTCTATGCCAACATGGTTAACGACGTCCGGTACTGTACTTATGAAGAAAAATGTTCGTTCTTCAAAATATGACCCTTTGGTAGAAGAAGTCGAGCTTTTAGAATCAAATCCATCTTATTCGTTTGTAAGGCTTCCAGACGGTAGAGAAACTACGATTTCTAATAGACATTTAGCTCCTTTACCGGACGGTAGGGATGATACCTGGCTAGAAGACACGCCGCTGCATACAACTGAAGAACCTGAATCTGCTCTGCAACCTGAATCAGGTCATGAAGCTGGTACAGATCACGAACCTGAGACAACTCAAGGCCGGTACTCCAGTAGGTCTCGCAGAACACCAGCCTATCTTACAGATTACATTTTGTAATTAATGTATGATGACAAATACAGCAGGGGAGAATGATATGAACCTTCTCAGCGTATAAGTATCTATGGTGGTGTCTATGAAGTGTTAACTGACAACGTGTCATCTATTTCCAATATGTCTTGCAAATAAATAATGTAGCTTAATTATTAAGTTGATTAAAGCCTAATTCCTAAAGGCGTTGCGTTCTCATTTGTATCAATGATATGAACCTTCTCAGCGTATAAGTATCTATGGTGGTGTCTATGAAGTGTTAACTGACAACGTGTCATCTATTTCCAATATGTCTTGCAAATAAATAATGTAGCTTAATTATTAAGTTGATTAAAGCCTAATTCCTAAAGGCGTTGCGTTCTCATTTGTATCAATTTAATCAACTTAAATAAAGTGACGATAAAATGACTGACAACAAAACTGTGTCGACAATTCCAAAGACGGCCACACGGGGGACACGATACCTGAATCCTGAGAAGTTTAGCACTGACCCTAGTGTGTCGGGAGCAGAGCTACAATGGAATCATTGGTTCCACACATTTGAAAATTTTATTTCAGAAGAGATAAGTGATGCTTCTCCTGATCTAAAGCTAAAGATTCTCATCAACTATTTAGCTCCCGGTGTATTCACTCTAGTCAGAGGATGTACCAGCTATGAACAAGCCATACAAACACTTAAAAGATCATATGAAAAGCCGAAGAATCGCATTCTCGCACGTCACCTCCTATCGTCCAGGCAACAAAAGCTAGAAGAGTCAATATCTGACTACGTTCGAGCCTTAAAAATATTAGCTCAAGATTGTGATTTTCAAGCTGTAACAGCCGAACAAAATCAAAATGATTTTATGTGTACTGCATTCATTTCTGGCATCAACTCTCAAAAAATCCGTCAAAGACTGTTAGAAAACTTGACATTGTCATTTGATGACGCACAAAATCAGGCACTGACACTTGAAACCGCTGAAAAAAGTTTGCAATCTTTTTCAATGCCAAATAATCCGACCTCCTTGCTAAATGCGATTCCTGTACATTAACTAACGGACGCCTCTGAATATGCAATTGGGGCGGTTTTATCACAGAACGAACGTCCCGTAGCTTATTTCTCGCGTTCATTATCTGTACCTGAGAGGCGTCACTCTTCCATCGAAAAGGAGGCATGTGCTATTGTGGAAGCACTTCGCAAATGGCGCCATTTTCTTTTAGGAAGGCATTTTATTTTGATCACCGACCAGCAGTCCGTAGCATTTATGTTGCAAAATCACCACTCGAGCAAAATCAAAAATGAAAAAGTGGAGCGTTGGAGGCTTGAATTGTCATCCTATAAATATGATGTTATATATAGACCGGGGAAGGAGAATATGGCTGAATGAATAAAATTTAATGATGTGAATGAATAAAATAATTTTTGTGAACGAGTAAAAAGTGTCGAAGCCCCATCCATAATGCTGGGGCTTCACCTGCGTGACGCCTAACGTTCTAATAAAGGCATGACTAGCGTTAACTAAATTAAAGCATTAAGCTACGCGCTAAGTGCGTGGCCACACTTATTTGACGTTTGATTCTAGCGTCTAGCGACTTAGTTAGCGTGTGATCTGTGAGTGTGTCTTTAAAATAAAATAAAACGCTTCCAAGAACACAATACTTTTCTTATTTTGTCTACTCCATCCTAACTTAATAACTATGCTTTATACTTTATACTTTAACATTTATTTCACAAAGAGTTTTTGAATGTGACCGTGTTTTAACATGTTTAGTGTAGTAGGTGTAGCCACAACAACGCACTAAACGCCCGCTTAATCCCTTTGATATGTCAAAAGTTACCGCCGTCCGAGCTATCGCCTAACGTCTAATGTTATTGAAGCAAATTAGTGCACAAAGACCGGCCACACCTGCGTATTACGTCAAATAGAGCACTAATTAACGACATTAGACGCAGGTGTAGCCCCAGCATAATAAGCACGATTTGATTACGTAATCTATCATATCTGTAAGGCTCGGATTATCATAAGCTGTTTCCGGCCGATATTAGAACCTTTTTAAAAAACGACCTTAGGCTCGGTCTATACGCTGCCGGAATCCGTAAGCAACCGCAAGAATCCCTTCAAAAACGACGGTTTTCCGTTTGACCCGTATGTTTGTATGTATGTATTTAAATCGCGGACAAACGTCCTTGATTTTTTCGCGTTTGGCTCATCCGCTTTTGATGCGGTTTTCAGAAAAGTATTTGTTACATTCTGAAGAAGGTTTTAGTATGCATATCATACTGCTGAGCTGATGATGGAGGCCACATAACTCCTTAACATTTAGGAGTCTATAGATAATACTGCGATTTGTCTTCAGAACGTATTTCGTAGTGTATTAGGCAGAAGTGGCGCTTACGAGGTACCAGTCAGTTATTTTATTTACTGGGGGCGTAAACTAGTACACCCAGAAATAAGAAAAAAAAAATGCTAGTTTTTTAATGAGGGTTTTCTGAAATGACGCTCACTAGGTGGCAGCTCTGAGACGTCAGGTCCAGAAACCTGTCACAAGTATCAGAGCCCCTATATTTGAAGTGTTGAAGTTTTGTATTTCTTAATTAAATACAATAAAATTTTATAAGAATCGAAATCCCACCATGTTTTTCAGTTCCTATGTGCTTAAAAAACGGGAGGTCATGTTTCCTAAAGATAAAATACGTTTATTAAAACAATGCCTTGTAGCCATTCGTAGAGAACGTTTGATAATAGTCTTGTATGCAAAGGTTTCTTTAGTAAAGATGATTAGGTACGAGCTGCAGAAAGACTCAGTGGTAGAGATACGTAATATACAGTCTGTCAATAAAGTCCTGAAAAGAATGTTTGAGGAACTAATCATTTTTTGTCTAACTGGCAACTCTAAACGCAGTGTCATGTCACTGTCATCAAGTACATCGGCTGTCATCGCGTCTGCTTGCTTCATGTATTTTTATTGTTTTGTGCTTGTTTTCGATCAAACTGCCATAAATTTTAGATTATATGACAAATTACTATACCAGCAATGAGTAAAACAAATCGAAGTGGAACTCGTCTAGTGATTTTAAAGTTTTTCAGAGATGTTTATTGGAATACGAAGCTGGGTGCATTTTGTCCAATTTAGAGGATGTTTATGCTCGAACAGCAGCTATGACGGGTAAGATATCATGTTTCTGATCGTTATATTCAATACTAGGACAATAAATTAATAGAACATACGATTTTCAGTCTAAAAAGACAATATTTACATTACACATTTGTAGGTTAGTTTATTATTATGTGTAGCTCATATTATAGCGTGATCAAAACAAACAAATCGTTCCAGCCTGGCATTTTTAAGCTGTTTTTACTAATGCCTCGGACTTATATAGGAGGTTATAATATTATAGTAGCATAAGTTGATCTCTTCTACTATGTACCAAAATATTTAATTGGAATTAATTATTTCAGGAAAATCGGAAAGTACGGTCAGGCGAATTGTGAACGAAGGATATCAAAATGACGGAAAATTTAGTACTCCAGGTAAACATAGAAGTGGCCGTCCTATGAAACCAATGGATGATTTTACTATATGTTCACTGCGCCAAAAAATACAGTTTTTTTATTCGGTACGAAAAGAGGTAGCGACACTGAGAAAATTGCTGATTGTTGTCAAAATGGAACTTGAATTTGATTGCTCCTTGGAACATTTGCGTAAAATAAAACTTGAAAAAGAATATTATGAACGAGGAAGAACACTATACCAAGATAAAGATGAATTAGTCATTCGCACAGACGACGATAGCAGCAGCGATGACAGCTTTTCTGGTTTAGAAGATGATGAGTATATGGGTGTCGAATATTTGGAATCAAATAATAGCGAGTGATTTTGCTAATAATAATTAAATATTATACAAAATAAACAAACATATTTGGATTTTAGTTTATTGTTTTAATAGTAACTTTAAGTGAGGCCTATGCCCTGCAGTGGGACGCATATAGGCATACTTAACTTGTATGGATATGACATTAGGTTTTCTTCTTTACCTCAATCTCTTTTTACGTTATGACCAATTTTTAATATAAAAAGAATTGAAAGAAATCGATTTATCTATTTTACCCCTAACAGGGATCCGCAGAGATCAGTCACCTATATATATAGATTTTTAAAAATTTCAAACTATTTATTAGCCTCAATTAGGTACTTAGGTTACAAAAAATATATTACCAGTTAGCTTCTTATCGGTTTCTAACCTATTAAATGAAAGTTGCTTAAATTCTTCGGGTTGTTTATTAAATACTTATAAAATAATTATGCAGTTTTATTAAACCTACTCTGGAGTAAAGGTATGATTCCGAACAATGAGTGTCGCGCAGAAGTTCTGCTACTGCTTGCTGCGTAGCTTAGAATGTAATCTCATATGAACTCGTAAATAATATATTATTATGGGGACCAGTAGTGCTGCGGTAGCACTGCTGCATTCTGCTGAGTTCGGAATCATACCTGTAACCTACTTTTAGGTCTACGATACGGCAAGTTTGCCCATAATAAGGCTAGATTGTGCTTCCAAAAAAACATGTCAGGAAATTTTGATACGGATTTAAAAAAACAATAAAAATCTGTAAGTATCAAAATCATTTTGGTCGCACTATACAGGGTTGCTACTTAAACAACAGTGGCGCCCTCATTTTTTTTCATGACTTTTTAGACAAGCTGTAATTAAAGAAAAAAAAACTAATTAAAAAACAAGCTTTCATTATTTGTTAATAAAATGAACTAAAAATTTAAAAATAAATTTACCTGATGAGAAAAATACCATTATATAGGTAGCATTTCAAAAAAATAAAAGCGTGTTACATGTTGATGGAACACTAAACAACATTTAGGTTATACACCATTATTTTTCTTCTGCAATTACAATGAAACACGCCTAGTATCTGGTCTAGTACCAAATAAATGATTTTGTATGTATTATAATAGGTTTGTCCTAATAAGTATTAAATCAAACAAATTTAAAGAGATCACTAATAAATTATATATTAAATCACTAGAAAATTTCATAAAGTTTCAAAAAAATGTTGGGTTGTCGTCATCATCGTTTCAACCAAAATAGTCTACTACTTAACTGGACATATGCCTCTCCCAAGGATCTTAATATCCACACGTAGTAAAAACATATTTAAAGAAAATTTCTAGCAGAAATATAAATAAACACTTAATTAAAATCATAATAATCAATATTTATTGTTAAAAACAATAATCACTGAATAATCAGCGCTGGTTTGGATTTTGAAGGTAGGTACGTTTATGTATGTATGTATGTAGAAATACCTTATTTAATTATAATAAACTTTGTTTTGCGCTTTTCCATGGTAGTAAGTAGATTTTGTCACTCACTTTTAACTTTTCCGAACCAAACTAAGCGTTATTGACATCGAAATCCAACTCGTGTTAGGTATAAACGTTACAACAGTAGAATAAGCCGCGCTTAAAAAAGGTAGTGATTTTAATTTATTATTTTTAGTTTAATGGTTTATGTTTTAGATGTGTTATATTCATTTGTGGTAATTACTAGTAAAAACATTTCTGTTTTACCCTGTGCCTTCGTCTGTGCACTGTGTGTAGTGCCTTATATCATCGAATCATGGTTGATTTTACAAAAAGTTTTTAATGAACAGTACATACTTTTTTATAAGATTTAATACTCCTTTGTATTTATTTTTTGTCAAAAGATATTCGGCGTGTCATAAGCGTCGGTCAAGTGTCAAGTCATTAAATTAAATTAAATTCTGAATTGAATTTCCACGAAATATATTTTAAATTACATTTAGTGCTCCTAAAGTACATGCTCATACAAGTTGTATAAAGCTGTATAAAATTAAAACAGCAGAAAGAGTTCAAACTCTTGTTCATGTAGATATATGGACCAATCGTGTATTTCTTATTCTGAGGTTCTATGACATTCTGTGATGTACTTATGTGAGTCAATAAAATTGATTGGAACTATCTTTGCCTTCTGGATCTGTTTGTTAAAGTTCCTTTTCGGCTACAGCTACAAGAGAACGAGAAGATAATCTGAGACTATGAATCTGTATTTCTGGGACTGAACTAAGTGTATTTCTTATTTTGAAGTTCTTAAATATAAAATTTTCGTTTAACTACAGTTTTATTGTAAAGTACCCATTATTATTATTATTGCAGGTTCTGATAGCTACTATTAAGCGCATACTACCTACCGACCGATTATAAAGTATCGATTAACGATTATCGATTAAAGTGCATCGATATCTCGTTTATGTCTAGATCTATGCGATATTATATAGCCTGTGGACATTTACGGTCATCAGACATCACATCACTATTAAGTATCTCACTCTGAGTTTTTTCTTTTCTTTTTTTTTGTCACTCGACGAAAAAGTTTCCAATCAATTGAAGTAAGTGACGTTTACTTTCTTCGATATTCCTACTCCGCTATCTTCTACGTAGTATTATTTGATCAGTGGCATCGACCTAAGAAAGGAGTGTTTTTCTCATGGGCAATTATAATGTTGCCCTTTCTCAAGTAAGATCTCTTGAAAATCAATATGTTTGTTTTGTTGCCACCTATTATACAAATACCACTTATTACAAATACACATTAGTTGAAGCTGTGAAGTAAAAATTAAAAAAGAAAGGCAAAACCTTTTAATTTAAATGAATCCCTTAAAATCAAACTTATGTTGCTGACCCGGCAAAGTTCGCATCGCTTACGTACCCTGTACGAACAGTTTGTATGATAAAATAAAATTTCAATTTTTAGTATTTTCCTTGCAATTTTTCCAATAAATCTCATCGTTTTAACCTTTCCTGGACTTGCACGGAAATTTAAAGATCAAATTTACAAAATTGGTCCGTTCGCTCTCAAGTTACGAGACTCAGTAAATGTCAACCCGAGCGAAGCCGGGACGGGCTGCTAGTCTTACATATTATTATTTAGTTGCAAGTTGCAACAAAGTTTGAATTTACTTTTCAATTGTTTATTTGCTAGAATACATAACGTAAGTAAAATGTAGAACTTAAAATTGGAATTCCTGTTCCTGTTGAGATTGCGATTGAGGAAATAGAAACCACTAGTTAATTATCTACCATTTATTACTTTCCTAGCATGTGTAGGTACTGTAGTGCCTCCACTGTGGTGCACGAACGTGTGCGGGGGAGATTAATTAAACTGAAGAATATTGATATGACTTTTATGTTTATTCGTTATATATAGAAATACATATTAATTACTTACTTACTCTACAGTACCTACAGATGTTTCAAACTGTGAAAGTCCTACTTAGTGTTTCTGTTTCATGTGCTGCCTCGAGTCCGCGCTTCATGTGTTTTACGCACTCGATCGTATAACATGAGAGTATCCGATGAGGTACTCTTGGTTTGGGGTATCCATGCGTGTTGACGCAGCAATCACGGAGTGCAGCAGGCGCAGTGTTCATGGTGCGCTTGTGCAGCGCTCTCGGCGCGCATCTAGCTCGGTGTTGTGGTGCGGAGCTGGCGCAGCCGTAGTGCGCGTCTGTGGTGACAGCATCGGCCGTGGTGCGCTCACGGTGGGGTGCTCTCCACCTTCATTCAGCTAGAGATATTTACTTCATTTATTTCTCAGCGGACTAATGTTTAAAATGTATGTGGTATGCCAAAATGTGCCTATGCCAGCAGTCGCTGGAAGGTATGATAGCTAGGTGCCTATGCCTACATTGTGAAGAATTGCATAGTCCTTGTCGCTCATTTATTTTACTCGCCTTGCAATACAGTTTTATCAGCTCTTTTTGTTACTAGTGTTTAAAATAGTGTCTGTCATAGGTCAAGGACAACGTGCTTCTGAGAACAATAATGGCAACTTCGAGCTACAAGGCATCGTCCATTTACTGCCGATCACTACATGGAGGTTAACAACATGGGCACCGAAAACATTGTCTGGCAGCCGGGCGAGAAGCTTTTAACCGATGTATGCAAGGCACCACCACCTACCAGATGACAAAGGTCAGTCGATAAGCCATTAGTTTGCTTTTGCTAGCCATTACCATTTCGCAAGCCAGTACCATTTTACTAGCTATTGTCATTTTGCCGGCTATCGTCATTTTGCCAGCCGTTCCGATTTGTTAGCTATTGCTATTTTAAACTCTAGTTCAATCCTTATAGTCCAAGAGCCAGCGACGGCCAGACCTTCGTTATATCATAAAAGCTGAAAGTTTTTCTATGTGTGCCTCTAGTATAGGTAGGAACGATCCCCACCTATGATACTTGGGTAGTGGTTCCTTTGGCAGGTAACAGGTAGCAAAGGTGTATAAAATTCCATCTTATATTTATTAATCTATTAAACTTAATTTTTTTATATTTTATTCATAACAACATTAAAACTCGCGTTACTCATTACCAGACACTTAGTACGGTTCCAACCCCCTGCCGGACACCCCTAAACTATAATATTTTTAAATTCTACTTTTTTTTTTTTTTTTTTTATTTGAGATGGGCTTACTCTTGACCCCAATCTTGCTCTAGAGCATAGATGGGATCTACGATAGAGCGAGCTTGCTTAGAAGATGCCTATTCACTCTGGACTTAAAGAGAGTAAGGTTATATGCACTCGGAAATACAGACGCAGGCAGGGAATTCCAATCCTTAGCTGTGCGCATTATAAAAGATGATGAGAAGCGCTTAGTGCGGGTTATGGGTATATCAACTAAGAACGGATGGTAGCCGGCCGTGCGTCTGGATGTCCGATGGAAGAAAGGTGACGGTGGTATGAGTTCAAGCAGCTCATGAGCACACTCTCCGAAGTACAATCTATAGAAGACCGATAGGCAAGCAACCTTGCGGCGGTGAGCCAGGCTGTGCAGCTTGGACGCCACCAGTTTTTTATCGCCTATTATTCTCTTGGCTCTGCGTTCCACCGAGTCAAGTGCAGCAAGTTGGTATTTCGCCGAGCCGTCCCAAAGGTGGCAGCAGTACTCCATGCAAGATCGGACTTGGGCTTTGTAAAGAGTTAAAAGCTGTCCAGGCGTGAAGTACCGCTTGACTTTATTCAGGACGCCCAACTTTCTAGCTGCAATTTGAGCCTTAGACTCGATGGTGGTGCCAAAGTTGAGGTCAGAGGACAACTCCATGCCAAGAAGTTGTAGAGTGCCGGTCACTGGAACAGATGTACCTCGGAAAGTAGGAGAAAGAGTGAAAGGACTCCTTTTTGTGGAAAAAAGACACGCCTGCGTTTTAGAGGCATTGAAGCTGACGAGATTGTCATCGCCCCACTGGGAGACGTTACTTAACGTCAGGCTCGTACGCTCAACCATGGCCTCTCTCAGTCTTTGGACCTCAACTCCACCGGCTCCTGCACTAGACAGATACTTCTCCGCGACAGTACTGTCATCTGCGTACCCAACAATACCTGAAGATAGCAGGTCATTGATGTGCAGCAGGAAAAGAGTCGCAGAGAGCACAGAGCCCTGAGGAACTCCGGCGTCAATGGCCTTGAGGTCAGAGGAGCAGCTGTCAATGACTACTCGGATCGACCGTTCACTTAGGAAGTCAGCCACCCAGCTACAGAAGCCAGTGGGGATACCGTACGCTGGAAGCTTGCTCAGCAGACTCGCATGCCAAACCCTGTCGAAAGCCTTCGAAATATCCAGCGACACTGCGATTGCTTCGCCGTGGTTTTCGATGGCTTCGCCCCAGCAATGCGTTACATACACTAGAAGATCCCCAGTTGAACGTCCCCGGCGGAAGCCATATTGACGATCACTGAGAAGATCATTGTCTTCTAGGTATGAAAGCAGTTTGCAATTTAGAACTTTTTCCATAACCTTACAGAGTATGGAAGTGATGGCGATCGGTCTGTAGTTACTAGGGTCGGCACGGCTACCCTTCTTGGGTACTGGTTGCACATTGGCAAGCTTCCAAGATTTTGGTACGATTTCTGTCGTGAGAGAGAGGCGGTACAGTCGCGTCAGTACGGGAGACAACTCAGGCGCACAATACCTCAGCACTCTTGCTGGTATGCCATCAGGACCACAGGCCTTGTTCACGTCTAGACCAAGAAGGGATCTACGGACCTCTTTGTTGTGCACTGTGATCTCTGGCATCAAAGAATCACATTGAGGCAAGGTGGGTGGACGTTTCGAGCCAGCGTCTAGACGTGAATTGCTTGCAAACAGATCGGCAAATAAATTTGCTTTCTCTGTTGCTGTGTGGGCAAGTGACCCATCAGGTTTCTGCATTGGAGGTAGTGTAGGAAGGCAGAAGTTAGATTCGACTGATTTCGACAGGGACCAGAACTGCTTACTACCCTGTGGGTAAGATGCAAGTTTCGCCCCAATACGGCTGACATGGTCGAACCTAGCTTTTCGCAGCACCCTTTTGCAAGACCTGGCGTCTGTATTATATGCTCTCTTCTTTGCTCGCACCTTTCGCGCTCGCGCTTTTTGATCTCGAGCTTTTACCCAAGCCTGGTAAGCTGACTGTTTACGAGCCTCAGCTCGAGCACAGTCTGCATTGTACCAAGGTCGGGCTTTGTAACCGAGCGGGATGTCGGAAAATGGAATGAAATATTCCATTCCCTGCCGGATAACAGCTGTGATCGCATCAGCGACGCATGAGGGGTCTTTCGAAGAGAAGCATAACTGCCGCCACGGGTATGATGCAAAGAAAGCTCGCATCTCGTCCCAGTCTGCTGACTCGTATCGCCATACTCTCCTCGTACCCCTAAGGGTGTAATCCGGAGGAGAGCAGATCGATACGGATTTCACTACACAGTGGTCGGACGATCCCAGTGGAGCCGAGACTGAAACCGAATGTCTGTGCGGATCAGTTGTCAGCAGTAGGTCCAGGCAATTGGGTGTATGATCAGCGATATCCGGTATTCGCGTCGCTTGTTCCACCAGCTGAGTGAGATCTAGCGCCAATGCTAGCTTGCGGGCCTCTCGCCCAGCATGGTCAGTTTTATGGTATGGGAACAGCCACTCTTTGTGGTGGGCGTTGAAGTCCCCCAGAAAAACAAGCTCTGCTGTTGGATATCGCTGAAGTGCGGAGTCTGCCGCCTCAGCAAGGTATTCCATAAGCCGAGTCGTCTCCCGATCTCCACTGTGCGAACGGTAAACACTAGCGCAGAGAGATTTCTCTACCCCAGTGTCCACCAAAAGCCACAGCACAGGAAATTCAGACTTCTCAAAGCAACGGAGACGCTTACAGCAGATGTCATCGCGAACATACACACAGACCCCTGCACATTTCTTGAACTTATGTTCGAGAGTGTATCCAGGGTAGTTGAGGTATGCCACGTCCGACGGTGTTGCTATCTGCGTCTCCGTTAAGAAGAATAAGTGCGGCTTCTCGGTCTCCAGGTGGTGGTGGACCGGGTCGAGATTTGAGTGCAGACCTCGGATGTTGGTGAGGTGCACTTTGAGTGGGAGGAAGTGTCGCCGTTGTTTAAACTATTTCTTCTTCATTTGTGTAGTCATTTTTTTAAGAGTTTTAGTGGGGGAAAGAAAAAATTAAGTCGAGGCGCTGCCTAGCAAACCCTACTCGTACTTTTCGGCTCAGCCGATCAGAGGGGAACTCGCTTGGAGACTGCGGGGACGCCCGAGCCCCCCCGATACCACTCCACCGGGTCCTCCCAACCAGTCGCCAACTGGCACGGTGGAGCATAACGGGATTTTTCGCAAGTTGGCGGGGCAGCCTTTACGCGTGGCTAGCGCGTAAGTCGGGCCCCCTACTGACTGCGGTCGGCCAACGGCTGGGACCGTGCCTCGGATCCCGCTACCCTCCAGAACGAGTTACCCGATACAGCATCGCCTAAAGACAGAGACCGGTTCCAACAGCGCAACTGACTTAGTTTCAAACCCCCAATGGCACTGGCACTCCCGCACACCGACGGAACACAGCAGGGCTGCTTGGCGCCGGACTCCGGCGGGATGGTGGTCGCGAGCCAGGCTTCCCCTTCCAGGGCCTACCACCGCCTTTGGGATCTTCTGCCGCCATCACAGATTATGATGACGTTGCCCGGGGTGGACCGCTAGGAGGTAGATCCCAACCACCCCATTACTTATCACTTACGTTATCTTGTAAAAGCTAAATTTTATATATGTTTTTTGGGGAACTATTAAACGATGTTTCCCTAGTAGCCAGACATTTTCGAGGGTTCTATCATCCTGACAGACACATTGAATCGGGCAGAAGTTGTGAGAGCGCGGAGCATATGCAGTTACAGCTTGTCTAAAAAGTCATGAAATAAAATGAGGGCGCCACTGTTGTTTAAGTAGCAACCCTGTTTAGTGCGACCAAAATGATTTTGATACTTACAGATTTTTATTGTTTTTTTAAATCCGTATCAAAATTTCCTGACATGTTTTTTTGGAATCACAATCTAGCCTTATTGTGGGCAAACTTGCCGTATCGTAGACCTAAAAGTAGGTTACAGGTATGATTCCGAACTCAGCAGAATGCAGCAGTGCTACCGCAGCACTACTGGTCCCCATAATAATATATTATTTACGAGTTCATATGAGATTACATTCTACTACGCAGCAAGCAGTAGCAGAACTTCTGCGCGACACTCATTGTTCGGAATCATACCTTTACTCCAGAGTAGGTTTAATAAAAATGCATAATTATTTTATAAGTATTTAATAAACAACCCGAAGAATTTAAGCAACTTTCATTTAATAGGTTAGAAACCGATAAGAAGCTAACTGGTAATATATTTTTTGTAACCTAAGTACCTAATTGAGGCTAATAAATAGTTTGAAATTTTTAAAAATCTATATATATAGGTGACTGATCTCTGCGGATCCCTGTTAGGGGTAAAATAGATAAATCGATTTCTTTCAATTCTTTTTATATTAAAAATTGGTCATAACGTAAAAAGAGATTGAGGTAAAGAAGAAAACCTAATGTCATATCCATACAAGTTAAGTATGCCTATATGCGTCCCACTGCAGGGCATAGGCCTCACTTGAAGTTACTATTAAAATAATAAACTAAAATCCAAATATGTTTGTTTATTTTGCCCACCAAAAGTATAATATTTAATTATTATTAGCAAAATCACTCGCTATCATTTGATTTCAAATATTCGACACCCATATACTCATCATCTTCTAAACCAGAAAAGCTGTCATCGCTGCTGCTATCGCCGTCTGTGCGAATGACTAATTCATCTTTATCTTGGTATAGTGTTCTTCCTCGTTCATAATATTCTTTTTCAAGTTTTATTTTACGCAAATGTTCCAAGGAGCAATCAAATTCAAGTTCCATTTTGACAACAATCAGCAATTTTCTCAGTGTCGCTACCTCTTTTCGTACCGAATAAAAAAACTGTATTTTTTGGCGCAGTGAACATATAGTAAAATCATCCATTTGTTTCATAGGACGGCCACTTCTATGTTTACCTGGAGTACTAAATTTTCCGTCATTTTGATATCCTTCGTTCACAATTCGCCTGACCGTACTCTCCGATTTTCCTGAAATAATTAATTCCAATTAAATATTTTGGTACATAGTAGAAGAGATCAACTTATGCTACTATAATATTATAACCTCCTATATAAGTCCGAGGCATTATTAAAACAGCTTAAAAACAACAGCTGATGTGCAGTAAAAAGTTATAATAAACCGAACGCTCTGTTTCACTCACACCCGTAACTGCATATGCTCCGCGCTCTCACATCTTCTGCCCGATTCAATGTGTCTGTCAGGATGATAGAATCCTCGAAAATGTCTGGCTACTAGGGAAACATCGTTTAATAGTTCCCCAAAAAACATATATAAAATTTAGCTTTTACAAGATAACGTAAGTAGAATTTAAAAATATTATAGTTTAGGGGTGTCCGGCAGGGGGTTGGAACCGTACTAAGTGTCTGGTAATGAGTAACGCGAGTTTTAATGTTGTTATGAATAAAATATAAAAAAATTAAGTTTAATAGATTAATAAATATTAGATGGAATTTTATACACCTTTGCTACCTGTTACCTGCCAAAGGAACCACTACCCAAGTATCATAGGTGGGGATCGTTCCTACCTATACTAGAGGCACACATAGAAAAACTTTCAGCTTTTATGATATAACGAAGGTCTGGCCGTCGCTGGCTCTTGCTCTATTATTAATAGGGGTAGATGTAATATAAACTGTTAGCTCATGCATACGAGAAACGTAAGTTTTATTGTTTTGCACACAAATCTGTCCGGTTTCCGACGAAATCGTTAACCTATAACCAATGAATCTTTTTCTAAAATAAGTGCTTTTACTGCCTAGCTTAAGATCATAGCAATATTCGTAATAGTGTGCAATACTTAATATTTTTAATTAATGAAAAATGCTGTCATAATGTTAATTTTATAATTAATATGAGCTATGTGCTCTTAAAGCTATTGTTTGCAAGTAAAATGCAAGAATTGCAACAATTTATCGAGAATAAACATAAAATTAATAACACAAATCAGCCCGTTTATCGTCAACCATAACTCATGTCGCAGTTAGAGAATAAAACAGTAAGATTTAAAATCATAATCAATTCTTAGAAGTAGGTAGGGTTTATCAACGGGGTGGATTTATGGTAGAATTAGAAGAATGGTAGTATTATATTTAGGGTAGAACAAGGTCATTTGCATGTTAGTTAAAGTAAGTTCGTGCAACCCAATCTTATTTTGTAGGAATGTTTGTGAGCAAGGCGTCCATTAATTTCCGTACTAGGTACGGAAATTAGTGGATTTGATACAATTTATTTTGGTTTATTTAAAGAGTGTCACGATGCTCTTCGCAAATTCAGTGGTTAAGGCTGTTCCCCTAGCCAATGACCTTAAGCATTTTGCTGCCTCTCGTCCCCTCTTCACCGCTGCATTATTTCGTGAAGTGATTGCGGTAGTGAATGAGATAACGCCGCGACATCTAGTTAGCTTACGCCAAATTACGATGTACTCGTGGCATGATTAAGCAAATACAAACGTGAAGCACGGATCGTAGAATAATTATAAGAGGCGGCCAGGCGACAGAGTAAAATAATTTGCTCGCAACTTTCGCCGCCTACACATTATTATTACCTTACGCACATTACATTTTGACTGGTCACGTGGAATATTTTGAAAAAACATAATAAATTGGCTGTGAATAAATAAGGTAACGAAAATACATAAATTATAGCGACAACCCCTATAGTTTATTTTGTCAGTTATTAAAATATTTTTGGCAGAACAGAATACTAAAATTTAAATATTGTTTTCTAGCAATTACCTACCATGCTACGTTTATTAATAAATGGTTTTTAATAATACTAGAATTTAAAAGTGTAATTTTTCTTTATTGAATTTAAAAATAAAACAGTATGAATTGAAACAAAATTTAACAACTACAGGTGGGATTCGAACCCTCGCCCATTGAATCTTGAATGGCGGGCGAGTGCATTTCCAACTTTGCTACCAAGTCACTAGCTGTTAAGTCGAAATCTTCAAGTGTTTCTCGCAGATTTTTTTTTATCTATGATGCAGCATTGATCAGGCAATTTGCGAATACTCGACCCGATAGAATTATTGTTACAATTTTGTGTGCCCATAAACTCTATCGTGAATTCGTGAGATATTTTATTTATAGGTTTTTGTCATTTATATAAAGTATCTGATTTTATGTTATAAATAGTTTCGGTTTTTATTTGTTTTATCTTAAGATTTAAAAATTGAAAAAAAAACTTAAAAAAGTTACTGCTTCAAGTGTGATGCGATCCCACGACCTCGGATTACCGGGCGTGTGTTTCCTCTACTAAGCTATCCAACCACTAATCGATTTGGCGAAATCTTTCAAGTGTTTCTGTCGAAGCCATCGTTTTTTCTAATCAATGTTGCGGTATACTACCGTAGTTAGCTAAGTATAGAGTGTGGCAATGTGGCCAGCCTTTTGGTGATAATAATCTAATTTTTAAACGACTTCAAAAAAAAGGAGGAGGTTCTCAATTCGTCTGAATGTTGTTTTTTTTTTGTATGTTTGTTACGCGATTACGCCGTCAATTATGGACCGATTTCAAAATTTATTTTTTAGTTTGAAAGGGTTACTCCCGAGGTGGCTCCATTTCCACCAAGTCAGATTCTGATGATGGGATCTCTGGGAAATCGAGGGCAACCCTCAATTTTTATAGGCACCCATAATGTTTTGCATATATTTTCTGACTCGATGCTGATTTTTGGGTCTGGTAATCATCATGTCATGTTGCTGACCTGATGATGGAAGCCACAGAACTCCTTAACGGATAGGAGTTAGAAGATAATACTGCAATTTGTCGACAGAACGTATTTTTCAGTGTGTTGAGCAGACGTGGAGCTTATGAGGTACCAGACCGCCAATTTTTATTTACTGGGGGCGTACCCGCACAACCAGTAACAAAAAAAAAAATTGAAAGTTCCTTTCTTAATTTGTCTTGTTATTTAACGCAAGACCTTATCCTATGGTTTCGACGCCAAAATAGCCGCCGTTCTGGTTGGAGTGTAGGTAAACCCTTTTCTTACGACTTAAAAATTTTCGTCGAAAAATTGACCCTATATAAGACCTTATTTTTATCATACCATTGGATGGGGGGTCCATAGAGGACCAATATTAGTTAAGGTTACTTTGCTGTAAAGTAATTTTTAGCGAAGTTAGGAGGGAAAAAATAGAGGACTTAACACTTAAAATTGTAAAATAAAAAAAGTTTTATAAAAAACTAAAAACCGACTTCAAAATGAAACTAAAAAGCGAAAAATAATATTGACTAAAACATACCTAATCAGTTCTTTTTGGAGTCGGTGCGAATGAACACATTTAAACTCTCGATGGCTGGCACCGACTCCAAAAAGAACTGATTAGGTATGTTTTAGTCAATATTATTTTTCACTTTTTAGTTTCATTTTGAAGTCGGTTTTTAGTTTTTTATTAAACCTTTTTTATATATTGTGGGCATTTAGGCCAGTAGACGTCCCTTCGCTTTTCACGATGTCTCACGACATTTCACTGTAATTATTAAAAAAACTATGTGGTTTATTAGAAAAATTAAATAATGACATAGAAGGTTGTACAGTCAACAGCACGTCGACCTACCCCAAAAGTCAAAAATTCTCCAATAAATTTTCAACTTTATGCCTGACATATAGAGTTCATTTTCAAATGAGAAAATTTGACATTTTGTGGTAGGTCGACGTGCTGTTCTCCGTACATTAATGTGTACTTCTAAACTTTTAAAATAGAAGGAATCATGTATTATCATTTAAAAATAAATGTTTAAAATTAAAAGATGGTGATTTTTTGCATTCCCTATACAGACTAGTCGAAGTTTAAAAGGGTCAATATCAACACATGCGATTTTTTGTCAGTTTTGATGGCAAATTTTGTTTTAAGTTTTCACACGAAATAAATTGATAATACTAATCTTTAGGGTAAAACATAACATATGTGAAATTGTGCCACCTAATTTTAACATAACGCCACCGAAACTGAATTCCGCCACCGAAACTAAATATCACTAAAAAAAATCGTTAGATGCTTGTAAGACCAGATAGATAGATGACCAGGGGGTCTAGCGCGAAATGTACCATCCAAATGTTCGGATCCGACCGATCCCCGACCGAAGGTTCGATTGGAACCTTAACGCGAAACAACATCGAAATCGCGGGATTCCATCGAGGCCACAGACAATTGTAGAAGAGTATCAGAATGAATTATACTGAGTGCTAGTGTTATGCCTATGCATTAAAATTTTACCGGTTTTGTAAAAGTCTCTTGCCAATTCAAAATATTAGCAAACTAATGCGTAAACATGTTTTCTATTAACAGAAAAATGGTAAAATGAAACTACTTTTACGGATTATTTCGCGATTTATTAACATTTTATTTAACCTGACGTTTCGAACACTTTACAGCGTTCGTGTTTCGTGTTCGCGTAAAATAAAAAGACAATAATATAGCAAAATGTTTATTTCAATCAATTTTAGATATTTAAACTAAGAAAATTGCAACATTCCAATTGTTTATAACATTTAGAAAAATAAATGCTAGACACATGAAATGTCATTTCTGGCTTATTGATTTTAAAAAATTGTCCTGCGTAACTCGATCGCAAAGTCGTTTGAAAATAAATCGATATTTGGAGTTATGTGGTATAATAATAAGATTTTTGTAGAAAATGAGTCTTACTTATAAAATAATGCTTTTTAAATAAGAAAAATAAAAAACATTTAACGACGTGTTACAGTTTGAAAACAAAAAAAAGTTTGTGTTTGTTATTCTGGTCGGATCAGCTGTCTGTCAGATTGTCAGCGCGAATCCGACCAAATATAATGGTCACTAAGATTAGACAAAATATGCTTGTGTTGCCTACCTATGTTATTTAAATGTATTCGTGGCTTAGTGCTAATAGTGCATTTCTAATAGTTTCATCATAAAATCAAAATATGAAGAAATTGTTTATTATGTCAATATAATATTTTGTAATCCATTTTTGGTGTGCCCAAAAATGTATTACAAAATATTATATTTGATACATTTTAAAACGTTTACAATAATTTGTGTCGTAAAATTGTACTCGTTCTATACGGTGGTTATAAAGCTTTAACTTGGAGGTGTGAAACTTGATCTTCTTCTTTGCGTATCGACTCAGGCTTTCATATGTGTGAGGGGCCGTTCAAGTATTACGTAAGCAGATTTACTACAATTATTTACCCCCCCCTTCCCCTTGTCAGCGAAAGTAATCAAAGCTCTTAACCCCCCCCCCCCCCCCCCCCCACGGTAACGTAAACATTATTATACATTTTTCTTCTTTTAATGTATTTTTTTTAAATTGATAAGGGCTAACTAGGTATTCAATATAAGAGTAAGGTACAAATATTATAATTGTTGCTTTTTTTTTAAATAATAATATTTTATAAAATTATATTTTTATATTAGTGACCGTAGCGCCCTTTTAAACCATTAAGCCTGCATCAGGTAGCAGCGTAAGTTGTAATTACGCCTTATATTGTTTATCCGTGCAATAAAGTTTAAAAAATAAATAAACACGTCAAATCATCAATTGTACCGAAACGAAACAATAAATTGACGGAAAAAAATTACACAAGTCAGCAGCGCGCAGTAATTTTCCTATTCGCTTCTAAGCGAGTAACGTGTTCATTTATTTGTGGGAATCCCCGAAAATGCCATATATGAGTAAATATTCCTCGTTTGGCAGTCGGTTAAAAAGTATAGTTAATTTCTTTTTACGCGACTGATGCTGACGTTATCACCATCTAGCCTCCCCCACCCCCCATGTCATCAAAAATAAGCAAAGCAGAGACCCCCCCGCCCCCCTATAGTGCTTACGTAATACTTGAACGGTCCCTGAAGACCAAAATTTAACCACCGATATAGCATTATCGGTGGCCTTGCAAAGATCTTCACGTGTGCAGGTGTAGGGACACGCAGGGCATGTCAGAAGATGGGATGGGATGAGATTGATAAAATATATCGCATCACGTCCATATTAGGGTGTAAAGTAGAAATACACCCATGGAAAAGCACAAACTTGTCCCTCAATGTAAACGATGCCAGGCGTATGGTCATACCCAGAAATACTGCGCAAAAGAACCAAGATGTGTAAAGTGCACTGGAAAACACCTTACTCGAGACTGCAGAAAACCTGCAGATGAGAAGCCAAAATGTGTGCACTGCGGTGAACAACATCCTGCCAATTATGCTAATAATTATTATTAATGTAAGTAAAAAAAATACCTACGCACAAGCAAAATCAATTATGAACATAACGATGATGCAAATGTAATCCTAAAATATATGTCTTCGTTTGATGAACGACTAAAAAAACTGGAAAACAGTGCCAAAACTGCGCATCAAAACCTAAAAAATGACGCACAACTTAAAAATTATGGCTTGGAATGCCAATGGACTACTCAGAGACCAAAATGAGCTGCAAGTAGTTCTAGTCACACAAAACATTGACATATGCCTTGTATCAGAAACACATTTTACCAAACAATCTCATCTCATCTCAAAGGATACGACGTCTATCATGCAGTGCACTCCAACAACCGTGCTAGAGGTGGTAGCGCCGTTATTGTAAGAAATAACCTTAGTCATTATGAAAACTTTAAATTTGAAAATTGTAAAGAATTGATTGATCATTTGACCAGTGACCGTAGTACAGACTACTCTTTATGGAAGGTGACAAAGCAAATAGACAAACCTGTGCAAGCCATTCCTCCCATTAGAGAAATTGATACACCGATACACTTCGGGGAAGGGTTTACGATGCTACTAATGTCAAATGATGATCGGTCGGATCGACTGAAATGCCCGATCCAACCGACAGAGCGTTTGCATTTCATATTAGAAAATGCCCGATGCATCAGTCAGTTTGTTAGTAACAAATGCCAGGCAAAGACCTACCTATAATCCTACCTACCTACTGGGTGAATCTTGAAATTGGGCGTATTTGATTGATTCCCGTGGAAAATTTTAAATGATAAAGATATGCTAAAATCATGACGTAATATTAAATTTGGATAGGTTTTTTAACATATTGATCTAATAGGCCCTCATTTTGCACAATTAGTTTCGAAAATATAAGCAATTGAAATTTTGTCTACCACGGGAATCAAAAACAAGGCATGGGAATCAATAAAACAATCTTTATTATAGTTCAAATCAATTGTTGTCTGAAATATGTAAAAGTTTTTATGAATATTAAATTGAATCTAGCTATTTTAGTGTTATTAACAAATTACAAAGTAATGACACAAATCAAGATTATCTATGAATCACAAATACATTGGCACAACATCCTTCATTTTATAAAGAAAGATTGATTCCCATGGCATTAAAACCACGGGAATCAATAACACGGGAATCAAAGTTCGTCAATTTTTATCATTTGCTCTTTAACTAACAAACATATATTTTAAATTCAAACTTAAATAAATAATGCACTATCAATAGTTTTTATTTGTTATAAGAAGCGATCTTTAAAAACAGTAAAAATATTTTTTATGGCTATCACGGTAATCAGCGATGTATAGAAACAATGCCACGGGAATCAAATATTTACCTTCGTAACTCGGCGTGGATATGTCGTAGCCCGATCTTAAAATTAAACACTTCATGATGTGGCCGGCCATTTCATAAAATGTTCGTATTTGATAAAACGACCAAACAAAATTGGTCATATCGTTTAAACGTCAGTGTTTGATGATATGTCAATCAACGTTTGGCCATATCATTAAAATAGGTATAAATACTTTTACTAGTTACTGGAATTCATTAAATATTAATTTTGGGCAATAGATAAATAAAACATTATAAATATTTGTAATTTTAAAAGGAAACTAATAAATAGAAAGATTTAAATAACCTAACTAACCTCCAAATCACGTGTCGAACTCCACAATAATTTGACGTTCCGCTTTTTTTAGAGTGATTTCCATAAAAATCAAATAGCTTGATGTCTTAACGATAATTTACTGCAATTTAATCTTCTATTTACACTTATTATTCACTTTCACAATTCACAAGAACAGAATAATAATTGTCCGCCGCCATGTTGTGCCACAATAACAAAGCGACATCAGCGCCTCTACCGGTGAATAATATAACTGTTTTACGATATGACCACCAACGTTTGGCCATTTCATGAAGTAGTCGGTCATATCATCAAACGCTGACTGATTCATTGATCTGACCTATCAACATCATGATGTGGCCAGCGGGTACTTTGCCGCATCATGAAAAACGACCATTTTATGAAATGGTTGGCCACATCATGAAGTAATTAATCCTAAGATTGGGCCACGACAGATACATGCTGCGAAGTGACCGCCTTCCACTACACTTAACTCACGACTGATTCTCGCGCGGCAACGCAGACTCGTATCCCTACTTTTTATTACTAGAGCTGCAGGTGAAGATTAGTGTCGTACCACGGGAATCAACTCTCAAATCTGGACAAATTTTTGATTCTAAATTAAAGTATAACTAAATAGTTAAGTGAAGATTCTAATTAACTAATCTATTTACAGACTAATCTTTTTATATAAAAGTGCATTTTACCATCTGGTTTTATCCCTAAGTTGCAGTTTTTTTCTACAGTTTGATCAAAATTTATTGAATGGACACGCCATGGGGATCAAATTTCCTACCCTAATTATTTTTTTACAGTTATTTGCAAATTCAATGAAGCCAAAAACCATGAAGCATTAGTTAGAATACACCTAGAACTAAATAAAAATATATATTTTGATGTTCCATTATTAAACCTCGGGTACTTTATAACTCCGGACAACGTAATTCATGCGTTTCAAGATTCACCCTACTCAGTCCATTATAATCAGCCCACGTCAGCCTACTGCTGGACATACAGTCGTGGTCAACTAATTAGGGACAGATAGAATACTAAGCAATTTTGAATGTTTACATCCTATTAATGTGAGTTTCCTTCGAGATAACTAACTGTTACTTTGAAAACATATTTACTATCTAGTACTCTAGTTAACAGAATACAATAACAACAAACAAAAACTTACTTAGCGTTAGTATCCGTGGGAATCTGTTCAAGAACGACCTTGCTGCGCCCAGCAGACGATTTATTGAGCCCGCGCTAACGGTTTAGCGTTTTGGTTTAACATTTCGGAACGTGCGCTCGACCTGACACCTCGCTCGATCCACAGTAGCATAGATTCTAAGAGAAAATCATTAAGCATTGCGTGTTTCTAATGATGTCTTTAGTCATGGGATAGTATTGTTATATTAAGAAGAAACCACCAAAACTGAGCCACCAAAACTATGATTCAATTTCAGAATTAATTATTTAAATATATAATTCTGAAAATTCACTGCATAAGTTAAATGTCGTAATAAAGACATAGTTACACTAAATATCAAAATCCTAAATAACCTTATAAATTTTTGTGCGTAAACCAGAAGGCGTACTAAGAATACGACACACCAAATCTTAAAAGTCGTTGAACAAAACGCCACCAAAAAGGTTAGGAAAATTCTGACGGTCAAATCATGCGTAAAGTGACATTTCCAGTCTAAGTAATCGCTAGGGTAGACCAAAGAATTGCAGGCTATATCAAAGTAACACGTTTCGGAGCATTCAATGACGAGCTGACACGACAAACTGAGGCTGAGCGACATGGTGAAATTGCGCCACCAAAGCATAAAATAAAAATATTCGCATGGGGGATATTTTTTAGAATTTAAAGCTGTTTAAAATGTTAATCAAATTTAAAAACGAAACAATATGATTTTTAAAAACTTGAAAAAAAAAAACTTCATCAGGGGGGCCCCGAACCCACCACACACCACGAATGCACGGGGCAAGTGCTTTACCATTCTAAGCTATCGAGTCACTAGCTGTCTCGACGAAATCTTTTACGTGTTTCTCGCTATTAATAAATAAAACATCTGATTTTATGTAGGTACATAAATAGTTTAGTTTTTTGATTTTGTACATTTGAAAACTGTTAATTATTCTTATCAAATTTAAAATAAAACAAAATATATTATGATGTATTTTATAGTAAGTAGGGTTTTTTTGGTGTTTTTATTAAGGTTAATTTATTTCTTTATTTAGTTAGTAGTAATATAAAGTTAAGTTAGATTCTTTTATATTTAATTTGTTAGAATAAATAAATACAACAAGAAATAAAAAACTGCAAAATAAAAAAAAACAAAATATATATTGAAAAAATAAAAACTTAATCAAGTGAGATTCGAACTCACGACCATCGGATACACAACCACCGGGAGTGCTTAGCCACCTAAGCTACCAAGTCGCTAGCTGCTTTGACGAAATCTTTCAAGTGTCTCTCGCTACGCTATTGATAAATAAAATATCTGATGAAACAATTTATGTATATAAACATAAATTGTTTAGTTATTTTTTATTTTTTAGATTTAAAAACTGTTAATTATTCTTATTAAATTTAAAAATAAAACAAAATATATTATGATATTACATTGTGGTGTATTTTATATTAAGTAGAGTTTTTTTTGGTGTTTTTTATTTAGGTTATTTCTTAATTACTTACAGAATTATACTTGCTACTAATACTAAGACCACTGTCATAGCAAGTTAGTAGTAATATAAAGTTAGGTCAGATTTTTTATATTTAATTTGTTCATAATACAAATAAATAAAAAAAACTGCAAAATAAAAAAAAACAAAATATGAATTGAAAAAATAAAAACTGAATCAGGTGGGGTTCGAACCCTCAACCATCGCATACATAGCGAGTGCTCTGCGACCTTAGCTATCGAGTCACTCACGCTAAGTGACGAAATTTTTTAAGTGTTTCGCGCTTGCTGTTTTGTTCCGAGCAGTGATTGATCGGCACGGCGGAACGAGCGACACAGGCTTCCCCTCGGACAGCTAGCGGCACACTGCCCACAGATTAGTCAGAGTTGGCACTGCCTCCCGCTGCCCCGCACAGCACGCCAGAGAATCAGACGTTCGTAGATAATGAATAATAGCCATAACTTTGGCAATAATGGATCAATTTAAAAAAAAATTGCGAAGAAATTATAGATTTTTTGATTTCCTGCCGATTGGTACAAACCAAATAATAAGATAAGGATTAATTACGGAGGAGACGCACAGAATACATTTTTATCTACGTCGTTTAAAAGCTTGTTTTCGTAACTATTAATTAGAGGAAACACACATTTTAAACGATAATTTTATAGATAAAACTTCAAAGATTACTTTGGTGTCTTTCAATTATCGCTATACGCATCAAATAAGGAGTAGAATGCAGCTAAAAAGTAGGAAAACTCGAAGTTTTGGTGAGGGAACCCTCTTAAATTGTTAATTAAATTATTGTAATTGAAAAACTTTGTGAAGCAGAATGAACATGATGACACCGTATGTATTGGCTTTTTGACGTTACGTGGAGTATTGCCATGTCACAAATAGGTTTCCACAGCGAGTTTCGTGTAAATTACGCGTCTTTAGACTTGTAACCCTGGTAACTTTAACTATGCTACCAAATACGATGGTGCTAGAGATGAAAGGACTTGAGTCTTTTAAGTCCTTTAATTTAGGACTAGACTCGATTTTCAAGACTCGACTGCAAAAATACGACTCAAGTTTTTATTAATCTGAGGGGACTCCAGTCATTATAAATTAATAAATAAGACTCGGAAATAAAACGACTCCGAGTTCTTTATTAAAAGACTCACAACTTAGTCGCGAGTTTTTCAGTAAAGAACTCGAGTCGTTTAGCATACGATAAGCTGTTTAAAATTAAATAATAAAATATTCATTAAATATTAGATAGATTACCCTGTATTTATTTTGAGTGTGTTTGTACCCACATAATCACAGTGTCGCGAATCGCGATGTAATACGTGAAACGAAACGTAAGGAAGATGGTTATGTTGGTTGGTAGCATCGGGGATGTTGTTGGCGGGAGAAAAGGGAGGAAGATGGACGCTGCGTCGTCAAAAGGTAAAAAGAGTTATGTGAAGTAAAAAGGAAGTAAGTACGGACAGTACGAAGTTTGTGGTGAGTTCTGAATATTACCTGTTTAAAGTACTTATGTTTGTGCCTTTCAGAGAAAGAGCCTTTGGTGGACAGGGATTGGCTAGAGAGGGGTGTTGGGAGGCCAATTGAGGGACAAAGAGGTCCCGCTGTCAAAAGCTATCATCAGCCAATTGATGATATCAAGAGTTCTATTCTAGTAACGTCTTTACATATGTTAATTGGTATAATAATCAAAACATGAATAATTATGTGATGTTAATTGTATAATATAATATCTCATTACAGCGTATGAGCGCGCCTTACGACTTACGATTCCAACGACTCGAGTATTTTTAAAATGTTGGAGTCTGTTCGTCACGACCGAGTCATTTAAACATATCGAGTCTTTTTAAATTGACTCAGTCTAAAAATCAAACTCGAGTCATAGTCGAAGACTCCTAAAAGGCTCAGCAGTGCGATTCTCTAAGCGCAAATGTTACTACAGCCTCGGTTACAGCCGCTGGAACAGCGATCAACGCACAATTGGTATTCTCTTATTTACTTTTTAACGCTGTACGGCATTAGCACCGCAGGGCTGTGGACGCCGTGATAAGGAATCAATAATTTGACATTTCTGCTATGGAATCGGCATTCTGTAGCAAAAAATCCTTACAACTTCGCCGACAGCCTCGCCTTACGCCTACGATATTTAATGTCAAAGTGAAAGCTTGTATTTTGTGGCTGATAACATGGATTTTACTGAATATTTGTATCAATTTATGGAAATTTGAAGTCCTTTAAGCAGATTTTATTAACAAAAACCGGCACAGTTAGTGTTGGATTCGCGCACGAAGCGTTCCGTACCATTATCTATAAAAACGGCAAAAAAAATACGTTTGTATGGGATGCCCCCTAATAATTATTTTATTCCGTTATTTAGTTTAAGTTGTTATAGCGGCAACAGAAAAACATCGTCTGTGAAAAATCAAATATCTAATTATCACTCATCAAAGCGGCAGTAAATAGCTCATCATCACTATATGAATGCACAAGGAAGGCAGCCATCAGAGAGGAGTGGCGGCGTGTTGTGAAGCTAGCCACCTAGGCTGGTACACCTGAAGGGATGACCACAACCACTCTGTCAAGAGTGATACGGATAAAGAAGAGGAACTATCACGGTTCATGAGATACTCCTGGAAACCAGCAGACAAACACAAACAAATGGACAGCGAAGCCTTAGTAATAGGGTCCCCTTTTATCATTTGGATACGGAACCTTAATAAAATTGGTAGTAAATATTCCTAGTTCTTTTTTATTTTGTGAAGCACATAAAATGCAAAGTTGTATAAAATAATTATAATGGTGGTTGTTAGTTTTAAGTCTTTGGAAACACAACAAGTCTTTTTGTGATCATGCTGTCTAATATTTATTTGAATTTATAATAGAAGTTGTAATCACTTAATTCAAGTTGCTAAGCACAAGTCCTAAGAATAGATGTGTACTCGTAGGTGCCTCTTAATGAAACACCCACATGTTAGTGTGCCTAGTTCTAGTCTCAAATTTATGAATGTCTGAAAATTTAGTGAATACCAAATTTTTATTTAAACTGACACCTTTACTTTTTAATTGTCAAGTTTGAGGACCCTATCTACCCTGGGAGTTACCGCCACTGACCTTCAATAATATATGATAATTTGTTAATATAGTATGTTGTTTTATTTCGTTAATATATCCCAAAAGCTAAACATGTTTACTCGACTCGGTCAGTGCGCAGTAACTGGCAGTCTCCCGCTCATAAATCACACAAACATTACAAATCGCTGACACGCAACTTTCATCATACATGTGTCCCTACAGATGTAAACTATTTTCTTTATGGGACAATGAAAAGACACTATTTAGTGAAATTGATTTATTTTTATTAGAATTTATTTATTAATCACATAAAATCACCAAAAATTTAATCACAAGATCTCATTAGTCAGTTGGGAGTTCTATGATGTTGAATGGCCTCAATTGTTTGTTGTAACAATGCTTGCTGTATCGGTAGATTGTGGAGCCTCATTTTCAATGACCATCATAACATAGGATCCCTAGTGTCCAGGGTTTTCCTAAAATAAAAACAGGGTTAATTGCAAAAAAATATTTCAATATATTATATACCATTAATATTTAAACATTATTATTTCATTTATATCTGAGGAGACGCTAGTCATTAACTTCTATACACACAACTAACCAATAATATCTGAAAACTTATTACAAGTCAAGTGTATCAGCGGATGTGTGAGTGCAGATGATGGACTGGAATCAAAGACTCAAAACTATAAACTGCCAGTGTAATCTTACTATATAAATGATTAAAAGAGATCCAATTAAATTATTTATAGTAAAGTTGAAAGCACTTCCTACTGCGATTTCCTCTCAACTGCACAGATATTAAGACCACTCCATCTGCATCTACCACTTGACATTAGCTGTTGTTCAGTCAGATGTTATTGGTTAGTTGTGTGTATAGAAGTTAATGACTAGCATCTGCTTAGATATACATGAAATAATGTATGTTCAGATACTAATGGTAACTTCTAGTGTATGGAACTAATTGACATTTAAATTGTTCAGAACTATTTGGTCACCTTGTCTGCTACAATATATCTGATGGCGACTGTACATGTATGAGTACCTACATGTAAATTTGTTAATACATAACTTAGCCCACTGTTTCTAATCTTTTACATACCTGTTGCTGTCACTATCGGCCCTGGCGATTTCTGACCACCAATTTTGGATCCGGGTCCTGGAATAAGCTATGTTGACATGTCTAGTGCCAAGATTGGACGTAGTTTTCATCAGCACAACCAACTTCTCAGTTTGGGCTCAAATCGGTGCGTTACGAGTCACTATAACAAATAAATGTTAGAGTTAGGTTACGCTATTCACTCAAAATAAATAAATGATGGTAAAATGGGTTTTGTTTACTAAATTACTTGTTTGTTTTACATACGATTACAAACACTTTCGTTAGCTTTTTGCAAGATCACAACAAAAGTCTGGATGTAAAGTTAACATAAAATATAGAACGTACGTTGCAAAAAAATCTCAACACACTTGAATTCTTTGAATTTGTTATTTTATTTGTACACAAACAAATTAGATTTTAAATAAAGTTCTGCTGACTTTCCGAAACTTCATTCAACTCTTTTTTTTAAATTAATATTTTAACGGCTTTGAACTAGGTCCATACAGCCAAACTTCAACTCTTCAAGTATGGATTTTTTTTTTATTCACTTACTATGGCTATGGCCTTACTAATTTGCCGTAATAATTAGACATTTTATGTTATTTTATTATTAATTAACATTCAAGTTACTACTATAAGTCTTTTTAAAGCGAAATAATTGTTATCATACATTTTCATCATCACATCGAGAATTTTCGATTGTACAAAATAAGTTTGCGTCACCCCTCTAGCACAGCCTTGCCAACAGCCGAGCGCTGACGCAGCCGAGAGATCGTCGGCGAGTTAATATTGGTTAGAGAATACCAAATAAAATGCCGTGACCACAGCCGTTGTTGTGAAGGCTGTGATTTCCGTGATCACAGCGGTGAGCGCAGCGATAAAGCGTATATTAGAGAATTGCATAGCAGGACTCAGGGTAGTCGGGGTTCAAAGACTTGATTGAGTTGTGAACTGTCATAAGTCGTCGTAACGAGTCGAGTTTCTTTTAAAAGACTCGAGTTCTTTTATCTCTAGATGGTGCAAGCCATGTCGCTCAAATAGTTAAGTTAAATTTGACTTTGACCTTTACTTTAACTGAATATCTTAGAGCATTCAGTTGGTTGAATGCTCTAAGCTGAATATGGATAATCCAACCTAACTTTGCTGCCACCACTCACTGATCAAATAATACTACGTAGACCACCACTGATCAAATACTACGTAGAATTGCTGCGCAATGAATCAATCAAAAACATAATAATATGGCAATGTTGGGCTGCCATGTAAAAATCTTAACACTAGTTCCACTTTCCGCCACGCCGCTTCTCTTTCCGCACTGAGTCTAGTATGGGACAGACTATCGAGGTATTTTTGCGGGTCAGTGCGGGGTTGTTTTTTTTATTAACTGACATTGTCAAGCGCATGACATGATACAAATACTTTTTAACTACTAAATGAGTATGTAGGTTTATAACATTCGTCCCCCCTCACATTTCGGTGATTAGCCGCCGAGTTGGCTTCACCATACGCTGGCTCCGGCGTAGCGGTGCAGAAGTGGGTGTCGCCCAGTTGGGAGACGAAGATAATGATGTTGTAGCTTCTGATGGAGTGATGACCGTAGGTGGTGATGATGACACTGATGGTGATGGCACTGAAGTAGCTTTTGTACAATTCGTTTGATGGTTTGGTGACACAGACGGTGATTGAGTTGATGGTGACGGCTCTCTGGAGCGCAAGTGGTCGGCGTGTCGCCGCATCTCTCTGCCTTGCGGTGTTGTAACTACATATGAATATCGACCGTTGCGTGCATTTACTTCTCCTTTTTGCCACGTCTTATCGTGATTAGTTCTTATGTATACTGGATCACCAGGGGAATAATTCGGTGATTCAGATGACGTTATGTTAGCCTTAAACTGACAATATTGTAGTTTCCTGCGTTTATCAGGCCTGATATTTGACAGCAGACAGTTAAGTTGCCGCCCGAACATCATCTGCGCAGGTGATTTACCAGTGGTGCTGTGTGGCGAATTTCTATAGGTGAAAAGAAATTCCATTAGATGACGTTTGCACAGGCTTCCTTCATTCGCTGCCGTCCTCGCTTTGAACGTCCTTACGAACCTTTCAGCCAAACCATTTGTACGTGGGTGGTAAGGAGATGACGTGACATGTTGAATTCCCAACTCTTCACAATATTCTGCAAATTCCGCAGAAGTAAATTGAGGACCATTGTCCGAGACAATCATCCTCGGTAAACCGAAAATACAAAATATGTCATCCAAGACCGTGCATAGATTGCTAGTGGTTATCCGTTTCATTGGTTTTACTTCCACCCATTTAGATAGTGCATCGCACAACACCAGCCAGTAACTATCTTCGTAGGGTCCGGCAAAATCAATGTGAATTCTGTCCCGTACTTGTTCTGGGATAGACCAAGAAAACACTGGTAATTCGGGGTTATGAGGTCGGTTTTCTTGACATCCTTTGCACAATTTGACATAATTATCAATCTCTTCGTCCAATGATGGCCACCATACATAAAAGCGTACCAATGCTTTCATAGCTGCTATTCCAGGGTGGCCCCGATGCAGATATGTGAGAACTTTTAGTCGTAAGCAAGCAGGTATAATCATTCTTCCCTGCCATAAAAGTATTTGGTTTTCAGCCGAGATTTCGTTTCGTTTTCTAAAATAAGATTTCATTTCATTATTATACTCGAGGTCTCGCCAGCCTGTTTTTAAATACTCCTTAACTTTCGACAGAACAGCATCTGAAGCAGTACTTTTCTTTAATAAATCTTCCGAGAGACGTAAATCAGACATTCTCTTTGTTACAAGACCTGATTCAATCCTTGACACCACACGCTCTATTTTAGAAGGGTCTGCATTGCCGTCAGGTTACCTTGAAAGACAGTCCGCCAGAATGTTCTGTTCCCCTTTTAGATATATTATATCATAGTTATAGCTGCCAATTATTAAAGCCCATCTTACTAGTCTATTATTAGCCAGTTTAGGTTAATTGCGTTGAGGGCCTAATATGTGAATCAGAGGTTTATGGTCAGTGACTAATGTGAATTTTGTCCCACGTAAATATTGGTCAAATTTCTTAATCCCAAAAAGTATAGCAAGAGCTTCTCGATCAATCACAGAATATTTTGCTTCAGCAACGCGTAATTTTCTTGATGCAAATGCAATAGGCTCTTCAACATCTTTGTTTTTATGAAACAAAACTGCTCCTACACCTTTCTCTGATGCATCACATGCTAAGAAAATAGGCCTGTTCTCATCAAAGGCTTTTAACGGCTTTGAAGCGGCTATGCATGCCTTTGTTGCTTCAAATAAATTATTTTCACGATTGGTCCAACGCCATCGCTGTCTATCACTTGTCAATTCATGTAAATCGGCACACAAACCGTGTAAATGGGGTATAAATTTTTCGTAAAAATTCACTAGACCAAGAAAAGACCTTAAATCCTTTGAATAACTCGGTGCAACAGCTTTAGTAATAGCGTCAAGCTTTTTCTTTGTCGGGCGTATACCGTTTTTATCTATAGTATGGCCGAGATATTCTATTTCGTCTTGCAAGAATGAACATTTCTTAAGATTTACCTTCAGTCCGACTTCTTTTAGGCGATTGAAAACAAAAGATAGAGTGCGTAAGTGTTCTTCTTTGTTTTTTCCGGCTACTGCAATGTCATCGAAATACACGGCTACATTAGGAAGGTCACCGAGTAACTTATCAAGGTAATGTTGAAAAATTGATGGTGCAGTTGAAATTCCAAATGGCATTCTATTGTATTGGAAATAGCCTTTGTGTGTTGATAGCGTCAAATATATTTTTGAATCCGGGGCTATTTCAAATTGAAGATAGGCGTCTTTAAGGTCAATTTTAGAGAAAATTTTGCCATGTCTTAAGTTTTGCCGTAAATGATCGAAAAGTGGTACAGGGTGTAGATGTTTCACAAGAACAGGGTTAAGTGTGCTCCTGTAATCTCCACAGATTCTGATATCACAGTTTGGTTTCATAATGTTGACTGTTGGAGTAGCCCATTCAACTGGAGTCCATTTTGGGTCTATTTTTTCTATGATTCCTTGAGACACCAAACGATCTAGCTCCAACTCGATGTTCCGTTTTATTCCAAACTTAATAGGTCGTGCTGGTAAATGTACAGGTTCCGCTCCTGGTTTCACATGAATGTTTACATAATAATCTTTAACTTTTCCTAGCTTGCCATCAAATAGCTGTGTATGTTGATTCAAAATGTTTACAAGTGAAGTAGGCAAATTGCTTTTAATAGAGTAAACAGCCTTGGGAAATTCCATACCAAATAATTCGCTCCATTGTAACCCAAAAAGCATAGGGTAAGCATTCTTCATGACTACTGCCGGCAAAATTCGTTGTATTCCTTCGACTTCTACAGTAACGTCGGTAAGACCTTTCGACTTTAATTTGTAGTCACCATACGCTTTGAGTTTAGGGGCTGGAATTGGAGTTGGTGCTCCTATTTTCCTCCAAAGCTGTGTGCTTATAATAGTATATGTTGATCCAGGATCCCAATCCATTGTGCAGTTTTGCCCATTAATGATCACATCAATTCTTTTGCAATCTTTCTGCCGTTGTTTGCTTTTTGTTACGTTGCATACAAAGTTGTCGTCTTCGTCGCTACTCTCAGATGAACTGTCTTTGTCTGATGATGTACAGCTTTTTGTCACCTTTTGCAGTTTATGTCTAAGTTTCGTTCTCTGCCATCTACTTTTTGTAATCTGAGCTCGTCCTGTTTTTATGCAGCAACTTTCAAAGTGTCCATCTATTTTACATTCTTTGCATGTATGTTCTCTAGCTGGGCAGATTGTAAAATCATGTTTGTCTTTGCCACAACGGTAGCATTGGTCTGGATGTTTCTGACGAGGACTTTTGCTGCTTGATAAATATTCTGCGTTAGCTGTTCGTGTATTTTTGTTTATTCTTTTGACGCTTGGATATGGTATGTCATGCTCAGCTCGTTCGCGGGATTGAGCAACAGCAAAAATCTGTGTAAATGTTACTTCGTGTGTAATTCCTTCAATTGTTTCCATTAAGTCAGGCCATTTCTGTTTTAAATCTGTTTCTAGCTCGATATGATTCAAACCCGTTGCAAATCTATCTCGTAGTTGACGCTCCAAAATACTGTCATTGTATCCACAATCTTTGCTTAAATCCTTCAACCGGTTGGCATAATGTTCCATTGATTCATTCTTTTCTCTTACGCAGTTCCAAAACTCTGTCAGAGCTCTATACCTAGTTATCTTTACGCGGTAAAGATCCAAAAGTTTTTTACTTATGTCAGCGTAAGAACTCGATTCAAATGTGGGTGTTAATCCAACTTTTACTTTTCTAAAAATATCAGGAGTGAAACAGTTCAAAAGAAGGTCTTTCTTTAAGTTATTGTCGTCAATATCAAGTATTTTACATTTGTTTTCAAAATAGTCTAAGTAGTCCTGTACTCGACAGCGTTCTGGATCAAATTTATCCATGGAAAAGTTTTTAAAAATACTCATCTTATGTGATGGCTGTGTAGTGCTTGCGCTCGTCACGCATTGATCATTGGGCGATGTATTCCCATGACTAGACGTCGATGTGTCACTTGTAGTTGAGGCCAACAGTTATAAAATTTTTGTTATTTGTTCCTGTTGTGCTTGTTGGATGCTGATAAACTGTGCAAATTGTTCGGCGTCCATCCTTGTCGCCAATAATATATCCTTAATTATATTTGTAAATCAAACATTTCATTCCGTATGACATTTTTTTATTAACTGACATTGTCAAGCGTATGACATGATACAAATACTTTTTAACTACTAAATGAGTATGTAGGTTTATAACAAATACCTAGATTCCTTTAAGTCGCGGCTGTAAGCCGCGTCCGTAAGCCGCGTCCGATAGTATGTTTCCAGCTTTAGATAGAGTTTCATTCATATACAATGTACGGACAACAGCTCGTTGACCTACTACAGAATCTCACATTTTCTCCTTTGAAAATGATATCTATTAGTCAAGTTTAAAGTTGAAAATTTATTAAAGAATTTTTGGCATTTTGGTAGGTCGACGTGCTGTTGACAGTTGCAGCTGAAAGCTAAGCTTTGACGTACTATACGTAGTCTCTTAGTAGTCTGTGGACGTACTCTAACGTAGTTTATATGTCTTTGATTTTATTTGATCAGTGATATGTGTATTAGGTATAATTGATTCTCTTTAAAAAAAATCGACCTCCGGTTCGATGTGAATCGAGCATACTATAATCTATTCTTGTTTAAATCGATTTTATTAAATTTAGATGATTGATTTTCTATTAATCGCGCCAAATTCAAACATACCTAATATAGATACAGGACATTTAATTGATGAACATTTATTGCAAATACAAGTAATTGGATAGAAGATATTAAATTAATAAACATAATATCACGCCTATATATTCCTTCAAAGGAATAAGTAGAGGTGGGGATCGAACCCATGATTTTTGCTCAGCAGCAGTAGTGCTTGCAACCACTAAACTAATGTGATTAATGTCACAAGAATAGGTTAGTTAGAATCATAAAGGTAATATACCTACGGAATCTTGTATAATAACTTTATGGTTAGAATAGTTATGTATGGTTTGAGTGTTTGACGTTTAGAGACGCGCCCGGGAAAATAAAATGTTATTTTGATTACTGTGGTATCCATACTTCTTAGTTATATGCTACCTCCGTACGGGATTATTTGACAGGTGTCTTTAATGTCTTGTCTAAAATAAATAATGATTGTTATACAATGAAATGCATTTCCTTAATCGGTATTTATTAGTGGCGACGATTTTGAACCCATGAAAACACCGTAAAAACACTGCAAATTATGGATAAAGTAAGAAAGCATCGAGGCACCCTACGCGGGTTGCTTACACGACTCGACAACTACATCGAACAGAGGGCGACGATGTCGGACGAGGACATCACCGCCCGCTCCCAAGGGCTGAAGGAAACGATTCAGTCACTGCGGGAAATACAAGAGAAAATTGAGGACCAGACTGTTGAAGCTAACGACGAAACCACCTACGCACAAGAACAAGAGTACAGATACGAGTTTGAAGAATTGTATACAACAATCACAATGAAACTTTTGACGAAACAAAAACGAAACAAACAACAAGACCAAGACCAACAGCTTGTGCAAACAGATCGAATCGTAAACCAACATAAAAATACACCGAAAATAAGTTTCCAACCGCTGCAAGAATCAGAAACATTTAATAACTTTAAAAAAAGACTGGAAGTATACCTTAGATTGAATGAAATCACCGAAACGCAGATGAAAACCAACATTCTTCTTTCCACCTTATCACCAGAACTCCATGAGAAACTTTGCGATCAAGTATGTCCAGAGGAGCCAATGAATATGAAATTTGATCTTATTACCGAAATACTCGACGACTATTTAGACCCTAAACCTAGCAAATGGGCACTTCAACACAAATTCATAATGAGAACACAAATGTTAGATGAAACAGCAGCCCAATATGCCGCAGAATTAAAGAAACTTACAACCAACTGTGAATTCAAATGCCAACATTGTCAAAAAAATACATCAGAAAGCTTTCTATGCCTACAATTTATACGAGGATTGAAAAGTATTTGATTACAGTACAAATTGAAAATGCTACATTAAAAATGGAATTCGATACTGGAGCTACACTATCGTCGATGTCACTGCGAGATTACAGAAAACTAAATATTGGGAAAAAGCTCTTCAAAACAGACATTAAACTTAGAACATATACTGGGGAAATAATCAAACCAGCAGGAGTAACATACGTTAAATGCAAATGTCAAAGAAAAGAATTCAACGGGAAACTATATATTATCGACGACAACGTCGATCCTATTTTCGGACGCAGCTGGATGAAGGAACTCGAGACACTGAATCTAGCAGACATAAAAACAGTATGACCCACTGAAAACTTTGAATTAGACCAACTCTTACAGCTTTACAAGTTCTCAGTCTTCAGGTCCGACCTTGGCGAAATACCTAATTATAAAGGACATCTTAATCTGAAAGAAAACGCACAACCAATTTTTATTAGACCACGAAGAATACCTTACGCCTTAAAAACTAGAGTAGATAAGAGATAGAACGGCTATGCAAACAAGGTGTCATTACAAAAGTAGACCACTCTGAGTGGGGTACTCCAGTGGTACCAGTTGTCAAACCCAACGGGTCTATTCGATTATGTGCCGATTACAAGGTCACTCTGAACCAAGTGATTCAAGACGAACAATACCCAATACCTATGATAGAAGACATTTTTGCAGAGATGAACGGAGGAATGATATTCTGTACACTTGACATAACGCAGGCGTATCTCAACATGGTGATGGACGAGGAAAGCTCCATGCTACAAACACTCAGCACACACAAAGGTACTTACAAAGTAAATAGACTCATGTTCGGAGTAAAAGTCGCACCCAGTTTATGGCAAAAGTTTATGGATAAACTTTTACAAGGACTAGAAGGAGTTAAGTGCTTCTTTGATGACATTATCATACAAGGAGCAACAAAGGAACAGTTACTACAGAGACTGAAGTTGGTGCTAGACAAACTGAAAGAGAGTAATCTTCGAGTAAATAAAGATAAGAGCCACTTTTTCAAAACAAGCATCAATTACCTCGGACATACGATTGACAAAGAAGGACTACACAAAAACAGAGACAAGATAAACGCTATCATCAAAACTGAACGCCCAGTAAACATCACAGAACTGAGGACGTTTTTGGGGATGGCAAACTTTTACAAAAAATTTATACCTAACCTAGCTTCCATTACAAACCCACTAAATAATCTACTTACGAAAGAATCAAACTTTGATTGGAGTACAGAATGCCAACGAGCCTTCATTCAAATAAAAAAGGAAATTTTGAGCGAAAGAATACTGATACACTTTGATGCCACGAAACCTTTAGTATTAGCTACCGACGCCTCACCACTGGGACTCGGTGCGGTGCTATCACACAGGCTTCCTGACGGATCGGAGAGACCTATAGCGTTTGCTTCGAGAACGTTATCAGACAGTAAGAAGAAATACAGTTAAATAGATAAGGAAGCTACGGCAATACACTGGGGATTAAAAAAGCTCTTCTACTTTGTCTACGGGCGGAAGTTTATACTCGTCACGGATCACAAACCACTGACATCTATTTTCCATCCACACAAAACCTTACCAGCGATGAGCACGATGAGACTTTTTCATTACGCTCACTTCTTATCGGGATTCAACTACACCATTGAATACAGCACCTCAACAAACAACTCCAATGCTGACTATTTATCCAGATTCCCTACTGAGAACACTAAAACGAACAAAATTGACCAGAACTACAACTTTCAACTGCAGCAAATACATACTATTAATATTAATCCTGATACAATAGCGACAGAGACTCAGAACGACCCCGAATATACAAGCTTATTACAAGCATTAAGCTCCGGCGCTTCGTTGAGAACGCTTGGGTACAAGGACAACGAATTTACCTTACACGACGGATGTATAATGAGAGGAATGCGAGTTCTTATTCCTTAAATACTTCAAGAACGTGTACTAAACGAACTGCATCTAGGTCATCCAGGAATTGTAAAGATGAAGCTTGTAGCTCGCAGTTTCGTCTATTGGAAAGGGATTGACAATGATATTGAGACGAAGGTAAAATCATGTAGAGCCTGCAGAATGCAGCAAAATGAACCAGAGACAGCACCACTACATCACTGGGAATACCCTGATGGCCCATGGCATAGACTTCACATTGATTTTGCGGGTCCTGTTCATGGACACCAACTTTTCATTATCGTGGATGCATTCTCAAAATGGACAGAGATTATACCGACCAAGTCAACCACGAGCTCTTGGTGTATTCAAAAACTTAAAGAATTATTTTGCACCTTTGGGATACCTCAAGTTTTAGTTTCTGACAACGGACGACAGTTCGTCTCAGAAGAATTCGAAAATTTCCTTAGAGACAGTTTAGTTCTGCACAGAACCTCTGCGCCATACCATCCTGCAACCAATGGACAGGCAGAACGGTTTGTGCAGACAGTTAAGAGAGTTTTGCGAAGCTTAGAAGGGGAAGGAGGTAACCTACACGATAAGCTGGTAACTGTGAAAACTCGTCTCCGAAGAACGCCAAACGCTGATGGCCAGTCGCCTTACCAACTCATGTTTGGCAGACAGATACGCACAACATTACACGCTATGTTTTTGAGAAACACAGACAAAGAGACTTCACTAAGACACCAGGGGATCAACGTCAAGCAGTTCAATCCTGGTGATCGCGTGCAAGCTCGGGACTACAGCAGTGCCGCGCAACGCTGGCAGTTCGGAACTATCACAAAACGATTGGGCAGATTGCACTATGAGCTCCGCACTGATAGTGGTTGTGTCTGGCGCCGACACCTCGATCAGCTCTTGGCTGCACCCCTGATCCGCAGCAGCTAGGAAGGGAGAACTGTGGTATCCATACTTCTTAGTTATATGTTACCTCCGTACGGGATTATTTGACAGGTGTCTTTAATGTTTTGTCTAAAATAAATAATGATTGTTATACAATGAAATGCATTTCCTTAATCGGTATTTATTATTCACATTGCGTTTTGTTAACTTAAGTAACGCCACCTTTGGATGCGTTATACTCTATGATGCGTTCAAATTATCGACCAAGTACTACCAGTTGCTTTTGCGGTCGTTAACAGCAAAAAATTAATTGATCGGTCCCATTTGGGAGGTTGAGGATCGATTTATTGAATCTATGCAGGGTTCAAAATCGACCTGGAAAATTGATTATAACATTCAAAATAATTGATTTTCGATTAATCGATTTTAAATCGACTTGCCTACTGACTGACTGTTCATGCATTGATTCTACGTAGTTTATTTGATCAGTGAGTGGCATAGATCTTCTATTATTTGATCAGTGTAGATCTTTTCTTTTTACCGTGTTCTCGGCTGTCATCTGGTTAGTGTTTTGTAATGTATAAAATAAATCGGTGAAAATCTTGCTATTCGTCTGTGCTAAAAGCAATGCACTAGTTTTATTAAATTGTGTAGTTACTGTGCTATAATTCTGTAATATTATTTTTCATTTTAGGATAGTTTGAATCCTATAACCAATCATGGGGAAGGGTAATAATATGATACCTAATGGCCACTTTCACAAAGATTGGCAACGATTTGTGAAAACGTGGTTTAATCAGCCTGCAAGAAGACACCGCAGGAAACAGAATCGCATAAAAAAAGCCAAGTCTGTTGCACCACGTCCCGCGGCTGGGCCTCTGCGACCGGTTGTCCGTTGTCCGACGGTTCGTTACCACACGAAAGTTCGCGCTGGCCGTGGTTTTACTCTTCGTGAAATTAGAGTAAGTACCTAGGTTTTGGTTTTCCATCTATGCCTGTCATTAATTAATGTACAAAACAATTAAAATGTCATGTAGGTACCTATTTATTTTCTTAGCTCCTTGCACACCTATTGCTACATTCCTAACCGGCAGAGGAAAACTTGCTAGCTGTAAAATAAAGTTCTTGACTTACATGTAAGTCTTATTATAAATGGTCCTAATATCATCATAAAAGAAGACAACTAAAATCACCTGTTTGGTTACTGTATACAATAACGATTAATAATGGAATCAATAGATCATCTTTAATGCACACTTAACTAAACCAATAAAACTAAGCCCCAAAAAGCACCATTAGTACCATTTAGGTGATCTGGTGATTCTTTACTCTTTTTTTTTCTTCTAATAACAACAGCGATTGATGGGTTCTTCAATAAAGGGCTGAAAATGAGTTAAATGAAAAACTATAATAACCTGTGATTAGATAATCTGATGCATATTTACTGAAAGTTGAAGTGTTGGCTGATAAGGAATACACTTTTGGGTCGAAAAATCACAGGATTGTGGATGAGACAAATTTAGTGTCTTGTCTTTGATTATAGAATCGAATCAGTTGTACTAAATTAGGTAAACTTCAGTGAATAAAACTAATGAAAATTAATTTATGGTTTGTATGCAGTAATAATATAATGATATTAATAATAGGCTAGTTGACACTACTAATCAATTTGACATACTTTTTATGGGTCTGTATCAGAATGTTAAGTTAGAGGAAAGACAATTTAGTCAGGGCGACATAAAAGCAGAATACCTAAAATGTTGAAAGACAATTAAGCTAAATGTTATGAAATCAGAAAACCCCATCAGCAGACAGTCAATTCAGCCGGAGGACTGAAAATCACAATGATCAAGTAGCAAAATGTTTGGAATTTGAAATAGTCTATATTACTTGAACACCTAATTAGCTGAAAGTTATGATAGTTAGAAATCACAAACGTTAAATGTATATGTAGTGAAAACGTCTGGAAATACTAAGTTATGCATTACTCATGGGCAGGGTTGATAAAAATCATGATTGTTTTGTTTCTGACAGATTTTTTTGATTTAAACAAAAAAATCATGACTTTTTTGTTTGGAGTTTCCTAAAATGACATAGTAAAACAACAATTTTTTAAACTAGCAATAGCAATACTCAAAACAAAACACAGGGATTCCCCAGTTTGCTAAAATGGCGTAGTGTCGTGCCTTCTACGTTTAATCTTTCGCCTGCGGTCGTCGCACGTTGTAACAATTTGTAAGCATAAAAATTTGTTGTGAGAATGACTGGACGAAAGAAGGATCCCATTTGGCAACATTATACTGAAATTCATGACGTGAATAAAAAGGGTTTTAGGGCAGTATGTATCAAATGCCGTAAGGAGATTCAGGGAATACCGATGCGACTAAAATACCATTTTAAGTCATGTAGCACATGCAACATTACATAAATCAAATGCATCATTTTCTGATGCTGTTGAAGTCTTCAAACAGCTGGAGCAAACTTTTGAAGAACGGGATGCAAATATAAGCCAGCTATCTGCACTTAAAAGTAGATACGAAATGGCACTAATACCTGTTCATTTTTTAGCCTATTTGTTAGACCCTACAAAAGTAAAGTTCCAATTAACAGCAGTAGAGGAGACGCAATCTTTAAACTATGCACAAGATGAGTATTCGGGAACAGGCCTACTGCCTTTAATAATAAAATTTAAGGCCAGAGCCGATCCATTCAAGCAAGTAATGTTTGCTCAAGAAATATTAAATAATGTAAAACCCTTGCAATGGTGGAAATCTCAGTTAGGCAGCCTAGGTGAACAACATGGTCAACTTAAGCCAATCTTTTATCAGCTGTTCACAGCTGTAGCTTCCTCTGCATCAGTAGAAAGGATTTTTTCTACATTTGGGCTAGTCCAATCCAAACTTCGAAACAGGTTGGGCAATGAAAAAGCAGCGAAATTGGTGTTTCTTTTTAAATACTTTAATAATAATTAATTGTATTAGTTCTTAAGTGAATAATATTTTTCTTTTCTATTACATTAAAATTTAAAATAAACAATTTATATGGAAAAATTAAAGTTTGATTTAAATCATTGATTTTAATAAAAAAAATCACTTGATTTAAATCAATCAACCCTGCTCATGGACACTGACTGATTCAGATTTTTTAAATTTTATGCTAACACTTTTTTGTTTTCTTTATGAATCTTTATAAAGGGTAGGTATATCGTTACGTCGTTTTAATTACGTACTCTACTAAGTCAACAACTGTAGGCCCACAAATTTGCTGAATTTGCAAAAAAAAATGCTAGATAAAAGAAAATGAAATTCTATTTAGTCAATATGTGGTGTCCATGTCTACAGCTTCCTCATTACTCTAAGAGGAATTCTAAGCCTGCCATAGTTTAAGGCATAATGAGAGCCATCAAAACGTTCCAGTCATAAAATAGCAGCAATCACATCTTCGTTACTATGAGGTGTTTTTTGTGTGTAAGCCGACGAAACGTCTCCCTCCAGCTGACACATGCCGTTTAGGCAAACCAGTGAGGTTAGGCTTTCAGAATATAGTCAGAAATTTAACTAATAATGGCAGCAATGATAGCCAAAAAAATTAAGTATAACACTAGTTATTAGGTCATAATAATGTTACTAACGCATCATAACTAAACTTTTTTTTTTCCTAATGTGAGATGACTGCAGTCAGAATCATTAGAAAGAACTTGGAAATAAAACGACGTAAACATTTTATTAAGTCTATAGATAGTCCCGATTGAGAGTGATTTTTGAGATTACTTATAATACAGAGAAGTTATAATGTGTAAGATTATTACATATTATTTACGTTTTTAATGTTTGCGTTGCTCAGTTTGCGTAGGTATAAGTGTACCTACTATACGTTAAAATCTCACCTATTTATTATTATTTTCTAGGTTTTCAGTGCGAATAAAATGATAAATATGTAAATTCTTAACATTAATTCAAAACTCCTATCTTGATTTTTAATTGATAATGAATGATTTAGAATTTACTGAAAAACGTAAACATTTAAAAGCAAAAAATAATTATGTAATAATCTTACACATTGTAACCTCTCTGTATTATAAGAATCTCATCTTAAAAATCACTCTTTACTCGGGACTTTCTATAGACTTAATAATTTTTTTACGTCGGAATAGTTTGTTACGAGAGACGGAGTAACTCCGTGATCATGGCGCTTGTAACAGTGCCGAAATATATGGAACTCAAAAATAAGGTACATGGCAGCAATCTCGTAACAAACTATTCTAATGTTAGTGACCATGAAAGTTTAAAACAATATAATGTTTACGTCGTTTTATTACCAAGTTATCTCTAATGATTCTGACTGCAGTCATCTCACATTAGGAAAAAGTTCAAGTGGTATCTTTGTAGTAAGGTCCTAAAAATGGTGGCAAGTCTTATAACTACATAGACCTTTCGTCACTAGCTCCTAGTCTATCATTCTTAGTATAGAAATAAAAACGATCGAGAGCGCAAATTAAAATGACTCCAAATAATACTAGCTCTTAAGTTCAAACTCGACTGCAATAGTGTAGCGCACGGAACGGCAACGTCGCGCTTTGCCCGCTTCCGAGCCATAATTTTGAATGTTTTGGCGGGAAAACAGGTTTTGGCTTATAATTATGAAACCAAGAGGCCCAGAGATTTGAAATTAAGCATCGTTTGTGCTGCTATTACAAGAAATCATTTCATGTTTAAAATAAAACTCTAACTTATACAGTTACTCTAATTTACCATGTGTAAGCTGGAGACATGGGTCTCCAGCTTACACATACTTATCGGTTCGTAGCTCTTAAACTATTCAAGAATAAGTTTTGATATATTTGGAGTCGAATGCTGCAATTCGGCCGCGAATTTTGAGGTATAAATTTTATTATAATCTTATCTTAAGTAATTACGAAGATACAGCTGTGCAAGCCAGGGACATGGGTCTCCAGCTCGCACAGAGTTTTACGATCGTAGTTTCAACAGTATTTCAGTGTGAAGGCTAGTTTTTTTGGCTATCATTGCTGCCATTATTAGTTAAATTTCTGACTTTATTCTGAAACCCTAACCTCACTGGTTTGCCTAAACGGCATGTGTTAGCTGGAGACAAGTTTCGTCGGCTTACACATAAAAAAACACCTCATAGTAACGAAGATATGATTGCTGCTATTTTATGACTGGAACGTTTTGATGGCTCTCATTATGACTTAAACTATGGCAGACTTAGAATTCCTCTTAGAGTAATAAGGAAGCTGTAGACATGGACACCAATATGTGTCCAATTCTTATTAATAATCTACCTGATTGATGAAGAAAAATAAATAACCTTGTAACGTGAAGAAAACATGTGTTGGTAGAAAAAAAGACCCTATTTGGAACAGTTACCACGAAATATCGAATGCTTGATTTAAATCAGGGATTTTTATTAAAAAAATCATGCAATAAAAATCGTGATTTAAATCATTTGCCTTAATAATATTAGTTACGCGGACGACATGGTGCTGCTAAGCGCCTCTGTAGGTGACTTGTCGCAGCTGCTTGATATTTGCGAAAGTTATACTAAGCTACATGGTTTGTCTTATGATATAAAGAAAAGTGAGTGGATGATCTTTTGGGCTCGGGGAAGGTCTCTAATGCCCATTTTCACCAAAAATACCTAAATTTTTCCCTTAGTAAGGGACTCTTATCCTAAGTGAACCCTTAAGACATCCCCTAACCTAAGTTTGTTTTCACCAAGTTAGGGGAGACATTTTAGGGGACTCAACTAAAGTGAAGGGCTAGTGATTTCAAAAACCGTACTTGAACCGTAATACTTTTTTAAGTCGAAAATCTTCTTATCTAAGTCAAAACAAAGTTTCCAGAGTAAAAATATTTCTTTCTTCATTATACTCCATACATTTAGACTATTCAAAATAATTTTTTATTCTATTTGTTGTCGGCTGCATGTCATGAACCATAACCATTCTTACTAAAAAAAAGATGCTTTCAATTGCGTTTGTCAGTGACATTAGACGATACTATCCGTTCCATTTGTTTCTTTCTTTGAATTGTTTGGAAGCCCAGCTTGGAAGCGACTCTTGGGTTTTAACTCTAGATTTCTAAAATAACTAGGTACTTGAATTATAATGAGTATCAATACTGAGAAGAGGAAGTGTAGGCAGAACTTTTCTCTCGAAGAAATATAATAATAACTCAAATAATAACAGTTGACTTTCCATTTTAAACAATAAGTAACTGTTCTGTATCTACAAAGTCAAAGCAAACGCAAAATTTAACCTCAACTTCCAACGCATGACACAACTGTCACCTAAACGTTAGGGAGTCAATATTTGAGCCCCTAAAGTATAGGGGGTCTTTTAAGCGCTAGGTTTTTTTTTTTTTTTTTACTTAAGATGGGCTTACTCTTGACCCCAATCTTGCTCTAGAGCATAGATGGGATCTACGATGGAGCGATAAGGTGATACCTTACGGTTGGTAAAACGTAAAAACCCGCTAAGTGACACTTAAAAATATTTAAGGGTTCGTTAAAAGTTAGGGGTTATTGGTGAAAATGGGCGTTCGTCAAATACCTAAACTTAGACTAAATGGCTGCCCCCTTAATAGAGTATAACAATTTAATTACCTCGGGCACATTCTAACATCGGACCTGAAAGACAATGCGGACATAGAAAGGGAGCGTAGGGCGTTGTCTGTTCGTGCTAATATGATAGCCCGCAGATTTGCTCGCTGTTCAAAGGGCGTCAAAAAAATCACTTTGTTCAGGGCATTTTGCACATCTTTCTACACGAGCAGTCTGTGGGTGAGTTATACGCAACAGCAGTACAACGCCTTACGCGTCTAATACAATAATGCATTCAGGATTCTGTTGGGGCTGCCTCGCTTCTGTAGCGCATCGGGGATGTTCGCTGAAGCGTGCGTGGAATGTTTCCATACAACCATGCGCAGGCGGTGCACATCCTTGGTGCGGCGTTCAAGCTACAGAACACGAAATAGATAACTTAACACTAGAGATAAATTCTAAGGACAGAAAAATTGATGAACAAGACCGAAGAATAAAAGATTTAATAACAATATGCTCTATTACAACTAATAAAAAAAATTAAGAACTATAATAAGAAGGAACAAGCCAAAAAAAGAAAATCTGAATTTTTTAAAAGCTTTTTTTTAATAGCTGTTATCAAACTGATACCAGTTACGTCGCAGAAGGAACAGACCAAGAAGAAGAAGAAGCTAACAAAGAAATAATTTGTAATAAACATCAAGTTGGCAATTACCACTATGTAATCCAGCGGAATTACTACAGAAAAAAGAAAAGTATTTGTGGTGGCCCATGATCAGGGACAAGGATTGCAACATTTGCAACAGAAACTCCAGAAAATACTTGCGACGAGCTATGAAGTGATATGCTTCTGGAAGAGTGGGGCAGACCTGCTTAACGTTAGTGATACTTGCCCGGAGACTTTATCAAGTCTCACTTAGCGAGATTTTGTTGTCGTCGCAGGGGGTATGAACGACAGCAAACCCTTAGAACTTAATATCAGCCTCCTGAAATGAATAGACTCGGTGTCACACACAAATATCGTCATATGTGGCCTACCACGTAACTCTTATTTAAATCAGTCATTTAATTATGATATGAAATTGATATGTAATGGGTTCACTAATGGTACTTTTGTGAATATTAATTATAGAAGTGTTTATTTAAGATCGAAATATTTTTTTTCAAATCTAAGTTTTGCCATGTCACGGGAAATTACGAACTTGTGCAGTAAACAGAGAGAAAAAGTGTTTACCCTCGAGGTTCAGTGCCTTAGCCACACACAAACAGTCGAAACAGAATATCCAACGACCAAGCCTTTTGATAATATCACTGACTCTATAACTTATAATAACTCACAACAAAAACAATTAAAGTCTTTTTTATGAATAACGAAAAAATACGTATCATGCATCCAAATATGGCAAGCCTCCTTAGCCGAAGCGAAATATTAGAAATTACTTTGAAAGATTTGTCTCGGGCAGGAAATAATCCTATAGATCTGTTGTGCTTAACGGAATCATTCATTCAGCGTCATAGTGAATCTAACATACAGATAAAAGGCTATAATCTAGGGGCTTCTTTCTGTAGACTAAATAAAAAACGGGGTGGGGTATGAATACTTCATAATGATCTCATAAGAATTAGAGAACTTCCAATTGTTAAGGACCTAGCATCTGAAACTAGTTTTGAATGCTGTGGGTTAGAAATAATGGAACACAAAATAATCCTAGTGTGTATTTACAGAACGCCTAAAGCAGATCCTAAAATATTTTTTGAAAAATTTGAATTACTTCTTGACAAACTAAAGCGCTTTAAAAAGAAAATTGTCTTAACTGGGGACTGGAATATTGACACGATCAGGAAATCTAAATTATCACAGGAACTGGTAGAACGGCTACAGGGCTATAATCTAGATTTGCATATAAATGTCCCTACACGTCAAAAAACTTGTATTGATCACTTTGCCTTCAATAAAAAAAGGCAGTTGGATATGTCGAAGCATTGTGCTTATCGGACCACAACACGGCTCAATTCTTGACCATCCCTGTAAAGTTCCGCAATTTACCCGTAAAATTCTGGTTTGAGACAAGGCGAGATTACAACTCCGAAAACATACAAAAATTTAGATACCACTTAGCTGATTCCGACGAACTAAACGAAGATTTTAACGTCTTCCACAGTATTTTTTTTTTATTTGACCTATGTGGGAATGAAATTGATGATAAAAGGTTGTATGGTTTTAGGCGCATAATGCCAGAAACGCAAAATGACAGATTCTCAAAATGTCAGATGTTAGTAGATTGTCGCAAATGGTCAGAAACGCAAAAAGACAGATTAGCAAAATGACAGATTCGTAAAATGACAGATTCTCAGAATGTCAGATTCTCAAAATGACAGATTCTTTAAAAAAAATAAACATCACACTAAAATACCGGGTGGGTATCGCCATCTATTGAGATGTGATCGTAACATAATAGTTATCAGTGTTACAACAGTAGAATATTATACCTATTATTATGTCGTGTAAAAGTTTTAATACAATTATGTTAGTAGGTATAGGTACCTATGAATTATATTTTAAAGACATTAAAGGTTAGAATACGAATATCTGAGCATAATAATAAAAAAAGTTTTTTTCATGTCTATAGAAAAATACATATTATTATAATAAATTTAAAAGGTAGATTACAAAATATTGTTATAAATTTACCATATACACTACAGTTAATAAATAAATAAATATTATAGTGTTATAAATAATCCAGCAGTGGACTGCAACAGGCTGATATGATGATGATGATAAATAATCCATTACTAGTACCCATTAATAATGAATTATTTATTAATATTATAACTAAATTTAGGCAAATGTACTATGTACCTAACTAAATATTTTTTGTTGATTTTCTCTGAACATCTAAGGTTCATTTACAATTAGAAATAATAAAAAAAACTACCAAATTACACGTCTTTATTGAAATTAGTCGCACTGTCATGTTCGACCAGAGGCTACTTATTGATTTAGGGTTGCTGCATTTCTATCAGTTTGAGAATCTGTCATTTTGCAAATCTGAAATTTCGCGAATCTGGCATTTTGCGCCACCTGACATTTTGAGAATCTGACATTATGCGCCTAAACCGTTCATTTTGAATCAAATCCAGACATTTTGCTACTGGGACATTTAGCTTTCATGGTTATTAAGTAACAATGACATTTTAAGTTTATGTCTTTCCAACTAAATTGTCTTTTTTCTAACTGGTCATTCTGATAGAGAGATTTTTTGAGCTGTCAAAACGCACCTTTTTTTCTAGTAAAAAATAATGTAGCGCGTGATAGGGCCTTAAATTACAAGTTTAAACAATAACAATTATTAAACTATATCCCATTTTCAGGCTGCCGGATTGAACCCTGCCTTTGCCAGAACTATTGGTATTGCTGTGGATCCTCGCAGGCGTAATAAATCTGTTGAGTCCCTACAGACTAATGTCCAGAGGTTGAAGGAGTATAGGGCAAGACTAATCCTCTTCCCTAAGGGCAAGAAGGTAATCATTTTTTCTAATTTTTTAATTATATAAGTAGGTTAAATAACTAATACAGTTTTCCATCTCTTCAAAATAAAGACTACATTAAAAGTGTAACCAAAAATCTTGTGTCAATGTACAGTACCCGGCAATAATCGCTATTCCAAATACAAACGAATATTAGAATAGTTTTCAAAGGTCAATGTGCAATATTAACCGCCGGGTACTGTACATATACATTTGTCTATTATGTACAATAAAAATACGATAAAGGCAGATATGACTCTTGACTCTTCATAAATTAGTCAACACAATTTGATAGCAAAAATTGTTTCTATAATTTATATTTTGTTTATTTTTATAGGTTCTTAAGGGTGAAGCTACTGAAGAGGAGCGCAAACTGGCCACACAACTTACTGGTCCATTAATGCCAGTGCAACAGCCAGCACCTAAGTCTATTGCTCGCGCAATTACTGACGAAGAAAAAGACTTCAAAGCTTACCAATACCTCAGAGGGGTAAGTTAATGAGTCATCGTTTATTCTTATTATTTTTATGTTTATTAGTATTATTGTACAGTCGCGGTCAAAAAATGTTTACCACCTTAAGGAACACAATTGCATGCACACATTTATGTCACAAGTTCTGAATGTCTATTTCATAATAATTTGATTGGTCAAATTTTTTTCTAATGATATGACAATCAATCGCTCAAGGAGCTGGACTGACTACTATCAAGGTTTGATAATATAGAAATCCATCTTTGAAAAAATCTTGTCCAAACAACTTTCAATCATTTTTGATTAATGTCATTTTAACAAATAAATGCTATAGAGTTGTGGTGAAAGGATCGGCTAGTCTGCGTTACCGTCCGCAGACCATTGCCCTGCGTGTCTCTACACCTGCACACGCGAGAATTTTTTACAAGGCCACCGATAGGGCTATATCGGTAGCTAAGTTTCGGTCCTCACATATATGAAAGCCCGAGTCGACAGTCGACACGCAAAGAAGAAGAACAAATAAATAAATAAGTTTCATCATAAATTCATCATTGATTACCCATCAAGAATAGGGCTGTGGATACCAATCAAAAAATAATTCTAAGACATCATTAATAAACCTGACACCACCTTATTTTAGAACCGATGACCCGGTACATTATCATTTATTCAAAGAATCTGATTTTTGTTTGCTTCAAAACCAATAAAAAGTTAGGCAGTTGAATCCAGTAAACAATGACGTCAAAGCTTGCTATCGCCATACAAATTCTAAGGAAGAGGTGCGTTTTGACAGCACATAAAAAGTATGTTAATTGATTTGTGGTGTCAACTAGCTTATTCTCTTTGTTATTCTCGATGCGTCATTTTTAACCGACTTCAAAAAAAAGGAGGAGGTTCTCAATTCGTCTGAATGTTGTTTTTTTTTTATGTATGTTACGCGATTACGCCGTCAATTATGGACCGATTTCAAAATCTATTTTTTAGTTTGAAAGGGTATACTCCCGAGGTGGTCCCATTTCCACCAAGTCAGATTCTGATGATGGGATCCCTGGGAAATCGAGGGCAACCCTCAATTTTTATAGGCACCCATAATGTTTTGCATATATTTTCTGACTCGATGCTGATTTTTGGGTCTGGTAATCATCATGTCATGTTGCTGACCTGATGATGGAAGCCACAGAACTCCTTAACGGATAGGAATTAGAAGATAATACTGCAATTTGTCGACAGAACGTATTTCGCAGTATGTTGAGCAGACGTGGAGCTTATGAGGTACCAGACCGCCAATTTTTATTTACTGGGGGCGTACCCGCATACCCAGTTACGAAAAAAAATTAAAAGTTCCTTTCTTAAAATGACTAAGTATTTAATGCAAGACCTTATCATATGGTTACGACACCAAAATAGCCGCCGTTCTGGTTGGAGTGTAGGAAAACCCTTTCCTTAAGATTTACTCGTCGAAATATTGACCCAATATAACACCCTATTTTTATTATACCATTCGATGGGGGGGTCCTCCAGTCCATGGAGGACCAACGTTAGCTAAGGTTACTTTGCTGTTAAGTCATTTTTGGCGGAGTTGGAACGTGAAAACTAAAGCTTATTTTAAAGGCGTCTGGGACTTGAAATAAATTTCGTCGAAAAATTGATCATTAATAGCACCCTATTTTTATTATACCATTGAGTGGGTGGTCCACAGAAGAATAACATTTGTCTAGGTCACTTTGCTGTAAAGTCATTTTTGTCGGGGTTAGGAGGGGAAAAATAGAGGACTTATCACTTAAAATTGTGAAATAAAATGAGTTTAATAAAAAACGTGATTCTTAATTGAAAACTTGAAATCTACTTAGTGAAGTATTAAGCTATTGTTGAATTTAATTGTTTTTTTAGTCCACGATCCGAATATATAATTTTATACATATGATAAAAATGTTTCAGGCTCGATCAATTGCCAAACTTGTGGGTATCCGCGCTAAGAGGCTGAAGGATGCTGCAGAAAACCCGGATGACGTTACTAAAGCCCCAACAGCAGTAAAAGAAGCTAAGGGAAAGAAGTAATTTAATAAAACTAACATTGTGTTATACAAATAATTGTTTTAGTTAATACCTACCATATTAGAAATACTGTTACCGTCAGAATGGCTGGTCACCTACGTCGAACGGCTCTAAAAGTATATTCAAAAATTGTTTTATGATTGCTTTTATTTGCTTCATTCCGTAAAAAATTGTTTTATATAATACACGAGAGACACATACATATTGTTAGGACCAGCCATTCTGATATCAGGTTGGCCAGCAGGCAGGCTGGTGAAATGGTGACCACTGTGTTCAGCACGAAGAATGTTGAATTTCCAAATTTTTGTTGTAGCATCATAACATATTTGCTTCATTGTTTTATTATTAATTTCATGTGAACATGTCTACAGCTTCCTCATTACTCTAAAACGAATTCTAAGCCTGCCATAGTTTAACGCATAATGAGAGCCATCGAAACGTTCCAGTCATATAATTGCAGCATTCATATCTTCGTTACTATGAGGTGTTTTTTTTGTGTCAGCCGACGACACGTGTCTCCAGCTGACACATGCCGTTTAGGCAAACCAGTAAGGTTAGGGTTTCAGAATATAGTTAGAAATTTAACTAATAATGACAGCAATGATAGCCAAGAAAACTAGCCATCACACTGAAATACTGTTGAAACTACGATCGTAAAACTATGTGCGAGCTGGAGACCCATGTCTCTGGCTTGCACAGCTGTATCTTCGTAATTACTCAAGATACGATCATAATTTATACCTCAAAATTCGCGGTCGAATTGCAGCATTCGACTCCAAGTATATCAAAACTTAATCTTGAATAGTTTAAGAGCTACGAACCGATAAGTATGTGTAAGCTGGAGACCCATGTCTCCAGCTTACACATGGTGAATAAGAGTAACTGTATAAGTTAGTTTCATTTTAAACATGAAATGATTCGTTATAATAGCAGCACAAACGATGTTTAATTTCAAATCTCTGGGCCTCTTGGTTTCATAATTATAAGCCAAAACCGGTTTTCCCGCCAAAAAATTCAAAATAATGGCTCGGAAGCGGGCAAAGCGCGACGTTGCCGTTCCGTGCGCTACACTATTGTAGTCGAGTTTGAACTCAAGAGTTAGTATTATTTGGTGTCATTTTAATTTGCGCTCTCGATCGTTTTTATTTCTATACTAAGAATGATAGACAAGGAGCCTTAAACATAAGAACAAAATAGTTCTTCCATAAGTTTTAATATTTAATTTTGATGGTAGTGATTTCACACGCGGATGATTTTATATTTTTCATTTTTTGATGAGAATGTAATTTGTTTTTTCACATTTCGCTAATTTACATTAAAAATATCATTCCAATAAGCAAACTAATCTATTCTATTGATTTATTTACTATTTCAATGTTTTTAAACAAAGTAAGTAATGGTTCAAAATAATATCTATGGTCGATCTCATAAGTTTTTTAACGGTATACGATAACCTTACATCCGCTCGTTATTTACACAGAAAAGCCATTTTGTCATCGGCTCGGACCGGGCCGACGATTGAAGTAAAGTAAATTAAAATATTCTTACGTTCCAAATTGCGCTAAAAGGACTGTCAGCGTAAAACCGACCAAATATAATAGTCACAATTAATATTACACAAAATAGGGTTTCTTTACCTACCTGTTGCATTTATATGGATTCGTGCTTATAGTGCTTTAGCGCAATTCGGAACAAAGGGTTATTATAGCGCGACTTCCGTTTGATACTGTATATATGGTAGACTCTGACTTATCTGTGGTATCTATCAGGATTAGAGTTGGGATTCCACCCGGGTATATTCCCAAAAATGGGAAAACGTTCGGGAACATTCCTAATGAACCGGCAAATAAACGGGTGGATTCGATTGTTGATATGAAATTATTTAACTCAAAATAATGTTAAAGCTTAGGTTCTAAGCATTTTTTTTTGTTATTTATTCACACATACAATAAAAAGCAGTACCTTATAATCCATGAATTGATTCTTTAATCACAATAGGCAAATTATAAAACGTGTTTATTTTTCCAATCGATATTTATCATCTGTAGTCTTCTATTTACAAATTAAAAGGTTTGCAAGTTACTTATTTAACAGGACAATCGATGGCTGAGCGACCCCATGTGAGAATGGCTGGTTTAGTTATCCATCGTGGCGTAAGTAGTAACTGAATTCACAGCATCATGCGGAGTGGAGCGGAGGGTATGCAGACCAAAAGTTAAGTTCTACCGGCAAGTTTACCTACATCGTGTGATTACGTGCCAACAATTTACCAATAGAAATAGGTATAAGTGTACCTACTATACGTTAAAATCTCTCCTATTTATTATTATTTTCTAGGTTTTCAGTGCGAATAAATTGATGAATATAGAAATTCTTAACATTTATTAAAAACTCCTATCTTGATTTATAAATAGACCATGAATGATATAGAATTTACTGAGCAACACAAACATTAAAAACATAAATAATATAATTATAACTTCTCTGTATTATAAGTACTTACTTAATATCATCTTAAAAATCACTCTAACTCGGGACTATCTATAGACTTAATAAAATATTTACGTCGTTTTATTTCCAAGTTCTCTCTAATAATTCTGACTGCTGTGTCATCTCACATTAGAAAAAAGTTTCAAGTCATATCTTTGTAATAGAGTCCTAAAAATGGTGGCAAGTCTTATAATTACATAGACTTTTCGTCACTAGCTCCTAGTCTATCATTCTTAGTATTAGAAATAAAAACAATCGAGAGCGCAAATTAAAATGACTCCAAATAATACTAGCTCTTGAGTTCAAACTCGACTGCAATAGTTTAGCGCACGGAACGGCAACGTCGCGCTTTGCCCGCTTCCGAGCCATTATTTTGAATTTTTTGGCGGGAAAACAGGTTTTGGCTTATAATTAGGAAACCAAGAGGCCCAGAGATTTGAAATTAAACAACGTTTGTGCTTACACATACTTATCGGTTCGTAGCTCTTAAACTATTCAAGATTAAGTTTTGATATATTTGGAGTCGAATGCTGCAATTCGACCGCGAATTTTGAGGTATAAATTATGATCGTATCTTGAGTAATTACGAAGATACAGCTGTGCAAGCCAGAGACATGGGTCTCCAGCTCGCACATAGTTTTACGATCGTAGTTTCAACAGTATTTCAGTGTGATGGCTAGTTTTTTTGGCTATCATTGCTGTCATTATTAGTTAAATTTCTAACTATATTCTGAAACCCTAACTTTACTGGTTTGCCTAAACGGCATGTGTCAGCTGGAGACACGTTTCGTCGGCTGACACACAAAAAACACCTCATAGTAACGAAGATATGATTGCTGCAATTATATGACTGGAACGTTTCGATGGCTCTCATTATGCGTTAAACTATGGCAGGCTTAGAATTCGTTTTAGAGCAATGAGGAAGCTGTAGACATGTTCACTAATGTCATCTATCTTCGATCAGGTCAGATCTTTAATCAGATCAGCTAGGTTCTTTTGTTGTGTCAGTTCGATTCACATCTTGTGATGTGTCACCTCATTTATTATGCATATTCAAATAGATTGATGCTATTCGTTTTCTGTTCGATCTGAACGTAATCTCTAGACTGAAGTAGTGTCGCAGTGTGCGTTCGCGCAGCAAAAAGTATCGCCTTTTCAAGGATTGGATGATGCAGATAATTAGTGCCTTATATCGTGTAAATGTGCCCGAAATTTTATATTTGTGCGTCCAACAGCTTCAGATTAATTTAAGAAAAACGGATTCTGCTGCACGAACGTTTGCCCAGCAAAATTTTTTTTAATTGATGAGCCTAGCTGTATATTAAATATGCAAAATGATAGCTTATATACGATCATAAATGTGCCGTGAAAGCCAGGTTTGTGCCTCTTAAGATATCAGAGTAATTTAGTTTTTTTGCTGGGCGAACGTTTTGGTGATTGCTGTATATCGGAAACGGTTGAATGCACAATTATGATTTTTTGTATACCGATTGGGTACATTTGTGCCTATGTGTGCCGGAATTTTCATTAACATGACTAGCATGGTTCAGATCCAATTCTTTTATTTCCTAAAAAACGGAAAATATGATCTGGCTCCCGAACGAACAAGACCAAGGACTTCGCGTTACTGCCGACGGGTACCCATTATATATTCACATGATCCTGTAAAGTTTCGCCGGCCTACTACATATCATTGCCGATTTCTTAACGATTTTGACTTTTTGGAGGTTATCTTGAGTGAAATTACTTAGAATACGAAAACACTAGTTTCCTGTGAGCTGGCTTATTACATGCTTCTACAATAATATGAGCGCTGTTTTAAGAATACGTATGCAAAACATCATTATTTATACCCATTACTTTAGACAATAACGATTAAAAACCACTCGAAATGTTTTTGGTAGATTATCCGACCAAATTGTAGTGAGCATTAAAAAGCGGCCGCACGATACATTAAACTATCCTTCCTCACTTGATAGCGTTGTAACGAAATTTAAATAGTACAGTTGCGTACAGAATTGTTAAGTTGTAAAATAGTTTATAGGTATTTGGGACATGAAATACAATGTGAATTGTTTTTTTTTGTACCTAATAATACACTATGATTTGTTATTTATTATTTAAAATTAATTATATAATCAATATAAAATAAATAAATATTGGACAACATCACAATCATTGCTCTGATCCTATGGTAAGTAGCTAAAGCACTTGTGTCATAGAAAAAGAAACAAAGACGTTACCACAACACCCCGACCCGAGACAATATAGAAAAGTTCGTTTCCTACATTGACCCGACCATGGATCGAACCCGGAACCTCAGATATGGCGACACTATATTAGTCCAGCGTGCTCGTCGTCGTTGGATACAGATTCGGTACATTTGTGCCGGAATTTTCATTAACATTACTAGCATGGTTCAGATGCAATTCTTTTATTTCCTAAAAAACGGAAAAATGCTCTGGCTCCCGAACGAACAAGACCAAGGACTTCGCGTTAGTGCCGACTGGTACCCATTGTATATTCACATGATCCTGTAATGTTTCGCGGGCCTACTACATATCATTTCCGATTTCTTAACGATTTTGTCTTTTTTTTGAGGTTATCTTGAGTGAAATTACTTAGAATACGAAAACACTAGTTTCCTGTGAGCTGGCTTATTACATGCTTCTACAATAATATGAGCGCTGTTTTAAGAATACGTATGCAAAAAATCATGTATGTATACCCATTACTTTAGACAATAACGATAAAAAACCATTCGAAATATTTTTGGTAGATTATCCGACCAAATTGTAGTGAGCATTAAAAAGCGGCCGCACGATACATCAAACTATCCTTCCTCACTTGATGGCGTTAAAAATTAAAAGGACTCCAAATAATACTAGCTCTTGAGTTCAAACTCGACGTCAATAGTTTAGCGCACGGAACGGCAACGTCGCGCTTTGCCCGCTTCCGAGCCATTATTTTGAATTTTTTGGCGGGAAAACAGGTTTTGGCTTATAATTATGAAACTAAGAGGCCCAGAGATTTGAAATTAAACATCGTTTGTGCTGCTACTACAACGAATCATTTCATGTTTAAAATGAAACTAACTTATACAGTTACTCTAATTCACCATGTGTAAGCTGGAGACATGGGTCTCCAGCTGACACATACTTATCGGTTCGTAGCTCTTAAACTATTCAAAATTAAGTTTTGATATATTTGGAGTCGAATGCTGCAAGTCGACCGCGAATTTTGAGGTATAAATTATAATCGTATCTTGAGTAATTACGAAGATACAGCTGTGCAAGCCAGAGACATGGGTCTCCAGCTCGCACATAGTTTTACGATCGTAGTTTCAACAGTATTTCAGTGTGATGGCTAGTTTTTTTGGCTATCATTGCTGTCATTATAAGTTAAATTTCTAACTATATTCTGAAACCCTAACCTTACTGGTTTGCCTAAACGGCAAGTGTCAGCTGGAGACACGTTTCGTCGGCTGACACACAAAAAACACCTCATAGTAACGAAGATCTGATTGCTGCAATTATATGACTGGAACGTTTCGATGGCTCTCATCATGCGTTAAACTATGGCAGGCTTAGAATTCGTTTTAGAGTAATGAGGAAGCTGTAGACATGTTCACACGACGACGAGCACGCTGGACTAATATAGTGTCGCCATCTCTGAGGTTCCGGGTTCGATCCCCGGTCGGGTCAATGTAGGAAACGAACTTTTCTATATTGTCTCGGGTCGGGGTGTTGTGGTAACGTCTTTGTTTCTTTTTCTATAACACAAGTGCTTTAGCTACTTAACATAGGATCAGAGCAATGATTGTGATGTTGTCCAATATTTATTTATTTTAAATTGATTATATAATTAATTTTAAATAATAAATTACGAATTATAGTGTATTATTAGGTACAAAAAAACACAATTCACATTGTATTTCATGTCCCAAATACCTATAAACTATTTTACAACTTAACAATTCTGTACGCAACTGTACTATTTCAATTTCGTTACTACGCCATCAAGTGAGGAAGGATAGTTTAATGTATCGTGCGGCCGCTTTTTAATGCTCACTACAATTTGGTCGGATAATCTACCAAAAACATTTCGAGTGGTTTTTAATCGTTATTGTCTAAACTAATGGGTATACATACATGATTTTTTGCATACGTATTCTTAAAACAGCGTTCATATTATTGTAGAAGCATGTAATAAGCCAGCTCACAGGAAACTAGTGTTTTCGTATTCTAAGTAATTTCACTCAAGATAACCTCAAAAACAGTCAAAATCGTTAAGAAATCGGCAATGATATGCAGTAGGCCGGCGAAACTTTACAGGATCATGTGAATATATAATGGGTACCAGTCGGCACTAACGCGAAGTCCTTGGTCTTGTTCGTTCGGGAGCCAGAGCATTTTTCCGTTTTTTAGGAAATAAAAGAATTGGATCTGAACCATGCTAGTCATGTTAACCTGTCAGGCCAAGGTCAAGAGACACAATAAAAAATCTATTATTCGCATCCACCGGTGGGGCAATTGAAGCTTGATAGGTTTATGAAAATTCCGGCACAAATAGGCACAAATGTACCGAATCTGTATACAAAAAATCATGAATGTGCGTTCAACCGTTTCCGATATACAACAATCACCAAAACGTTCTCCCAGCAAAAAACTAAATTACTCTGATATCTTAAGAGGCACAAATCTGGCTTTCACGGCACATTTATGATCGTATATAAGCTATCTTTTTGCATATTTAATATACAGCTAGGCCCATCAATTAAAAAAAAAATTGCTGGGCGAACGTTCGTGCAACAGAATCCGTTTTTCTTAAATTAATCTGAAGCTGTTGGACGCACAAATATAAAATTTCGGGCACATTTACACGATATAGGGCACTAATTATCTGCATCATCCAATCCTTGAAATGGCGATACTTTTTGCTGCGCGAACGTACAGCTGTGCCAGATTTGTGCCTCTTAAGATATCAGAGTAATTTAGTTTTTTGCTGGGCGAACGTTTTGGTGATTGCTGTATATCGGAAACGGTTGAACGCACATTCATGATTTTTAGTAGAGTATACAGATTCGGTACATTTGTGCCTATTTGTGCCGGAATTTTCATTAACATGACTAGCATGGTTCAGATGCAATTCTTTTATTTCCTTTCCTTTATATTTATACTCAGTCAGTTGCTCGCATAGAATAATAATAGGTTGGGGAAAAAGTTTCTTCGCATTTTTTAAGAAAATTCAAAACATCTTTTTATATAGTTTATTTACATTTAACTAAAGTATGTAGGTAACATTTTGTGCGATAACTCTTTGCACTCTTGTAGGTAGGGACATGATCCCTTTGCTATAGAATTTTTGGAGCTCAGGGGCGTGCAGTGTATATAGGCAATTAGGCAGTGCCTACCTGGTAAATGAAATGAGGTAGGCAGTAGGTACTTACAAATGGGTGTCATTGATGAAAACCACTGATTTTAAACAATAAATCACTTAAGTAAGTATCTACTGCCTACCTCGAAATAAAACCAATGCCCGCCACTGTTGGAGCTTCTGATCAAAATACCGCGACAAGTGGTTTTGGCAGTCCTCTCGTGATGTTAACCTGACACTGCCTAGAGAATTCTGAAGAGAGCGAAACAGGTGGAAATCTGAAGGAGCAAGGTCACGACTAGGTACGGCGGATGCATTAACACCTCCCAGCCAAACTCTTAATTTTTGCTGAGTGGCTAAAGATGTGTGAGGTCTTGCGTTATCATGATGAAAAACCACACCCCTTCTGTTGATTAATTCCGGCCGCTTTCTCTCAACTTCTTGCTTTAATCTCATCAGTTGTTCACAGTAGAGCTCAGAATCGATGGTCCTGCCTGGTGAATGCCCTTCCAATCCCACCACACACATAGCATCACCTTGTTGCGACTTAACCCGGGTTTCGCCACAGTCTGTGAAGCCGCCTGACCGGCCTTTGACCACGACCTTTTTCGCACGTTCTTGTCGTACGTGATCCACTTTTCAGTTATTTATTTATTTAAACTTTATTGCACAGATTTAAGAAAAATCATACAATAGGTGGACTTAAAGCCATGAGGCATTCTCTACCAGTCGACCATTAGGCTAAACAGAGATGTTTTGTGGGCGGTGCGATAAAGACACACAATTAAACTTTTGTATAACTAATAAAATCATAAACTACATAAAAATGCATAAACTAAATACGATCATTTATGTATACACATAAACTAAATACTATCATAGACTACATAGACCTGATGATACATACATAAATAAATATGACGACGATACGTAAGAGATTAAAAGAGTTCAAGTGGATGATTACAATTGACGAAGAAAATGGGCGCGAACACGCTTCTTAAAAGAATATTTGCATGGCGCGCGTTTGATATTTTCGGGAAGGGAGTTCCAAAGCCGAATGGATTGAAGAACAAAGGAGTTGGAAATAAAGCCAGTGCGGTGGAAAGGAGTGGAGAGAGTAAGTTTATTAGTGGAGCGTAAGTTACGGGAATGCGTAGAACTAAGAAGACAAAATTGAGATTTCAGGTAGGAGGGAGAATTAGGAGTTATCAGCTTCTTCAAAAATTGTTCGGTTTCATAACGTCGTAATAAAGAATCACAAATGAGTACACGGTTCATTAGGTTTCTTTCAGTGAGCTCGTGGGGTACCCAAATATCGAGCTTTTTTGTATACCCAGTTTTTTTCAAATGCGACAAAACTGTTATGTGTTCCATTCCCAGTTCTTCAGCTACGTCGTAACTACTGATATGCTGATCTTGCTCCACTTTTTCAAAAATGGCATTAATTTTTTCCGGGCGACCAGAGCGTCTTTGACATCAAAATTTCCGGATTGAAAACGCTTAAACCAAATTTGTGCTACTCTCACAGACACTGCACTAGGTCCATAAGCGGAGCGTAGCGAGTCTTGTTCTGTGGTCATAAACATCGCAAATTTTTTTCGCGGCTTGCGTTGCATTTTTACCCTTATTTTTACCTTTTTTGTAGTAAAATTTTTAAATGTATCGAATTTCTTCATTAGATTTACTCATCTTGACAGTACAAAAAACAAATGAAAAACACACATTTTCCTAATTTGAATTTTTCCCCAACCTAATATTTGATTCCATAATATAATAATGTCCAATGAGGATTTAAATACTACGTATAATGTCTTAGTTGAGGCCACACCGCGGTGACGTATACGTTTGCGTGCAGCTGCGACTTGCGACACCAGCTGCGGCACTTCAGTTGTGAATATTAAAGTGATCATTATTTTGAATATGCGAAAAGTTAAGCAAAATAGTACGCAGATACAAATGTTCATTGATCCACAGAACAAAAGTTTTGTGTACAGATTCGGTACATTTGTGCCTATTTGTGCCGGAATTTTCACTAACATGACTAGCATGGTTCAGATGCAATTCTTTTATTTCCTTAAAAACGGAAAAATGCTCTGGCTCCCGAACGAACAAGACCAAGGATTTCGCGTTAGTGCCGACTGGTACCCATTATATATTCACATGATCCTGTAAAGTTTCGCGGGCTTACTACATATCATTGCCGATTTCTTAACGATTTTGTCTTTTTTTGAGATTATCTTGAGTTAAATTACTTAGAATACGAAAACACTAGTTTCCTGTGAGCTGGCTTATTACATGCTTCTACAATAATATGAGCGCTGTTTTAAGAATACGTATGCAAAAAATCATGTATGTATACCCATTACTTTAGACAATAACGATAAAAAACCATTCGAAATATTTTTGGTAGATTATCCGACCAAATTGTAGGGAACATTAAAAAGCGGCCGCACGATACACCAAACTATCCTTCCTCACTTTATGGCGTTGTAACGAAAAAGTAGTACAGATGCGTACAGAATCATTAAGTTGGAGAATAGTTTATATTAGTGACATGAAATAAAATGTGAATTGTTTTTTTTTTGTCATAGCATCGACTCGAAAAAACAAAAAGGAATAATGCGTGCAGCATTTCCTAGATGGCGTTGATGTCACAAATAAATTGAGAAGGCAAATTTCGTCCGGTCGAGATATGTCCCTGTAGCTTAATTGGTAAAGCGCCTGCGCGCTAAGCAGGAGATTAGGGTTCAAATCGCGACATGGACGAGTTGTCTTTTTTCAATTTAAAAATATGTATTCCACATATTGGCATAGTAATTTGCTAAAAGAAGTACATAAAAAGTTAAGTTATTATGAAATAATAATTTACAAAAAGAAAAAATCACGCCTAATTTAGAGTCATGGTGTGGCAAGCATCGACTCGAAAAACAAAAAGGAATAATGCATGCAGCATTTCCTAGATGGCGTTAATGTCACAAATAAATTGAGAAGGCACATTTCGTCCGGTCCAGATATGTCCCTGTAGCTTAATTGGTAAAGCGCCTGCGCGCTAAGCAGGAGATTAGGGTTCAAATCCCGACATGGACGAGTTGTCTTTTTTCAATTTAAAAATATGTATTCCACATATTGGCAAAGTAATTTGCTAAAAGAAATACATAAAAAGTTAAGTTATTATGAAATAATAATTTACAAAAAGTAAAAAATCACGCCTAATTTAGAGTCATGGTGCGGCAAGCATCGACTCGAAAAACAAAAAGGAATAATGCGTGCAGCATTTCCTAGATGGCGTTGATGTCACAAATAAATTGAGAAGGCAAATTTCGTCCGGTCGAGATATGTCCCTGTAGCTTAATTGGTAAAGCGCCTGCGCGCTAAGCAGGAGATTAGGGTTCAAATCCCGACATGGACGAGTTGTCTTTTTTCAATTTAAAAATATGTATTCCACATATTGGCAAAGTAATTTGCTAAAAGAAATACATAAAAAGTTAAGTTATTATGAAATAATAACTTACAAAAAGTATGAATGAATGATTATAAGAGAAGAAATAAAAGAAGAAATTAGGGCTATTAAGTCAGTAGCAGATAACTTTACACAGCAACTGGAACAAGTTTATGATGAAATAAAGAATATCAAACTGAATGACGTCATCACTCAAGAAAAAATTTGTCATATGGAAAAAGAAATAAACAATTTAAAAAAAGAGGTGATTTCGAACCTGTAACCAGTAAACCTTCTCAGTTCGAAAACATTATTCAAGAACTAAAGGACCGCTCTGACCGCGAAAATAATATCATTGTGGTAGGTACACATTATACATTTTTGAATCGAAGATTGTGGGGGTTATTTTTTATACTCAAGTTTACACTACTCTTGATAGACTTTAAAATATATTTTTTTACAATAATGCATGTGTTGTATTTGTATTTTAGTTTTTTTATATATTTGAGTAGAAGATGCGTGAAAGGGAAAGTGGAATAAAGTTTTAATAACTTTGTTCTGAGATCTTTGCAATGGCTTAAGGTTTGTAGGTGCTGCTGAGCCCCAAATCTCGATAAGGTAGTTTAAGTGTGATTTTGCCAAAGCGTTGTACAGGATAAACTTAACCCTTCGTGGTATACAGTGCGCTATCTTACGAAGAGCTCCTGTCAATGATGTTAATTTCCCTTTCACATGATAAATATGTGGTGTCCATGTTAATTTATCATCAATGTACAGACCTAGGTATTTCTCCTGACTGGATCTTTTAATAACTTTATTATTTATCACAAGTGGAACAAAATCAGGTATCACTTTATTTTTTGCTGCAAAAATCATGTATGATGATTTGGAAATCTTTATAGTAAGCAAATTATGAAGAAGCCATTCACTTAACAGATCCAAATCTCTTTGAGCTCTTATAGCAATTTCCTGAACAGATTGGTCAAAATAAAATATGCATGTATCGTCAGCGTACAGGGTTAGGTTGCCAGTTAATCCAATTTTATTAATGTTGTTTACATATATTAAAAACAATAGTGGCCCAAGTATGGAACCTTGAGGTACACCGAACGTGATTTTCTGAAAGCTACTAACAAAATCATTAATTTTCACAACCTGGCACCTATTATGGAGATACGATTGAAACATTTCTAGGGCTGTGCCTTCAATACCGATATTATGTAGTTCTAAAGTCATTAAAATGAATCCACCCACGATTTTGGAAAGTTTCCAAACAACTTACCAATTTTGGGAAATTTCTGGGAATATTCCGGGTGGAAACAAAGAAAGTTTCCGAGCCGCCCATCTCTATTACCAGCTAACATGTAGTCTCGAAGCCTAAATATTCAGTATTTAGGCTTCGAGACTACATGTGTTTTTAGAGTATGATTTCCAGTAAAAACAATTTTTGCAACTTTTTTATGTGTTTTAAATCAATAGGTAAATAAAATGAGATATAAATTAACATAGGTACTTTTTTTACGCTTACAAACCAATATTAGCAGATCAGATTGGCACGCAACCTGTTTTTGGGTACATTAAATTAAAAGTATTTTTTATCTCCAAAAACCACCTGAAATAACACTATAAATTAAGTATTTTTACTAAAAAGAACAATAAAATTATAGATTCATACATTTTGACACTCTATTTACTTAAATGTTTTTTTATTCTCTGAATTTACAATATTATCATACTAGCAGCTGTACATTTCTAATACGTATTGAACATAATATAAACCTTCATCTTGAATCATTATGCCTACTGATAACAGCTATAATACTTTCTCTGTGGTAGTACGTAGTATAATCATAAAGGTAATATATCTACGGAATAGAGGAACAAACGCGAGCTGTCAAATGAAACCGAAATTGAAAACATTTGTGTGTGTAAAATTGTTTATGTATGCGTGTCAGTGATGTATACCATTACACATAAATATCGATATCGATAATATTTATTAGTCAAGTCATAGAATTATTTAAAATAGGATGGGAAGGGATTTAGAATGGCTGAAAATACGACCCAGGGTGAACAAGTGAAGTAATAATATTTAAGGAAAACACAAAACATATTTAAATCATTTATTTATCAATGCTTTAAAGGTACCTACTTATAGCATTTCTCAATGCCCTCGGAAAATATAATTTCTTAAAGTAAGCTTTGATACATTTTTCAATTGTGTTTCGTACCTCAATCTTACCGGTAAATATGTTTCAATTATACATTTTATAATGAGATATCTGTGACTAATAAGTGAATCTTGCTCAAAAGAATGGTTATACAGTTTCAGAATTGTTATTTGAGGCATTAATTGTACAAAATGATTGCTTTGAAGATAAATCGTATGTAGGTTTATCGAATGAGCACAGGATCCTGTTTGATGACGAAGTGATGCACGATTTGATGTCATCTTCTGCCAGTAAAATGACAGTATCCTTCCTGATGTTGTATGCAATATAAGGGAATTTGGATCTAATTTGAAATGATAAGAGTTTTGATCTTTTTTGAGGCATGCTGATAATTTTGTTTACTTCGTAGACGTCATTGCTAACTAGTGGAATTATTATTTCAATTATTAAATAATTGTTTACAACCTTGCCTGAGACCTTTAATAGTTTATAAATGTCTTTAGTTTTATCTTTCGTCGCAGGTAAAGCTAAACCTCCTGTAGATGACTTGATATGAGATTAATCTGATCATCCAATTGTTCCGGTGAGATTAGGTGCATATCGATTCGACCTTGACTTATATCCGTGACCGTGTCTAGTAGACTTTTCTGTATACGCCTTAAATTTGATATGATGATGCTTGCTGCTAGTGCGGATGATGTAACATAAAGACCGTTTTTATAATCTATAGTTACTCTATCTATTTCTAATGATAGGGTGATGGCACCAATTATCGGCCGTGTCAATTTTTTTTGAACTTTGGCTGCTTGTAATTTTTACGTTAATAGCTTTTGCTTTTTTGCAATGCCTTTTTTGGGTAGAGGGATACTGAAACTCCATTACTACATTCGCAAAATTACAAATCCTTTATTATTTTTGATAATATAAGAAAAGTCGAAAATCATGTCTAACTCCCATGTCGCACCCACTCCACTTATGGTTGCAGGCTCTACTCTGGAAGTCGTTGACCTCTATATTTACCTTGGAAAAACAGTCCAGCTAGGTAAGTCCAACTTCCAGAAAGAGTTCGATCGTCGAATCCAACTCGGATGGGCAACTTTCGGGAAGCTACGTAATATCTTCTCCTCACAAACACTACCGCAATGCCTTAAGACCAAGGTACGGAAGCAATGTGTGTTGCCAGTGATGACATACGGATCTGAGACATGGCCGCTAACGATGGGCCTCATAAGAAAGCTCAAGGTCACTCAAGGGGCGATGGAGAGAGTTTGCTCGGAGTTTCCCTTCGTGATCGAATCAGAAATGAGTCGATCCAAAGGCGACGTAGCTCTCAGAATCGCAAACCTTAAGTGGCAGTGGGCGGGGCACATTGCTCGCAGGACTGATGGCCGTTGGGGCAGGAAGGTCCTTGAATGGTGGCCACGGGCCGGAAGGCGTAGTGTTGGTTGGCCCCCACATGGTGGACCGACGATCTGGTGAAGGTCGCGGGAAGCCGCTGGATGCGGATGGCACAGGACCGATCTTCGTGAGAGTCCTTGGGGGAGGCCTATGTCCAGCAGTGGACGTCTTTCGGCTGATTGATGGATGGATGGTATCTCGACCAACTATGCAATTAGTGTCTATTCTTCCATGAAGTCTGTCTTCGACTCCGTTTTGCCGATGATTTGTCACTATGGCGGAATCGCTGGAGGATTTGCAAAAAATGCTGCAAAGTCTAAACGCTGCCTCGCGACGCGTGGGCCTAGGGATGAACTTGGACAAGACCAAAATCATGTTTAATGATCATGCCATCCCCGGACCGGCGCTCGAGGTTGTCAATGTGTATGTTTAACTCGGGCAAGTGATGCTGTTGGGTAGAGACAACTTTGAGCGGGAAATCGCTAGGAGGATGCAGCTTGGCTGGGCAGCGTTTGGGAAGCTGCGTCATATTTTCCCGTCGCCACTGCCACAATGCCTGAAGAGCAAGGTATTCGATCAGTGCGTCCTACCGGTGATGACCTACGGAGCCGAAACGTGGAATATGACAGTAAAGCTGGCCCACCGAAAACATGTCACTCAGCGAGCTATGGAAAGGTCGATGCTTGAGCGAAATCTCAAGAATAAAATCCGAAATGAGATCATCAGGCAGAGGACTAAAGTAACGGACATAGTCCAAAAATGTAGCAAGTTTAAGTAGCAGTGGGCTGGCCACATCTGTCGCAGAACCGATGAAAGGTGGAGTAAACGGGTTCTCGAGTGGAGACCACGCCTAGGCAAACGTAGTGTAGGACGCCCCCCAGCTTGATGGACCGACGACCTTAGGAAGGTGGCTGGCAGTGGATGGATGAAAAAAGCAGGAGATCGTGCTCTTTGGGGGAGGCCTACGTCCAGCAGTGGACTGCAATAGGCTGAGATGATGATGATGATGATGTTTATTGCAAAGTTCGAGGGTAGTAGGAAAGTAGGTACCCAATTAAGGTGGCCGATATTACCGCATTGATTTCCTTTATATCGGCCGTAGCTGATTAAAATCGTTTTTAGGCGGCCGACGTTAGGATCTAGTGATTAAACTGGGGGTCTAGCGCGAAGTGACAAATCCGATATATCGGCCGATTGTTCGGGCATTTCCTAATATGAAATCCAATCGGTCGGTCGGTTGGATCGGGCATTTCAGTCGATTCGACCGATCATCATTTGACATTAGTGGTATCGTAAACCCTATTCCGAAGTGTATCGGTCCGACCGAACATTTGAGTTTGACAAGAGTTTTATCGGAGATCTAATGTCAAATTTTACGACATCTAAATAGCTATCCTCTGACCATCGTAAATGAACGTATTTTTTAACATGCTTAGAAATCTTGTATTTTATACATACCCAATCATTGTTTACAATAAGTTTCACACCTCCAAGTTAAAACTTCATAACCACCGCATAGCACAAGTACAATTTTACGACACAAATTATTGTAAACGTTATAAAACCTATCAAGTATAATATTTTGGTATGCCGGCTTGACAAAACAATTCATTTCTTCTTATTTTGATTTGATGATAAAACTATTAGAAATGCACTATTATCACTAAGCCACGAATCCCTAAAAATGCAATAGGTAGGCAACACAACCATATTTTGTCTAATCTTAGAGACCATTATATTTGGTTGGATTCGCGCTGACAGTGTGACAGACAGCTGACCGACCAGAATAACAAACACAAACTTTTTTATGGTTTTAAACTGTAACACGTCGTTATAATATTATTTTTATTTTTCTTAATTCAAAAAGCATTATTTAATAAGTATGACTCATTTTCTACAAAAATCTTATTATTATGCCACATAACGCCATCTATCAATTATTTTCAAACTACTTTGCGATCGAGTTTCTCAGGACAATTTTTAAAATCAATAAGCCAGCAATGACATTTCATGTGTTCAGCATTTATTTTTCTAAATGTCATAAACAATTGGAAAGGTGCAATTTTCTTAGCTTAAATATATAAATTGATTGAAATAAACATTTTTCTGTAAATAGAAACCATGTCTACGCATTAGTTTACTAATATTTTGAATCGGCAAGAGACTTTTACAAAACCGGTAAAATTTTAATACGTAGTCGTAACACTAGCACTCAGTATCATTTATTCCGATACTCTTCTACAATTGTCTGTGGCCACGATGGAACTCCACGATTTCGATGTTGTTTCGCGCTAAGGTTCCAATCGAAACTTCGGTCGGGGATCGGTCGGATGCGAACATTCGGATGGTACATTTCGCGCTAGACCCCCTGAGCTGTTGTTTCTTTTTTAACCTTATTAATTGAAGATAAATAACACTTGAAAAAAAAAAATCATCGACCTCAGGTGAAAAAATATTTCTATAGGGTGTTGACGGTAGTATACTACTCAGCTAAACATATAGCTACAACATTGATCAGAATACGCTGGCTTTGACAGCGAGAAAAAAACACTTAAAGAATTTCATCTTGTCACGTGACGTCCTCGGTAGCTTAGTGGTCAAAGCACTCGCCCGGTATGCGATGGGACGTGGGTTCGAGTCCCACCTGAGGTCGATGATTTTTTTCAAGTGTTATTTATCTTCAATTAAACCTTGCATGGAATTGCTAAAAACAAAATTTACAATGTTTAAGCATTTCTGATCTTAACCAATAGTCAAATATTTGTAAAAATATTTCTATAGGGTGTTGACGGTAGTATACTACTCAGCTAAACATATAGCTACAACATTGATCAGAATACGCTGGCTTTGACAGCGAGAAAAAAACACTTAAAGAATTTCATCTTGTCACGTGACGTCCTCGGTAGCTTAGTGGTCAAAGCACTCGCCCGGTATGCGATGGGACGTGGGTTCGAGTCCCACCTGAGGTCGATGATTTTTTTTTCAAGTGTTATTTATCTTCAATTAAACCTTGCATGGAATTGCTAAAAACAAAATTTACAATGTTTAAGCATTTCTGATCTTAACCAATAGTCAAATATTTGTAAAAATATTTCTATAGGGTGTTGACGGTAGTATACTACTCAGCTAAACATATAGCTACAACATTGATCAGAATACGCTGGCTTTGACAGCGAGAAAAAAAAACACTTAAAGAATTTCATCTTGTCACGTGACGTCCTCGGTAGCTTAGTGGTCAAAGCACTCGCCCGGTATGCGATGGGACGTGGGTTCGAGTCCCACCTGAGGTCGATGATTTTTTTCAAGTGTTATTTATCTTCAATTAAACCTTGCATGGAATTGCTAAAAACAAAATTTACAATGTTTAAGCATTTCTGATCTTAACCAATAGTCAAATATTTGTAAAAATATTTCTATAGGGTGTTGACGGTAGTATACTACTCAGCTAAACATATAGCTACAACATTGATCAGAATACGCTGGCTTTGACAGCGAGAAAAAAACACTTAAAGAATTTCATCTTGTCACGTGACGTCCTCGGTAGCTTAGTGGTCAAAGCACTCGCCCGGTATGCGATGGGACGTGGGTTCGAGTCCCACCTGAGGTCGATGATTTTTTTCAAGTGTTATTTATCTTCAATTAAACCTTGCATGGAATTGCTAAAAACAAAATTTACAACCTTATTAATGTTACTGCTAACATACAAATCAGCTAAACATGTTTTTTAACGTTTTCATGCATTTCCCTAATGTCGGCCACCCGGCCGATATTTAGATTTTGCAATAATACAAATCCCTAATCTCGACACCACGATTATTTCATAAAAAAGACAAATAAATGTAAAAAAAAACATCTAAACGGTACTTAAACTGTTTTTCAATAAGAACAATTAAATAAAATACCATAGGAATGTTTAATTCCATTAAAATACTTACCAACGCAATGCGTCGACTCAGGGATTTGACTCAGCAATGCCACCAAATGAAGCACGTCCGTACCTGCGCGTGCTCTAGTGCCAACTGACCGTTCAAATGTTGAGGTACCCGCACCAAAATATGGGAGGTTATGCGTGTGGATATAGAGTCGCTTTTTGCATAAAAACTAATATGATTTTAGGGCTATTTTTATAGTTATGTTCCATTTTCTCGAAAAGGCCGATATTAGAAGAAGGCCGATACTAGGAGACTCCACACTATGTTGTTTAACACGGACGTAAAAAAAATACGGACGTAACATCACACTAAAAAAATGTGAAGCATGCAAGGTACTACAATTTCGTTTGTTGTACATGATCTACACTCACACATACACACCAGGTACGACAACCCGCCGCCATTTCGCCCCGAGTGACGGCGCCAGTGACACGTAGTAAATGCGTTCGTTGCGTCAGCGATCATTTATTTTTCAAAAATGCCGTCTTGTGTTGTTAAATCATGTAAAAACTATATGAGTAAACGTAAAAAGTCACATGGAATCACCTATCACACGTAAGTTATTACGATTCGTAATAAAAAAATATTTATGTTTTAAATACTTTGCCTAGAATTCTAGAGGTAAAATGAAACAGTGTTGTCACTTTATTTACGGGAAAATTACCCTAAAGGTGGGGAAATCTATATTGTATGCAACAAGCTATGTATGTGACTCTCTAAAATCAGATTTCGTCAGTTTTTGGGTACCGTTTTTTTAAAAGTAAAATAAAAGATCCCCATACCTTTAATATAAAATATCTCTTACGTATATCATCATATTTCTAAAATAGAAAGTATTTCTCGTACATTAGACAACAAAAGACAAGTGTACAAAAAGTTGACACAACATAAAGGATTTTAGCGGATCTTTATTAATTATAATAATAATATACGTACTTAACATTATTATTATACCATTATGATATATGATGTAAACGTATTTTTGATTTTTAACCCCCGACGCAAAAACGACGGGGTGTTATAAGTTTAACGTGTCTGTGTGTGTTTGTGTGTGTGTGGCATCTTAGCTCCCGAACGGATGAACCGAATTTGATTTAGTTTTTTTCGTTTGAATGATTAATTAGTCGAGAGTGTTTTTAGCTATGTTTGATGAAAATCGGTCCAAGATGGCCGCCGTAACAAAATGGCGGATTACATATTTTTGTTAAACTCCCTCAATATGGGTATCCAATGAAAGGCCTGACTAGTAGAATTTTTATCGTTTTTCAATTACGTATTAAGCGTCGTGGGGTTTTCAAAATTTTTCTATTTTACTTTTTGTAATTAAGGGGTATATTTTATAGATAGTCATAGCCTTATCACTATTATTGTCACGTGTAAAAATATATTTCTTTATACGTAACATGTGTTTTATTTTCTATCAAAGTGATCATAAAAAATATGTTTGGTAGGTCAACATAGATCAACCGTTTATATTTCTGTTAAAAAATATATGTAAATTACATAAGTTAACTGATATCGATTGGTACCACTAAACAGCAGGGAAATTGATGGTTTATATAGCAACCCTTAAATCACGCACACAGCCTAAACGGGCGGCCATTATTCACTTATGGTTAGACGAGGTTACGTCCGTATTTTTTTTAAGTCCGTGTTGTTTAACCGTTCCTTTAGAAATGAAAATTGTTGGTTCATATTAAGTTCATTACGTTTCAATATATTATACTCTGCTTCAAGGACAACCGTTTGATTACGTATTAAAGTTTTCAGGTGATTTTCATTTCTATTGATCTTTAGACAATGTCTTTAGAATATCCTTTTCATATTGTTGGGAAAATCGGTCATCTAGCACGCCAAACAAGGAGTTTGCTAAGTATCCCGCGCCGTTAATTCCCCCTATTTTAGGCCTTCTTAAAAGAGTGATGTTTTAATAATCTGTTATAATGTCGAATTTCTTCCATTTCGTGTTCCAATTGGTAAATTATACTGTTGTATTGAGGGCTGTGATCACATGATTCCTTAAGAGTGTATTGCACGAAATTGTGAAAATTAAGGTATTTTTATATCACTTTTTCTGGACGCTGAATTGATTAAATACATTAAAACCACCTTTATAGGCTAGCCTAATCCTGGATCTAGATCGCCGCCTTGTTGAAATTTTAAAAAAATACCTTTAAAATAAAAAAAATACACATGAAAGGTAATAACTTCTAAAATCTTTTTTTTTTCAATTACTTTATCAATTTTACGCATTAAACAATGATTCTCACATGAAAATGTTTGTATTGCTATTCCGCAGGCCGGCCGCCCCCTTCTTAAAATTTAGTATAAATATAAAAAATATGAAAATTTTAAGATTTCTTAATTTAAAACACAAACGCCTGATATATTTTAAAAGAAAACATTGCTCCTATTAATTTACAAGGCGCACTTAATTGAATGGTGTGATGCGTATTTTCAATAGATTCCTTGGTGAGGTCATGCACATGAAGCACAGATATTATTTCAAGTCAGCCTGCCAGCTGATGATCATCCCCGAATTCTTCCCCTATGTCCCCAACTAAAGGCAGCCGTGTTACAAATCTATACTTTGCAGTACATTTTAATGTTTTTGCTGTCTTTCAACTAAAATGACAAGTCTTATCCCGTACAGAGTAGTGCAAACGCAGAGCATGTAAACCAATAGGTATCTAGCTAAAACATAAAAGAGTCGATGATAATTATGGATGTCATCAATAATGTTATAAATAATAATAAAAATTGTAAATTCAATGTTTCGTTCACTTTTTCGTCAGCTGTGAGATTTATTATAAGCAAACGGTGTCTTTTTTTTTTCGGGCTAATTTTAATGTTATAATACCCACTTGGAAAATAGATTTTTCTCAAGTAGGTATTATAAAATTTTGGTGGTCCCGATCAGATGGGACCCGAAGCCCGAACCCTGGACCATTGCATACCGATTGAGTGCTTTTGCAACTAAGCTACTGAGACGTTAGCCGAGTTGACAAATTTTTCAAGTGCCAAAAGAATATATATTTTTTAAAGATTTTCTGATCTTAATCAATAGTTAAATTTTATTTTTATTTAATTTTTGTTACAACCAACCCAAGGGCTCAGTCATTATCTAACATTCACTTATAATCACCATTCACAAGAGCCCAAAAACGCTGTATCGGCTGCCTAGGTGTTGATAACCTTACCATATACTTTCAATATCATTGAAATAACACGGGACCAAATTTCTATCCTTAAAATAAATATAATCTTTAGCCTGCCGCTAACACTCTTGCGCCTCACACAGACACTGCAATATACATGACCTGCACCCCTCGCGTAAAATGTACAGACAGTAGTCGGTGATCCGCCGGGAAAACAATTTTTGTGGAAATTGGTGTTGTCTTTGTACAAATTACATCGAAGTACGACAATCTGATTTTGTAACGGGTATGTGATCTTTGAGCCAGCAGTCATTTTGATGTCATCCTTATCAAAATGACTGCTGGCCCAAGGTGGAGGCGAGTAACCCAGGATAGACCTCAGTAGAAACTATTAGAGGAGGCCTATGTCAAGAGGCAGACTGAGATTAGAGATATTTTATAAGCTAATTTACCAACAATGTGTATGTTATCTCTTATACCAGAATAAAGGGCTTTATTATTATTATTATGTGATCTTTAATCTGACCTCTTTATTATTATTTGTAGCCCAATATGTTTGCGAATAATAATCTTAAAATATGTAATGGCAGTACATTTACATATATATTTATAAATAAATTATCTTTATCTTTATACCTATAAACGTAGCCATTTCGTTGTTATCACACCATAACCTTTAATGTCTGATTATCCTGCCACTCTTTACCCTGTTCTGAAAGCAGGTTAATGAGATTGAACCTCCACATCTGAACATAGGACTCCCACAGTGAACTCCAGGTCGGCTGGTTGGAACCAACCTATATGGACCACTAGGAATAGCTTTCGTGCTCTGCTCCTCCACTCGGACTGACATGGTGGCGTTTTTATATAAACACATCAGCACCTCGATGTACCCATTGTTAATATTGCGCAGTTGGAGAGACTGTAGTACTGCCCAAGTCTCGATCGAAGCGAAGGGCTTGTCATAGTCCACAAACGCTAAGCATTGTGGCAAGTTATACTTTTCTGTCTTCTGCATAACTTGTCGCAGCGTATGGATGGGGTCGAAAGTCTTTTTGGACTACTAAAACTATGTGCGAGACGATTCGTGATGATCCTCGAAAACAATTTGTAGATATTGCTCAGAAGCGAGATTGGTGTGTTATTTTTCAGCAAGGTGTTATCCCCTTTCTTGAAGAAGAGCACCACCGTACATCTGTTTCATGCCTCCGGCGTTATCTCCTCGAGCAAGACGGAGCTGAAGAGTTTCTAATGGACTTTCAGTATCTGTGTTGTATTGAATCACTGAGGTAATTCCACCGTCACCCGGCGTCTTTTTTGTTCCTACGCTGTTTGTGCATGTCAGGTTGGTAATAAAAAGCTGATTTTGCATGGTTAACTGTTTTTTTTTCTACTTACCAGTTCAATTTTCTTAAACTGAGTACCGTTTCTCATTGACCTGTACAAAAGCTCTTTAACCTGTGAGGCAAAAATTTTAAAAGGCTGTATTTTCTATATTTATGTCTAAACTCCGTTCCCTTCAACTAATTATGAACACAAAGTATACATTAATTCGATTTACATTTACAAAATTCCATATTTGACACATTTTTAAAAATCGTTAAAATAATACAAGCGGTGCCACTTTTTTGAGAATGATCCTTATCTATGACACAAAAACTAAACGAGAATCGGTTCATACGTTTGAGAGCTACGATACCACAGACAGACACGTTAAAGTTATAACATCCCTCTCATTTGCATCGGGTTCTAAAAACGCTGGCTCCGACAGCTTCTCGCTGTCAGAGCCAGCGTTTTTGACACTTGAAAGATTACGTCTGCTCTGCAAACGTTTCGGTAGCTTAGTTGGAAAAGCACTCGCCCAGTATGCGATGATCGTGGGTTCGGGTCCCAACCCTTACACACACACTTACACACCCCAATTCTCAATTTGGTTGCAAATTAAGTGATTCAAATATTACTGGCGAAAATAAAAATGGTTTTCATTACTACTTTTACATGGTGTGCAAAATTAAAATTGGAGAGTTGTAGAAATCCTCAAAGCAGCAAAGAACTGACACACAATCACGAGTAACATTATGTCTATCTAAAGGTATGGGAGTAGGTGCCCTCGAGTATGTCAAAAATCCTCTTGATATACCCTGCATATCGGAAAATCTTTAATGCTAAATGTCATCCTAAAGTATGTGAACTCTGGGAGCTGGCCAAAGAGAAAGTCATAGAGGAAATAGCAAAAAAAGGGAGCAGAGAAGAACTTGAATGGCTATTAAAAATGGTGACGTGAATGCATGTGGCGTACCGATGATAGCAGTTGTAGCCTCTTACTCCATTATGCATTGTTGGAGTAAGAGGTCGTATAGAAAAACATAAATAACTTTATCAGGAGCTGCAATTATCATTGGCTACAGAAAAAGCTCTCTACATTTTCTGATAAAAATTAATATTGTATGGTATGCGCGTGAGTTTAGAATTGCAATCTTGAAGTACCTGAGCATGTGTGCTATAAAAATTACTCTGGATCATCTAGCGGTACGGAGTCAACTGCCATAGTAGAAGGCTTCAAAAGTACATTAAAAACTAATTACATACTCATAGCTGATGGTATTCCGCAAATTTTGTACCGCAGCACACTGGTGTGCTCTGGTCATTAGTTAATATGCCTCGGAATAATAAGGTTATCCCTGTCAATGATTACTCAAAATTAATTTCGAACAATAAAAATAGTGTACTCTATTATTTAGATCGCCTATATTTAAATAAACTGGCCTGTGTTTCATTTCTTACCTAAATACTTTTTCTGCAATTTAAAGCTTTGGTTTGCTATGTTTCGTTAATTAATAATAAAGTTTGTAAATATTATTTAGAACAAAAGTTTAGGTAGGTATTTATAAACTAAATATAATGTATGATCTTAAATAGTATTTACTTCTTTACATATTTATTTCTTTAAGAAAAAATAGCAGGTAATGTTTACTCTGTCGTTCAGCCTACTCTGTAAAGCTATTTTTCTATGTGTGAGTGTTCACGTACGGGCCCGATCGGCTCTCTCCGAAGTTTTTCGTTCGAATGGCACCCCCTTAAGATGTAAAATAAATTGATCCATATTTGACAACCCTTGCCAACAAGTAGACATGTAATAATAGACTATAAGTTTCCATTCGTCTATTATTTATTGTAACTCTGTCACTCGATCGAAGTAAAGGCTTTGATTACTGTTTTGCAGAAAAGTTGTTACACACGGATGATGACGTAACGTCTTGTTAAGCGCTGAACGCAAATAAAGATAATAAGGTGAAAATAATGTTATAAACTGAATATTTGGTTGTTTTTTTCCTGGTGCGTTTTGATGATGTTTCATTCGATGAATTGCTAGTTTTTATTTCTTCTGCACAGTTCCGGTCCTGGTCATGATCTGTTGTTATCTCCTCCTGTCGAACGGGGAGTAAACACAATTTTATAATTGGACGTTTAATAATGCCCCCCTTTGTTTTTAGGGTGACCACGCGAATAAGTCCATCTTTTCCTGGATGAACATCCATAACCCTACCCAATCCCCATCTGGTTGGTGGTAGGTTTTCGTCCTTGACGACTACGACGTCATTGATTTTGATATTTTGTCTGTTTGTAAGCCACTTGCTACGCTTTTGTAATGATTGTAGGTACTCCTGTGACCACGTCTCCCAAAAGCCATCGCCTGGACAAGTTGCCATCTAGTTGGAAGAGAAATGCTTTCTGATTCTGAATTAGGGTGCGAATTTGATAAAATAGGTCCACCTATAAGAAAATGTCCTGGTGTTAAGCTGTCGATGTCGTCTAAATTTTCACTAAGGGCGCACAACGGTCTCGAGTTTAAACACGCCTCAATTTGAGTTAGAAGTGTGGTAAACTCTTCATATGTTAATTTCTGTGTACCAAGAACCCTCCGTAGGTGGTACTTCATGCTGCGAACCGCTGCTTCCATAAGGCCTCCAGCGCTTGGCCAAGCTGGTGCGTTGAAGTGTCAATTAATACCAAGTCACTTATGCTGTTGATGAAGTCCGTATTGATGAGTTGAGCTGACCGTTCATACTCTTTCTTAAATAGTTTCGATGCTCCAATAAAATTTGTGCCGTTGTCGCTATACATCTCCTTCGGAGTTCCACGTCTGGCACACATCCGCCTAAATGCTGCTAGAAATGTTGGAGTGCTAAGGTCTGAGACCAACTCTAAATGAACCGCCTTTGTACTCAGACACACAAAAATTGCGATATAGCCTTTGGATGTTTTAATGCCACGTCCCTTATTCGATTTCACTTCTACGTGACCAATAAAATCTACGCCAGAGTGCGTAAAGGGACGTGACGGCGTGACCCTAGGTTTGGGCAGGTCAGCCATAACTTGCTCCAGATTTTGCTGATTAAAACGACGACACGTGACACAGCGTCTGAGTTGCCTTTTGACAGTATTCATGCCGCTCAGTATCCAATATTTATCTCTCAAATGTGATAACGTTAGTTTAGCTCCGCCGTGTAGAGATGTTGTGTGTGCCTGCTCTATAAGTAGTTCTGTTAGGCGACTATGATTGGATAAAAGAAAAGGATGCTTTGATGTTTTATCGATATTCGAATTTTTAAGCCGCCCGCCTACTCTAAGTAATCCATTTTCGTCAATGAAAGGGCATAAGTTTGCTAATTTGCTTTTTGCTTTTACATGACCCATTTTGCGAAGGTCATTGATTTCATCTGAAAATTCCATTGACTGATCGTATTTAATCATATGTTCATATGCTCTATTTATTTCCGTGGAAGTCAATGACTTGTGTTGCGTCCCGCTAACAATATGCTGTCCTTGCTGATTACGACACCTTGCAATGAAAGCTCGAGCTCGCGCGCGCGACTCGAGCTATTGAGCTGTGCTGACACAAATGTTGTTTTATTATAGATTCATTTTCTAGTTGAGTTGTTGCTACAAGTTTAGTTTTCTTAACCTCTATCTCGGGTTCCGGATATAGAATGGGAGTGATGTCCTTGGTGTCCTTGAGTATTCAGTGCGGTCCTTTCCACCAGAGTGTGTTATTTGACGCTAACTTCTCGCTGGTTGAGCCACGAGTGGCACAGTCAGCTGCATTCTCCTCTGACTTTACGTGGTGCCACTGGGATGCTGGAATGATTTCTGTTATTTGTTGTACACGATTTGCAATGAATTTGCTCCATCTATTTATGTTTCCTTGGAGCCAACCTAATACAACCATAGAGTCGGTCCAAGCAAATATAGTCGCAATATCATGCGGAATTGCTTGTAAAATTTTGCTGACTAATTGAGATGATAATAGTGCTCCGCAAAGCTCTAAACGCGGAAGCGATATTTTCTTTTTCAACGGAGCTAGTTTTGTTTTCGCTGCGACAATGTTCGATGTGCGCACGCCCTTATTGTCAGCTGTGACTATGTAAACAACACAGGCGTAAGCTTTTTCTGATGCGTCACAGAAGCAATGAATTTCGTAATTTGCAAGTATATTTCCAAGATACCGAGGAATAGTAAATTTACGGATATTCTCAAAATCTATTTGTATGATATCATGATGTTTCTGTGTTCCATGCTTTTTGAAATATAAGTTTAGCTCGGATGCTAATAGGAGAGAGCCACCCTAAAGGATCGAACAGCTTCGATATCTCCGACAGTAGTTGTCTCTTTGTGAGTTGTCCTAGTTTATTTTGCTTAGTAAGTGTACTGTGGAATGTAAAGGTGTCAGGTTGAGAATTCCATTTTAGTCCTAATGTTTTCCTGGTTTCGGTGCATTTAAAATCAAATGGAGCATTAAGTTGCTCTGCTGATAAATCTTCTACAAGCTCTGGGGCGTTGCTGGACCACTTTCTAAGGTTCATACCAGCGCTTTGCATTATTGCTATCAATTGCCGGCGTAATTCCTTTGTTTGATCCATTGTGTAATGACCACTAAGCAGATCGTCCATGTAAAATGAATTTAAACTGCTGGGGCTGCTAGCGGGTACTTGGCAGCTTCATCTCGAGCTAACTGCTGCAGCGTCCTCATTGCGAGATAGAGTGCTGCTTTTGTACCGTAGGTTATGGTCGTGAGATCATATTCTTGCAAGGTTTCCTGTAGTGAATCTCTCCAGATGATTATCTGTAGATGCTGGTCATCCTCCTGGACTGAGATTTGACGGTACTTTTTTTCGATGTCCGCGGTTAGTACGTGTTGTGTGTGTATTGTCTCCATTGTAGTATAAGTATCATTAGATCTTTTTGTAAGTTAGGACCGCACTCCATGACGTCATTTAGACTAAGTCCTGATGACGTTTTTGCTGATACGTTGAATACAACGCGCAACTTGGTTGTTGTCGATTCCAAACGTAGAAATCTATGATGCGGTAAATAATAGGATAAAAGATGTGTTTTATTTGCTATACGCATGTGACCTAGATTCCTATATTCTTCCATAAATGCTTTATAATCGTCTGCTAATGGTGGGTTAAGGGATACATTTTCTAGCTGTCTAAACTGTCCCATAGCTTTGTGTTTTGATTGACCGAGATTTGCTATGTGTCCTGGTTTTATTGGTAATGCAACTTGATAGCGGCCGTCCTCCATACGCTTCGTGGTTGCTTGATAGTATTCCTCACAATATTGCTCTTCAGATGTTAGGTGTTGTGATGATGAGTTGTCGACGTTCTCGAGCTCCCAATACTTAGCTATGTCTTCTAGATTATTAATAACCACATTACAATTAAAAATTTTTGTCTGAACGTTACCCGATAGTATCCAACCAAGCCTAGTTTGTTGTGCTATAGGAGCTCGAGGCGGGCCTTTGATAAGACCGCTCATTATGATATCCGAGTACACACTTGCGTCTTATAGTAGGTCAGTAGGCTTTAAGATGTTGTACTTGGGTTCCGCTAGGTTTATGTTTTGAAGATGCGGCCACGCTTGCTTAGTAAATGATAAAGTCTGTAAGTTGTTTATAAGTTTTGTGACTACTAAAGCTTTTGTCACAAACGAAAAATCGTCGCGAAGAGATTGGCACTGTATGGTTACGGCGCCTCTGCTCTGCTTTGTCGCATTTCCTACACCTAAAATGGAGGCATGATATCTTTCACGTTTTAATCCTAGTAATTGAGCTGCTTTCTCCGTTATCAATGAAATCTGCGAGCCTTGGTCTAGCAAAGCTCGTAGAGTCACGTAGGTGCCATCTGATTCTTTTATTCTTAATAGCAATGTAGTGAGCAAGATCTCTTCATCCTCGTTTGCCACGTGATTGACATTGTGCTGCTTGCTTGATGTTGACATAATGTTCGACGTCACCGGAGACATCGATTGCGAAGTCTTCACGGCCGATGACCTCCGTTGATCGAACGACTCATGAAGCATCGTATTATGCGTGCCGTTGCATTCCTTGCAACGTTTTGTCGAATGACATTTATTGTTGCGATGTACGTGTAAGCAGTTTTGACAAACTTGTAGTTTTGTAACTGTCCTTAATTTTTGGTCATAGTTCATGTTGATGAAATTTTTACATTGATATAATGCGTGATCTTGATTGCAAAATGGGCACTTGTTAATCGTAGGTACAGATATAGTGTATGCTGGATAGGTTTTTTGGTAGCTTGGTCTATGAAAAGATTTTTCCTATGTATGACGAATGTTTGGATGCTGTTTGCTTACGGTTGGAGTCGTCCTTTTCCGACTCTTACGTTTATTGATAGATAGTCTCGAGAGCTGTAAACTTGCCTTCCAGGAAATTCATTAACTCATCGAGTGATGGTAGTTCGCGGGGTGTCTTACGAGATTTTTTGTAGTCGCTATAAGTCTCCATGTCCAGTTTTTTAGAGATAAGATGCACTAACAATGGATCCCATGTCGTAGTATCTATCCCTAGGTTGTGTATTGCGTGAATACATTCCGTAGAGGTGTCGTACAATCTTCGGAGTTCAAATGCCGTTTGTTTCTGTATTGTAGGTTGATTTAAAAATATGTCTATTTGTTTTGAGAATAAAACTTGTGGATTATTATAGCGATGAATTAGTAACTCCCATGCTATGTCGTAGTTTTCAGCCGTAATATGAAGATGCTGAATTAGACGCTCAGCCTCACCTTTAACTTTTCCCTTGAGGTGTTGCATTTTTTGCGTTTTTGTAAGTAAGGTGCTGTTATGGATTGCTTCACTATACAAATCATAAAAAGTAGGCCACTGAGTGTATTTTCCAGTGAAAAGTGGAATTTCTAATTGCGGAGTGCTTTGCTTTAAGTGTGCTGTCGATGATAATTTTCTGTTTATTTCTCTTTTAATGTTTTTATAAGCTGATTCTATCGTTGCTAGGCGTTTCTCATAATTTTTGTCCTCACCTTTAAGAAAGTTGTCAATTTGAAGATGAAGATTATCGATGACATTCCATTTTGATTGAACATTTCTAAGTTCGTCTTCCAATTCCCACTTTTCGGTGATATTATTAATGTCGATTCCAGATATAAGTCTATTAATAGCTCTGAAGTTGGTTTCCTGCTAGGTCATTAATCCATCGATTTTTTCAGTCCACTGTGTTGCTGTATTTGCTGTGTCTTTGGTACTATTTAGTGGTTTTTCCATTTCTTGTAGCTTGGACTACTGCTATAAGAAGGTTGCGTGTGATTTTATAGATATCAGTTGCTTTAGAATATATATCCCCCGTAAAATACTCTTCTTCGTTTTTAAGATGGTGATCTTGTAGTAAAATGTGATTCTTTTCAAAGTCTGCCCAAAGATTATCTAATGCTTCCAGTCTGATCTTAACATAATCAACTGTCTTTCTGGCTTCGGAATCCTTGCTGAAGTTGGTTTTAATTTTCTGAATATTTTCCCAATTCTCCTTTTGACAAGTAACTAAGGCGTCCGTGATAGATGTGTAAAACAAAATAGAAATGAAGCTTAAGAGCAAATAAAAGGAACAGTCTTACTTTGAGGCTGCTGCTGTGAGTGCAAGTCTCCTGACTCGCGCCGAGATGCTGTTGTGGTGTGAAGGTTACGAGCTACCTTGCCCACGCCGACGTGGTGCTGTATGGTTGAGCCTGCTGGCTCGCTCCTAGTTCTCCTGCGAGGGGGATGCTGCTGTGTGTAAAAGCCTCCTGGCCTATACTGCGTTGCTGAGATTACAAGCTTACTGGCTTGCAAAACGATGCTGATGATGGCAAACCTCCTGGTTTGCTTTGTTATGTTAGGGCTTCACTAAATCGGTGAGCACTAGTTCACTGGTTACACGTTCCGTGACGTGGTGTTTACGTGTTAAGTAATTGCACAATAAATACTTCACGAAACTAAAAAACGCAAGATCAAACCAGCTGTTAGGAACGAAGGACCACTTAATGTGGGGTGTAAATCCAACATTAAGATGCTAAGGAATGCTTGAATGCTATGCTAAGAGGATGGGGTTGATGCTGAGAGGTCGAGGGTAAGGTGAAAGGTAATTTTTAAATCCCTCGAATTCTGTGTTGCTATTATGGTAAAATTCTGTAACTATTTTCGTTTCACGCAGAAAATATTTAAAACCGGAATGCAAAAACTTTTTAATTTTAAAAACCGGCAATGAATCGCATGGAACGAAACGAAAAAGAAAGTGTTTAATTTGTGAACCATATGCATTGATGTAAAAAGTAAAGATACGGCTCACAGAACAAATCGCCTTGCATTTCCTCCATACATGACACACTAACCCCATCTGTTAGACTTTGATGTCAACTGTCAAATAGCATCATACCACAAAATTGTATTGATGTAACCTTGTAAGAGCGGCTTTTAACGAAAGAGGAACTAAGAAAAAAGTTTTTATTTCACAGATGTTATATTGAAAGTAGTATCAGAGTAAATATAACTTTTTGCTTTTTCAAATTAAATACGTCAACTTTAATTGAAGTAAAATAAAATAATCTTTATTATTTGCTTAAACACGGTATGCATAGGTGTTTTAAAATGAACGTACCAAGCATGTTTAGCCAACACGAGGCATGCAAATTAAATATAAAACTGAACTAAAATTAAATATAAAATTGAGTCTAAAATTGCATTTAATTAAATTAAGTACATAGATGTCAGTCGTATCATAATTATGTTGAAATTAATATTTATTATTTAAAAAACTCCTTTGTGGTATGTGAGATTAGCCACTTATTCAGTTTTGTTTTGTTTTTAAATTGATTATTATTCAATGTTTTGAATTCATTAGTAGGTAGATATTATTGAAGATTTTTTTATACTCATTATCATACAGCTTTTTTTATACTGCATTGTTATTGGAGTTTTTAGTAGTACCAGGATATTTTGATTTCTTGTGTTCCGTGGTTATCCACATTTAGGTATTTTATATTTTATTAATAAACATACACACAAGATAGGTAATTTATATTTTTATTTATTACATTTCACTGTTCTTGGAATAAAACTTTTTTTTTAACTTTTGCCTTTTGTTATTTTTGACATGTTTTCAATTTTTGACTCATAGTGCTTTATTTATCACGTAAACTTAAAATTAGTATTCAATAAATCATCATAAAATAAAATATTTATATTACATCGCATGGACTGGACTGCACTCAGTGCACTGTGAGCACTGTTATGGCTATACTATAACCATACAACTAATGCACGCCGCTACAAAGTTGTATCGGTTTTGCACGGTAAATATGGCGTTGCTTCGTAAAATTGACAAAGAAGTTAGAAAATTGTTAAAGTAATGTGAATAAGTTTAGTGCTTATCAAATATGCGGCATAATGGTGAGAAGTAATATTATAATTTGTTTTAATGACCTTTCTGTCGTAATTTAAGCAACCTTTCTGTGAACATCTAGGTATTTTTATTTTTTCATACAAATGTCTGATCCCGATGACCGCCGACAACTGACTACGTCACATCGGCCTCGGTCGGGTCATTTTAGTTCCAACACCCAGAAGTGTGGTCCGCCCTGTCCTTACAAAGTAATTCATATTCATTTAATCACTTCATAATGTAACAGCAGTATTATATACAATATACATTAGCATTAAAGGTGGTCAATAGTTACATTACAACCTCCATGAGGCATACGTGAACATTGTCAAACATTGAAATCAAATTAAATATCATTCCATTCATGATTCCTTATATAATTCATGCTATAACATTTTCTTTGTTACATTCTATTCTAATTTTCAATACATTATTTCAAATGCTATTAAGCTGATTGATTACTAGATGTCAATTTCGTCATTATATTAATCAGGCCGTCGACATACCAAACAATCGCAATTTTAGTATTTTTAGTATGTATTTATGAACTTACTTTGTCCTATCATTGAGATATAAAAATACCCTATCATAATAAAATGAGTATTGATTCCTTGGTCTTACAAGTTCCATGATTACTATTAAATTTAGACGTATTATAATAATTATGTTTAGTGTTGGTAAAATTGTAAAGTTTCTTTGACTAATCTGTAGAAGTTTGTCATCGTCGTGCCAATTTTGGATAATTGTTTGAGTTGTTTGCGATTTATTTAATTTTTTTATTAAATTTCGTGCCAATCAATACAAAATGGGAAAGTCTTTACGAAAATGTGAAGTTTGTGGGATCAGACGCGTTAATAAAAGTGCTTGTAATATATTTATGGCCAGATTTCCACTTGACCCTATGGTTTGTTAATATGAGATATTTTAAAATATTTCTTATCCTTCGAGTTTATGTATTGTTTTGACCGTGTTAATAGCAATTTGCAACGACAAAGTGCACTCCTAGATTTGATATTTTCTTATAAATCTGCATTAATCGTGCCTTATTATTGAACCGATAGTGATGAAATTAAATTATCGATAAATGAAATTTATTTTGTAAGTACACCAATACATTTACTTAATTTGACGATACAAGATATTTACTATTTATTTTAGATGCCGTTTATGGGTAAAATTAACTGGAAACGAAGATGTTGCCTATTTACCTATACAAAAGTTAAATGATAGTTTTTTGTGTGGAAACCACTTTTTAAGCGCCTTTAATAAACAAGGCAATCGACTAAAAAGGAATGCAGTACCTTCCTTGCAATTGAACATGCCACCACTACCTGATCAAACCCTTTTGGAATTTCCCATTCCCATTTTTGTTTTACCTGATAAAACTAAAGAAGGTAATTTATTTGATTTTGTTTGTTTTTTAGGGTTCCGTACCCAAAGGGTAAAACGGGACCCTATTACTAAGGCTCCGCTGTCCGTCTGTCTGTTTGTCTTTCTGTCTGTCCATCTGTCACCTGGCTGTATCTCATGAACCGTGATAGAAAGTTTAAATTTTCACAGATGATGTCCTTAAATTAAGAAAGGGAAAACTCAAGGATAAAAATGCTGGATAATGGGTTGTTTTATACAAGCTAACTTTAACGGACTTATCTATTTTTCAGTTTTAAAGTCAACCAAATAATATTATACACTTACAACAATAGTTGTACTATGTCAATATTAAACTGCAATTTCTGATAACTGCGGTCCATACAAAAGCAGAATATGTGTGTAGTGTGTGGGAAATCTCCACTTATATTAAGAGGTAAAAGTTTGTAACTTTCCAAGTAAGGGATAAACTCTACTCAAGGACAATAATGCTGGATAAATGGTTGTTTAGTACAAGCTGACATTAACAGACTCATCTATTTTTCAGTTTTATGGTCAACCAAATATAATTATACACATACCTACAGCAATAGTTGTACCTACGATGTAAATACTAAACTGCAATTTGTGTTAGCTGCGGTCTGTACGAAAACAAAATGTGTATAGTGTTTGGGAAATCTCCACTAATAATAAGAGGTAAGAGTTTGTAACTTTCCAAGTGAGGGATATATTGTACTCAAGAATAAAAATGCAGGATGATGTTTTATATAAGCTCACTTAAGAGGACTATCTATTTTTCAGTTTTAAGGTCAACTAAATATGGGATTGGAAGGAAATCAAGCTGCCCACTCTCTCCCTCCCCCAAACCAGCCGCGCTTTTGCCCCGACAGCGATTTTTTACAACGAGTGAACTTCACGGCTTACGTGGCATGCGCCGAAGATACAGCATTCATTAGAGTAATAATAACTCATAATAATGTAAAAAAAAAATAGCTTTGGTATGTTTTGTATTACATAATGTAATAAATACGTTTCATTTAATTGTTGTTTTTAGTTTAGTACATACAACTGACATATCTTAATGGTGCAAAGTATCCACCCGACCTACCGATTGATTGCGGATTTATCGATATCGATAGATAAGAACGATACAGCTTCGTCAAGCCCTATTTGTTAATTAGTGTGACAGTTGTGTTTCTAAATGTTGGTACAATTTCAAATTACCAGTGCGGTACAATTTTCTTTCATAAATCGGTTCAGTGGCTACTACTAGAATGCCGACTCTGATTACGTAGTATTTAAATCCTCATTGATATTAATTGCAAATGCCAAAAATAAAAATTAAATGTGGTCAATATAGAATTATTAATATTATGAAATTACTAAGGTAAAGATGTCAAAAAAATGTCAAGAATAATAATTTAAAATTTATCTCTAAAATATTCATTCAAGTCATAGTACGATTTTGCAACTAATATTTTTTTTAACTCGTTATCGATAAGTCAGTTAATATCATTGACTTATATATTACTTCGTAAGGACAGGGCGGACCACACGTCTGGGTGTTGGACCTAAAGAGACCCAATAAGCCGCAAATTTGATAAACACTTAACTTATTTACATTACTTTAACAATTTTCTAACTTCTTTGTCAATTTTACGATGCAACGCCATATTTACCGTGCAAAACCGGTACAACTTTGTAGCAGCGTGCATTAGCTATACAGCCATAATAGTGCTCACAGTGCACTGAGTGCAGTCCAGTACATGCGATGTAATATAAACATTTTATTTTATGATGATTTATTGAATCCTTTTTTTAAGTTTACGTGATAAAGCACTATGAGTCAAAAATTGAAAACATGACAAAAATAACAAAAGGCTTAAGTAAAAAAAAATGTTTTATTCGAAGGACAGTGAAATGTAATTAATAAATATAAATTATCTGATATAGTTTTTTTAGAAAAGTTTTAAGGTATGATTTAGTGGTGACATTAATGGTTGAAAAAAAATATTCGTTAAAAAATATTGGTTGAATAAAAATGTCGATATTTTTAATGGTAGAAAATATCAGTTGATATTTTTATGCATATACATTATTTTTATCAGTTATTGAATATGGTTGAAAATATTCGTAAATATATTTATGCAGATACATTTTTTTGATATTTTTACCTGTTGTTGAATATGGTTGAAAATATTAGTTAATATATTTATGCAGATGCCTGTGTGTGTAAGCGGATCATGTTTCTTTGTAAAAAAGTTTAGAATATCAAACAGAAGTCAATTTTGTACAAATCTTTGAAAAAAAATTGTAACTTTAACTGTCAATAACTCGGTAACCCGTCATTTCCCAGGTATAGTGTAAAAGAAAAAAATGATCGTAATAATACGTAGGATATGTGGTATTCGGCTTCGTTAAGCCATTTTTTACACCCGTTATTTATAAACTACCTAAATACATTTATAAATATCCATGACTTAGGTGCAAATGCTCGTGGCAGCTCATTACACTAACATTTGCCCCTCGCGGGAGTCGAACCACACCACTACACCAGATGGTTGTCGATGTAATCTCATATAAACTCATAGAGAAAATATGGGGACCAGCACTACTGCGTGCTACTGTATTCGGAATCATACCTTTTGTATCATTTCGAGAGATAGAGAGAGAAATTGATTTTTGTTTTATAGCTTCAATTATATGTATAGATTAGTCATCATTACAACTTATAAGAAAAGTATAGTTTTATTTAAAAGTAATGTTAATGTTAAAGAATTTACTAATTACTTACATACAATTAAACAGCAACAAAAATATTGATATTTATTATAAAGACACGAAAATTAACGAAATAAAACAAATGAAGTTCCTAGGTTTAACTATAGAATAAGACGTAAATTGGAAAACGCATATAGATAATGTATGTACAGCAGGCGCTGCGCGAGAGCTGCGCGCGAGCCGCACGAACGCGACCTGGTTAAACTGGCTCGAACGTAAACCAGAAGTGCACGCGCGCAGATCGCGCGCACTGTACAAGCCTTGCATGAGTTGCGCTAAAGAGGCGCACCAATCTGTTGCAGTAACGGATCGCATGCCGCGCGCGTGCAGCTGTTACTACTAAAACTCCAATAACAATGCAGTATAAAAAAAGCTGTATAACAATGAGTATAAAAACATTTTCTATAATATACCTAATGAATTCAAAACATTAAATAATAATCAATTTAAAACAAAATTGAATAAGTGGCTAATCTTACATACCATAAAGGAGTTTTTTAAATAATAAATATTAATTTCAACATAATTATGAAATGACTGACATCTATGTACGTACCTAATTTAATTTAATGTGATTTTAGATTAATTTTATATTAAATTTTAGTTCAATTTTATATTTAATTTTCATGCTTCGTGTTGGCTAAACATGCTTGGTACGTTCATTTTAAAACAGCTATGCATACCGTGTTTAAGCAAATAAAGATTATTTTATTTTACCTTAATTTATGTTGACGTATTTAATTTGAAAAAGCAAAAAGTTATATTTACTTTTATACTACTATAAATGTAACATCTGTGAGATAAAAACTTTTTTCTTAGTTCCTCTTTCGTTATAAGCCGTTGTTACAAGGTTACTTAGGGGTAATTTTGTGTATACTCTATGATGCTATTTGACAGTTGACATCAAAGTCTAACAGATGGGGTTAGTGTGTCATGTATAGAGAAAATGCAAGGCTATTTGTTCTGTCAGCCGTATCTTTACTTTTTACATCAATGGTTAATATCATAGACTTAGGATTCGCTACGCTCTTAAAGACTGACAAAGCGTGGAAAAGAGACATCATATCCTTGCGGGCATCCTACAAGATAGAAAAAGACAGATGTCAATGTACCTATGTGACACAAAAAAAATATTTAACTGACTATAAATGATTTCAATTTTAAACGTCAAAATTAAATTTATTAAAATATACAAAATTACAAACGGAAAACTTATTTCAATATTTCTGTAGACATGGGGTGCTGTTCAATTATAAATTGTGATGTGACAAGAACATATAACCCAAAATAAATACACATTTCACAGATAAATACATTTTTTGATGAAAATATTTTGAAACAAATTTGTGTCTAATTCGTAATTATAATCGACAAAGAACATCTTTGTCGATTTTACCTTTTTTGGTTTTATCAGGTAAAACAAAAATGGGAATGGGAAATTCCAAAAGGGTTTGATCAGGTAGTGGTGGCATGTTCAATTGCAAGGAAGGTACGGCCAGCCTTAAGTCAGTGCCTATTCAGATTTCTATGACAGCCAAATATCAGCTCGACTTACTTTCGATGACGCCATGACAAATGTTTTCTACCCCTTTTATGGCTTTTTAAGCGTAGCCAGTATTGTTAATAAGATCTGTCACCTGGCTGAATGAATAAAATTAAATGATGTGAATGAATTAACGAGTTTTGTGAACGAGTAAAAAGTCTCGACATCCCATCCATAATTAGCACGATTTGATAACGTAATCTATCTTATCTGCAAGGCTCGGATTATAATAAAATGTTTCCGGCCGAAATTTTAAAGAACTTTTTAAAAAAAAAACGACCAGGTTAAGGCTCTGTATAGACCGAGCCTTACCCTGAGCCGTTTCCGGCTGGATATAATATAAGCCTAGAAATGGGATTCCACCCGGGTATATTCCCGAAATGTGAAAATACTCGGAAATATTCCCAATGAATCCACCCATTGGAAATTTATTCGGCGGTATTCGATTTTATTAACCGAATTAAAAAAAAGGAGGTTCTCAGTTTGACCCGTATGTTTGTATGTAGGTATGTTGTATGTCAATCGCGGACAAACGTCCTCGATTTTCTCGCGTTTGGCTCATCCGATTTTGATGCGGTTTTCAGAAAAGTATTTGTTACATTCTGGAGAAGGTTTTAGTATGCATATCATACTGCTGAGCTGATGATGGAGGCCACAGAACTCCTTAACGGTGAGGAGTCAAGGTTTTTAATATCGTTGGAGTCAATAGATAGTATTAGGCAGAAGTGGCGCTTATGAGGTAGGTAAACCAGTATACCCAGAAATAAGAAAAAAAATGCTAGTTCTTCAAATGAGGGTTTTCTGAAATGACATTCACTAGGTGGCAGCACTGAGACGACTGGTACGGAAACCTGTCAAAAGTATCAGAGCCCCTATATTACTAATAATAACTTACTAATATTATAAATATGACGCTTTCACGCCGAAACTACTGAATCGATTTTGATCAAATTTGGTACAGAGATAGACTAAAGCTTAGTTAAGGACAAAGGCTACCTTTTATTGTAAAAAAGGCCTGAAGAGTTTGAGATGCAACTTTGTACTTAACAAATTGATAAGAGAGAACATTTCTAACGTTTTTGAAATGTTAACCTATACTATGGGGATGAAAGGTTGTTGTAGGTCGTATGGAAATCCAAACAGAGTCACACTTTTACGCCTGTTTGTCTTTTGATAAATACAACCCAAGTGTTTCAAACCCAAAGTAAAAAGCTCATTTTTGATGCGTGCTGCAGCGCAGAGCATAATTTTGCTGAAGTATGAGACACACCAAATAACACGAAGTCGCGGGCACAGCTATTAAATTATTAATGTTTACTATCAATAATACATATTTCTAATAATATTAAATTACAAAAGGTTACGACTAAACCTTTGAGGTGTCTAAAATATCTTTATCGAGATGCTCGTAGCTCAGTGGCAGCAGTGCTTTAGTATCAATTACTAAAGTTAAGCACATAACGCCGCGGTCGTGAGTGAATGGGTGACCATTCCGACCATATTTAGTAACATTTAATTACGAGCATCTCCGTGCTTTGGAAGGCAGTTTAAAAGTTGGTCCCGGCTAATATCGCTTGATATTGGTCGTGAAGCCTAGTCAGAGGCCTTAAGGCGGCTTGATTACATCTGACAGTAATGTTTAATCACTGGCCTTAACTACAACTACCCCCCGCACTGGGCCTGCGTGGTGAAGTATGGCCCAAACCAACAAAACTGGAACTTTTCTGAACTAAAAACAACGTTATTGACATTAAACTCGTGTTAGGTATAAACGTCACAGAAGAAGCCGCGTTCAAAAAAATAGTGATTTTAATTTATTATTTTTAGTTTAATGGTTTATATTTTAGATGTGTTATATTTTATTTGTTGGAATAAATAGTAAAAACGTTTCCGGTCCTCCCTTCGTCTGTGCAGTGCCTTATATCACCGAATCATGGTTGACTTTACAAAAAAGTTCCTAATGAACAGTACAAACTATTTTGTAAGATTTTAAATACATACTCCTTTGTATTTTTCTTCTGTCCAAAGATATTCGCCGTGTCATTGACGTCTGTCAAGTGTGTCAAGTCAATAAATTTAATATAATTTCTGAATTGAATTTCCACAAAAAATATTTTAAATAGTATTTAATGCGCATACAAGATTTATAAAGCTTTATAAAATTAAACCAGCAGAAAGATTTACACAGATATCTGGAACTGGAACCAATCATGTATTTTTTCTTCTGAGGTTCTGTGATGTGTACTTATGTGAGTCAATAAAATTTATTGGAACTGTCCTTGCCTTCTGGATCTGTTTATTCATGAAAGTTCCTTTTATAGCTACAGTTACAAGAGAACGAGAAGATAATCTGAGACTAGGAATCTGTATTGCTGGGACTGAACTAAGTGTATTTCTTATTTTGAAGTTCTTAAATATACAATATTCGTTTAGCTACAGTTTTTATTGTAAAGTACCCATTATTATTATTAAGGCAGGTTCTGATAGCTACTATACAGCGCATACTACCGACCGATTAAAAAGTATCGATTAACGATTATCGATTAAAGTGCATCGATATCTCGATTATGTCTAGATCTATGCGATTTTATATAGCCTGTGGACATTTACGGTCATCAGAAATCACATCACTATTAAGTATCTCACTCTGAGTTTTTTCTTTTCCTTTTTTTTTTGTCACTCGACGAAAAAGTTTCCAATCAATTGAAGTAAGTGACGTTTACTTTTTCGATATTCCTAGCCCGCTATCTTCAACGTAGTATTATTTGATCAGTGGGTACGGCCATTGACTTATATATTACTTCGTAAGGACAGGACGGACCACACGTCTGGGTGTTGGACCTAAAGAGACCCGAAAATGAGCCGACCGAGGCCGATGTGACGTAGTCAGTGGTCGGCGGTCATCGGGATCTGACATTTGTATAAAAAAATAAAAATGCCTAGATGTTCACTGAAAGGTTGCTTAAATTACGACAGAAAGGTCATTAAAACAAATTCTTATATTACTTCTCACCAATAAGCCGCATATTTGATAAACACTAAACTTATTTACATTACTTTAACAATTTTCTAACTTCTTTGTCAATTTTACGAAGCAACGCCATATTTACCGCGCAAAATCGATACAACTTTGTAGCGGCGTGCATTAGTTGTATGGTTATAGTATAGCCATAATAGTGCTCACAGTGCACTAAGTGCAGTCCAGTACATGCGATTTAATATAAATATTTTATTTTATGATAATTTATTGAATACTTATTTTAAGTTTACGTGATGCACTATGAGTTAAAATTTAAAACATGCACAAATAACAAAAGGCAAAAGTTTTATTCGAAGGACAGTGAAATGTAATAAATAAAAATATAAATTATCTGATATAGTTTTTTTTTTAAGTTCTAAGGTATGATTCCGTATATAAAAATAAATTGTATCCACAAACACTCAATTATCCAGCCAAACTAAGCAAATCTTGTGCTATTGCGACTAGATACAGATAATAAACATATTTAAAAACATTTATAAACATACTTAAATACATTTACAAACATACGAAAATACATCTATATTTATTGATATTCATTTTATAGACACGAAAATTAACGAAGTAAAACAAACGAAGTTCCTAGGTTTAACTATATAACAAGACGTGAATTGGAAAACGCATATAGATAATGTTTGTACAGCAGGCAAGAGCTTTGGCAAGAGCTGCGCGCGAGCCGCGCGAACGCGACCTTTAAACTGGCTTGAATGTGAACCAGAACCGCACGCGCGCAGCTCGCGCGCACTGTACAAGTCTTGCATGAGTTGCGCTAAAGAGACGCACTAATCGGTTGCAGTAACGGATCGCGTGCCACGCGTGTGCAGCTCGCGCGCGACCTGCGCATTCGTGGCGCGTTCGCCAGATCTGGACCTATCCTTACAGAGTCATCTAGTTTATTTATGCCTTAAAGCAGGTTAGATCTGTAACAAAAACTGTGATTGCTACCTATCATGCATTGTAGGTTCTAAATTACGCTACAGTTTACTGATGTGGGGCAATAGCACTAATATAAATAGAGCTTTTATTGCCAACCTATCAAGCTTCAATTGCCCCACCGGTTGGATCGCATAATAGATTTTTTATTGTGTCTCTTGACCTTGGCCTGACAGGTTACAAAGATGCATAAGACCAATATGCGGTGTCCCTCCGCGAACATCATGTCGTCCTCTATTTGCACAATTTTAATTACTAACATTGACGTCCCTGTATATATTTGAAACATGTGTATTTGTAATGCAAATTATGCATATTTTTAATAGGGCATTTGACATTTATCCACGGAACACAAGAAATTAAATATATCCTGGTACTACTAAAAACTTCAATAACAATGCAGTATAAAAAAAGCTGCATGACAATGAGTATAAAAAAATCTTCAATAATATACCTACTTATGAATTCAAAACATTGAATAATAATCAATTTAAAACAAAACTGAATAAGTGGCTAATCTCACATACCTACCATAAAGGAGTTTTTTTAAATAATAAATATTATTTTAAAATAATTATGATATGACTGACATCTATGTAATTTAATTTAATGCAATTTTAGACTCAATTTTATATTTAATTTTAGTTCAATTTTATATTTAATTTGCATGCCTTGTTTTGGCTAAACATGCTTGGCACGTTCATTTTAAAACACCTATGCATACCATGTTTAGCATATAAAGATTATTTTATTTTATTTCATTTATGTTGACGTATTTAATACGAAAAAGCAAAAAGTTATATTTACTCTGACACTACTTTAGTATAACATCTGTGCAATAAAAACTTTTTTCTTAGTTCCTCTTTCGTTTTAAGCCGCTCTTACAAGGTTGCTATTTGACAGTTGACATCAAAGTCTAACAGATGGGGTTAGTGTGTCATGTATGGAGGAAATGCAAGGCGATTTGTTCTGTCAGCCGTATCTTTACTTTTTACATCAATGGGTACGGCATTCCTTTTTAGTCGATTGCCTTGTTTATTAAAGGCGCTTAAAAAGTGGTTTCCACACAAAAAAACTATCATTTAACTTTTGTATAGGTAAATAGGCAACATCTTCGTTTCCAGTTAATTTTACCCATAAACGGCATCTAAAATAAATAGTAAATATCTTGTATCGTCAAATTAAGTAAATGTATTGGTGTACTTACAAAATAAATTTCATTTATCGATAATTTAATTTCATCACTATCGGTTCAATAATAAGGCACGATTAATGCAGATTTATGAGAAAATATCAAATCTAGGAGTGCACTTTGTCGTTGCAAATTGCTATTAACACGGTCAAAACAATACATAAACTCGAAGGATAAGAAATATTTTAAAATATCTCATATTAACAAACCTGGTAGGGTCAAGTGGAAATCTGGCCATAAATATATTACAAGCACTTTTATTAACGCGTCTGATCCCACAAACTTCACATTTTCGTAAAGACTTTCCCATTTTGTATTGATTGGCACGAAATTTAATAAAAAATTTAAATAAATCGCAAACAACTCAAACAATTATATTATAAAGTTAATATTATACTACTTACAGGAGGGAGTTCTGTGTTCATAGAGTTGGGCATCAAACACAGGTGTCAATCAAATGAAATAAATGCACTTCAATAATCGTGACATAAATTATGTATTGTATTGTATGTGTTTGTACGTCACGGACCTTCTTTGTTTATGTTTAATCTGTAAGTTTTGATTAAATATATAATTATCTGCTACCTACCGCGATATCGAATCTTTAGAAAGATGATCTGCTAAGTATATCATATTTATAAAAAGCTATTTTACTTTTCTTTTTTTTTTTTTTATTTGAGATGGGCTTACTCTTGACCCCAATCTTGCTCTAGAGCATAGATGGGATCTACGATAGAATCTACTTCACTTAAAATGATTAATTCTTCTGTAAAATCCAAGGATTTTACAGAAGAATATGAACTTTGTTTGGTGTGTGTTTGTGTATTTCGTAGTTAAAGACATAATTACAATAAATTATTCATTCTTATTCATTAAGAAAATTTTAATTAGCCCTTTCCACCTTATATGTTCAGGATGTGAGATAATGTCCTTAGTAATTAACTTGCTGTCGTTTTTTGCCCATAATTTAGGTTAAATTTAGTATGTGTTTTTTTTCTGTATCCAACAATATTTGGATTTGATTACATGTCGTGGCAACTTGTAATTAAGGCAGCACTGTAAAATAGTTTACTCTAAGTTATTTATCTGTCAATGTGTGGTGTATGCTTTGTAAGTTGTCCTTAAATAAATAAATAAATAAATAAATATTAGGTAAAATAGTAAATTGTATGTCTACACTAGGGATTGAACTAGCGGTGACGTCATAAGTATCGATAAAATATCGACAGCCATTTGTGGGTATAGAAGATTAGTAGCAATTACTAAAAAAATATTTATCATGTTTGTTTACAAAAAAAAACACTCCAATACTGTTTTTATGTGATTATTACATTATGAGATTTTAGTTTTATTTTTGGGCATCTAAAATATAACTTGTTTATAAAGGACTAAAAGAATTCTGTATAGTTTAGTCAAATATTTAGTATAATATAAAATATTTTTTTAAGAATACCATCTAAACCTGAAATACGCGAAAAGTGGATAAGAGTTATAAACAGGCCAGCCCCTCTAGCACGATCAACAAAACACGATATGATACGTTATGATATAGCGATTTATCGCCTATTTACTTAAAAAATATGATAACATAGCCGCCATCTTGAACTTTTATTGAAACAGTAAGGATGTCCGTGCCGGCGACGTCACGGTTATGCTCGCTTTTTTGATAAAAGTTTATATTTTGACAAAAAATATGCGATAAATCGCTATATCATATCGTATCATATCGTGTTTTGTTCTACATGCTAGAGGGGATGATTGGACTCCGCAAAAACAGTCAACAGTTTGCAGTAAACATTTTGAGGACAGATGTTTCGTTAAAAGAAATTTTCGACGTATATTATTAAAAGATTCAGTACCCACCTTATTTGTTCCTGTAAGTTAATCATTTTAAGTGAAGTAAAATAGCTTTTTATAAATATGACATACTTAGCAGATCATCTTTCTTAAGATTCGATATCGCGGTAGGTAGCAGATAATTAAATATTTAATCAAAACTTACAGATTAAACTTAAACAAAGAAGGTCCGTGACGTACAAACACATACAATACAATACATACTTTATGTCACGATTATTGAAGTGCATTTATTTCATTTGATTGACACCTGTGTTTGATGCCCAACTCTATGAACACAGAACCACCTACTGTAAGTAGTATAATATTAACTTTGTGATTATAAGGAATATGTTGAAGTGAAATTATGATATGAAATTGTTTAAAATAGGTTACATATTTCATATTTGAGCAGACAACCTGGTAAAGGTTGCAGGACGACGCTGGACGCAGGTTGCTTCCAACCGGCCGATCTGGGAGTCACTGGGGGAGGTCTATGTTCAGCAGTGGACGTCCTGTGGCTGAAATGATGATGATGATGATGACATATTTAAAACGACCGTTTTCTTATTTTCCATTATATAAACTTGTTCACAATATTCAATTACTTATTTTTCGATTTAATGCGAGTAAACTTGTTTTCCAGTTTCCAGACTGCGAAGTTTGCATAACACAAATATGACCTTTTTTCGACCATATCTTAACTTTACACATACAAGCCCAGAAAGCCCCGTATCCTTTCCGTGATACTGATTTTCACCTCTTTTTTACCCGACTACGGCGAAGCCAAAAGGAAGGGTAATGATTTTGGCAGTCTATGTATGTATGTAAGTATGTATGTATGTATGTATGTATGTATGTATGTTTGTATGTTCCACCGTAGCGCCTAAACTACTGAACCGATTTTAATGAACAAGGTGTCAATAGATTCGTAATAATGGCCCGGGTAAAATAGGCTGTATACATTTTATCAAAATTGTCTCAGACGGAATTAAAACGTCAGATTTTAACAAAAAAAAACTTAAATTGTGATAATCATCACGTGTTTGGTATCAAAAGAAAGGTCTTGGCTAGCACATTACAAATATGTATATATATCATATTGTTTCAGTCATAATCTATACATTTAAATGCTTTGTCCTGAATGACTGCCTGACGGATCAACGCACAGCCTAAACCGCTGATCGTAGAGACCTGAAACTTGGAGTGTGTATTTTTTGTATCACGTAGGCTTCCGATAAGAAATGATTATTCGAAATTCAACCCCAAAGTGGGTGAAACCGGGGGGCAAAGTTTGTATGGGACAGCGTGATTCCATGGTCCAATCTATTTCAAATTTTGCATAAACATTCTTTAACAGAATTGATGGAAGACATGTTTTGTATTTTATTGAAATGCATACCCTAGCAGGGTTAAAAGGGGTAGAAAGTTATTTTGGGGGTAATTTTCTTTGAAGTTGATATCAACGCTCCTTAGTGCTATAAATGAAGAATAAAAAAAAAAATTTAAAGACGGCTGTCATGTCATTGTCATGTAGTGTCAAACATTATTTTGATGTGAAAAAACATTGAGGTATATTGTACTAGTGGAAAAAAATATGTTCTTATTCTTTATATATAAAATAAAGTCATGTTTGTTACAACACTTATAACTCGAGAACGGATAGACCGATTTTCATGGTTTATAATTTGTTGGATTTGTCTCCGCCCCAAATAGTAGAATAAATAATTTTAAAAAAGCTGATGGAAAAAAAATTGTAATGCGTTACGAAGTTCGCCGGGTCGGCTAGTTATTAATAAAAGTAAACTAACTGAACTGAAGACTGGAACTACAAGATTACTACAAAGTTCTGACGGTACGGATGGAGGTAGTAAAAGGCAGTCTCGAGACCATTATTTGAAGCAGGAGCAGCAGGTGACGCAATCATTGAGGATAATGTACTTGGACGTAATTATCATTTGGGGCTAGCCAAGTAAAATAGGGCGGACTGCAGCATCGCTCTGTTAATTCTGACCATGAACATATGACAGAAGAGACGATACTAAAAACTAATGAGATTTGAGATAGCGCAAACCAAGATACCTACTGTACCTTCAGACAATGATGGTGTGATAATGATGTGATGACGTCAGTCTCTGATGAATATAGGCCTCTCCCAATGCACGACAGTGATCCCAATCTTTGGCTATTCTTTTCCATCCATTTCCAGGTTTAGGTAGAACATCGCATTACGGCAGCAGATATTAGTGTTTTAGTTAGGCCTGAAATTGTAATGAGAATAAAGATGTATTAATTATAATTTTAAGTATTGAGTAAGGACCTAGGTATAATGTTTTTATGTTTAGTGTATGAACATTATTAAAAATAAATTTCTTTTCTCTTTTTTTGTCTTAGCTCTTTACTTAACTTATTTTACTATTGTTATTTACAAACACTACCGTTACTGGAAATAGCCCCAATAATAATGATAGCGCATCGCGCGATCCGCTCGCGAGCAGCACGCATTCCGTTACTGCAATAGTTTGGTGCGCCAAGGCGTACAGAGTGCGCGATCTGCGCGCGTGCATTTCTAGTTTACTTTCCAGGTAGCTCACAGGTCGCACGCATCGCACAAGCATAAAATCGAGGCGTATTCGCCAGACTTGGACGCAGCCTAGGTTTAGGTGGGTCTACGCTACGCTAATAAGCCGAGCACGAGCGGAGCACGAGCCGACCCAAAATTCGTGTAGTGCGGACCAACTTCGAGCCTCGAACGAGCGCGCTTCGAACATTTGACTCGTGTTCGACTGTGCTCCGCCTATTGTCGGTTTTTTGACGAACACAAAGGGATTTGCCGCGAGCACTGCGGAAAACTACGTTCGAAGAAAGTGATCGTTGTATGTCCACACTTGACGCCGCGAACGAGGAAGCCGAAACGGCTCCGCTCGTGCTTCGCTCGTGCTCGGTTTGTTAGCGTAGACCCTCCTTTTTACGTCCAGATATTGCGAACGCGCCGCGAATGCGCAGGTCGCGCGCAACGCGCGATCCGCTCGCGAGCTGCACGCGCGCAGCAGGCCGCGCGCGCGCTACCTGTTAGCTACCTGGAAAGTAAACTAGATGCAAGCGCGCAGATCGCGCGCAAGTCGCGCGCACTGTAAATGCCTTGAATGAGTTACGCTAAGTATGGAGGCGCACCAAACGATTGCAGTTAAGCTTCAACCAAACCAACACGTTCAGCCTGCATATATGCATATATGCATGCGCGTTGGCGACTTTTCGCGTACAAGGCCAGTGCACACCAAACGCGCGGCCTAGGTACGCGTTCAGTCCAGTCTATGTCTGCCTTCCGTTCCAAACATACTCCTAATGAATTTGGTAATAAAGGATGATAGCGAAACTAAAATCGAAGCTGAAATTATTATATTAGCAGCAGTTATTGAAGATGAAAAAAATTAAAAGAGTATCATTTGAAATAAATATCTGCACGCTACCGTGCACGCCATCGCGCACGCAGGATGAACGCGTTGGTTTGGACAACGCTTAACGGATCGCGTGCTGCGCGCGTGCAGCTCACGTTAACTTTTTTTCTTAGAATGCTACGATGTAGATACTACACGGCTAGTGTATTTGCTCGTTCGGGAAACGGAAAAATATTAAATAAAAAAATAAGTTTAAAAAACTATAACCCGACTACGTGGAGAAAGTGGTCTCGAAAGGACGAAACACGTAAATAATTCAGATAGAAATCCAGAAATGCACTAGTACAAAAATGATCAAGGTAGAGCCGTGGTCGTACCCACTGTATACTTACCTACTATGATTATATGGGTGCCAGGAACACTTACATTGAAAAGACTGTGATGGTAGGTTACAGTGGGTGCGACCACGGCTCTACCTTGACCATATTTGTACTAGTGCATTTCTGGATTTCTATCTGAATTATTTACTTGTTTCGTCCTTTTGAGACCACTTTCTCCACGTAGTCGGGTTATAGTTTTTTAAACTTATTTTTTTATTGTTTAAAGATTAAGTTTAATTTAGGTGCTTTAAGGTCAGCGGCGATTGTGACTTGTGCCAAATCAATTTGATGCCGGTTGCAATTTATCGATGAAAAAATTGTGGCTTGAACAACACTACTACACACTCACATACGTGTCACATTTTTTGTATCATTTGCAATGAGCCTTTGTCTATCTTGTACATTCTATATCTTTGGTTAATATATAAGTCAATTACCATATGTTTACTTGTCAAAGTCATACTTCTAAACTTTTTATCAGCCATAAGTCAGTGCCTATTCAGATTCCTATGACAGCCAAATGTCAGCTCGACTTACTTTCGATGACGCCATGACAGATGTTTTCTACCCCTTCTAAGGCTTCTTAAGCGTAGCCACTATTGTTAATAAGATCTGTCACTTGGCTGAATGAATAAAATTAAATGATATGAATGAACTAACGAATTTTTGTTAACGAATAAAAAGTCACGAAGCCCCATCCATAACTAGCACGATTTGATAACGTAATCTATCTTATCTGCAAGGCTCGGATTATAATAAGCTGTTTTCGGCCGATATTTTATACACCGTGAATTTTTAATTACCCGAGAAAATTTGTAACATACTCAGATATCGATATACGGACAACAGCACGTCGACCTACCACAAAATGTCAAATTTACTCATTTGAAAATTAACTCTATATGTCAGGCTTAAAGTTGAAAATCTATTGGAGAATTTTTGACTTTTGGGGTAGGTCGACGTGCTGTTGACTGTACATTGAGTTTGGCGTATAAAAAAACTTTTTTTTATGAGAAATTTATTTAAAAGGTCCCTAACATTCCTTAAAAAATATGCACCATAAAAGTCCGGCTAATTCAAATAGTAATCATTATCATTCCAACATTATCCACCTAATTTGGTCGCGTAATATTGGCGTATGTATAGTTATTCCTTACGTACGCCAACGCCGTACGCCGTTCCGTTTTTTTATTCGCCAAATTCGATGTATATCGATATCTGAGTATGTTATTTAATTTTCTCGGGTAATTAAAAATTCACGATGTCGAACCTTTTTTAAAAAACGACCTTAGGCTCGGTCTACATGCTGCCAGAACCGTAAGCATCCGCAAGAATCCGTTCAAAAAACGACCTTATTGTTTAAGCGATGGATTGTATCCGCGTTTACCCGGTCCGGTTTTCGGCTGGGTATAGACTAAGCCTAAGCCCGGATGCAATATGTCGCATAAGCATTAAGGCTCGGTCTATACCCAGCCGGAAACTGGACCGGTTTAACACCGATTTCACACACTAATTCAATTACTAATACTAATTCAATATAAAATTGTTATAGAATTATTTGATACCATATATCTTATTACACTATGTATAGTAATAGATATTTCGTAGTGGTTTCGCTGGAAGGAAACTCCGCAGCGCAACCACTTTCAATAACAAAATACGGTGAAATTTGAGACATAGATTTTTTTTAATAGAACTAGAATTCTATAAACATTTCATAGATTTTATTGAGAAACTTATAGTTAAATCAAAAGTGGTTCCGCCGTAAAGCATGACGTAAAAAAAGGAGGTTCTCAGTTTGACCCGTATGTATGTATGTAAATCGCGGACAAACAAAAGCTCCACTAAGTTTACAAGCTATACTAAGTTTGAGGCTAAAAACTTGGTGTTATTTTGAAAAAAAAAATATTCTCCTGATTTTAATAATAATTTAATTATTGATTGATTCTTTATAACACAACAGGCATAATTATCAAGAAATACGTTCAAATTTAGACGTCAGTACAATCCTTACTAATATTATAAATATGAAAGTAACTCTGTCTGTCTGTCTGTTACGCTTTCACGCCGAAACTACAGAATCGATTTTGATCAAATTTGGTACAGAGATAGACTAAAGCTTAGTTAAGGACAAAGGCTACCTTTTATTGTAAAAAAAGCCTGAAGAGTTTGAGACGAAACTTTATACTTAGCAAATTAATAAGAGATAATTGTCTAAATGTTAACCTATTCTATGGCGATGAAAGGTTGTAGGTCGTGTGGAAGTCCAAACATAGTCACACTTTTACGCCTGTTTGTCTTTTGATAAATACAACCCGAGTGTTTCAAACCCAAAGAAAAAAGTTTATTTTTGATGCGTGCTGCAGCGCAGAGCACAATGTTGCTGAATTATGAGACACACCAAAGATCCTGTAGTCCACGCGAACGAAGTCGCGGGCACAGCTAGTAAATTATTAATGTTTACTATCAATAATACATATTTTTAATATGTAATATTAAATTACAAAAGGTTACGACGAAACCTTTGAGGTGTCTAAAATATCTTTATCGAGATGCTCGTAGCTCAGTGGCAGCAGTGCTTTAGTATCAATCACTTAAGTTAAGCACATAACGCCGCGGTCGTGAGTGAATGGGTGACCATTCCGACCATATTTAGTGACATTTAATCACGAGCATCTCCGTGCTTTGGAAGGCACGTTAAAAGTTGGTCCCGGCTAATATCGCTTGATATTGGTCGTGAAGCCTAGTCAGATGCCATAAGGCGGCTTCATTACATCTGACAGTAAGGTTTAATCACTGGCCTTACCCAACAACCACCAAATAGTTGTGGAACTTTTCTGACCTAAAAACAACGTTATTGACATTAAACTCGTGTTAGGTATAAACGTCACAGAATAAGCCGCGTTTTAAAAAGATAGTGATTTTAATTTATTATTTTTAGTTTAATGGTTTATATTTTAGATGTGTTATATTTTATTTGTTGTATGAACAGTACATACTGTAAATACATACTATTTAAAATCTTACAAAATTTTGTATTTTTCTTCTGTCCAAAGATATTCGCCGTGTCATTCACGTCTGTCAAGTGTGTCAAGTCAATAAATTTAAAATAAAATTTGAATTGAATTTCCACCAAAAATATTTTAAATAGTATTTGATGCTTATACAAGTTTTATAAAATTAAACCAGCAGAAAGATTTACACTCTCGTTTACCCAGATATCCTGGAGCTGGTAAAGTACCCATTATTATTATTAAGGCAGGTTCTGATAGCTACTATACAGCGCATACTACCTACTGATTATAAAGTATCGATAAACGATTATCGATTAAAGTGCATCGATATCTCGATTATGTCTAGATCTATGCGATTTTATATAGCCTGTTGACATTTACGGTCATCAGACATCACATCACTATTAAATATCTAACTGAGTTTTTTCTTTTCTTTTTTTTGTCCCTCGACGAAAAAGTTTCCAATCAATTGAAGTAAGTGACGTTTACTTTTTAGATATTCCTAGCCCGCTATCTTCTACGTAGTATTACAGTGCTTTCCATTATTAGAATCAAAATACGAGTGGGTCGGACCACTCGTTGCAGAATTCACAGAATGAACTTTCAAAAATAGCGATTTTAGTCATTTGCATGCGAATCTTGCCATTTCGTATTCGAATTGGAATTCGCATGATTCAAAAATACGTCTCCAGTGCGATTCTCTAAGCGCAAATGTTACTACAGCCTCGGTTACAGCCGCTGGAACAGCGATCAACGCACAATTGGTATTCTCTTATTTACTTTTTAATGCTGTTCGACATTAGCACCGCAAGGCTGTGGACGCCGTGATAAGGAATCAATAATTTGACATTTCTGCTATGAAATCGGCATTCTGTAGCAAAAAATCCTTACAACTTCGCCGACAGCCTCGCCTTACGCCTACGATATTTAATGTCAAAGTGAAAGCTTGTATTTTGTGGCTGATAACATAGATTTTACTGAATATTTGTATCAATTTATTGAAATTTGAAGTCCTATAAGCAGATTGTATTACAAAAACCGGCACAGTTAGTGTTGGACTTGCGCACGAAGCGTTCCGTACCATTATCTATAAAAACGGCAAAAAAAATACGTTTGTATGGGATGCCCCCTAACAATTATTTTATTCCGTTATTTAGTTTAAGTTGTTATAGCCGTAGTATTTAAATCCTCATTGGTTATAGCGGCAACAGAAAAACATCGTCTGTGAAAAATCAACTATCTAATTATCACTTATCAAAGCGGCAGTAAATAGCTCATCATCACTATATGAATGCACAAGGAAGGCAGCCATCAGAGAGGAGTGGCGGCGTGTTGTGAAGCTAGCCACCTAGGCTGGTACACCTGAAGGGATGACCACAACCACTCTGTCAAGAGTGATACGGATAAAGAACTAGAGGAACTATCACGGTTCATGAGATACTCCTGGAAACCAGCAGACAAACACAAACAAATGGACAGCAAAGTCTTAGTAATAGGGTCCCCTTTTATCATTTGGATACGGAACCTTAATAAAATTGGTAGTAAATATTCCTAGTTCTTTTTTATTTTGTGAAGCACATAAAATGCAGTTGTATAAAATAATAATAATGGTGGTTGTTAGTTTTAAGTCTTCGGAAACACAACAAGTCTTTTTGTGATCATGCTGTCTAATATTTATTTAAATTTATAATAGAAGTTGTAATCACTTAATTCAAGTTTGGTAAGCACTACACATCTATTCTTAGGAATTGCTAAGAATAGATGTGTACGCGTGGGTGCCTCTTAATGAAACACCCACATGTTAGTGTGCCTAGTTCTAGTCTCAAATTTATGAATGTCTGAAAATTTAGTGAATACCTAATTTTTATTTAAACTGACACCTTTACTTTTTAATTGTCAAGTGTGAGGACCCTATCTACCCTGGGAGTTACCGCCACTGACCTTCAATAATATATGATAATTTGTTAATATAGTATGTTGTTTTATTTCGTTAATATTTCCCAAAAGCTAAACATGTTTACTCGACTCGGTCAGTGCGCAGTAACTGGCAGTCTCCCGCTCATAAATCACACAAACATTACAAATCGCTGACACGCAACTTTCATCATACATGTGTCCCTACAGATGTAAACTATTTTCTTTATGGGACAATGAAAAGACACTATTTAGTGAAATATTATTTTTATTAGAATTTATTTATTAATCACATAAAATCACCAAAAATTTAATCACAAGATCTCATTAGTCAGTTGGGAGTTCTATGATGTTGAATGGCTTCAATTGTTTGTTGTCACGATGCTTGCTGTATCGGTAGATTGTGGAGTCTCATCTTCAATGACCATCATAACATAGGATCCCTAGTGTCCAGGGCTTTCCTAAAATAAAAACAGAGTTAATTGCAAAAAAATATTTCAATATATTATATACCATTAATATCTGAACATGCATTATTTCATGTATATCTAAGCAGATGCTAGTCATTAACTTCTATACACACAACTAACTGTGTGTATAGAAGTTAATGACTAGCATCTGCTTAGATATACATGAAATAATGTATGTTCAGATATTAATGGTAACTTCTAGTGTATGGAACTAATTGACATTTAAATTGTTCAGAACTATTCGGTCACCTTGTCTGCTACAATATATCTGATGGCGACTGTACATGTATAAGTACCTACATGTAAATTTGTTAATACATAACTTAGCCCACTGTTTCCAATATTTTACATACCTGTCGCTGTCACTGTTTAAGGCCCTGGCGATTTCTGACCATCAATTTTGGATCCGGGTCCTGGAATAAGCTATGTTGACATGTCTAGTGCCAAGATTGGACGTAGTTTTCATCAGCACAACCAACTTCTCAGTTTGGGCTCAAATCGGTGCGTTACGAGTCACTATAACAAATAAATGTTAGAGTTAGGTTACGCTATTTACTCAAAATAAATAAATGATGGTAAAATGGGTTTTGTTTACTAAATTACTTACTTGTTTGTTTTACATACGATTACAAACACTTTCGTTAGCTTTTTGCAAGATCACAACAAAAGTCTGGATGTAAAGTTAACATAAAATATAGAACGTACGTTGCAAAAAATCTCAACACACTTGAATTCTTTGAATTTGTTATTTTATTTGTACACAAACAAATTAGATTTTAAATAAAGTTCTGCTGACTTTCCGAAACTTCATTCTTTTTTTTTTTTAATTAATATTTTAACGGCTTTGAACTAGGTCCATACAGCCAAAATTCAACTCTTCAAGCAGGGCTTGTTAACGATACCAAATTCACGCTATAATTATCGTTACATAACGATATTTTCATTAAGTTACAGTTTTAACGGTAACACGGGTAACGGTAGTTTAGTATCGAATCCAGTATAATAATGTTAACCAATTAACGTTAAAAGTATCGATATTTTTTTCGTTACCTTAAGCGTTGTTGTCAAACCGGCGCGGTGGCGCGTGCCTGGCCTGATCACGCGCGCCGGCCGGCCGGCGGAATGGCAACATCGCCAGCCAGTAGATAGATGCAAACAAACGTAGGCTTTCAGATTGGCCGGTCTGTGGCCTCCATTCTAGAACTTTTCGGCCCTATCGGCCGACAGATCAACGTGCTATGTTCCCCATCCAATGCCACTTTAGCTAACTAATCCGTCCGGCTATGTCAGCGACTTTTGTTCGTTCACGGATCTCCTCATTTCTGATTCGATCTCGCAAAGAAACACCGAGCATAGCCCTCTGCACAGCTCGCTGTGCAACCTTGAGCTTTTTTATAAGGCCCATAGTGAGAGGCTCGGTTTCTGTTTCGTATGTCATTACTGGTAACACACACTGGATGTAGGTTTTCGTTTTTAGGCACTGGGGTATTTTGGACGAGTAGATGTTGTTTAGTTTTGCCCAGCTGCCCAGCCTAGTTGGATTTTTCCTCAAAATAGGACCTACACAACTGGATCACATTCTCAGTCAGGTATGGCTGTGCCCCCAGATAAACATATTTGTCAATAATATATATATATATATATAAAAGGCAAAGCTGACTGACTGATGGATCAAGGCACAGCCCAAACCGCTGGGTCTAGAGATTCTAAATTTGGCTCGTAGGTTCCAAGGTGTAGGGGTGCACTAAGAAAGGATTTTTTAAAAATTCGTCCCCGAAGGGGGTGAAATGTGGGCCCAAAGTTTGTATGAAACTTTTTATTCCTTGGACATATTTGCATGAACTTTCGTATGAATTCAGTACGACAAAAATAATGAGTTACCTATTTTTGGGATTTCCAAAATTCAACCCCTAAGAGGGTTAAATAGAGTAGGAAAGTTTTATACTAACGTACAAGCCAAACTCTTAGGGCTAGAAACTTATAATTGCGCACACGTATTCTTCTTTTGACGTGAGCATCCACTAAAAAAGATTTTTTTAAAATTCAACCCCATAGAGGGTAAAATAGGGAATGAAAATTTTAAACAATCGCACTGTTTAAACCCTTTAGGCTAGAAACTTTTAAAGATAAATAACACTTGAAAAAAACTTTTTTTTCAAGTGTTATTTATCTTTAATAAAACCTTGCATGGAATTGCTAAAAAACAAAAATTTAGAAACTTTTATTTTCGCACACGTGTTCCTCATATGACGCAAGCACCCACTAAGGAATGATTTTTCAAAATTCACCCCCTAAGGGGGTGTAATGGGGGACCAAAGTTTTTATGAAACTTTTTATTTCTTGGACATTATTTGCATGAAATTTCGTATGAATTGTGTACAGTACAAATAAAGATTTAAATATTTCAGCGTTTTTTAGAATTCAAGCCCTAAGAGGGTAAATAAACACAGGCCAATCCCTCAGGCCTAAAAACTTACAACTTCGCGCACGTATTCCTCTTATGACATAGGCTTAATTAAGGAGGGATTTTTCAAAATTCAACTCCCGAGGGGTTAACCCCCTCAGGAGTTTAATTTATAAATAGAATTCAATTTATAAATAAGAAGGATTTTTCAAAATTCAACCCGTAAGAGGGTAAAATAGGGGATGAAAGATTTAAATAATCAAAATTCATCCCCTATAAACCAGGTAAACCAGGCCCCAAAGTTTGTATCAAATTTTTTATTCCTTGGACATATTTGCATAAAATTTCGTATAAATTAATAACGGCAGAAAAAATGAGATGAATTTCAGGGTTTTCCAAAATTCAACCCGTAAGAGGGTAAAATAGGGGATGAAACTTTAATATTACCGCACAAGCCAAACCCATAAGGCTAGAAACTTTAAATTACGCACACGAATTCCCCTTATGACGTAGGCATCCACTAAGGAAGGTTTTTTTTTAATTTATAGGGGATGTAAGTTTTAAGAGAACTTTACGTTTATATAGCTTATTTACAATATTTTATAAAAATGCAAATTTTTGTTTTTCTTAATTTAAACCTCAAGCGTTTAAATTGTATTATTTAAAGTGGGTATCGTGCAAATATGTTTATATGCACAATGCACTTAGTTACTTGTGACGTGGGGAAGAAAATGCAAAAAAAATTAAGTGTCCACTTACCAGACACTTAGGTATATAATTAATTAAAGCCAATCATATCGATAAACCATCCTTTTATTTGTAGGTATTGTTTGTTATTCATAAGATTACAACAAGATAAAAATACCATATGTATAGTTTGTTTCAGCCAGAAAATACATTTTAATTATTAAGAGGCAAATCCGTTCGTTTTAATGTTAGAATCTTTAAATTTTGTGTTCCCGCTTTTGATGAAAACACCCCTTATGGGGTGAAAAGGGGGATGAAGTTTTGTATGGAAAGTCCTTTGTTTTCAAAGTAAACATCACTAAAATTATTATTTAGGCTTACGGTTAGGAACTCACTCAAAGTATATAGGTGTTGTTGAAATTAAAACCCTTAAAAGGGGTGAAAAGTGGTTAATTGTTTTTTATTTGATGTTCATTATTTTCTAAGTATAGGTTAAACAATGATATTAGAAGTATTTGCGATTCATTAGTTTATTTTTAAATCTAGATTAGCGCGGGCGAAGCCTCGGGCAACTGCTAGTTGTAAGGATACAGCTATGAAATGGTACTGGGTAGGGCGCCACATAGGCATGCTATATTAACTTTGATTTGTCTGAAGGTCTACCTGTTGGGAATGTCTATGACAGCATCGAGCATTGTGCTGAGGTCTTCCAGCGAGCACTGCCCAAGTCTCGATCGAATAGAATGCCTTCTCATATTCTACAAACGCCGAGTATAGTGGCAAATCATATCGATCTTCTGTATAACTTGTGGTAGCGCCTTGTTGTTCCTAAGCTGTAAGAGCCCCTGTTAACACTTTGGAGCCTTAGTTCCACTCTATCGCCTCTTTAATACTGTTCGTATTAAAGTTGCGGATATCCTATCGCACGGACTTCCATATCCGTCTGTTGAATTGCCGAAATGCCTTATCGTCAACGGAGGTCTGCAGTGCCATTGAACGTTGTTCTGCCATGAGATTCTTTAATAGGTAAATACGAGGACTCGTAAAAATTTCTCGTTTCTAGGTGTGTCTCGTCTGCCCCATACACTGCGGGAAATACGTTTTGACGACAAATGGCAGCATTATCTCATAACTTTAAACCGTTAAGGAGTTCTGAGACTTTCATCATCAGCTCAGCAGTATGATGTGATGACTCCCAAATGCAAACATCGGAATAAATTGTTTAAAAATAACAAACACTCTCCATTAAGTAACTAAATTTAATGAGTATTCTCCTTGATTTCCCTGTGATTCCATCATCAGATCCTTACTTGCTGAAAATGAGACCACCTCAGAAGTATACTCTGAGAGAGTAGCAAAAGATATTTGAAATAGGTTCATAATTTCAATTCAAAATTAAACATAATTTCGCCATTAAGTCAAACTACAAACATTCTTTAGGATCAACAAAGACACAATTGTGTCAATTCTGTCAATGATGCGCCAATAATAAATGAAATGATTGTCATAACTAACTTGCTTGCGTCGTTGTAGGCTCCAACACGTCCAAACACCTCGGGGCACCCCCGCGCAACTGTCAAATCTGCCGATTTTTTTACTACGGGATCGCTCTCAAAATGGCCGATTGACAAACGACATTAGTGCCCTCTATCAAAGACTATTGAAACAATAGCTCTGACAATTTTACCCTAGAAAGTATGCACGTAATGAGAACGTTTGGTATCAAAATGTAATTATTGAGATTTTTGCAATTGTGATGTTGTTGTTTTGGATGAGCGATATTATAATTATCCCACAGTCGAAAGACACCTTCATGGTCATACACGATCATGATGCACGACCGTGGAGAGGCTTGCCAGACGTCAAAAATAATTATTTTTGCGGAGAAATAAAAAAGTATGCCATCCGTTAAACCTGCACACGGTAGTCTTGCATCGTGCATGACCGTGGTCATGCATCGTGCATGGAAGGATGATGCGTAGACCACTTTACGGTATATTAAGTTCCTTCAAAAATATTGCGTAGGCACTTAAGACTTTCAGTATCTATAAAAATAAACAAAAACATGTTATACTTACCATTTTATTTCACTAAGTTTTTGCTAAGGAATTATGCACAGTGCGGGCATTCGTGCGTTAAGTTTAATCAGTCGAATAGCCACCACCACATCACTGACTGACTTAAATCTAGGCGCAATGCGCGCATCGAAAATAACGAATGAAAGAGATAGATAGAAAGTAACGTTTCTTTTAACGATACTTGTAGTATGCATTTGGTATCGTTAACAAGCCTAGACCATGGTAACATTATCACTTACCGATAAAATAATCGATAACGTTATGTCAGTTTAACGGTAAAAGGCCATCCAAGGTATCGTTACCAAGCATAACGTTACCTTTGCCATTAACGTTACCTTCGTCCGGCGAAGGTAACGATACCTGAATTTTAACGGTATTCAAAGCCCTGTCTTCAAGTATGGCATTTTTTTTTTATTTAACTGACTATGGCAATGGCCTTACTAATTTGCCGTAATAATTAGACATTTAATGTTATTTTATTATTAATTAACATTCAAGTTACTACTATAAGTCTTTTTAAAGCGAAATAATTGTTATCATACATTTTTATTATTAATAAATAATCAAAACCTACTATTCGAGAATTTTCGATTGTACAAAATAAGTTTGCGTCACCCCTCTAGCACAGCCTTGCCAACAGCCGAGCGCTGACGCAGCCGAAAGATCGTCGGCGAGTTAATATTGGTTAGAGAATACCAAATAAAATGCCGTGACCACAGCCGTTGATGTGAAGGCTGTGATTTCCGTGATCACAGCGGTGAGCGCAGCGACAAAGCGTATATTAGAGAATTGCATGGCTGCCATACTCCCTTTCTTCTAACATTGTTTGTCCGAAAATCATGACCCATAACACGTATGCTTTAGATTTCAGTAACCATAATGTTTATAAATAAAAATATTGGACAACATCACATACATTGCTGTGATCCTAAGGTAAGTAGCTAAAGTACTTGTGTTATAGAAATCAGAAACAACGACGGTACCACAACACCCAGACCCGAGACAATATGGAAATGTTCGTTTTCTACATTGACCCGACCGGGGATCGAACCCGGAACCTCAGAGATGGCGGCACCATTTAAAGTCCGGCGTGCTCGCCTCTCGGCTACGGAGGTCGTCCGTCGAATGTTTAAAACTTCGAAATTTTGTGTTATATATATAGTCCGAGACCGATAAGCGATATTGGTGTCTTCGCCTAAAAGAATTCTAAAGTTTCTATTTTTTTTTCTGTAAATACATTTATACCTAAATAACCTTATTTAGCGTTTGTGTCAGATCTTGCTCCTTCCTTCTTTTATAAAATTAATTTTTATTTGTCTGTTTTATTTAATTCGATTTAAAACTGCCAAAATTAATTAAAAGTTCAAAATTATAATTGTAATGTTCCTAATATAGCATACATATAATATAAGCCTAGTTTGTGTCACTTTCGTCCAGTAAAAACTAGCATAAAAAAGTACCAAATAAGTTTGCCAAAAAAAAATCTAATTGAAAAAGTTTACTTTATGTATATCAGTTCATATAGATATGCTTTTTATATAATTTTGTGCCAAATTAAGGCATAAACTTTTGAGAATATTAATTATTTAGGTAATCCAAGCTACACACGCTTCAAAAAAAATTATAAATTGTTACAGTTAACATACTTCATATCACAAATACATCAAAAATCGATTATGTTAATTTGTGCCACTTTCGACTACAATATATTTAATTAAACACAAGAAACTGCGCTCGAAGCGGACGCAGGCGGGTAGGAGAGGTTGTGACGGGGCCATTGTTATTCAATTGATATCTTTTTTCCGAGCATATGAGTTAATCTTAAAATAACAAACCGTTCGTGTTAAGTAACAAACGAGAATATGGATAAAAAATAATGACAATGCATTTCGTACAAAACTAAACTTATTTATACCGAGTGAATTAATCTTTTGATTAGTCTATCTATGGAGTTATCAATGTGCCATACAATTACCGCACTTAGCTTCAAGTAGTGTACGGTCAGCAAAACTGTACCATACCTACTTACTGAATTAAGATAATTATTTCACATTATGCTGTTTTTGTTTTTAACTTTACCCCTTTCCACACACATTCAAAAATTGGCACTTTAAAATTTTATATAACGCAAACGGTTTTCTAAAATGAAAAATTGTCTTAGCAACCCATAACTCATTTTAAAGGGCCTATTCAACGATATCCCACATGATGGGGTAGACATTAAAAAATTTAATCATCCCCTCTTTGTACGTATGGGTGCTACCCTGAAAAAAAATATTTTAACATATCCCCACAAAATTACAACTCTCCAGGGTCAACAGTCTCCAAGCGAAATCTCGGACGAACAGACAGACAGACAGACGGACATGACGAAACTATGGTTCCTTGTCAGGACTACGGAACCCTAAAAATCTGATGTAAAAAAAATACTGTTAGGCGGTACGAAGTTATCCGGGTCAGCTAGTTACATAAAGAATAATCATAGCTTAGCTCACTCTTTCACTCTTAAATTATTGAGGAACGTCAAATTAGGAGTGAGTCGTAGTTGCAAAATCCAATACAGGGTTCCCTAGATGGTTACGTTATTAAAACCAGCGTCAAAAATCAGACGCCCAATTCCCGTAATTTAAAAGTTAGTAATAATAATCCAGTGTCGATCCAGGGGGCCTAGCACGAAAGTGTATCTTTTGTTCGGTCGTACAAACCTAACAAATTAAAATGGCGAGTCGCATGTGTCAATCCTTTGATAAAATATAACCAACTCAATCTAGCCGAGTAAAAGCCTCGACCATTTTCAATTGTTCATAAATTGTCAAACCTTTGATACGGGGAATGATGGATGTTTTAATCTGATTGCATAATACGACCGACCGAACGATGCGCTTTCGTATTAGGATTCCTGTCTTGCCAACATCAACCTCTTAAACGGTATTCTTTTACACTAAAATAACAATGTCAAATTGACAAATCAAGAAAATGGCCAAATGGTAGGTACTTCTACGAATTTTAATGTTAACTTAATTTGTGAAAATTGTCACCATGGATTTAATAGTCAAACTGGATAGAGCATTCGATAGACAGAAAAAAAATTCTCTGGTTTGTGCCTTTCACTAGAAACAAGAGGCCTAATACAAAAGCGTATCGTTCGTTCGGTCGTATTATCCGATCAAATTCAATATCTATTCACTTGTATCAAAGGTTTGACAATTTATGAACATTTGTAAAGGGTCGTGTTTTTTACACGGCTAGATTGAGTTAGTCATATTTTATCAAAGGATTGCCACATGATACTAGTTATTATAATTTGTTAGGTTTATACGTCCGAAAAAATTATATCATTTCGTGCTAGGCGTCCAGTATTTCAATTTGGTTGCATCAAATAAATATTTTGTTTACTGCTAAGGACAAAAGTGTGTTACTTGGAAAATTTTAGAAGTACTCTATCCAGTTTCACTACTAAGTCCATGATTGACACAATCATATCCCGCTCATCATGATCATATTTCGTGCGCACGTATAAATAGCGACTAGAATTCAGATTTTTACTAACATCATAATCGCATCATATTAAAATCTTCGTAACCAACTACGGGAATTACGGTAATCGACCCCCAGGTTTCTTAATACTTGCAAATATTTATTTTATGCAATAGTACACCTTACTATACAAGATTTAAAGAACGAAGTCGCGTGTCTAGAACTAACTAGTTTAAAACATAGAACAGTTTGTAGATTGAAGCTAGGGATTGCAGTCCGGATTATCCGTAATCCAAAATATCCGGATTTTTTTTCACCGTTTTATTTTAAATATTAATAGATGCTTCCGCAAACAAAACAGTGACGATCCAATTGACGGATTGTCCCAGACAGACGCGGCCTGAGGTGGCGGCCGCGGCTGCGGCCTGTTGTGTAGTATGAAAGTCTTAGCACTATTCAAATCTATGCGGCTTGCGCGGGGCCAAACGTGGCTAGCCGCGGCCGGGAGCTCCGCCCACTTCCCGCCCTGCTTGGTGTGTGCGCTCACGCAGCCTGCGGCGCGGCCAGCTGCAATTTTTACAACTAGCCGCAGCGGCCAATTTATAATATACGTCGTTTGCTTCTTCTCTGCACTAGACCACAATAGTCCCGAAGCACATTTCATTGTCATGACAGGAAAATCCTAATGCGACAGTGAAGTAAAAGTAAGTACAAAAACTTAAAACAAAATCAACAATAAATTTAGGTTACATTTCTGTAGCAGATAATGAACAAGGCTGCTTTAGTAAATTCACTCAAAGAACAATAAAATATATCCGTCTCATTGGCAATAAAGTTAAGAGTATGAAGCGAACGCGTCAGAGGCGCCTTGTTTAGCAAGTTAGTTCTCCCCCGCGGTACCGCCAGCAGCGCCGGCCGGCGCCGCCGCCACACGTACCTGTCCGGGACATGTAATCCAACCCGCCCCAGAATATCAGCATCACATACCTTTCCTCTAATAATTTTAAAAATATACAAAGCCAGCACTAATTCTCTCCTAACTCGCAATTCGTAATATCCTACCATGCCCAAAACAAATAAAGTTGGGTACATTAACGGATAGAAAGGGTATACTCCGTATAGCTTTTTGTATAAATACCTAATAAATTTATTCTGTACCCTTTCCATCATCGTTGTATATTTGGCTTCATGTGGATTCCATATTACCGAATTAAATTCCAGTTGACTCCTCACTAATGCGTTATATAGGTTGATAATCGCTGAGACATTTGTAAAATGCCGAATACTGCGTAGAATGAATCCCAAATTTCTAAATGCTTTTTTACAGACATTGTGAATATGCTCCCGAAATGTTAAGCCTGAATCGAGCAGAACACCTAAATCTCTGTCGTCTTTGACTCGTACTAACGGCACTCCTTCCACCTCATAAGTATGTTGAATTGGAGATCGAGCGCGAGAAAAGGATACAGTAACACACTTTGAGGTGTTAAACTGTAATCGGTTTTCTCTGCTCCATGCTACTACCCTTTCAATATCCTTTTGTATTTTTTCCCCATCTTCCAGATTTTGAATTTCACGATATAATTTGAGGTCGTCAGCGAATAATAAGCATTTCGAGTCTTTTACAACGTTAGGAAGATCATTGATCATCAGAATGAACTCGAGAGGCCCCAAATTACTGCCTTGACTCACACCAAATCTGGTGAAGTAAGGTTCCGACCTATAGCCTATATAATATAGATCATGGTAAGGAACCCTGCTTCGGCGGAGGTCAGGCAATGAAGGCCTATCGAGGTTCGACAAATGTCAAACATTGTTTAACGTGAGGAAATACATTAACGCACCGTCCTCCAACCGCGAAGGAACGGCTGGAGGGGTGTGCGGGACTCCGGGCTCAGAAGGAGCCCGCCTACCCACTAAAACCTCATGGTGCTCACCGGTGCCTTAAGTGATATGGAGCCAAGTGTTTCGCCATTGGCCGCAGCCGCAGGATGGTCCTTGACTCGGCTTCGGCTGCGACCCGCTTTATGGCGGGCTGAAGAGGGAGCTGTCACCTCCACTCTACTGCAAACGGCACGCGGGGTCATACGCTGCGCCGCTGTGAGTCCCGGAGACACCCTCGTGTCTGTAGCCTGGGACCCATTTGGAAGGAGCAGGTGGAGGAGGTATGCCCTCATCCGACACTCAACGCGCCTAAGGTGGATCATTGGGGCGCAAGCTGAGGCCTCCCGTTCCCTCTCCGCCGCTTTCTTCTGCGAGATGACTGCCTCGCAGATGGTGAGCATTGCCTGCCACGGTTTCACGCTTGAAGCAATCCTCGCGACGATCGCCGGCAGAGAGAGTTCACCCCCCACCACTGAGACCAGGACACTGAGCTCCATGTAGCAAGCTCAAGTGGCAGTGGGCTAGCCAAATTTGCCGCAGAACAACAATAAGGCAAGGTGGAGTCAACGGTTAGATATTATTATGTATACGGTTAGATATTATTATGGCTGTATAATTTATTACACTCCCGTAAAAAAAGAATCAATGTATTTCAATTTTGATGAGGTATGTTCAATGTAGTGTAGGACGCCCCTAAATGTCAAGCCAAAATGCAAATTAAAAAATATAACCGAATTATTAGAATATTGACTTACTAGATATCCGAATTATAAATATTTGGCGGATATCCGAATAATTTGTATATCCGGATCGCAAGCCCTAAGTGTGCTTCCCTAATTGGCCTATCATAGAATCCGAGCAATTTATAGGTGATGTTGTCATATAATTATTTATAAAAAATCTGTTACAGCTACCATTATCTTATCCACAAAACTGTTCTATGTTTTGGACTATTTAGTTCCGATCACGCGATTTTATTCTTAAATTTGTGCATGATAAGGTCTTCTTTCGCATAAAAAATTAAATTAATTATAACCATGGTTTTTGCGATAGTATTTAGGGTTTACGTCCAATATATGATCATATTGAACACATTAATTGTTTTCAAAATCCATTTTAGTATTTCCTATGCATCATTTTTTGTAATTTTAAGTAAATACATGTTGCAACGCAACGCGCACCGAAAACAAATAATAATACTGTCAATACCGCGTTCGCGCTAGACCGGTCGGTAGAAGTGTGCGGGCGCGGGAGGGCGCCGCGTCCATGCAACTCTCTTCCGCGTGTGACCTTTGCGCGTAAACATACCTGTTTTTTTTCAAATAATAAGATTTTGTTGATAAAAATGACACAAATTCTGAAAATAGTATCATTATACTATAACTACAATAATGCCTAAAACTCTAGAAACTTGCATTTTCTTTTGGGGCTTTTTACAGGCTTTTATATGAAAAAACAAAAAAACAACCAATATTATGGATGGATTCGACACAAAACATTTCGAGTAACAGATACCAATGACCCAAAACTCTTAAAACTTATTTAGGCTACTACAATTTTCTTTTAGAGCTATTTCGGAGACATTTTAGGTACTGGTTAAATAACAGTAATTTTGTGGACAGAGGTGACACAAAAGGCCTATGTACATCAGTTACTACTTCATTATTAACATGAAAGTAAAATTTTGATCTATAATATTCTTTTCGTCCGTTAATAGCCGAAAAGGCAAATACCTAAATTTCTACCTAAGTAATCACCAAAAATGACACAAATTAACATGTTAGGTTTGGAAACTGGTCCGAAAACTATATGCGAAAAATCACAAACTTTAGTATTCTTGAAACCTCAAAACCCAGCGGGCTCGGTCTAATAGGGCTAGCAAATATTCGAAACTTTTTGGTATTCGAATATTTTTTGCATATTATTCGAATTATTCGAATGTTATTCGATTTATAAAAAAACATAAAAAGGTTAAAATCAAGTTTTATTTGCCAATATGTTACTAAGTCTAATTTTCGACTTTATTTATAATCATATTATAATTGCCAAAATCTTAGTTGGAAACCAATCTTTTCAATCAAAAGTATATACTGGATGACTTTTTTTCCGTCAGGAAAAAATAACTGTGTACTCTGTACCTAAAACTATGTGATATATATATATATATTTTTTTTAATTTATTTAGGAAATCAACGGCGATACAATTATGTTTAAATATACTTATTAGTTTCTTAAAATATACAGCTAATAACAGATTTCCACGGTTTAACAATAATAAGTAAATCGGAGGCATGGTGCCAAAATAATACATTTTATACAAAACTAGGGGTAAATAAAGTTATTGTGTGTGTGTGTGTGTGTGTGTGTGTGTGTGTGTGTGTGTGTGTGTGCGTGCGTGCGTGCGTGCGTGCGTGCGTGCGTGCGTGCGTGCGTGCGTGCGTGCGTGCGTGCGTGCGTGCGTGCGTGAGTGCGTGCGTGCGTGCGTGCGTGCGTGCGTGCGTGCGTGCGTGCGTGCGTGCGTGCGTGAGTGCGTGCGTGCGTGCGTGCGTGCGTGCGTGCGTGCGTGCGTGCGTGCGTGCGTGCGTGCGTTCGTGCGTGCGTGCGTGCGTGCGTGCGTGCGTGCGTGCGTGCGTGCGTGCGTGCGTGCGTGCGTGCGTGCGTGAGTGCGTCATTCATCATTTCAGGATTATTCAACAGTACCTTAATAGCATGTGACCTAAATGTTTCCTTACTATAAGCGACAAAATCAACCTCACTAAAGATCTCGTTGTAAACCCTCGGTAAGCGCGACAAGGTCGCGTTACGGGCGTAATTAGTAGTGAAGCGTGGCACATTCAGAAGCGGCGGCAGGTGGCGGCGGGAGCGGCGGGCTGGCACACAGTACGACATGCCGGCCACGAGCTCAGGGCAGTCCACGCGACCATGCACTATGTCATATAGCAGGCACACATCTATCAATTTGCGCCGGTCCTCAAGCGTTAACAAACCATACTGTTTACAATTCTCCCTATAAGTCGGTAAGGTAGGCTTCGAAAGACGGAAATTCATTTGTTTAATAAATCGATTCTGAATACGCCCCAAACGATCGATGTATACGGAGTACTGTGGGGACCAGATCGGGCTGGCATAATCTAGGTTGCTACGGACATAGGCGTAGTATAATATTTTAAAGTTGAGCTCATTTTTGAAGTGTTTACATGTTCTTATAACATATCCAAAATTTTGAAAAGCTTTGCTTATAATCCTGTCAATATGTTCAGATAACAGCATTTTTCCGTCAAAAAACACGCCTAGATCTCTAACTATTGATGGTCTGCGTATTGCATCACCATTAAAATTATAGGAAAAGACTATAGGATTCGGTTTTCTAGTGAAACTGATACATTCACATTTGCTTATATTTATTTTAATATTATTTTTAGAGTAATACTGGAACAGGTTATCTAAATCATTTTGGATTAAAGTACAGTCGTGAATACTATTAATTTTGAAAAATATTTTCTTATCATCAGCATACATTACATGTTTTGTGGATTTAAAACAAATATCAATGTCGTAAATGTAGGCATTGTAAAATAAGGGTCCCAAATGCGATCCCTGGGGAATACCAGCGGGTATCCTGATGAAGTTGGACTTAAAACCTCCCACTACAACAGCTTGAGACCGATTACTGAGATAAGACTCAATCCATCGCAACAAGTCACCATGAATTCCCAGTTGCTGTAACTTATTCAGAAGAATGACGTGGTCCACACGATCGAATGCTTTTTCAAAATCAGTGTAGACCACGTCAACCTGTCCGCCCCCGTCCATATTAGACAGTACATAATTGGAGAAGCATGTTAAGTTAGTAATAGTTGACCGCTGTCTAAGGAATCCATGCTGACCGGTCCCTTGCATATTACTGGGTAAATCGTATCGAAAACGATTTTTTCAAAGACTTTACTAATGGAATTCAAAATTGAGATACCTCGATAGTTTTCCACTCTAGTTTTAGTTCCCTTTTTATGTACTGGCACTATGTGCGCTTTTTTCCAGATATCCGGCATTACTGCCTCCCGCAAAGATTTGTTAAAGATGGCAACTAAGGGATAGCACAGAGTTTCAGCACAATTACGCCAAAACAATGGTGGAATACCATGTGTGGATATTATGTGAGTGTGTTTATAAAATACAACAGATTTTATAAATTTTGGAATATCCAATAAAAGGCATAAACATAGAATACATCAGTGAATATGCGTTTGAGTTTTGGTCGGTTTCATATTTTTATTCATTGATGTAAAAAGTAAAGATACGGCTGACAGAACAAATCGCCTTGCATTTCCTCCATACATGACACACTAACCCCATCTGTTAGACTTTGATGTCAACTGTCAAATAGCAACCTTGTAAGAGCGGCTTAAGAAAAAAGTTTTTATTGCACAGATGTTATATTTAAAGTAGTGTCAGAGTCAATATAACTTTTTGCTTTTTTAAAATTAAATACGTCAACATAAATTAAAGTAAAATAAAATAATCTTTATATGCTTAAACACGGTATGCATAGGTGTTTTAAAATGAACGTGCCAAGCATGTTTAGCCAAAACGAGGCATGCAAATCAAATATAATATTGAACTAAAATTAAATATAAAATTGAGTCTAAAAATGCATTAAATTAAATTACATAGATGTCAGTCATATCATAATTATTTTGAAATTAATATTTATTATTTAAAAAAACTCCTTTATGGTAGGTATGTGAGATTAGCCACTTATTCAGTTTTGTTTTAAATTGATTATTATTGAATGTTTTGAATTCATTAGTAGGTATATTATTGAAGATTTTTTTATACTCATTGTCATGCAGCTTTTTTTATACTGCATTGTTATTGAAGTTTTTAGTAGTACCAGGATGTTTTGATTTCTTGTGTTCCGTGGATAAATGTCAAATGCCCTATTAAAAATATGCATAATTTGCATCGTCAATGTTAGTAATTACAATTGTGCAAATAGAGGACGACATGATGTTCATGGAGGGACACCGCATATTGGTCTTATGCATCTTTTTATGGCAATGAAAGTTCTATTTATATTAGTGCTATTGCCCCACATCAGTAAACTGTAGCGTAATTTAGAACCTACAATGCATAATAGGTAGCAATCGCAGTTTTTGTTACAGATCTAACCTGCTTTAAGGCATAAATAAACTTGATGACTCTGTAAGGATAGGTCCAGATCTGGCGAACGCGCCACGAATGCGCAAGTCGCGCGCGAGCTGCACACGCGTGGCACGCGATCCGTTACTGCAACCGATTGGTGCGTCTCTTTAGCGCAACTCATGCAAGACTTGTACAGTGCGCGCGAGCTGCGCGCGTGCGGTTGTGGTTCACATTTAAGCCAGTTTAAAGGTCGCGTTCGCGCGGCTCGCGCGCAGCTCTTGCCTGCTGTACAAACATTATCTATATGCGTTTTCCAATTCACGTCTTGTTCTATAGTTAAACCTAGGAACTTCGTTTGTTTTACTTCGTTAATTTTCGTGTCTATAGAATGAATATCAATAAATATAAATGTATTTAAGTATGTTTGTAAATGTATTTAAGTATGTTTATAAATGTATTTAAATATGTTTATTAACTGTATCTAGTCGCAATGGCACAAGATTTGCTTAGTTTGGCTAGATAATTGAGTGTTTGTGGATACAATTTATTTTTATATACGGAATCAAACCTTAAAACTTAAAAAAAATATATCAGATAATTTATATTTTTATTTATTACATTTCACTGTCCTTCAAATAAAACATTTTTTTTTTTTAACTTTTGCCTTTTGTTATTTTTGCATGTTTTAAATTTTTAACTCATATGGCATCACGTGAACTAAAATAAGTATTCAATAAATTATCATAAAATAAAATATTTATATTACATCGCATGTACTGCACTTAGTGCACTGTGAGCACTATTATGGCTTTACTATAACCATACAACTAATGCACGCCGCTACAAAGTTGTATCGGTTTTGCACGGTAAATATGGCGTTGCTTCGTAAAATTGACAAAGAAGTTAGAAAATTGTTAAAGTAATGTAAATAAGTTTAGTGTTTATCAAATATGCGGCTTATTGGTGAGAAGTATTATTAGAATTTGTTTTAATGACCTTTCTGTCGTAATTTAAGCAACCTTTCAGTGAACATCTAGGCATTTTTATTTTTTCATACAAATGTCAGATCCCGATGACAGCCGACCACTGACTACGTCACATCGGCATCGGTCGGGTCATTTTCGGGTCTCTTTAGGTCCAACACCCAGACGTGTGGTCCGCCCTGTCCTTACGAAGTAATATATAAGTCAATGTTTTTATTATTATTTTACCAATATTCTTTTTTTAATGGTCAGTTGGTCAAAATTAATTTAGAATTAGATGGTTAAGAGGATAAATAGTTGATAAAAATAAAATCATTTTTTTTTTTTTTTGAATTATCATGTTATCATCACCTATACCATTTACCTACCTCACCTGTTTATTTTCTTGACGGTAAAAAAAGTCATCCAGTGTTTAGGGATTTCTCTGTGGTGGTAGGGACCACCGACTGGCTTACCAGTCGGTGGTCTCTACCGGTGTTTACCGGTGGTAAGGCACCCTAAATATTAACATTAACGAAAGAAGCCGCATGATGAGGTCGACTCTTCGTCCGACACTGGTCCAGGCCAAGGCTCCAAAGCATTCCAGTTGGAGCTCCTAGAAGAGGCGATTGAGCAGAATCGGGGGTCGAAGGTCTTCATTATAAGACTGGCAAAAAGTCACCTGACAAAGCTGAAAACCTCGGATGGCAGAATCGTCTCATCGGTTTCGGAGATTCTGGCCGAAATCGAAGGCTTTTACGGCCGATTGTACGCAATGCATTCCCTACAGCCGCAGCCCGACGCGAACGATCCAAGAGCCAAGCTTACCCGCCACTTCACTAAAGATCTCCCAGACGTGGAGGAGGATGAGATTGAGGCGGCCCTCGGACAGCTTAGTAATGGGGAGGCTCCCGGTGAAGACTGAATCACATCTGAGCTTTTAAAAGCTGCAGGCCAACCTGTGCTTGGCGAACTTAAGAGGCTTTTCAATTCCGTCATAGTCATAGCCAATGGGACAACTCCGGAAGCGTGGAGTGTGGGCGTGGTGGCATTGTTTTTCAAGAAAGGAGACAAAAGTCTCCTGCAAAAATATAGACCAATCACGCTCCTGAGTCACGTTTACAAGCTGTTCTCGAGGGTCATCACAAACCATCTTTCCGCAAGATTTGACGCTTTCCAGCCACCGTAACAGGCTGGGTTTCGCAAAGGTTACAATACCATAGACCACATTCACACGGTGCGGCAGAGCGTAATACAGAAGTCCGAAGAGTATAACCAGCCCCCCTGTGCCTTGCCTTTGTGGACTATGACTCTAAAACTTGACTTAGCCGTACAAACGAACATAGCCTCTATCTTGTTAGTAAGAAGGTTCATATTATTTATCGTTGATGAGCGAGTGCAGCGACGAAGTGAGCGCGGTTTTGTTTACAGAATCGACAGGCTGTTCTGGAGTCCTTGCAGCGATGCCAAGTCGATTGGCGCTACGTGAAGGTGCTAAGAAGCAGTATAGCATCAATGTTCGTCCAAGAACAAAACCACCGAACAAAACCCATCCAGCTGCTCCGAGGTGTTAGACAGGGAGATATTATATCTCCGAAACTGTTCACCAACGCACTGGAGGATGTGTTCAAGACGCTGGATTGGAACGGACTGGGCATCAATGTAAATGGCGAATATCTTACGCATCTTCGCTTTGCCGATGACATAGTTATTATGGCAGAATCGCTGCAGGATTTGCAAAAAATGCTGCACAGTCTTAACGCTGCCTCGAGACGTGTGGGGCTTGGGATGAATTTGGACAAGACAAAGATAATGTTCAACGAACATGTCATCTCGGAACCAATTTCCGTCGAGGACACTACGCTCGAAGTTGACCAAGAGTACGTCTACCTTGGGCAAGTACTACAGCTCGGTAGAGACAGACAACTTCGACCGGAAAATCGCCAGAAGAGGGCAGCTTGGCTGGGCAGCATTTGGGAAATTACGTCATACCTTCACGTCGACACTGCCGCAGTGCCTGAAAAGTCGGGTGTTTAACCAATGCGTCCAGTGGCGGGGCGGGCATTGGTTTTATTTCAAGGTAGGCGGTAAATACTACTACTTAATGTGTTTTATTGATAAAAATCAGTGGTTTTCATCAATAATACACATTTGTAAGCACCTACTGCCTACCTCATTTCATTTATCAGGTAGGCACTGGCTAATTGGCTATATGCACCGCGCGCCCCTGAATGCGTCCTACCAGTTTCAACCTCCAAAGCCGAAGCGGGTAACATGACAGTCAAGTTGGCCCGCCGACTACACGTCACTCAGCGTGCTATGGAAAGGTCTATGTTGGGGATCTCATTAAGGGATAAGATCCGGAACTAGGTCATAGACATAAGACTAAGGTGACTTATATTCTCCAAAAACTTTGAAAGTAATATTTAGTGCATATTAAAGTTTTGAGTTTGGCGTTCAGGAAATTGGTCGAATATTCGAATATTGCAGATTTGGTATTCGAATATTTGAACCCAGTCTAATATTCGAATGCAAGCCCTAGTTATATAATTATCTTTAGTTCTAAAACTATTTTGTTATATCATTGAGTACTATAATAGTTGAATCTACTAATTTTTCATGAAATAAAGTCACATGTCCTAAGTATTGTATTATATAATGTTTATTATTCCGAATGTTCATTTATGTATAAAATTATTCTTAGTCCTAAAACAATAGCTAAAAATTAGGTTTTTAGTGTCAGAAACGATTCGCCATAAATCCGACTTCAAGCAGTCTTGTCTGCCCTACCCCTAGAGTGTAATTTAAAATCGCGTAGGCGCGAAGGGGCTAGGCGGCCCGCGGGCTGAGGAGCAAGAGGCTGAGAGCTAGCCGCCGCGGCGCCGGCCAGCAAGCTGAAGCTGCGGTGGTGAGCGAAAGCCGTCTGCGACGATTAGCACGCGTGGGACCGCCGTAGACCCGCAGCGCCGGAGCCGTGACAGAAGCCTTGCATGCTGATTGCTTGCCTGCATGCTATTTGCTTGCATGCATGATGCTTGCATGCATTTGCTTGCTTGCTTTCGTTAACGTTTCTTTACATAACGTTTTAAAATCATTATTAGGATAAAAATAAACATTGTATGTATAATTTGGATGTAGGCCTTTAGAATAGAATAGAATTTATTTTCAGAAAGTTACTACATAATTTTGGTTTAGTAACTTAAAGCCTATGTTAGGTTTGTCTAGACACTATATTATGTTCTCTAAGAAAAATGAATATAAGCATCAAATTTTATGCATACATGTTCTATTGTTATTGAGCGTGCGCGCACAGCGATAACGCCACTCTGCGTTAATACGTATACCTACCACCTTACACAGCCGGCCGACTTACAACTTTTATTGATGTTTTTTTTTATGTCTTGTATATTATTAATTGTAATATTTATGACAAATAAATTTAGGGCATATTGTATTAGGGCTTTCAATTTTATTGCATGTTATATTATGTGACATTAAGTTCAGGCAAGTTATCATTCGGACCAATGATGATTAGGACAAAAAAAAAATTGGACTTTTGATTATGGATAAAAAAGTTAGGAAACAAAATAGAGAACCCGCCAGGAGGTTAATCAATGAATACAGAATATTATAGGTAATTATTATAAACTATAAAGAGAAAGGTACATAATACTTACGTTTATTAAACCATTTATTTCTCTACATTACATACACGAACAATACATTGACTAAAGAATAAAAATACATCCATTATGGATGAAAAAAATATAGTATTAGCTAGTATAGTATTACATACTAGACAACTATGAATTCTTAAAGATTTGATTTACACTTTTAAGCCGATGATTTAACTTCAATATCGTTCTTTTCGTTTAAATTGTCTGCTAAATTCGTGTCATTTTCTTCCGCGCCATCAATTTTAAGCTTCTTATCGCTCTTGCGGAATTTGTCATATCTGAAACAAAGAAGAAAATTATTTAGGTACCTACGCAAAATGGTGTGATAAGATTTATGTTGAAGTTGTAGATTGACCATATTTTGAATCAGAATACGATCTAATCAAATTCCATTTCTAAGCAAATTGTCAACCAATAACTACCGGCTCCAATATCTTTGATAAAGTGTCGAGTCAGCTTAGCTCTTGCTTGGGTCTGCGACTGAGCTACAAATAGGTTAAGTGACCAAGGTATATAGTTGCCTTGAACGTTTTAATTTCACTAATAACGTCGGCTTTTGTAATTTTACTACCATATCCCCGTCTCCGGTTTCGCAAGCTAGATTTAAGCAAGTAAAGTGCGCACACACGACGCGCGATCTGCGCACGTCCAGTTCCAGTTCAGTTCTATAAAGTAGGTGTAACCTGTGGCCAGTCGCGGCGCGTAGCTTGCGCGCTCACAACTCGCGTGCGGCGCACGAAAATAAAATGTCCGCGCGAGCTGCGCTTTCGCCAGATCTGCAGGCTTACTCTTGACTTACAATTAGGCATGGACGATTTCATGAGGAGCAGGTGAAAAATCATATGACTTGAAAATCATTTGTCACACCTGCTTTTTTTATCATATTGACTGCTACAAATCACAGACTGTGAAATCATATGTCATGCGCAAATTTCTTTTCATTCGTTGATGACATGTAGCAGAGCGGGTCTAGCGAGCGCAGGCCTTGAGCGCGCGAGCGAGTAGGAATGATTTGCTACAGATGCGTGTTAGAAAAAGACAAACATGCTGTGCTATTTTTTATGCCATCATAGGTGACGAACGATAACGATACTGAGCATTTTAAGAGCTATAAACTTATGAACGTAAAGTTTAGATTCGTTGTCATGATTTTTCTAACGAGTGGGGCAGGTTGACACCTTGTTTGTTGAATTTTATGCTGAGCGCCGTAAGGTTTAGATTATCTTGTTATGATTTTGTAGTAGGCCACGTCGAGCTCGTTTTGTTTTCAATGAAATTTCGTTATTAGTAAGTATGAATTATGATTTTTTTTATGATGTTTTCAAATTCACTAGTCGCCCGGTGATGACTGCTAGGTGCGTTACGTAATTTGAGTGCTATGTATGTTTATTAAAATAAATAAATGATTGCTATTTTTCATTCATTGTCATATGATAAAATGATGTTTTTTGTCATATGATATCACTAAGATAATTCATTGGCATTGTTTTTTTTTGCAGTGTCATAATGTAACACTTTTGCTATTTGCTACTTAAAATGAAATATGATTTATCGTGAACAGTTGCTTCTTGCTACTTTTTTATGAAATGTCATAATAAGTATATAGTTCGTTCGTTCACTCTTTACAAACAAAACAAATTGTAATAAACATACATAGCACTCAAATTACGCAACGCACATAGTCATCACCTGGCGACTAGTGAATATGCAAAAATCATAATTCATACTTACTAATAACGAAATTTCATTGTAAACAAAACGAGCTCGACGTGCCCTACTACAAAATCATAACAAGATAATCTAAACCTTACGGCGCTCAGCATAAAATTCAACAAACAAGGTTTCAACCTGCCACTCGTTAAAAAAATCATGACAACGAATCTAAACTTTACGTTCATAAGTTTATAGCTCTTAAAATGCTCAGTATCGTTATCGTTCGTCACCTATGATGGCATAAAAAATAGCACAGCATGTTTGTCTTTTTCTAACACGCACCTGTAGCAAATCATTCCTACTCGCTCGCGCGCTCAAGGCCTTCGCTCAAGTGCGCTCGCTAGACTCGCTCTGCTACATGTCATCAACGAATGAAAAGAAATGCGCATGATATTATATATATGATTTCACAGTCTGTGATTTGTAACGGTCAATATGATAAAAAATAGCAGGAGAGACAAATGATTTTCAAAACATATGATTTTTCACCTGCTACTCATGAAATCGTCCATGCCTAGTACGCTCCCTAAGGATCAGCAGAATAATGTATGTGATATTGTCCAATATTTATGTATTATTATTACCTGTCAAGGTCATCATCGTCGTCACTTCCTTCATTGCCTTGAGGGTCTACTTCTCGTAGCAGCTCTCCAATATCCTTATCAACATCAGCCCACAATTTGTCTTCATTTCCTGTTAATGTGGAATATTTAACATATATTATAATGACTGATAAGAATGCTGTTTTTTTGACATTTCCTGTTAATGTGGAATATTAATTATACATTATAATGACTGATAAGAATGCTGTTTGTTTGACATGCATGTCGCCAGATACACAGGTCGAATAAGCATTTCGTCAAACCACGAAATAAAAGTTCCTTAACTTGATGACACATGCATTTGAAAAGACAAATCGATTTAAACAAGAGTATTATTCAAATTATTATTATTATTGACTAGCTGATACGGCGAACTTCGTACCGCCGAACAGGTTTTTTTTCCGACAGCTTTCCAATTTTTCTATTATATATTCTGCTATTCGAGGCGGAACAAATCCAATGAATTATAAACCATGAAAATCGATCCAGCCGTTATCGAGTTTCTTTTATATATTAACTTATGAACGCAGTAACGGTCTTGCAATCGATATTTTTTTACTAATTAATATGGGTCTGTCGCTATAATTTATTAGAGGTTATGTATGTACCATTTAGGAATTACCTGATACATTAGCGGCTTCCCCGCCGTTTTCGACCTTCTTTGATTCATCTGAAGGTTCAGCTTTCTCTGTTTTGTGTTCGTTATCATCCGCAGCCACGGCATCTTTCTCTTCTTCTTCTAGAAGAAAAAAGAAAATGAAATACTGTAACTTTCCACTTAAAACCCAAATGTTATGTATTTAAGGATATGTATAAGATAGTTTAAAAAATCAGGATCAGAACTAGTATTAGTAGTGTTGAGAATAAGGGTATAGGAGCTACACACATAATCGGGCCGGCATTCAAAGTCATTTATTTTTGCAAATTGGCCATCAATAGCACTTTTACATGTCCCATTTTTTTTTCCTACCACCGCTTCGGGACTACATATCGGCTGGTGATGAGAAGAAACGGCGCAACAAACTCAGTCACCTTTGTCAGCCTGGTTTTATTACAGGAAATACAATTACAAGATAGTGTAAGTGCGAGCTAGGCAGGTATTAAGTCCATGCACTCTTGTCGTTTAAGTAATCTTCAACTTTGTAATATCCTTTTTCCATAAGGATTTTTTTAATGTGGTTTTTGAACTTATAAACAGGCAAGTCAACAAGAGTTTGTGGTACTTTATTAAATATTTTTATACATTTCCCCAAAAATGAGTTACCTACTTTCTTTAATCTGAAGCTCGGAACGGCAAGTTTATTTTTATTTCTAGTATTATAATGATGTAAATCACATTTAAGGCTAAACGAACTAATGTTTTTCCTAACATACATAATATTATCAAAAATGTATTGTGACGCTACTGTTAATATTTTAATATCTTTAAAGACCTCCCTCAGAGTGTCGCGAGGCCCAAGACAATATATTGCACGTACAGCCCTTGATGGAACACAAAGAAAGAGAAGTGATTCGATGTCAGCAGCTGAGCCCCATGCAAACAATACTATCTCACACAGATCTTTAGTATAGTAAGGAAGGTCATTTATATAATCAGGAATAATAAAAGTCCCAATATAGAGCCCTGGGGCACACCCATGCGTAATGGAGCCCCGGATGAGTCATTTTAATTGACATTAACTGTTTGCGTTCTATCTGTGAGGTGTGACTCATCAATTTTCCTGACTCATTTGAGACACCATAATGCCGTAATTTCATTAATAACGTTTTGTGATCTACACAATCGAACGCCTTAGACAAATCGCAAAAAACCCCTAAAGCATCCTGCTTACTTTTAAATGCATCAAAGATATGCTTAATGATTGCAACTCCCGCATCAGTTGTGTTTCTCCCCTTTGTGAAACCAAACTGATTCTTATGCAATAGTTTGTTTATTCTGAAGTGTGATAAGAGCTGATTGAAGATTAACTTTTCAAATATTTTACTAATAGCTGGTAAAATTGATATCGGTCTATAGTCAGAAGGGTCACATTTATCTCCGGATTTAAATAAGGGTATGATTTTGCTGTACTTCATCAAATTAGGAAACGAACCTTCATCAATTCACTGATTAAATATACAAGCAAGATGCGTTGCTATACTATCAATTATATGGTTGATTATATGAACTGAAATCCCCCATTAATCTTGTTTTTTTCATATTTAACTCTTTAAAAGTTTTTACAATAACTTCGGGATTTATATGCCTAAAATTTAGAATAGAAGTACATAGGCATGCTGCCGAACTGACAACACATTTTGTCGAACAACAAAGCCAACTCAACCATTTACATATATTCGCTAAAAAGGAAATTAATGCAACCATAATAATAATTGAGGTACACATTTTACCTTTAATTGCTTGCGATGGATCAGTAGTGTTGTGAAGGAGCGCGAGTGTCACCTTTCTGCTGGTGCAGCTGGCGATGTATGCGCTCGGCGTGCTTGCGCAGCGTGCGCGTGTCGCGGTGCTGCACGTAGCGCCCGAGGTGGATGCGCAGGCGGCAGTGCTTGCGATGGATCAGTAGAGTTGTGAAGGAGCGCGAGTGTCACCTTTCTGCTGGTGCAGCTGGCGATGTATGCGCTCGGCGTGCTTGCGCAGCGTGCGCGTGTCGCGGTGCTGCACGTAGCGCCCGAGGTGGATGCGCAGGCGGCAGTGCTTGCGATGGATCAGTAGAGTTGTGAAGGAGCGCGAGTGTCACCTTTCTGCTGGTGCAGCTGGCGATGTATGCGCTCGGCGTGCTTGCGCAGCGTGCGCGTGTCGCGGTGCTGCACGTAGCGCCCGAGGTGGATGCGCAGGCGGCAGTGCTTGCGATGGATCAGTAGAGTTGTGAAGGAGCGCGAGTGTCACCTTTCTGCTGGTGCAGCTGGCGATGTATGCGCTCGGCGTGCTTGCGCAGCGTGCGCGTGTCGCGGTGCTGCACGTAGCGCCCGAGGTGGATGCGCAGGCGGCAGTGCTTGCGATGGATCAGTAGAGTTGTGAAGGAGCGCGAGTGTCACCTTTCTGCTGGTGCAGCTGGCGATGTATGCGCTCGGCGTGCTTGCGCAGCGTGCGCGTGTCGCGGTGCTGCACGTAGCGCCCGAGGTGGATGCGCAGGCGGCAGTGCTTGCGATGGATCAGTAGAGTTGTGAAGGAGCGCGAGTGTCACCTTTCTGCTGGTGCAGCTGGCGATGTATGCGCTCGGCGTGCTTGCGCAGCGTGCGCGTGTCGCGGTGCTGCACGTAGCGCCCGAGGTGGATGCGCAGGCGGCAGTGCTTGCGATGGATCAGTAGTGTTGTGAAGGAGCGCGAGTGTCACCTTTCTGCTGGTGCAGCTGGCGATGTATGCGCTCGGCGTGCTTGCGCAGCGTGCGCGTGTCGCGGTGCTGCACGTAGCGCCCGAGGTGGATGCGCAGGCGGCAGTGCTTGCGATGGATCAGTAGAGTTGTGAAGGAGCGCGAGTGTCACCTTTCTGCTGGTGCAGCTGGCGATGTATGCGCTCGGCGTGCTTGCGCAGCGTGCGCGTGTCGCGGTGCTGCACGTAGCGCCCGAGGTGGATGCGCAGGCGGCAGTGCTTGCGATGGATCAGTAGTGTTGTGAAGGAGCGCGAGTGTCACCTTTCTGCTGGTGCAGCTGGCGATGTATGCGCTCGGCGTGCTTGCGCAGCGTGCGCGTGTCGCGGTGCTGCACGTAGCGCCCGAGGTGGATGCGCAGGCGGCAGTGCTTGCGATGGATCAGTAGAGTTGTGAAGGAGCGCGAGTGTCACCTTTCTGCTGGTGCAGCTGGCGATGTATGCGCTCGGCGTGCTTGCGCAGCGTGCGCGTGTCGCGGTGCTGCACGTAGCGCCCGAGGTGGATGCGCAGGCGGCAGTGCTTGCGATGGATCAGTAGTGTTGTGAAGGAGCGCGAGTGTCACCTTTCTGCTGGTGCAGCTGGCGATGTATGCGCTCGGCGTGCTTGCGCAGCGTGCGCGTGTCGCGGTGCTGCACGTAGCGCCCGAGGTGGATGCGCAGGCGGCAGTGCTTGCGATGGATCAGTAGTGTTGTGAAGGAGCGCGAGTGTCACCTTTCTGCTGGTGCAGCTGGCGATGTATGCGCTCGGCGTGCTTGCGCAGCGTGCGCGTGTCGCGGTGCTGCACGTAGCGCCCGAGGTGGATGCGCAGGCGGCAGTGCTTGCGCAGCGCCTCCGCCTCGTCGGCGCCGCCCGCCTCCGCGCGCGGTAGGTACACGCGGCACAGCTCGCACCACCACACCTATACACATACATCATACCAAATATGACTACATACCCACCATATTGAGTAGACATGTCATAAGTTTTACAAATTACATTTCTACCAAACACACACTTGGATATTTCCCGCTATTTTTCCGTACCACAAAAAGAAAAAAAAGGGAACCCTTATTATACCCGAGGATCACTTATTTGTCCGTCTATCAATACCCTTTTATCTCGGGAACGCGTGAAGGTATCGACGATATAATATACTCGGTCTAGTCATTTGAAGATGTGAAAAAACCAAACTTCTATGTTAACGTAAAAAAATATATCTGCCAAGTGCGTGTCATGTCACGCGCAGTGTAGGGTTGTCCGTAGTTGCCCGTCGTTTCGTTACCGCAATATATTTCAGAGGGAGTCTTTATTTTATTGTATTTACACACATCAAGTGTCTAGGGATCAAGTGAATGTTTTTGCAATAAAAATTATTCAAGCAACCAAATCTAAGTGTAAAAATAAAGAAAAATTGCAGTTTTTGCAAATTGTGGGAAATTAACCCAAATTAACGGTGTCAATTAAATGTAAAAAATGATGATTTTCGAAATTTATTAGAATTTGATTATTAACTATAATCTGAATTTCCCTCATTAACACGAAACAATCGCAGCGATTTGGCACGCTAAATATGAGTTCATCAAAATCAGTTTTCCGCTTCGCATACTTGATTTTTTATTTATTATGTCTACCAACAGCTGTTACATTATATCGGGTGTAAAAAAAGGCTTAATGAAGCCGAATACCACATATTCTACGTATTATTACGATTGGTGTAGCAGCGTGTAAATAGCCGCTGACACGCGGGGAGCTCAATTATGAAAGATTATGTTTGTAGATTAATTATGTTGATTCCTATGAACCCAGAACCCTGCGAATTGAAGAAAGAGTAATGGTTTCGTCGTCTGCACTGAAAACTATTGGCCCACTAACCTGCAGACCAGCTCAGGAACGCCTCACCAGCTCGTCTCCGCAGTTCACACCGTGAAGCACTTTCACGAAACAGATTGTCAAATCACTGCTGGGTATTTATAACGAGTTTCATGCAACTTTCAGCTGTCCATCACGGAGAAAAAACGAAATCCTCACCAAAATTACGCGAGAAGACGCGCCCGCGATTTCGAAAAGGTTAGGAATCAATGCAATGGTCGGCGCTCGGTCAACGATAGCCAAAACTATTGGCGCTGGTGTCGCCAGGTTCAGCGAATTCAAGAGCGCGACCCTTATGGCGCGTGAACCAAATAGCCTCAGATACTAACTTATAGACACCATTTGAAAATAATAAATTATTATTAAAGAAATTACCTATTACTTAGGTTTAATAATAATAAATATTTTAAAAATTAATTTGGGTCACTTAAGGTGCCCCACCAACGATCATTTTTTTCTTTTACACTATACCTGGAATATGACGGGTTACAGAGTTATTGACAGTCAAAGTTACAATTTTTTTTCAAAGATTTTTTACAAAATTCACATCTATTTGATAATTCTAAACTTTTTTTACAAAGAAACATGATAAAAAAATTCAGTACTTCTTTCATAAAAGGCCTTTAAAGGGCACAGCCGGCAATGAATCGTGCGCACGCACACAACTACGCTGTCTTTCAAACCGGGCGCAGTGCTTTCGCAGGCATAGTCTGTGGCGTGCGCGCTATACATTGCGGGTAAGTCATTTTCTTGCTACCCAAAAATAAAAGTCATTTTCCAGCAATTATTTTTTTGCATTCTACTTGGTTTTATGTATAGAATTCGTGGTTAAGGCTTCGTTAATGACATCCAAAAGGAAAGTTTCTATCTTACACATAATAAAAAGTCTGAATTGAATAAAACCTTATCATAATACTGGCAGAACTCATCGATAAAATTTATCGATAGTATCTTCGTTTATTTAAAACTGACGTCACACTCGGGCATGGATAAGTTGCCCTTGTGTGTGAATATATTTGTGTGCGTCTATTTTAAGCTAGTGTTAGATTATTTTTGTTGTGTGCGAGCGTAGCAACGTTATTGGAAATACGTTAGTGTTAATTCCCTATGTGTGCGTTATTCCCTTCCCCCCCACAAGAAATGACACTTTTTCGCATAGAAATTAGTGAGCTTGTCGTCTCCTGTTGGTTGAATGCTCTAAGGGTTGTCCTTGTGTGTGAATAGCTTTGTGTGCGTCTAGTTTAAGCTAGTGTTAGATAATTTTTTGTTGTGTGCGAGCGTAGCAACGTCATCGAAATTGCGTTAGTGTTTATTTACTATGTGTGCGTTAGTCCCTGCCCCCCACGAGAAATGACAGACTTTTATGTATAGAAATTAGCGAGCTTGTCGTCTCCAGTTGGTTGAATGCTTTAAGTCTAATCCTGAATGGACTATTAAAACTACCTAATAAACTAAATGAGAGAAAACGAACAAAGTGCAAGAAAATTACCTCCATTTTCTTAATGTGCTCACTGCCAATGTTTATTTCCACTTTAGGTTTCTTGGGCGAAGTTTCCTCTTTTTTCTCACCACCAGAATCTTCATCTTCAACTTCTGAAAATGTGTTGTCTACATGACATACGGGGCATTTCACGTGAAGCGGACAACGAAAAAAAGTCAGGTGCTGGGTTTTGTTCATAATTGGGTTAATTGTAGTCACATACGGGACTAAAAAAATTGTGCATTATTATTTTGTTCTGCCTTGTTACGAATTTATGCGTCTCCAAAGAATTGCCAAAATTTGAGAAATATTTTTTTCGAAAGCTGTTCCTGCAGTTAATTAAATGAATTTAATAATAATTGAATACTTTATTTGAGAAAAGGTTAGGTTTCTATAGAAATTGATTACATTTTGATATTTGATTATTTTTTTGTATCGTAAACCGGAAATTAACATTTATTTTTTATTTTTTTCGAACTTCGAGTTTAAAGTAAGCTAGTAGTATAGAAATATTATATATAAAGTTCTAGAATGGTATCTTGATTTGTTTAGAATACATTTTTAACCTAATGACGATTTATTACCATCAACGTCGCCCACAGAGTCAAGAGTCATGAAGTTCTCGAGGTCAACGTCCATTCCTTCATCGCCACTGGCCTCCGCCTTAGGACTAGCACGTCGAGCAGATTGAGTCGCCTTTCTCTGAACATAATCACAAGTTAACTATTTTAGTCGTTAGAATATTAGGTGACTCATTTATTTCTAAAATGACACAGTAAGACACTACAAAGACGTTATTTTATAGTTTAATAGCTATTTTCTGACTTTATTACCAAAATAGGCCATTATCGCGCAAATTTTGAAAACAAAAAAACAAGGATTTTAAAGAGTATCTGAAAATAATCGACATAATGTCCTACAAACAAGTAATTAGTAACCTTCAAGTGTTCCAAGGAGCAGATGTGGTGTTCGTAGATCATCGGCGAGCGGAAGGTGACGCGGCAGATGCGGCAGAAGGGCATCAGGAAGCGCTTCATGGCGCGGTGCGTGTCGGTGAGGTTGTGCGCGTGGCGCGTGGTGCGGTGGTTGAGGCGGCACACGAGGCAGAACGTGGTGCGCAGCGCCAGGTCCGCGCCGGCCGCAGCCTCCAGCTCGCGCTGGGCGCCGCGCTGCGCCACGCGCATGCGCAGCAGCTGCGCCTTGTGCCGCCGCGCCACGCCAGACATGGCTGCGCGGTGCTTGCTCGACACTAGGTGCTTCGCGTATCCCTGCACAACACGTCATCGCCTGATACAATTTCTTTGCCTCTCACACCTATCCGCACCGAAAGAATCATTTTAGTTTCCTTTACATGTGCCACACCGAAATGAAATGATATTTTTTTATTCTGTATGTAGGCCCTCCTCCGGGCTCTTATACATGTCCCAAAATATAACCCTAGCCCTACCACCGCTTCGGGACTACATATAGGCTGGTATGAGAAGAAACGGCGCAACAAACTCGTCACCTTTGTCAGCCTGATTTTACATCTGATTCCACTGAGCCTGGAAATACATTTTACAAGACAATTAGTAAGTGCGAGCAAGGCAGTTAAGTCCATACACTCTTGTCGTTTAAATAATCTTCTAATTTGTAATATCCTTTTGCCATAAGGACTTTTTAAATGTGGATTTTGAACTCATGAATCGGTAGTTTAATAAAGGTTTGTGGTAATTTATTGAAAAATTTTAAACTGTGATTATGTACTAGCTCAATTAAGTAAGAATCAGTCATTTTTATAAAAATGGAGAAGAATTACTCGATTGCATGGAATCATCATATGCGAGCGCATCGGTCAATTCGACCGCATCCCCCGCGCCGATCTGTTAACGTTAACCAAAAATCTCTAGGATTTCTAGGGTTCCTCTGAATAAATAAAAACCAATAAAACAAATTTATTTTTGCAAATAGGCTTAAACTAAGCACTTTTACACGTCCCATTATTTTTTTTCCCTACCATTGCTTCGGGACAAGTTCGGGCTAGCGCCGAGAAGAAGCAGCGCAAGAAACTCGGTCACTATTGTCAGCCTCTTTTAAAAAGTTTTAAATATACATAACAAAATATTTAATTACAAGATAAATGCACCTGTGCGAGCAAGGCAGTATTTATATCCAAACATTTTATCATTTAGATAATCATTAACAGTTTAATACCCTTTTTTCATGAGAATCTTTTTTACATGAGCTTTAAATTTAAACATGGGCAGTTCAGCAATAGATGCTGGTAATTTATTAAAAAAGCGAATACATTTTCCCATGAATGAATTACCTACTTTATGCAGTCTGAAATCTGGAACGGCAAACTTATCCTTATTCCGGGTGTTAAAATTATTAATGTCACTTTTCTTAGGGAACTGATCCATATTTTTGCGAACGTTAATGATATTTTCGTAAATAAATTGCGAGGCTAATGTTAGTATATAAGTTTCTTTAAACAGTTGTTTTAACGAGCCACGAGGTCCAAGGTTATAAATTGCTCATGTTCTCTTTTGTAATATAAATATAGATTCGATATCTGCTGCTGAGCCCCATAATAGAATTCTATGTGACATAATGCTGTGAAAATAGCTAAAATATACCAATCTTGCCATTCCAACATCAGTCAATTGTCTTATTTTCCTCATGGGGTAAGCAGCAGAGCTAAGTCTTCCTGATAGAGCCTCAATATGAGCACCCCATTGCAAACGGGAATCCAAAGTTATTCCCAAAAAGGTAGTGGAACTAGACATATCAAGTCGTTCACCTTTTATAATTAAATGTGTTGGGACCAGTTTTACGCTGATTTCTGAAGCCAGAAGAGCCATTTGGTTTCACCCAAAACTAATACTTACCGCGAAAGTAGCACACTTCTCCTTGCAATGCACACAAGACAGATGCACGTAGGGGCGCGGGCGCGGGGGCGCCGCGTCCGACGCGGTGTCCGGCTCCTTGTCCGTATCTTCACCGCCGTCCGCTGGTTCTCCGTCAGACTCTTCTTCAGCTTCAGGCTATACAAAAGACAATGTAAGTCATTTTAGTTTAATGTACTTGGTTCATTACTGGCTAGAAAATAAGAGACATTGCCATCATTGTTATCTACCAACCTTGGGTGATTTAATTTTGACATCGTTTTTCTCTTCATTGGTTTCTTCTTTTTCATCAACATCCCAATCTTCTTCAGTTGATGAGGCATCTTCTTTAGATTTGACAGAGCTGTTTACAAAAGATTAGAGTTATTTAATAGACTAAAATAAATTACTATGAAATGCTATTTATACATTTTTTATATATTGGATATTGTAGTTGTCCTTTGCTGCCACTCTCTCAACTGAATTTAGGTTAAGTCTTTCCCTCCCCAATGCATGAAATGTGACAGACAGTATCTTATTTTGTTTTAATGTTTCTATCTTGGTCTAATCATTGTAAACATCCTTTACAAAACTGTTAATGGATGTTGATTGACATGTTTTCATGTTTTATTACAGAATGTCTCTTTTCTATATTTAAGAAGAGAAAAATTAAGGTCTATTTGGAGAGTGGCTGCACGGTATCATACCCAGTCTCAATTCTTGTATCATATAAATATGGTTTTGCAGTATTCAAATATTATATGCAGAAGCTTTGAATAATAAATGCCATCATTGTTATAAACAAACATCTTTCTAAAGTATCTTCATCAGGTACTGCATACAAACGACACAGACAATCAGTGTTACCTTTTTGTGTTTGTAATCATCAGTTACTCATCGATAAAAGATCTGTTCATTCATTTTCAATATAATAGACCACCAGTCATTTTCACATTCAGTGACCCAGATATCGTAACCTATTAAGTCTCTTAGTCAGGTTTCGAACACATCTCAATGGTTCAACTGCAATCATCAAAACAAACTAAATTTTAAGTATTATTTTCGATATTCAATTACCTTCTTCCCTTGATAGATCTGAACGCGCGGGTATAACCGAGTGTTCGGTCATGGAATCTCCTAGAGGTAAACGTGCCTCTCGAGCGCGGCGCGCCGCGGAAGGAGGCGCGCGAGCGGATCGTGCGGCCGCGGAACGAGCGCCGCGACGCGCGCGGCCGCAGCGACGAGCGCGGCGGCTCGCGCGGCGGGCCCATGCCACTTGGCTTGCGGTATGCTTCACGGTTTGGCGAACGTCTTCTATCTTCGCCGCCAAACGATCTTCTTTCACTGCCGTAATTTTCTTGTCTACCGCCGTACGATCCGCCATAATGTCCGCCGCCATCATGGCTACGTCTATCGCTCGTACCCTGTACATAATTCTCTTTGTTTCTCCCAACTGGTATGGTAAATCAATTAGCAATAAAATAAATACAATGTAATATAGTCTATCTCTCAGATTCACCATATATCAATGAAATAACTAAAATAATTCTTGTGGTTTACTCATTATAAAGTATCAATTAAACCTTGAGCATGAAAACATATTAAGCAGTGACTTCACAACAAAACCATTCGTTGGAAAATATGCACTTTTCAACAAGGTTGTTAACGATAAATAGTGTTCATTCACATGGGCCTCAATTTTTTCTAACTGTTATCATTTATACTCTGTGATATTTCTACTACATATTTCAGTGTCCATAGCTTTCAACAAATAATTCAATGCAGGATATCTATTGTTGAATTTCTTCAAAGTTTTACCCTCATTTCTCTAGGTGTGCAAGTTATTGAGAAAGACTGGCTATGGTCCTGTCAACATTTTCAATAATCATTAGCACAGGTAAATTTAACATTTTAGTTCTTTTGGATAGCTTGTAATGTGTTGTCACATAAATGTTATCATTTCATCATTTAGTTAGATTCTAAGGCCTTGGCATCTTTACAGAAAGTCATCATGTTTCTTCCTTGTGTAAATTGTCTCATCAGAGGCGGCCTTAATATATGTGAAGACATTGCAAGACTATATGATAGAAGAAGGGTTCTCTTTGTAAGTGTGATAAGATAATGAACAAAAAGAAGCTTTCTTGTTGAAGTCATTTTTTTCTCATTCTAGGATTGCATGTCTAAAGTGCATCAAGGTATCAGAGTAGAAGAATCCAGGTATGTCAATCATATTTGGACTGCAGTTAATGAGGTTCAGGTGTTCATCTGATATATCTGCTTAACCTAAGGCCGCCACTGTCAAATGATTCCTCCACACTTTTTGGCTGTTAGGGGAATTAAGCACTAAAATAAGTAAATACTAACCTCCATTCTCATTCTCTTACGCTCAGGGGATCCAGATCTTCCACCATAGTCTCGATTTGAATAACTTGCAGAGCTTTCCTAGAGAATATATTTTTTTTATGTACAACGTCAGGTTGATTTAGGCAGTTACAATTTTCAGGGCTATCCCAGAATTAATAAAGTTTTTAGAATTTCAATGCAAGATAATTAAGTTGAAAAACTAATTATAAATATTGTGCAATAATAAGATATTCTTGGTTGATTGACATTTGGCTACTAGATTTCTTTAACTTACAGATCTATAACTTTTCTTGGAATATGGTTCTTCCATCCTGTCCCGACTGCCCGTGTATCTATGTGCGCTGCTATTGTTGTAGCGAGAATCATTGTTGTATGACGCATAACCACCTCCACGGCCTCCGCGACTCTCGTAAGATCCACGATTGCTGTTTCCTCGATAAGACCCACGGTAACTGCTGCCACGGCTATAGCTGCCTCTTCCGCTATATCCTCCATAGCCCCGTCCACGAGACGACATCTGCGTAAAATGCATAAAGCTTTTAAGTTAGGAGCTATTTTTCGAATTCTTTTTTTGATAAAATACTAGTGTACGAAATGGTGATTTTCAGAAAGCCGGCGCGATAAGAAAATGGCGTCCGTCCGTCTATTCCTTCTAAAATGTCTGCACACTGCGACGTTGTTGGATGTGCGTAGGTTAGGGTAATTATGATTTAAAAAATATCTTGTAGTAAAATATAATAACAATTCCATGATAAAACATGTAATTCATACCTTCAAAAAATTAAGTTGCAAGCAAATCTAGCAACTAATATTTAAAATTGCCAAAGCACTGATCACTGATCAAATAATACTACACTGATCACTGATCAAATAAATAATACTACGTCACCAAAGAAGGAACCACTGATCAAATAAACTCACAATAAACCACAGATTAGTCAGAGTATGCAAAGAACTCTGTGGAAGTAAGCACTGATCAAATAAACTACTTAGAGTAACAAGTGATCAAGTAACCATAGAGTATATTGAATATAGGAAACACTGATCAAATAAACTATAGGAAAGAACTAAGCACAGAGCATTCTACGTAGACATTTAACCACGGACTCAGTGGAACGGAGCCTCTGCGTACTGAACCCTATGAAGATGAACTAACTACGGAAAAAACGTGTACATACCTAAACTTATTCGTAAATAAAATGGCGCCTGTCCGTAGTGCTGCCCTACGGTAAATCGATATATTTATAGATGGAGTTATTTTTACAGTGTATCTGGGTTTCGATAGGTAATAAAAGAGCTTTTAATTTATCGCATTTTCTTGCTCTTGAAACGGCACAAGGATTTAATATTATTATTTTTTGGTAAAGTCTGCAAAAAAGTTTTTATTTCTATGGAGGTGGAGTTCGTAAACATTAAAGAAAAAGATTAATTTGAATAATATCGCCTAACAAGTATCAAGAATCTTTAGACTCGACGGGCGTCTTTTTTTCCTTTTGAATTTTATTTTTAATATTTAAGGGATTGCGTTCAGGAGGGTAGTGTTTGTGTAGATAACTATTATTTGTGTACATATATTTATTGTTTAGTAGTGTTTATTTGCTGAAAAGTAGGTGAGTTGCACAGTTTTCTTTTGAAAATGAATGATCCTCCCGATGATCCGGGAGGGTCATCTCCTCCACTTTTATCTGACGAACTTGCCGATCTTCCTGATGTTAACCTTTCTCCACCTCCGGCAGGATACTTTGTAACTGTTACGAACGATTCTGACACCGATATTTCAACTTCAGCTACAGAACATGAGCATATTATTAAACGAAAGCGTAAAAACTTAGGCCAAGTAAACCGAGAATCTGTACCGCGCCAGAATGATTTGCCTGCTGTAGTTCCACATGCAGTTGCCAATAGTCAACTAGACTTGCCGAATAATAACACACCTATAGGGCGTAAAACTTACAATGACTCGGATATTGCTCCATATGTTGTTCATGTGCAAAAAGTCTTAGCCTCTCCTAATGACGGAGCCACTTTGCACCCGATTGAGGTTGGGAAATTCTTAAAAAAGTATTCCTTCAAAAATATAATTGATGGCAGTGTTAAAAGTATTGGCCGTAATAAAATATCAGTATCATTCTCGAAGTTCTCTGATGCTAACTTCTTTATGGGCCATTATAGCTTGGAATCTAACAAATTGAAAGCCTTTGTACCTACATTCAATGTTACCAGAATGGGACTTGTTCGTGGTGTTCCTGCGGATTGGTCACCTGATGAAGTTAAAGCTAACATGTCTGTACCAATTGGATGTGGAGAAATAATGAAAGTAAGACGCCTTAATTTCAAAACTTTTATTGATGGTTCTGCATCTTGGAAGCCATCCCAAACAGTAGTTATCACATTTGATGGACAAACTTTGCCCAAACGAGTCTTCATTTGTTACAATGCTTTACCAGTAGATTTGTACATTTTCCCTACAATTCAGTGTTTTAACTGCTGCCGGTTTGGCCATACCAAAACACAATGCAGATCAAAGCCCCGCTGCTTTAAGTGTGGACAGAGCCATTTTGGAAATTCTTGTGCTATTGATGATCATCATGCCTCTTGTTGTTTGTGTTCTGGTTCACATTTTGCAACCAGTAAGTCTTGTCCAGAATTCATGCGCCAAAAAAATATTAAGACTTATATGGCTGAAAATTCAATTTCTTATGTAGAAGCTTCCAAACTTCACCCTCCTGCTTCCAAGTCATATGCTGATATTTTGTCCTCCAGCCCTGAAAATGTAAGTCAAGTGATCAGTCCTCGGGATACTTCTGCTAAAATTAAAACTTCCAAGACAACAAATTCTTATAAAAAAACAGTTCTTTTGACCCCTCGCCCTTCACCATCGTTTTCTAAGGGCTATGACAAAAAAGCTCATAGTGATCTAATTAAGGATTATTCCTTCCCCTCCCCAAGGGATGGTTGCGCCATTATGAGCCAGCCCCAAGATCAGCAAAAATCGAATCTTACAGACCTTATTGTAGTCCTAATTAATTTAGTTTCCCAATTTAATTCAAACTCACCGTCCAACGCTGCCCCCATAATAGAAAGTTGCATTCGATTCCTCCAAGATGGATTTACACGCCAAAGTAATTCAATGGAATTGCCAGAGTATTTTAAGCAAAAAGAGTGATTTTTATTATTTAATTAATATGTATGAGCCATTTGTTTTTGCTCTGTCAGAAACGTGGCTCAAACCTAATATTAAGTTTAAAGTAAGTGGTTTTAATTCTATTAGGGAAGATAGACTGGATGGATATGGCGGGGTTGCCATATTTATTAACAAGTCTATTACTTTTTCCCCAATTGCAATACCCAATCATAGTAATGATTTTTCTATAACTGCTGTCAGTGTTTACAATATTTGCCTAGTCTCTTTGTATATTCCTTATCTCTCTTTCTCAATTTTTAATGAAATCAGTCAAATAATTACCACACTCCCTAAACCTTTGTTGATTCTAGGTGATTTTAATTCTCATCACTTTGCATGGGGTAGTGGTAAATCCAATGCTGCAGGAGAAATGTTAATTGATATCATAGATAGGCATAATTTATGTACTTTAAACTCTGGTTCACCAACACGCCGCACAGCTCCAGGCCAAAATAAAAGTGCTGTTGATCTCTCTATTTGTTCTCCAAATTTAGCATCATCACTAACTTGGCTAACTCTTTCCTCAACATTTGGCAGTGATCATTTTCCCATCTTGATTTCTTTCCCATTTAATAATCCTTCTATTCCAAAATATGTTCCACAGCTGAAACATAGGCTCCCAGATAGAAACAATAGTTCCTGGAATACTTTTAGGGAAAGTGTAGAGCAACAACTTTCTTCTCTTCCGAGTATTTCCCCTGGCAATGAAACAATTTGTGCCGATTCCTTGGCTAGTTTATTGATAGAATCTGCAAATAAAGCTTTTCCATTAAAAAACTCCAGTCATAAAATTCCCTCTCCACCTTGGTGGGATAAAGAATGCACTAAGGCTATTAAAAAACGTAAAGCAGCCGAACGAAAATATAAATATTGTATATCAAATGCGAATTTTATAGAACTTAACAACATCAGCGCTGCAACTCGCAAACTTTTTAAAAAGAAAAAGTTTGAGAGCTGGAGGAAGTTTTGTGCATCAATCTCACCTAATACTCCATCCACCATAGTTTGGCAAAATATCCGTCGATTTAAATCAGCAATGGCTGACTCTTCTCGTCCTTCTATTCCTTTAGATATTGCCGATGAATTTTTAGATAAACTGGCCCCTCCGTGGGTTCCACAGAAGTTAGATTTTAATATTCCAGTTCCCATTGTCACAGGTTCCTGTTTTGATTCCCCGTTTTCACTTTTTGAACTAAAAGGAATCATTCGAAATCTCTCTGATTCTTCGCCAGGTAAAGATGGGATCCCATACTCCTTTTTCTTTGATCTTAATGATCAGGTTCTTAGTTTTTATTTAGAGTTAATTAATTCTATTATGAACTCTGGAAATGTTCCACCATCTTGGAAGTCACAAATTGTGTTGCCAGTTCCTAAACCAAATAAATCTCCATCTGACTCCTCCTCATACCGACCAATAGTCCTTTCCTCCGTTTTGATCAAATTAGCTGAACATTTGATAAAAAACCGCCTTGAGTGGTTTCTCGAAAGTAATAACTTGCTAGCAGACAGCCAGTTCGGATTTAGGAAAGGAAAAGGAACAGGTGATAATATTAGTTTACTGATTTCTGATATCAGGATCGCTTTTTCTGATAATGTTTCAGTCGTAGCAGCTTTCTTAGACATAAATTCAGCATACGACAACGTTTTAATTTCTGTTTTACTACACAAACTGTACTCTTTAAATACTCCTGTACGTATTTGTAATTTTATTAAAAACATCTTATCCGAAAGATTTATTGAGTTATCTCAAGGTGCTTCATCATACAAACGCACATCTTGGAAAGGCCTTCCTCAAGGTTCAGTTCTCAGTCCCTTGTTATACAACGTCTATACTTATGATTTAGCATTATCATTTGATAATAATACAAACATTTTGCAATATGCTGATGACTTAGTGTTGTATAATGTTAACAAATCCATACTTGCAGCTGCCAACTCATTAACTTCCTCATTGTCAGATTTGAAATTCTGGATGGATCAAAATGGTCTTGAACTATCTGCTTCCAAAAGTGCAGTTGTTATATTTTCTAGAGTAAGAAATCCTCCTCTAGTTCAAGTTTTGTATGATCAAGTTTCCATTCCGATTAAAACCCATCACAAATTTTTGGGAGTTATACTTGACTCTAAACTTTCAGGCAGTCCTCACTGTAAATACGTCGTAGAGAAATGTGAAAGGATACTTAATTTACTTAGATGTTTATCGGGAGTATGGTGGGGTGCTCACCCCTTTTCAATGAAGCTTGTGTACAATGCTCTCATCAGGAGTGTTTTAGATTACGGAACTTTCTTGCTTGAGCCAGGTAATTTAACAGCCTTCAAAAAACTGGATTTAATTCAATCAAAAGCTCTTAGAATCGTAACAGGTGCAATGAGATCTAGCCCTGTTAATGCACTTCAGGTAGAGTGCTGCTCCTCTCAGACTTAGGCGTCAGTTCCTATCTGACAAATTCCTTTTTCGCTTATTCCATTTTTCAAACCATCCAATTTTCCCAAAACTGCAGTGCTTATTGCAAAAAGTTTCCACATCAGCTTACTGGAGGCATAAGTCTGAACCTAACATTTTAATCAGCTACAGAAAGTTAACGTCTTTGTCATCTCCTACTCACCGTTCAAATCACTTACCTTTGTTTCACTGCAGCCTCGATTCTCTAATATTTCCCATAAATATTCGGCCACTTTCTATTGATAAACAAGATCCGAATATTCAGTCAAAATTTATTGAAATACTAAATTCTGAGTTTGATGGCTTTCACTATATCTATACTGATGCTTCCAAACATTCTCCTAATGAAGCCACTGGTGTGGGTGTGTATCACACTCAGTATGATATTGTGCAAAAAATTAAGTTACCCCCAGAAACGTCTGTCTTCACAGGTGAATGCTATGGCCTTTTAAAAGCCATAGAATACATAAAATTAATGCATCTTAATCATACAGTCATATTTACCGATAGTATGAGTGCCCTCTTAGCTCTAAGCAAGTTTCCATTTAAATTTAAAACACAATTTCCAGTTATATATGACATCAGAAAGGCTTATCATGACTGCGTTTTACGAGGATTTAATGCTTGTTTTTCCTGGATTCCGGGACATTCTGGCATCAAGGGTAACGAAGTGGCTGACCGGATAGCAAACGAGGCAATACTTTCTGGAGACATGTTTCCTTATAAAAACTACTGCCACGACCTCTTATCACTACCTAAGACTTCATTACTTGACTCTTGGCAATCGGAGTGGGAAAACAGCAGCCAACTCAAAGGTAAATATTTTGCCCAAATTCAACCGCGAATTTCAGTAAGACCTTGGTTTTTCAAGGCGAAGTTTGGCAAGTTAGTGACTTCTATTTTAACTCGTTTAAGATTGGGCCATACATGTTCCACAGCTCACCTTGCCAGGCTTCGTCTTATTGAAGACGATATTTGTGAGTGCGGCACTGACATTGGTGATATAAATCACATTATTTTAGCCTGTCCGAAATATGACCGTTCCATGTTTTATGCTGAACTTGTTTCCCTTAGAATTCCCTTTCCTACATCCACTATTTCATTGCTTTGTACAAATGACCCTGCTGTATATAACTGTTTAGCTGCATTTATTATCTTAAATAATATAAAACTATAATCCTATACATTGTTATACATTTACATTATTTTTAACATATTAATTTTATTTTCATGTAATAGAAGTTATTCTACCTTTCCCTAGTCTCCTGATCCTTGTAACTCCTTTTTTTCCAAATTCCGATCTTAGGCCTTTTAATTTTCCCTGATTCCCCGTTTTTTACTCGACACTGGTAGAGGGCAATCCGCCCGTATCCATAAAGACAGTGCTGTCATGTCATCACTGTCAAATAAATATAAACAAGTATCAATATAAAAATAATTTATCTGTCATAGCCAAAAAAATAAGTTGCAAGAAATCTCGCTAGAAAATATCTAAAGCAAATAAATAAATGAATATTGGACAACATCACAAACATTGCTATCCTACGGTAAGTAACTAAAGCACTTGTGTTATAGAAATCAGAAACAACGACGCGACGGTACACACCACTTTAAAAAAATCCTTATATGACGACCAAGCCTGTATGTATATGGCATCACCATCTCTGAGGTTCCCCTGTCGGTTCAATGTAGGAAACGAACTTTTCTTTATTGCCTCGGGTCTGGGTAATGTGGCACTGTCGTTGTTTCTGTAACACAAGTGCTTTAGCTACTTACCATAGGATCAGAGCAATAGGTTAGTTGTCCTAAATAACGTAATACTTTTTGAGATTAATCTACAAAATGATATTAAAATTACTATTTTGGTAGCGCCCAAGGTTGTATCCAAACAAACAACGTCATATTCAATCAAATAACGTATGAGACTTCTGAAGTATGGCACAAAAAATAGTAATTGTGGTATAGTTTATAGAGTATCTCAAAATGAAGAAAACAAATGGTAATTAAAAAAACAACAAAGATTGGCATGATACATATTTGTAAATAGCACACATTATAAAATAAATCACAGAGGGCATTCTGGCCAGGCACCTTAAAATAAGAAAACAAATCCGATACGAAGAAATGTCTCTCAAAGATATATTTATGTATATTGGCAATAAAATAGTAAACAGTTTGAATCGAGACCTTCTGTAAGACAGACAAAGGATTCAATCAGCCTCATTTATTAACAATATAAATAACAACTATATCACGCTATAGAAAGGCTATGCTTGGGGTTGCTTCGCGAAATCAACTCGGAAATAAGGAGATCCGGGAACGAACAAAAGTAGGTGACATAATCCGAGTATCCGACGGAATAGCAGGCGAAGGTAGGCGGGGCACATAGCACGTAGAAGTGACAGCCGATGGGGCAGAAAGGTTCTGAAATGGTTGCATCCAGTCGCATTTTTCTTTTACTGTAATCTTAAGGCAACATAAAACAAAAAAAAAACGGCTTAATATAATTACTTTACAATTCACACTTGAAAATACAGATATGAAAAATGCTTTGAAGGGCAACTCTATCGACAAACAAACAGTTTTTTAGTTCCTTGAAATAGACTATCAGAACTCACAAAAATATAACTGTTTTGCATTACAACAAAACAATTATTATGTGTCGGATAAAACACAGTGTTGGGTGAAGAAGCAGTCGTAGATCTTTGCCTAATTTTGTATATTGAATAGAAAACTTACCGTATGTCCTTGATTAGGTGTAGGTTTACCTTACTTGACACCAGAGGGTGCCACTTTGTATGCAGGTATGACGAGTAGAAAACTGCCAAACTCAATAGTCTTTCACCAGCAAGGTCTTGCTGCAACACTGTGTTTTATCCGAAACATAATAATTGTTTTGTTGTAATGCAAAACAGTTATATTTTGTGCCTTTCTAAAACACAGTGTTGGGTGAAGACCTGTTTGTTATCTGCTGGTGTCAAGGACAACGCTATTGATGAGATGAAAACTATAATAATTAATCACATTATTGTAGTAAAAACAAATTAAGTAACATTATTTATAGAAACTTTGTCTCTAACTGTATATCACAATATTTAACAAAAATCACAGCTGTCATTGAGATCAATGAAATAATAGTAAAACAAAAGAATTAACTTTCTCTAAATCTAATCAACAATAAGTTAGAGAAAATTATGAAACTTAATAGTTAATATTAAATTTGACTCCTTTTATTATAAATTAAATAATCGTAAAAATAATAAAACAAATATTTAGTCTTTTAACTAATCACTTTTAGAATTATTATATGATAAATCAGCACAAGAATTATTAATGTGTGAATTATCTTGAACTCCATGATAATAAATAGTTTTAAAAGTTTCGTCTTCTCTGATCTGCTCTCTCTAGGATCTCTACTACTGGTCTATTTTATAACCCGATCAAACCGATCCACGGTTGGAGGAGCATCAATTTCAACTGCTTTGATCCAATTTCCTATATTTATTTTAGAAACTGTATTAACAATGCCAGTAGAAGCTGGTCTAACAATACCAATAGATGCTGGTCTAACAATACCAGTAACAAATGTAAACAGACTTTCGATCTCTGTCTGAGATTGTCTCACCATGAAGTTCTGAATGAGTTCCTGAATATGGCTTACAGGGCATAAGATCCTCCAGATGTTTAATCAACAGCCAACCCGATTGCCTGTGATTGGAAGAGTATGTTTTTGGATTAAAATGTTATGTTATATTATAATGTCATTCTAAAAGTCTAAGCTGCCTTCAGATTATTCCAAAAGAACAATCAGGGCATAGCAATCTTTGCGATAAGTCAAATAATGTGACCCCTTCCAGAACTGATTTGTAGCCAGTAAATAAAATCTCAATTTCAAAAACAGAAGGCCTTTGTATATTTGGCTGGGCGAGAGAAATAGCCTTTAGAATTTGGTAACCAAAGGAGTAAGCAATCTTTTCTTTCAAAGTAGTAGAGAAGGTAGACACTGCTGACTTATGTCAAGTATATATATATATATATATATATATATATATATATATATATATATATATATATATTTTTAAACATGTTTATCTTCAAGAAAATTTTGCTATGAATCTAGCAACCAGAAGGAGTGTCAGGATTAATCTTGTGCGACTTGCATCAAGAAAAACCATTGGGGCTTTATAAGTGGATAAGGTAGATTTCCGCAAACTACGTTTTAATAACTCTAGCCACTCTGAAGCCTAGTGGTTTTTATTTCCTCTCCCCAACCCCTAATTCTCCTCGCTAGGAGCAAAAGCCTGTCTACTTGTGGGGGGCTCTGACCCGTTGTCTGATCTACTAAGGTCTTCCGCAGACCCTCTATCGGCAGTGGGTCTTTTAGATCTCTATTCCGGAGAGCTAGGAGCCAAAAGCATAGAAGCCCTAAGGGTGCTATTAGGATAAATATCCCTTTGACTACATTCAGGTGTGCCAGAACCTGTGGGATCAGGTTGGGGGGTAGGAAGACCCGTCCCAACTGACAGTCCAAAGGACGACTGGAGTCGTCCTAAAAAATTGCAGACCCATCTGTCGAGTCCAGAGTGACGTAGCTCGACGGCTGTGGCCTCTGACGCAAACAAGTCTTAAGTCTGCAAAACACCCCATACTCTGAATATAGCCTCCGTGGCCTGGGGCACCCGAACCTACTCGGGAACTGCTCGACCTCTAAAAAGATGGTCTGATTTCGGTAGATTTAAGTCTGGAAGCACCCCATACTCTGAATATAGCCTCCGTGGCCTGGGGCACCCGAAGCCACTCGGGAACTGCTCGACCTCTAAAAAGGTGGTCTGCTTTCGGTAGATATCTCGCCGTAAGAATTATTTCAAGCTGGTCTGTTAACTGTAGCAGTTTGGTGGTCAGATTCAGAAGAGTCAATGAGGAAGTACCTCCCTCGTACGCTACTAGCGTCCTGTTGACTGATTGGATCAGAATGTGGGCTGCTAACAGGTCAGTACATCTTTTGGTCTAAGACTGTACTGTACACGGCATACATCTCCTTGAGGTTGGAGTGCCATTTGCTTTGACTGGGCGTCCCTAATAGGTACTACCCGTTTAGTTGAGCGCCCCACCCTGCATCCGCTGCATCGGTGGACAGAAAGTGTGTGACTTTGTTTTGGCGTTAAGGTCTGGTAGCACAGTCTACTGATCTGCACCGCTATTTTAGGTCCTGGTGCAACTGCTAGAGGCAGAACTTTTCACTCTCTCCAATGGCTTTTGTGAAATCGTCTCGGAAACATTGCATCCTGCAACAGTGAAGCCGTCCTCCGCGAACGGTCATTGTTGCAAAATTTTGGAATAATAAGAACTCCAATATCTAGCCAACCAAACTAAGCAAATAACCTCAAAGACTCTGGGCCTTCCTCACTGTAGTCATTGTGTTTCTGAGAGTATTCCACATTAAGCCTAAATATTCCAGTTCCTGTGTTGTAGGTTCTACAACACACTTTGGGTAGGTAGGTAGTTTAAATGAAATCCCAAAGTCTCTAGCAATCTCAGCGTCTCCGCAACCTGAGAGTCTAGAACTGACCGTTCCTGATGTGCCAGTAAGTAAGTGCCAAATAAAATGAGCATTCAAATACCCTTGGCACATAGGGTTTCCGCAACCCAATTTGACACTGCTGACAAAGTTAGTTGTGCCAAAAAGAGACCAAATGGTAGTCTTTACTGGCCGTTAGTTGTAATATCTCTTGGTCGTAAATGACTCTGAGAAACCTTCTGTGAGCCTTTGCTAAGGGCAGGTCAAAATAGGCATTATGAAGGTAAATCTTACTAACCAGTCCTGGTCCTGCAAGAAGTCTACAACATCTAAATCAAATCAATTTGGAAAACCAGATGAGTGTTTTGTGGCTTCAAGTGTATTGAGATTACAAAGGTTGAATATTGGTCTTATTCTAATTTGAAAACAGGGTGAAACTTTGTTAAAACATTTTTTGCTTTGATAAGAAACTGCAATGGGGGTTTTATTTTGAATGGAATTTGAAATTATTTCCAGAATGAATTGGTTCACACCCATGATTTGTCTACATGGCTTCTGAGACACCTCCCATTGAAGTTTCTTTACTGACCGCCCGGCCAATTCTCTTTAGAATTGGTATTGTGTCAAGTTATAGTTTTTATGAAGGGGGAGGGCCCCTTAGGAACAAACTTAGATTTTTATCCTAATCTTGAAATTATGTGTAAGGTAGTTTATTGTGTCTCATAAAAGAAGTAGGTCCAGTAGCTTGGTGAGGACCAGAAACAGGACTGCAACCCACCTAAAGAAAAAATGAGTCATTGCAGGGCTCCTCGGCCATACAAATATTCTGAGCTCGGAGGATATTCTGCAAGGTTGTCCGTAGTGTTACCTATATTTTTTTTAATATGTGATCACATCTTAGTGAGATGGTCTCTGCACTCTTACCACATATCATTTGCAAATTTACTTCAATATTTTTGAAAGTAGGAGAATCAGGGCCTCACATGGTTGAAAATTTGTCAGATGAATTGTTTACATTTAAGTTAGTTGGGTTTTGTGCAGCCCAAACTAAAATTTCCTACAAGGATTCTTGAATCAAGTGTTTTTGCTCTAAATCACTATTAAACAGACCTTGGTTATATTAAAATAGGATTGACTCATAGTTTAATTTTAAGTCTGTTAATGTTAACCCAGGCAAAGCAAATTTAATGTGCTTGTTAAGCTTTCTTAAAGAGAATACCCTTCCAGGCATGCGAATCGAATTTTTTGCATCTTTAAGTTCCCTAAGTCGCTCTGGGTTTGCAGGACAATTTTGCTACCGTCAAGATTGATTCTAACCTCACCTAGTGAAAAATTCGATTGAGTTGAGGTAGTAGTCATAACTAAGGGTACTTTGCGGTTCGACACCGCATTGTGAATTATGTAGACAATGTAATTGTTGCCAAGATGTAGAAGGCAAATCCTGTGCATTAAAATTTGAAAAATAATCCATCTGAGTAATTAAAGTATCGACTCGTGGATCGTAGTAGTTGCGAGATTGTGTAGATGATCTCGATTTAAGGTACTCACGTCTTTTATTAGAAGGTGGAGGCAAATCTTTCATCTTCCGAGCACGGACGTAAAAAAAATACGGACGTAACCTCGTCTAACCATAAGTGAAGCATAATAATGGCCGCCCGTTTAGGCTGTGTGCGTGATTTAAGGGTTGCTATATAAACCATCAATTTCCCTGCTGTTTGGTGGTACCAATGGATCTCAGTTAACTTATGTAATTTACATATATTTTTTAACAGAAATTTAAACGGTTGATCTATTTTGGTCTACCAAACATATTTTTTATGATCACTGTGATATTGAAGATAAATAACACTTGAAAAAAATCATCGACCTCAGGTGGGACTCGAACCCACGTCCCATCGCATACCGGGCGAGTGCTTTGACCACTAAGCTACCGAGGACGTCACGTGACAAGATGAAATTCCTCAAGTGTTTTTTCTCGCTGTCAAAGCCAGCGTATTCTGATCAATGTTGTAGCTATATGTATAGCTGAGTAGTATACTACCCGTCAACACCCTATAGAAATATTTTTACAAATATTTGACTATTGGTTAAGATCAGAAATGCTTAAACATTGTAAATTTTTGTTTTTAGCAATTCCATGCAAGGTTTTATTGAAGATAAATAACACTTGAAAAAAATCATCGACCTCAGGTGGGACTCGAACCCACGTCCCATCGCATACCGGGCGAGTGCTTTGACCACTAAGCTACCGAGGACGTCACGTGACAAGATGAAATTCCTCAAGTGTTTTTTCTCGCTGTCAAAGCATGTTTAAGCATTTCTGATCTTAACCAATAGTCAAATATTTGTAAAAATATTTCTATAGGGTGTTGACGGGTAGTATACTACTCAGCTATACATATAGCTACAACATTGATCAGAATACGCTGGCTTTGACAGCGAGAAAAAACACTTGAGGAATTTCATCTTGTCACGTGACGTCCTCGGTAGCTTAGTGGTCAAAGCACTCGCCCGGTATGCGATGGGACGTGGGTTCGAGTCCCACCTGAGGTCGATGATTTTTTTCAAGTGTTATTTATCTTCAATAAAACCTTGCATGGAATTGCTAAAAACAAAAATTTACATCACTGTGATAGAAAATAAAACACATGTTACGTATGAAGAAATATATTTTTACACATGACAATAATAGTGATAAGGCTATGACTATCTATAAAATATACTCCTGAATAACAAAAATTTTGAAAACCCCACGACGCTTAATACGTAATTGAAAAAGGATAATTTTGCGTCGGGGTTAAAAATCAAAAATACGTTTACATCATATATCATAATGGTATAATAATAATGTTAAGTACGTATATTATTATTATAACTAATAAAGATGCCCTAAAATCCTTTATGTTGGGTCAACTTTTTGTACACTTGTCTTTTGTTGTCTAATGTACGGGAAATACTTTCTATTTTAGAAATATGATGGAACCGAACGTTCAAATACTTTTGAATAATGCATTTCATTAAACTTATTCTATGATCCGCTCCTGTTATGGCGTGAATATTTTCTATATTTAAAAAAGTTGTTCTGTTGTCAATGAACATTTCCAAAATTTTTGTCATTAGATACATATGTTGCTTATTACTATATATTTGTATTTTTTCTTTAGCCAACTTTCTAATAACAATTTCACAAACACAACATATATCAAATAAGTCTTTAGATGGGAACCTCAATCCTCCTGTTTTTCTTTAAAATCAATTAATGGAAATCCAAAATTTCGGTGGTAAATATGTTGCATTGTTAGCAATAAATGTTAAATAGATAGGTACATTGTCCAAAAATATCAATACCTGCAATATAGGTGAAAAATAGCTTTGTTTTTGTGTTTCTGTAGAGTTTAAAAGTAACTGCAAGTAATAAAATAAATAAGAATAGAAGCCGCTCATTAAATATTAAATTCATTACAAATAATTCAAATACAATAAAACTTACTCTTTTTGGAATGGCATACGAAACCAAACAACGTAGCCCCTTAGCTGTAGTTATAAAATCTATGTCATCAAAATGTGAACTGCACACGGTACTGGCAGGTGATGGGTTCCAACTGCTTTCTCCTCTGCAGTTTCGAATAATTAAAATCCAGTCATCTCTACGATTTTTGTCTCTAGGAAACCTATGAAAACGACGTAAGAGATATTTTATATTAAAAGTATGACTGACAAAATCTGATTTCAGAGTCACATACATAGTTATTTGCATACAAATATAGATTTTCCCACCTTTTGGGGTAATTTTCCCGTAAATAAAGTGACAACACTGTTGAATTTTACCTCTAGAATTCTCGGCAAAGTCTTTAAAACATAAATAATTTTTTTTATCACGAATCGTATTAACTTACGTATGATAGGTGATTCCATGTGACTTTTTACTTTTGCTCGTGTAGTTTTGGCATGATTTAACAATACAAGACGGCATTTTTGATAAATAAATCGTTGACGCAACGAACGCATTTACTATGTGTCACTGGCGCTGTCACTCGGGGCGAAATGGCGGCGGGTTGGCGTACCTAGTGTATATGTGTGAGTGTAGATCATGTACAACGAACGAAATTAGCGTACCTTGCATGCTTCACATTTTTTTAATGTGATGTTACGTCCGTATTTTTTTTACGTCCGTGCTTCCGAGGATGAAGATATGGATTCCGAATCCAAGTGAGCCGAAGCCCGTATCCCGTCCGGGGCGACAGACTCAGACCTCGCACTGTCACCAACCTTCTTCATTGCACTCCAATCACTATAGATAACTGTGTTTTATCACTTAAATCACTGTTTTATAACTTATGAAAATTTTTTGCTGTTTACGCGGCAAAAATCACAACGCTATTGAGTTTGGCAGTTTTCAACTCGTCATACCTGCATACAAAGTGGCGCCCTCTGGTGTCAAGTAAGGTAAACCTACACCTAATCAAGGACATGAAGTTTTCTATTCAAAATACAAAATTAGGCAAAGATCTACGACTGCTTCTTCACCCAACACTGTGTTTTAGAAAGGCACATAATAAGTAGTTTAAGCTACATAAGTAAACAATTCATAGGAAAGCCAAAAGTTATGTCACTTCTTGTATTTTTGTTATTTTTGCAAAAGAAATAGTACATATCGGTGTTATGTTTGTTTGGACGATTTTCGCTTTTTTTGATGCCACAACCCACCACACTGCAATTAGGCATGTTGCTTGTTGCTTTTTATAACTTAATTATAGCATAATTCACATGAAAGTCCCAAATTAAAAGAGTTATATCACAAAGCACTATTAAAACCATTAAAACCAATTTATTTTAGTAAATAGGCTTAAACTAAGCGCTTTTACACGTCCCAATATTTTTTTTCCCTACCACTACTTCGGGACAATTTTGGGCTAGCGCCGAGAAGAAGTAGCGCAAGAAACTCGGTCACTATTGTCAGCCTCTTTTTAAATAGTATATATTTTACATTACAAGATAAATGTACCTGTGCGAGCATCGCAGTATTTATTTCCAAATATTTTTATCATTTATATAATCATTACCGTATAATATCCTTTTTTCATTAAAGTTGTTTTAATATGCGATTTAAATTTTAACAGGGGCAGTTCTACGATAGACGCTGGTAATTTATTAAAAAAGCGAATACATTTTCCCATAAACGAATTACCCACTTTATGCAGTCTGAAATTGGGAACGGCAAGCTTATTCTTATTCCGGGTGTTGAGATTATGAATGTCACTTTTCTTAAGGAATAAGGACAGGTTTTTGCGTATTCGTTTCTAACCACGCGACTTCAATAAATATCGTCAAAACTGAGCTTCGCGGAGTGTGTTATGCTTCTTCAACTGAAGCTGACAGCCCGCTGAAGTTCTGGCCGGAATCGTCCGAGATGGCGAGTAAACGCAATGTCAATGTGTGCGTTAACGAAAAGACGCTTATTTTCCAGTGGACTATCTGTCTAGCGCGCCGCGCCGCTATACGTAATTTGTGGTGCCACCTTTGGACATTAGGTTACTAGAAATATACTTTGGTGTATTTATTTATTTAAACTTTATTGCACAGATTTGAAAAAAATCATACAATAGGTGGACTTAATGCCATGAGGCATTCTCCAATGTATGTGTATGTAGCCACTGATCAAATAAACTATATGTAGTAAGCAAGCTAAACCAAATACAATCTCTTTGCTTAAAGCATTTGAATGCTCTAAGTATCTTTGAGCTAAAAGGGACAATAGCAAGCACATTCCGTATTTTATTTGATCAGTGGCAAGGTGGCAACTGGCACATAATTTGACGACCACGATATTTGACGACCTCCGTAGCCGAGAGGCGAACGCGCGAGACTGTGTATGGTGCGCCGCCATCTCTGAGGTTCCGGGTTCGATCACCGGTCGGGCCAATGTACAAAACGAACTATTCTATATTGTGTCTGTCGGGTCTGGGTGTTGTGGTACTTGTGGTACCGTCGTTGTTTCTGATTTCTATAACACAAGTGCTTTAGCTACTTTACTTAGGATCAGAGCAATGTATGTGATGTTGGTCAATATTTATTTATTTATAGAGTAAGTATGATGCGTGCTCCTTGCGCGCTCCACAAGACCGCGAAGGTCCACGAACGCGAAGTGTGGAGCCGACTCGCATATTCTTCGCTGCTTCGCGCATTGTTCCCCGATTTTTGTTGGTTTTTTTTCCCGCGTCAAAGGAGCCGCGAACCGCGAGGCCACGGGCGAAAGTGCATTGATTCCACATTCGCACTCCACGAAGCTAAGTTTACATTTTTTATTCTCTCTGACTAATCTGTGATTATCTGTGAGAGAGTGAGTGACAAGGACATACTCTAACTAATCTGTGGAGTGACTTCTGCCACAGAGCACAATTGCTGCCATGACCATAAAATAGAAATTGAATAATTACTGGGTAAAAATAAATTATAAATCTTTTACAAAACATGCAAAAATTATATTGATTACAGTTGGTTTCTACTATTACAGAAAATACAACTGTGGTTTTTGAAAAGAAGAAAGTGCATTTTACCTAATTATGGCATTGAGTTCAATACACATAACATGTTATATATCAATGAATTATGGTAAGTAAATTTACTTTTAGAAATTGGATCTATGTTTCATTGTTTAACAAAGTAATAACAAGTTTACAAGCTTTGTTTATTCATAAACACACTATTATAGGGAAATTACGATGTTTACTTTGTACCACAAGATTGGACTACTTGTAGAAGGTTTGTAGTTACTAACATAAATGTTTGGCTAAAAAACAGTAGAAGGATTAGAAATAGTTTAGAGGTTGACAAGCGGGGGCAATAACTTGGGTCCTAACTTGTGCATGGGACTTATAAAGCCCTTGCACAATCCAAGCAGAATATTAATTACATACCTACAAATTTTTATTTGAATTTTGAACTTTACCAAAACCCACAACCTGCATGTGCAAGTGTGAGCAATGAGCATGTAATTTTAACTCGCACACTGGCTTGGCTTTTACCATTAAATAAACTTACACCATGTCTCGTAATTAAGGATAACTTTGTAAACACATATTCTATATGAGTACAATACATAAATACAAATCAAATCGAATCAAAATCAAATTTTGCCTTTAAATAGGGTGTTTACATAAAATTGTTGTTGGTTAAATAACAGTAAGGTTCTTATGCATATTTAGTTATGCAGATACATAACATGCAAATAATTAGTATACTTAAAATGTGCTATTATTACAATTTAAATTGTTTCATAATTATTATTATTAAACTCATTATCATTAATTTTATACATATATTTGTCTTACACCCAGTTGCAGAAACGCACTTAAATTTTTAAAGCGACCTTAAACATTAATGCATCTTTAAAATGTTGCACAAAAAGCATTAGACGCAAATTTTAATGCTCCTTTAAATAAATAATAAATAAATAAATATTGGACAACATCACATACATTGCTCTGATCCTACGGTAATTAGCTAAAGCACTTGTGTTATAGAAATCAGAAACAACGACGGTACCACAACACCCAGACCCGAGCCAATATAGAAAAGTTCGTTTTCTACATTGACCCGACTGGGGATCGAACCCGGAACCTCAGAGATGCGCCATTTAAAGTCCGGAGTGCTCGCTACGGAGGTCGTCCTTTATCTTTAAAGAACCGATCGTCAAATGCATATTTTTGCATTGCACAAAACCTCATTAGCGCTAAAGGGGCATTAGTTTGACTGTTCGAGGTTATAATTTTTAATGCCTGCTCAAACATCCATTAAACTTGTCATTAGCTGTGCAATCCCTAATATTTCGTTTTTTTAGTGGATTTCAGTGTGATAGTATATGTAAATAATGTCTCTCGAAGCCTTTCGTCGTTATTGGGTCCCGAGTTTCCCTTTCTGCATCCTCATAAATCAGAATTCAGAAAAAAAAAAGAAAATTAAATAAGAAATCTCCACTGATATGTATGTAGTAGGCTGGCGAAACTGTACAGGATCATGTGAATATATAATGGGTACCAGTTGGCACTAACGCGAAGTCCTTGGTCTTGTTCGTTCAGGAGCCAGAGCATTTTTCCGTTTTTTAGGAAATAAAAGAATTGCATCTGAACCATGCTAGTCATGTTAATGAAAATTCCGGCACAAATAGGCACAAATGTACCGAATCTGTATACAAAAAATCATGAATGTGCGTTCAACCGTTTCCGATATACAGCAATCACCAAAACGTTCGCCCAGCAAAAAACTAAATAACTCTGATCTTAAGAAGCACAAATCTGGCTTTCACGGCACATTTATGATCGTATATAAGCTATCTTTTTGCATATTTAATATACAGCTAGCCCATTAATTAAAAAAAAAATTGCTGGGCTAACATTCGTGCAGCAGAATCCGTTTTTCTTAAATTAATCTGAAGCTGTTGGACCCACAAATATAAAATTTCGGGCACATTTACACGATATAAGGCACTAATTATCTGCATCATCCAATCCTTAAAAAAGGCGAAACTTTTTGCTGCGCGAACGCACACCCTTTTTCCATAAGGATTTTTTAAATGTGGTTTTTGAACTCATAAACATGTAAGTCAACAAGAGTTTGTGGTACTTTATTGAAGATTTTTATACATTTCCCCAAAAATGAATTACTCACTTTCTTTAATCTGATGATGATGGCTTAGATGATTATATATAATTTAATCACATTTTATCTAATTTTTTGCCATATTATTTTATTTTTTGAAACATTTATGTGGGATTTTGCACTGAAAACAAATTGGTTATCTTTCTATTTCTTATAATTTTATCGCGGATACAATCGTACGTCTTTACATCTTAAACATCCACTTCAATCTGACATCTGACAATCTGACTTAACAATCTTAGAGCTTATGATACCAAGTTACGAAATAACGTTATTTAAACAAAAATAAAACTAAACTTTACGTTATTCCCACACGGCCGTCCTGATCATTCATCTGTCCCAGATGAAATATCATTGTCTTCTGAAACGATCCACGGATTCATAAAATCAGCAGAACTAGTCGTGTTATTAGGGCCTTCTGTATTTCCAATTTTCTTCAGACCATATCGGTCATTACGGTTCTTCTTTATAATTTCATAAGGACCAAGAAATTTAGGGTACAGCTTGCTTCCTTGAGAAAATTGCGTCTTTTTGATCGCAACCAAATCTCCAATGTCATACGTTGTAGCTACCTTTCTTTTCTTGTTATAAGTTTTAATATTTTCTTCTTGGATTTTCTTTATAGATTCTTTGGCCTTTTCTCTTAACTCTTGTCTTTTTTCGTTCATTCTTTCTATGTTTTCTTCTTCAATTATCTTCACAAGTTCATCATCTCTATCTCTCATCTTTACTCCGAACATCAATTCGAATGGCGTCATGCCTATGCTTCTTTGATAGGTTCCATTCAAACAACGTTGGACAGCAGGCACTTTGCGATACCATTTCGTGGGATCATCAGCGCTAACTTTACTTAAAACGCCGATTATAATCTGATGTATCCGCTCCACTTGTCCATTTCCTCTGGGTTGTCCAGTCGTAATCAAATAATGGGTAATATTTTCATTCTGACAATATTCTTTGAAGTCATTTGATGTAAAGGCAGCGTTACGATCTGTAATAAGTCGTTCTGGGGAGCCAAAAACTTGTTGTTGCAGACTAAGTTTACTCAGCGTTTCTTCCGTCGTCAACGTCTTTACAGGATAGATCCAAGTGAACTTAGTAAAAGCGTCCACCACCGTCAGAATGTACTTATAATTTTTATTCGTGGAAGTAAGAGGACCTAAATGATCTATGTGGTAAGTTGCCAAAGGCACATCTCCTTTATCAATCGGGTTAAGCAGTCCTTCTTTTTTTCCTCTTTTATGTGATACAAGAATGCACTCAACGCAGTTATCTATCACTTTTTTTATTTTAGTCTGTAAATTCTCAATAAAATATTCTCTGTTAATTAGTTCTTCTGTCTTTGCAATACCAAAATGTCCTCTTTCGTGATTCTTTCTTATAATTTCATACTGCATCTTTTTTGGTACAACAAATAATTTATCTCCATTTTTTTCTTTGTACAATATGTCATTCTGTAATATGTAATGCTGGTAGGGTTCTTTTTGTAAAATTCTTTTTAGCAGCTGAATGTGTTCGTCTTCATCTTGTGCCTTCTTCAGTCGTGCAGTCGTCTCGGTAAGTATTAAACACATAGGGTAACGGCTTAGGGCGTCGGCATGTTTCATTCGTGATCCAGGTCGGTGTTCAATCTGATAGTCATATTCTTCCAGAAGCAGAGCCCATCTGGCTACTCGTGGAGGTAAGTCCTTTTTTTGAAGTGTCATCGTTAATGCAGAGCAGTCCGTAACAATCTTGAAGTGTATTCCTTGTAAATAAACTCGAAATTTCTTAATTGCTTCTACAATAGCCAAAATTTCCAAGTAATAACTATGGTATTTTCTTTCAGATGGTGTAGTCTTTTTACTCATAAAGTGAACTGGGTGCAGCTGGTCATCTTTAGGACTTCTTTGTAGTAGAACAGCACCATATCCGTCGGCACTAGCGTCTGTGTGTACTTCAGTTTCCAAATCAGGATTGTAGATTTTTAAAACAGGTGAACTGGTAAGTAAGGTTTTTAACTTTAGAAAAGCTTCTTCACATCTTTCATCAAAGATAAAAACAGCGTCTTTCTTCAACAAGTCGGACATCGGTTTAGCAATCAGCGAGTAGTTTCGGACAAACTTTCTAAAATATCCTGTGAGTCCGAGGAATGATTGAACAGCTTTGATATTGTTTGGCTTCTTGAAATTTACAACAGCTTTGATCTTTTCTTTCGACGGACGAACTTCATTATCTTTTATTATGTAGCCCAAATATTCAATTTCTTTTTTCATAAAATGACATTTTTTCCAGTTAAAATTCAGTCCAAATTCTTCAGCTCTTCTAAGTACTTTTTTGATCTTCTCTAATGCTTCATTTTCTGTTTTAGCCGGAATAATCAGGTCGTCAAGGTAGGCTAATACAGTTCCATCGTTAATGTAGTCATAAAATATATTGTTGATGAATCGCTGAAAGACCGAAGGCGCAGTACACAAGCCGAAGGGCATCTTCAAAAATTCATACTGGCCTTGTGGAGTCACAAAAGAAGTATACTTCTGACTATCTTTATGGACGTTAACGTGTAAAAATCCATTCTTAAGATCAAGTGACGTAAAAATCTTCGCTTCTTTCAGCTTATCAATTTGATCTTCAATCAAGGGTAATGGAAATCTTTCTTTAATGATCTTCTGGTTAATACGCCGGAAATCTATGCACACTCTGTAGGTTCCGTCTTTTTTATGTGCTAAAACCGTCGGACATGCAAAATCTGATTTACTCGGTTTAATTATTCCCTTTTCTAGCCATTCATCAATCTGTATCCTAAGAACTTCCACTTCCAGTGGTGATAAGCGTCTTGGACTTTGGTGTATTGGTGTATCGTCGGTAAGTAAAATTCTCAATTCAACGTTACTCTTCTTTATTTCTTTTGTAGGTTTGTAGTCTTCGAGCATATTTTTAATATCAGTCTTGTATCTAGAGTCTTCTATGTCGAATTCTACAGTTTTATCATCTTTTTCCACTAGCAGCGTTAAATGTTCAATCTTTTCCATAAAAATTCCATCTTTGGTAAACTTCACTTCAAAATCTCTAAGAATTGGATTCCCAATTATAGAGTTGACAGGAATGTCGTTATCCTCTACAACGTAGAACGTAATATCTGAGTAGAAATCATCAATCTGAACTTTAACAGTAAATAATCCACGTGTAAATATTTCTTTTTCAGCTATTCCAGTTAAACGAATCTTTGAGTCTTGATAAGTCTTTACGTTCTCTTTGATTTTGTCATATTCCTTTTTAGTCATTAAGTTAACGTCACTTCCGGTGTCAAACAAAGCTAATATTTCCCTTCCTTCTATCTTTATAATCTTGAATGGTACTTTTTCTTTTTCATGTTTCAGAATATTCAACGTCTTCTTTGGTTTGTTGGGACAATCAAAAGCTTTGTGTCCAAATTCATTACATCTAAAGCATTTTATGCCTTTTTCGCATGTAGAAGATTGATGGTCTAAAGCCCCGCAATTATAACATCTTCTTTTAGGATTCTCAACATTGCCCGATCTTCGATTACCTTGGCTTCCTTGGTAATTTGACGTCGAAGGCGTTGGTTTTGTTTGCTTTTTCATAAACACGCTGTAAATCTCTAGTTTCTTCCTGAATTCCTTAATATCAGCGGCGCCATAAAGTATAGCTTTATTCGTCTCAATGTCTCTTATTCCGTCTATAACATACTCCATCAAAGCAGCATCTTCAACTTTTCCATGCAAAGCTATTTCTTTCATTGCTAAAAAGTACTGTTGGTAAGTTTCATTACTTTTCATATTCCGTGCAACTAGTCTTTTGTGGATTGTTGCGCTATTTAGTTTGGGTCCGAATTCTTCTTTAAGTGCTTTCTTTAAATTCGTATAGTCTTTCACTCTTCCAATAGATCTCAAAAATAGCTTGGCAGTTCCTCCTAGCAGTCTTTTTGCATAAACTAATTTTTCTACATTAGTCCACTTCATCAAATCAGCAACGTCTTCAAATTCTTCTATGAACTCTGTTACGGGATAGGTATCATCACCAGTAAAAATATTCATTGACTTTTCTAAGTCTTGAAAAGATATCTGGACGTCAACGTCTTCTTGACATTCTTCATCTTCGATCGGTTTCTGGACTTTCTTCTTTGGCGGCATCTTCGGTAAAATATCTTTAGTCTTTTTCGTCTTCGTCGTAACAGAAAGTCGTCGTCGTTTAGTACAGAAAGATATTTTACTTGAACTCATTAAAAATGTTCACCGTCGTAACAAATCTTCTTCATTTATAACGTTCCAACCAAGCAGCATCTAATAACGTTATTTTCGATAACGTTATTTTACAACATGGAAATTCTAGCGCATCACGCAGCACTTATTTGATCAGTGCCTGGCGTCCGCTAATGACATTTCACTTTCGTCGTTTTTTTACATTTAAATGTTTCGTCGTTAGTCGTACCAAACCACTAGTTTTCAATGATGAGCTTAATCCCGGACGAGCCCCCATAAAAGTTGTGGGATTTTGCACTGAAAACAAATTGGTTATCTTTCTATTTCTTATAATTTTATCGCGGATACAATCGTACGTCTTTACATCTTAAACATCCACTTCAATCTGACATCTGACAATCTGACTTAACAATCTTAGAGCTTATAATACCAAGTTACGAAATAACGTTATTTAAACAAAAATAAAACTAAACTTTACGTTATTCCCACATTTATATTTTATTGACATTTTTCATTTTAAATTTTCATGTATTTTATTTTTAATATCTGTGTGAAGGTTGTGAAGTTATGGGCCAAGATGCCTGGAATAAATGCTATTTTTTTTTATAAATATATTCTTTATAGAAATTCCTAAACTATACATTAAGTACCTATTAAAGGGCCTTTATTTAGAAGCCTAATGTAATTAAATAAAAAATAAAACATTAGCCTTTCACAAATATTTTATTGCTATCTGAAAATATTATCTTACTGATTAAATTAAAACATTATTATTGAACATTGTATTCAGCTATTTTAACTTTATTTTTTAAAAAGAAAAATAATATTATAAGATTTTTAATACAGCGAGAACCACTTGAAAGATTTCGTCGAGTTGACTAACGTCTCGGCAGCTTAGTGGTCAAAGCACTCGCCCGGTATGTGATGGACGTGGGTTCGGATCCCACCTGAGGCGGACGATTTTTTTTCAAGTATTAAAAATCTTAGATAAACCTAGAACGGTAATTGATAAAAACAAAAATTTAAATAATAATATAAACTAAAAAGTTATAAAAAAAGGTCCTCGTTGTAAGGTACCCAAGATGCTTGCAGCATTACCTCGCTGGATTGAGATGCTCAGTCGCTGTGCGTTTTTTTTTTAAATTCCATCTTTAGATTATGTTTCCTTTTCATATGCAAAATTTGCAGTCTCTGTGTGTGTCAGGATAATAGTTTCTGAAAAATATGTTTATTAATAATCACATAATAAGTTAAAAATAACCAATTGCAAAACAGTACACAGTACAGGCACATCAAGCATCATGAACATGTATTTTTAGGGTTTTGTATTTAGGGGAGCTCCCATACAACAAACCGCACCTTCCGCAATTTATAAACATTATTAAGAATTACCTTTAAAGAAACCTGATGCGCTATCATATGCATTGACAACGTGTCAATGTCTACAGCTTCCTCATTACTCTAGAGGAATTCTATGGCTGCCTTAAACTAAGGCATAATGAGAGCCATCGAAACATTCCAGTCATAAAATTGCAGCAATCAGATCTTCGTTACTGTGAGGTGTTTTTTGTGTGTCAGCCGACGAAACGTGTCTCCAGCTGACACATGCCGTTTAGGCAAATCAGTAAGGTTAGGGTTTCAGAATATAGTCAGAAATTTAACTAATAATAGCAGCAATGATAGCCAAAAAAACTAGCCATCACACTGAAATACTGTTGAAACTACGATCGTAAAACTATGTGCGAGCTGGAGACCTATGTCTCTGGCTTGCACAGCTGTATCTTCGTAATTACTCAAGATACGATTATAATTTATACCTCAAAATTCGTGGTCGAATTGCAGCATTCGACTCCAAATATATCAAAACTTAATCGTGAATAGTTTAAGAGCTACGAACCGATAAGTATGTGTAAGCTGGAGACCCATGTCTCCAGCTTACACATGGTGAATTAGAGTAACTGTATAAGTTAGAGTTTCATTTTAAACATGAAATGATTCGTTGTAATAGCAGCACAAACGATGCTTAATTTTGAATCTCTGGGCCTGTTGGTTTCATAATTATAAGCCAAAACCTGTTTTCCCGCCAAAAAATTCAAAATAATGGCTCGGAAGCGGGCAAAGCGCGACGTTGCCGTTCCGTGCGCTACACTATTGCAGTCGAGTTTGAACTCAAGAGCTAGTATTATTTGGAGTCATTTTAATTTGCGCTCTCGATCTTTTTTATTTCCATACTAAAAATTATAGACTAGGAGCTAGTGACGAAAAGTCTATGTAATTATGAGACTTGCCGCCATTTTTAGGTCTCTATTACAAAGATACGACTTAAAACTTTTTTCTAATGTGAGATGACTGCAGTCAGAATCATTAGAGAGAACTTGGAAATAAAACGACGTAAATATTTTATTAAGTATACACCGTGACTTTTTAATTACCCAAGAAAACTAAAATTTGCGTTTATAAAAATATGTATATCAGTAAGTAACACACAAATATTATAGCGTTCATACAAAAATATCGTTTTATAGGACTTCAAATAAATCCTGTCAAAGCACCAAAAACATGTAAAGCATCTTCGTAGTATTTGTTTAATGAAAGAGAGAGAGACGCAAGCATTCATTCATACTCGCGCGGCGCTCGCGCAATCTCCCGCGCATGCGCGTCTACTACGCCTAGTGCCAACGATTGTCAAGATTGCCAAGCATCGCGGGTTAGCATCCTGCACTAGCATTTAATAAACGTGATATCTGTTGATTTGTATGTTGTGGCCATTACGAAGTAATAAAAATAGCACTTTTCACGAGTTTTTTTATCTGCTTAATAAATTGTTTATTTTAATTACTTAGTTAAGGTGTATTTTAAAATATATATATATTCTTTTAATAAATTACCACAATCCATTGTTGAAATGCCTGTATATGAATTCAAATTGCATGTTAAAAGGACTCTAATGAAAAAGGGCTATTACACCGTTAGTGATTATATAAATGATAAAAATGTGTGGATTTAAAACTGCTTAGCTCACAACAAATCTTGTAAAATATTTATTTATTTTTAAAAGAGGCTGACAATAGTGACCGAGTTTCTTGCGCTGCTTCTTCTCGGCACTAGCCCACAATAGTCCCGAAGCAGTGGTAGGTAAAAAAATTGGGACATGTAAAAGTGCCTTTTATGGCCAATTTACAGAAATAAATGATTTTGATTTATGAAATTCACTAGGTATTTACAAGATTAACAAATGATACAAATACCTAAAAACCTTAAAACAAATATCAACATACCTTACACGTATTGCAGTATTTTTTCAAAATGTCCTCCTCTCTTCGAGATACAAACACGTGCTCTTTTCCGCAAGTTATTCTTCAAAGAAATAAGCACGTTTTTTTTGAGCTTGAACCTCTTGAAAAGCCGCAATAATTCAGTTTCGCAAATCACCAACACTAGTAGGTTCACTCACAAACACTCGGCGCTTGATCTCGCTCCACAAATAAAAGTCCACAGGCGTAAGGTCCGGGGACCGCGGAGGCCAGGGCACGGGCCGTTTAGGTACACTGTACACAGTACTGATAGGCCATCACGATATTCGTCACTTCACTTTAAAGTAAACACAGGTGCGGAGGTCGCGTGCGCCGGTGACCTTGCGTGACACAACCTTGACCGTTTAAGATTCGCGACGGACTGAGCTAAGGTCAATGATGGCGCGGGCGGGCGGGGTATGCGCGTGAGACTCCGCCCGCCCGTTCATTGATGAAGGGAGTGCTGGCCAGCTTCGAGCTTAGACGCGAGTTTGCCGAATGAGAAAGAAACGTCTTTTGTCGGCAGGTTGTGTAATTTGTTTTCATTCATAGTTATTCCTTCCGTACGCCGATATTACGCGACCAAATTAGGTGGATTTTGGTTCCGGTAATGTTGGAATGATAATGATTACTATTTGAATTAGCAGGACTTTTATGGTGCATATTTTTTACAGAATGTTAGGGACGTTTTAAATAAATTTCTTGTTTCGTTTTAAATGATTTTTTTTAAAATTTTTATTCGCCAAACTCGATGTATATCGATTAGGGCTTGCATTCGAATATTCGAATAATTCGAATATTAGAGTGGGTTCGAATCGGCTCCGTAGGTTAAACCTGGTAGGACGCATTAGTTAAACACCCGGCTTTTCAGGCACTGCGGCAGTGTTGACGTGAAGATATGACGCAATTTCCCAAATGCTGCCCAGCCAAGCTGCAATCTTCTGGCGATTTTCCGCTCGAAGTTGTCTCTACCGAGCTGTAGTACTTGCCCAAGGGAGACGTACTCTTGGACAACTTCGAGTGTAGTGTCCCCAACGGAAATTGATTCCGGGATGACATGTTCGTTAAACATTATCTTCGTCTTGTCCAAATTCATCCCAAGCCCCACACGTCTCGAGGCAGCGTTAAGACTGTGCAGCATTTTTTGCAATTCCTGCAGCGATTCTGGCATAATAACTATGTCATCGGCAAAGCGAAGATGCGTAAGATATTCGCCATTTACATTGATGCCCAATCCGTTCCAATCCAACATCTTGAACACATCCTCCAGTGCGTTGGTGAACAGTTTCGGAGATATAACATCTCCCTGTCCAACATCTCGGAGCAGCTGGATGGGTTTTGTTAGGTGGTTTTGTACTTGGACGGACATTGATGCTCTACTGTACAGGCTTCTTAGCACCTTCACGTACCGCCAATCGACTTGGCATCGCTGCAAGGACTCCAGAACAGCCCAGGTTTCGACCGAGTCGAAGGCTTTTTCATAGTTCACAATGGCCAGGCACAGGGGCTGGTTTTACTCTTCGGACTTCTGTATAACCTGCTGCACCGTGGTCTATGGTACTGTAACCTTTGCGAAACCCAGCCTGTTCCGGTGGCTGGAAAGCGTCAAATCTTGCGGAAAGATGGTTTGTGATGACCCTTAAAAACAGCTTGTAAACGTGACTCAGGCGTGTGATTGGTTTTTAGGAAACTTTTGTCTCCTTTCTTGAAAAACAATGCCACCACGCCCCCACTCCACGCTTCCGGAGTTGTCCCATTGGCTATGACGGAATTTAAGAGCCTCTTAAGTTCGCCATCACAGGATGGCCTGCAGCTTTTAAGAACTCAGATGTGATTCCGTCTTCGCCGGGAGCCTTCCCATTACTAAGCTGTCCGAGGGCCGCCTCAATCTCATCCTCCTCCACGTCTGGGAGATCTTCAGTGAAGTGGCGGGTTAGCTTGGCTCTTGGATCGTTCGCGTCGGGCTGCGGCTGTACGGAATGCAATGCGTACAATCGACCGTAAAAGCCTTTGATTTCGGCCAGAATCTCCGGAACCGATGAGACGATTCTGCCATCCGAGGTTTTCAGATTTGTCAGGTGACTTTTTCCTAGTCTTTTAGTGAAGACCTTCTGCTCAATCGCCTCCTCTATGAGGCGAGTATCTTAACTGCGGAGGTCGCGTCTCACCAATCTCCGGATCTTTTTATGGGTGCCAGACAAAGCTTCCTCTGGCATTTCCCGTCGACGTTTCATCAGTTCCAAAGTCCCGCCCGAAAGTTTGGCCTCTCGGCACGCTTGCTTTCCCTTAAAGTGCCTGTTTCCTACTTCGCGTATGACTCCAATCACACCATCAAGGTCCACGTCCTCAATAGTTTTCAAAGCAGCGAATCGGTTTCGGAGCTCCAACTGGAATGTTTTGGAGTCTTGGCCGGCCTGGACCAGTGTCAGACGAAGAGTCGACCTCATCATGCGGCTTTTTTCCAGCTTAATGTTGATATTTAGGGTGCCTTTTACCAGTCGGTGGTCGCTACCGGTGTTAAACCTATTTACCACAGGGACATCACTAAATGCTTTTGATTAAGAAAAAATTGGTTTCCAACTAAGATTTTGGCAATTATAATATGATTATAAATAAAGTCGAAAGTTAGACTTAGTAAGATATTGGCAAATAAAACTTGATTTTAACCTTTTTTATGTTTTTTTATTATTCGAATAATTCGAATAACATCCAAAAATATTCGAATATTCGAATACCAAAAAGTTTTGAATATTTGCAAGCCCTAATATCGATATCCGAGTATGTTAGTTAATTTTTTCGGGTAATTGAAATTTCACGGTGTATAGTTAGTCCCAAGTTAGAGTGATTTTTAAGATGATATTAAGTAAGTACTTATAATACAGAGAAGTTATAATGTGTAAGATTATTACATATTATTTATGTTTTTAATGTTTGGAAATTTTTTTTTTTAGCAATTCCATGCAAGGTTTAATTGAAGATAAATAACACTTGAAAAAAATCATCGACCTCAGGTGGGACCTCAGATTTTTAATGTTTGTGTTGCTCAGTAAATTCTAAATCATTCATGATCTATTTATAAATAAAGATAGGAGTTTTTAATTAATGTTAAGAATTTCCATATTGATCAATTTATTCGCACTGAAAACCTAGAAAATAATAATAAATAGGAGAGATTTTAACGTATAGTAGGTACATTTATACCTATTTCTATTGGTAAATTGTTGGCACGTAATCACACGATGTAGGTAAACTTGCCGGTAGAACTTAACTTTTGGTCTGCATGCCCTCTGCTCCGCTCCGCATGATGCTGTGAATTCAGTTACTACCTACGCCACGATGGATAACTAAACCAGCCATTCTCACACGGGGTCGCTCAGCCATCGATTGTCCTAATTAATTAGTAACCTGCAAACCTTTTAATTTGTAAAAAGAAAACTACAGATGATAAATATCGATTAGAAAAATAAACACGTTTTATAATTTGAAATAGCTTTATTAAAAATAATAGAAAATAACATTATTTCGTTTCTTACTGTGGATTGGGTTTGCAACCCATCAAACATTTATCATCTTCTCATCATCAATACAGGGTGAATGTTTTATCACCGTCCAAACCTTCTAAGACGACTCTCGTGATACAAACGATCAACTCTTACTATTTTACCAACTCTCAGACTGCAAAATAAATCAGCTGTTCCATACAAAACATCAAAATGTATGTTTACAGTTATACTGTTTTTTATTGTAGGTATGTGTAAATAAATAAAACAAAAATGCTAAGAACCTAAGCTTTAACATTATTTTTGAGTTAAATAATTTCATATCAACAATCGAATCCACGCGTTTATTTTCCGGTTCATTAGGAATGTTCCCAAACATTTGCCCATTTTTGGGAATATACCCGGGTGGAATCCCAACTCTAATCCTGATAGATACCACAGATAAGTCAGAGTCTACCATACATACAGTATGAAACGGAAGTAGCGCTATAATAACCCTTTGTTTCGAATTGCGCTAAAGCACTATTAGCACGAATCCATATAAATGCAACAGGTAGGTAAAGAAACCCTATTTTGTGTAATATTAATTGCGACTATTATATTTGGTAGGTTTTACGCTGACAGTGCTTTTAGCGCAATTCGGAACGTAAGAATATTTTAATTTACTTTACTTTAATCGTCGGCCCGGTCCGAGCCGATGACAAAATGACTTTTCTGTGTAAATAACGAGCGGATGTAAGGTTATCGTATACCGTTAAAAAACTTATGAGATCGACCATAGATATTGTTTTGAACCATTACATACTTTGTTTAAAACATTGAAATAGTAAATAAATCAGTAGAATGGATGATTTTAATGGATTTGCAGCATTAGTTTGCATATTGGAATAATATTTTTAATGTAAATTAGCAAAATGTGAAAAAACAAATTACATTCTCATCATCATCATTACATCGATCATCCGCGTGTGAAATCACTATCATCAAAATTAAATATTAAAACTTATGGAGGAACTATTTTGTCCTTATGTTAAGGCTCCTTGTCTATCATTCTTAGTATAGAAATAAAAACGACCGAGAGCGCAAATTAAAATGACTCCAAATAATACTAGCTCTTAAGTTCAAACTCGACTGCAATAGTAAAACCAATAAAACCAATTTATTTTTGCAAATAGGCTTAAACTAAGCACTTTTAGTGTAGCGCACGGAACGGCAACGTCGCGCTTTGCCCGCTTCTGAGCCATTATTTTGATTTTTTTGGCGGGAAAACAGGTTTTGGCTTATAATTATGAAACCAAGAGGCCCAGAGATTTGAAATTAAGCATCGTTTGTGCTGCTATTACAACGAATCATTTCATGTTTAAAATGAAACTCTAACTTATACAGTTACTCTAATTCACAATGTGTAAGCTGGAGACATGGGTCTCCAGCTTACACATACTTATCGGTTCGTAGCTCTTAAACTATTCAAGATTAAGTTTTGATATATTTGGAGTCGAATGCTGCAATTCGACCGCGAATTTTGAGGTATAAATTATAATCGTATCTTGAGTTATTACGAAGATACAGCTGTGCAAGCCCAAACATGGGTCTCCAGCTCGCACATAGTTTATAGAATATATAGAATTCCTCTTAGAGTAATGACGAAGCTGTAGACATAGACACATTGACAACCTCCGTACCCGAGAGGCGAGCTCGCCGGACTTGGCGTCGCCATCTCTGAGGTTCCGGTTTCGATTCCCATGTAGAAAACGAACTTTTCTATATTGTATGCAATTGTGATATTGAGTGTAGCTTGCCCCTCGTTTTAGCATTTGCTGTTGTGCCATTTAAAATGTAGATGAGATAGAGCAAGTAAGCTTTAACACAATACTACAAGTCGCACCAAATTCCGCCAATTTCTGCTTTTTTCATTTGACAATTGATTGCACTGATCAAATAATACTACGTAATGAGGATTTAAATACTACGTAATCAGAGTCGGCATTCTAGCGCCAGCCACTAAACCGATTTATGGAAGAAAATTGTACCGCACTGGTAATTCAAACTTGTACCAACATTTAGAAACACAACTGTCACACTAATTGACAAGCTAGGGCTTGACGAAGCTGTATCGTTCTTATCTATCGATATCGATAAATTCGCGATCAATCGGTAGGTCGGGTGGGTACTTTTTACGATTAAGATTTATGTCAGTTGTATGTACTAAAATAAAAACAACAATTAAATTAAATGTATTTATTACATTATGTAATACAAAACATACCAAAGCTATTTTCTTTTTTTACATTAAATGACTTATTATTACTCAAACTCAAACTCAAAATCTTTATTGCGTGTCACATGGGTATACAGTTGACAATAATAGGGTTTAAGTACATGTGACGCCCTGCAAGGGCGTTGCAACGATTAAATATTATATGTTAAATTACATTGCAATTTTATTATAATATGACATGCTGATCTTATGAGACATATGACAGTGAAAATTCTTCTTTTTTGTTAGTATAAGTCATCCTCAAAAAATTCTGCTATGCTGTAGTAGCTTTTTTGTATGAGAAGCTTTCTCAGTTCGCTTTCAAATTTTGTGTTTATGTCGATATTTTTAATGGAATTTGGGACGTGGTTGTAAATTTTAATCAACATTGAATGTGAGGCCGTCGAGAATAATTTAAGTTTAGAGAAAGGTATCTTAAGTTTGTTTTGGTATCGGTTATTGCGTCTAATAATTTTGATTGGGGAATATAGGTCTTGATGTTTTTTGACAAATTTACAGGCTTCGAGGATATGGGTACTCTATACTCATACTCATATACATACTCTAATGAATGATGTATCTTCGGCGCATGCCACGTGAGCCGTGAAGCTCACTCGTTGTAAAAAATCGCTGTCGGGGCAAAAGCGCGGCTGGTTTGGGGGAGGGAGAGAGTGGGGAGCTTGATTTCTTTCCAACCACAAATTTGGTTGACCTTAAAACTGAAAAATAGATAGTCCTCTTAAGTATGCTTGTACAAAATATCATACTACATTTTTATCCTTGAGTAGAATTTATCCCTTACTTGGAAAGTTACAAACTCTTACCTCTTATTATTAGTGGAGATTTCCCAAACACTATACACATTTTGTTTTTCGTATAGACCGCAGCTAACACAAATTGCAGTTTAGTATTTACATCGTAGGTACAACTATAGCCAAAAAAACTAGCCATCACGCTGAAATACTGTTGAAACTACGATCGTAAAACTATGTGCGAGCTGGAGACCCATTTTTGGGCTTGCACAGCTGTATCTTCGTAATAACTCAAGATACGATTATAATTTATACCTCAAAATTCGCGGTCGAATTACAGCATTCGACTCCAAATATATCAAAACTTAATCTTGAATAGTTTAAGAGCTACGAACCGATAAGTATGTGTAAGCTGGAGACCCATGTCTCCAGCTTACACATGGTGAATTAGAGTAACTGTATAAGTTAGAGTTTCATTTAAAACATGAAATGATTCGTTGTAATAGCAGCACAAACGATGCTTAATTTCAAATCTCTGGGCCTCTTGGTTTCATAATTATAAGCCAAAACCTGTTTTCCCGCCAAAAAAATCAAAATAATGGCTCAGAAGCGGGCAAAGCGCGACGTTGCCGTTCCGTGTGCTACACTATTGCAGTCGAGTTTGAACTTAAGAGCTAGTATTATTTGGAGTCATTTCAATTTGCGCTCTCGGTCGTTTTTATTTCTATACTAAGAATGATAGACAAGGAGCCTTAACATAAGGACAAAATAGTTCCTCCATAAGTTTTAATATTTAATTTTGATGATAGTGATTTCACACGCGGATGATCGATGTAATGATGATGATGAGAATGTAATTTCTTTTTTCACATTTTGCTAATTTTCATTAAAAATATTATTCCAATATGCAAACGAATGCTGCAAATCCATTAAAATCATCTATTCTACTGATTTATTTACTATTTCACTGTTTTAAACAAAGTATGTGAAGGATTTTGTGATTACTTTAGCAAAAAGAAAAGATTTTATGTGGAAATTTAATATGAATGTATTAACGAACAACCATAAAAGCGTTACAATGACACAGCCAAAAAAACAATGTTGCCAACATCAACAACAAATAACAAACGATTACCAACTTAAAAATACAAGGAAATAAAGGTTGCGTTCACTATTTAACACCCCCTCTAGAATGCAAACCCATTTTCCTTAAACAATACAAGTGTTTCTCTAATGTAGTACCCTTTGTTAAAATGTCAGCAACCATTTCACATCCCTTAGAGTACACAAAATTTATAAATTTACTGTTAACATTGTCTCTCAAAAAATGATAGCGGATGTCAATATGTTTTGTTCTGGGTTTATAACAATCATTTGAAGCTAAACGTATCGCACTTTGATTATCACAATAAATAGGGAGGGGACAGTCTTCTTGCAGGCTTAGTTCTAGCTGGAGCTGGCGGAGCCATAATGCTTCTTGTGTGGCAGCTGCCATTGCCATATACTCTGCCTCAGCTGTGGACAGAGCAACAGTAGCTTGCTTACAGGAGTTCCAAGCTATCGCGCCATTCTGAAAAAGAAATATATAGCCGGTGCAGGACCTTCTGTCTTCTGGACTGCTGGCCCAGTCTGAATCACAATATCCTCTTATTTCATTTGACACATCTTTGGTAAATGTCAATTTCAAATCCTTCGTGCCTTGGAGATATCTCATTATTCTTTTGACACCAAGCCAATGCTGCTGACCATGATTACTTACATATCGGCTGAGCTTATTGACTGCAAACCCAATGTCTGGTCTTGTAGCTTGGGCTAAATACAATAAACATCCAATCGCTTGTCTATATGGTATGTTTTCCACATGGTCAGTGTCACCTGTCTCAAATTTAGCATTTACTTCTATTGGAGTTTTCACTGGTTTTGATTCTGACATGCCAAATCGTTCCAATATTTCCATAACATAGTTTTCTTGATCCAGCATTATTCTTCCTTCCTTGCGATCTCTATTAATACCTATTCCTATAAATTGTTTCGCTTCTCCAAGATCTTTCATATGAAATTTTCTCTTCAATTTTTCTTTGATATCAGACTTCAAATCATTACTGTTTGAAAAAATTATAAGGTCATCAACCCATACAGCTACAAATATCATAGTGGGTAGTTTTATGTGATAATAAATACAGGGATCTATTTTTGATCTAGTCAGGCGAATTTCCTGTAATACACTATCTAACTTTAAATTCCATTGCCGGCTGGCCTGTTTCAAACCATAAATGGACTTTTGTAACAAACATACTTTTGTTCCTTTCTCATAAAACTCTGGTTGTAACATATAGATTTTGTTTTCCAGGTCTCCTTGCAAAAATGCTGTTATGGCATCCATTTGATCTATATCCAAGTCGTATCTTGCGGCCAATGCAATGAGGTATCTCACAGATGTATATCTAACTACTGGTGAATATATTTCATCATAGTCAACTCCTCTTTTCTGAGCATAACCCTTTATGACAAGTCTAGCTTTATATCTGTTCACAGCTCCAGTTTCATCAGTTTTGGTTTTAAAAATCCATTTGCATGGAAGAGCTTTCTTTCCAGGAGGTAAGTCGGTAAGTATCCAGGTATTATTTCTTAACAGCGATTGAAATTCTTCATCCATTGCAATTTTCCAATTTTCAGCATTATCAGAGGATAGGGCTTCCTTTACTGAATCTAGATCTTTTATATTTCTAACAGGACAAAAATAACTGGGTTTAGGACTACAATCTGTCATTCTAGGCTTGTTCTTTGATCGTAAGGTCATGGTGTTAGGAGGTATGTCTTTCGTTGATTTCTGCGGTATGTACTCTTCATCATTGTCTACATCAGTTTCATATTCTTCAGAGGTCTCACCATCATCTGTATTTGTAAATTCTAGCAATTGTTTTTCAGTTTTAGGTGCTGCTGCTGGTGATATAGCTGATTGTGAGACATCAGCAGAGCTGTTGACTTCACAAGGTAAGTATATATTATTGTTCTTTTTAACGTTCTCCAAAAATTCAACATCTCTAGTTTTCATGATTTTGTTTGTTTTAGGTTCAGCAAGACGATATCCTTTCGTGTTATCACAATAACCTACAAAGATCATTCTTTGTGATTTCGGGTCCCATTTCTTTCGCTTCTCCTTGGGAACTTGCATCATGACTTCGGAACCAAAGATTTTCATGTTGGACAAATCTGGCACCTTACTTGTCCACAGTTCATAGGGAGTCCTTTTATTAATGGATGTGGTAGGCGAGCGGTTGATTATGTAAGCCGCAGTAGCAGTCGCCTCAGCCCAAAATGGTTTAGGTAAGTTTGCATCTAACAACATACACTTTGCCCTCTCTACAAGAGTACGGTTCATCCTTTCGGCGAGACCGTTCTGTTGTGGTGTATACGGTGTGGTTGTTTGGTGTTTTATGCCATGCTGACTTAAGTAGTACTCAAAATCTTTATTACAAAATTCTAAACCGTTATCTGTACGAATAATTTTTATTTTCTTGTTACATTCTTTTTCTACTTTCTTGTGAAAATCTTTGAATGCATTAAGGATACTGAGCTTGTCTTTAAGGAAATATATAAAGACTGATCTGGAGTAATCATCCACAAAAGTAATAAAATATCTCATACCTCCAAGGGACTGAGTCTCCATCGGGCCACATAAATCAGAATGTATCACCTCGAGTAGTTCTGTGGCTCTGGATCCCGCATGGTTGAAGGGGCAGTCTCGTTTGTTTTCCTTCTAGGCATGTAGTACAAGTCACTGGTAGTCTCACTCTGTCCGTCAAGCTCATTCCTTCTGTACATTCTGGTAATCGGTTCACATCTGGAAAATTAAGGTGTCCCATGCGTCGGTGCCACAGGACAACATCATTTGAAATATCAGAAATACTAAGGTTAGCATTTATTTCTCTGTGAACATTAAGTGTGTACAAGTTGTTTTCTAATAATGCAGAACATAGGAACACTCCATTACTGCTAAATATTTCACATTTATTTTTATTAAAGTTCACTTTGCAATCATTACTGACCATTGCACTAACAGAAAGTAAGTTTCCGGCAAGTTCAGGTATAAACAAACATCTTTTACCTGTAGTCTGTTCTCATTGTTGTTACCATGCAACACCAAATTGATTTTTCCTATTCCTTTCACAGGTAGCGAGGTATTATTAGCAACGGTGATGGTTGAAACTGGTGGACTTTGGACATCATACATCCAATCTCTTCGGTTGGTCATGTGCATTGAAGCCCCGGAGTCCACATACCATTTATCACTTTCAGTTGTTACAGAAGCTGTAAATGCTGCTATAAAGCCTTTATCTTCACAGTTACTTGAAGTTTTCTTCTGTGTCCGACAATGTTTACTAATGTGGCTATATTTGTTACATTTATAACACCTTGGGCCTCTAGGTTTCATGTTGTTCAGATTTTCATTAGTTTTCTTCTTGAATGAGTAAAAAGCAGTAGTTTCGGAACTCTGAACTTCTTGTAGTAGTTTAGTTTTGATATTATCTGAACTGATTTTTACCCCGGAGCTCTCTATAGCCATAATCATGGGTTTGTATAGGTCCGGCAAACCCGCTAACATCAGAGTGCCCAGCCATTCATCATCGACATTAAATCCTATGTTTCTTAATTTGTGAGCTGACGTCATAATTTTGTTAACATAATCCTCAACACTTTTAGAGGATTCCAGTGTTGTTGTTATGAGATCTTTTAACAAAGCCACTTTTCGTGACAAGCCATTGTCGTCAAATGCTCGTTCCAGATTCAACCAGACTTCTTTGGCCGTTTTTGCATCTTGAATATGAACGTAATTGATAGCATCCACTAACAAAATCAGTTTTGACTTGGCCTTGATATCTTTCGCGCCATCGACTTTGTCGTCTTGTATGCATTGCCAGAGATCTTCATGCTCCAAATATGCTTTTGTTGCAAACTTCCAATTTGCATAATTGTCCCGTCCAACAAGTTTTTCAATGTTAAATGCCGTATTTGCAGACATTTTTCACAATAAAAGTTAACTGTAGGTATGACACAACGCCGGTAGGATTTAATGTCCGTTTTTCACTTTTCGGACTTTTCACTTTACTATTCCGAGTAACCACTTATTTCGTACAACTACGCTCTGCTACCATGAAGGATTTTGTGATTACTTTAGCAAAAAGAAAAGATTTTATGTGGAAATTTAATATGAATGTATTAACGAACAACCATAAAAGCGTTATAATGACACAGCCAAAAAAACAATGTTGCCAACATCAACAACAAATAACAAACGATTACCAACTTAACAATACAAGGAACTAAAGGTTGCGTTCACTATTTAACAGTATGTAATGGTTCAAAACAATATCTATGGTCGATCTCATAAGTTTTTTAACGGTATACGATAACCTGACATCCGCTCGTTATTTACACAGAAAAGTCATTTTGTCATCGGCTCGGACCGGGCCGACGATTGAAGTAAAGTAAATTAAAATATTCTTACGTTCCGAATTGCGCTAAAAGCACTGTCAGCGTAAAACCTACCAAATATAATAGTCGCAATTAATATTACACAAAATAGGGTTTCTTTACCTACCTGTTGCATTTATATGGATTCGTGCTAATAGTGCTTTAGCTTTATAGGCTGGTGATGCGCTGCGGAGTTTCCTTCCAGCGAAACCACTACGAAATATCTATTACTATACATAGTGTAATAAGATATATGGTATCAAAAAAATCTATAACAATTCTATATTGAATCAGTACCGTATTAGTATTAGTAATTGAATTAGTGTGTTAAATCCTTGTTAACCCGGACCAGTTTCCGGCTGGGTATAGACCGAGCCTTAATGCTTATGCGACGTATTGCATCCGGGCTTAGGCTTGGTCTATACCCAGCCGGAAACCAGACCGGGTAAACGCGGATACAATCCATCGCTTAAACACTAAGGTCGTTTTTGAAACGGAATCTTGCGGATGCTTACGGTTCTGGCAGCGTAAAGACCGAGCCTAAGGTCGTTTTTTAAAAAGGTTCTATAAAATATCGGCCGGAAACAGCTTATTATAATCCGAGCCTTGCAGATAAGATAGATTACGTTATCAAATCGTGCTAATTATGGATGGGGCTTCGAGACTTTTTATTCATTCACAAAAAATCGTTAATTCATTCACATCATTTAATTTTATTCATTCAGCCAGGTGACAGATCTTATAACAATACTGGCTACGCTTAAGAAGCCATAAAAGGGGTAGAAAACATCTGTCATAGCGTTATCGAAAGTAAGTCGAGCTGACATTTGGTTGTCATAGGAATCTGAATAGGCAATGACATAAGGCTGATTGATTGATTTTAAATTATGACATTTGACGTTTCCATACGTTTTATTTTTGCAAACCCATTCTTTGACAATGCATGTTCTATAACGAAACACAGTAACAAAACGCAACCATTTACTCACTTCATTCAACATTATTATTTTGACTTGCAACATTTATTAATGACGGCTTTAAATGGTCTTTAGTTAAAGGACTACTAAAGGACGTTTATGTAGTTTTGTGCAACGACTTTAACCTACTTGCTACTATCGTCGTTTTAAAACAACAGGTCATTTATAAAAATATTGCAAAACTTGGGTAGGTTTGAAAAATTTTGATATCGTTTATTTAAAGATTGATATTATTCACACCTTTTACTTATTATTGTTTCCTTTTACTTGTTATTATTAGCGAAATTTTAACGTTTTTGTCCATAAAATATTGCGGTGATCTTTCAAAGGTGAGTAAATTACCTATAACTAAATAAGTATTTATCTTGATTTAGTGAAAATCCAGTTGTTAATATAATATACATTTAGATTATTTAAAAATTAACAGTCATATTGAAATTTTGTCATCATAACTCGTAAATTATGTGGGTGTTGTTTATAAACGCCAGTAGTAAAATGTACTACTATAGCCAATAATGCCTTATTTTTACTATTATGTAAAATTTTAATAAAAATTAATTCATAAAATCGTGTACGGGTTAGAAAAGTATGACAGTAATATTATTCCATCACTATTCCATACTTATCGGCATATTTGGACCTGATAACTCCAAGGATATTGTAACGGATGAAGATTCTGGAGACAAGAATGAGTTTTTTTTATAATATACCGGGTTTACCTCTTTGAACCCCAGCTAAAGAAGTTTTCGACACTTCGGATGGCAGTAAAGATTATGTACCGTTAGCAACAAACTGTAAAATTATTTAAAAATCAATGAATCAGTGAACTTGACAGCCTTCGTCTTCAATTAGTTTAGTTAGTGTAAAGTAAAGTTTATAAGAGCATGTTGTACACAAAAATAAAGCGCACTCTTAGATACACTGATACATTAGGCCCACACCTAACATCAGGGTATCTAAAGAGACCGTTACCGTTATCTATCAAATCCTCTAAAATACTTTATACTAACGCTTGTCAGCTCTATATGCGATCATCTGAAATACAGACGAAACGTTCCAAAAAGCTTATTGGAAACATATAAAAAACACAACAAAGTAACGTATTGTTCACAACTTAACTATATGGATTTTGGCACAAGCACGCTTTATTTTAAGTGTAAATTCGAAAAAAAAAATAACTTCACATAACAAAGAATGTTTTCTATTATATCATAATTAAGCTATTACAAAAAATATCCTCTAGTTTTTGCTTCTGATGTGTAGTAAATTATTGTCAAATATTTTTTTTTAACCTAAATTGTAGTTTCTCATACTACATCGCCATAGTAGTGTATATTACAGTGTTGTTTTAAACCGACACCATTTTCCGGCTTTTCCAAGTGGTCATGATTTTTTTTTCACATTTTTTTCATAAGCCTTCGGCTCCAAATAGGCTGTATGTATTTTAAAAATTACTAAAATCGGATAAATTATTTTTTCCCGTAGTAAGTGGGTTAAATCTAATGACCTAATTAGCGGTAATGTCACATTCACATTAGCTTATGTCGTTTTTAAAGACAGCTTTCTGTAACTGGGTGTTAGTTAAATTAATTTGTTTTATGTTTAAAAAAGTCGTCGATTGAGTCGACGGGACGGATCGAGTAGAATCCGTGTTCCATTAGCCATGCTCTTAGTGCGTTATTAAAACTAATAAATGGGAGTTGCAAGAAACTAAATTCCGATTATTGTTATCACAAATTTCAAAATTCAGAAAGACAAAAATCCAAATGGTTTACAATCCCTAAAATTTGGGAACAGCGAAACATTCCAAAATATTTTATTACAGAATATTCAGATTTTCTTTAATCCGAACTTCATAATTCAAAATGAATAAAATTTCGATTTTTTAAAATCACAAATCTTATTTATTACTACGTATACATAATAAAGCAAAATAGGGTATTACACTATTTTTTAAAATGTGTCCATCTTGATTATATTTGAATATTGGACAACACCACATACATTCTGTCAAAAAAGTTTCGAGAAATGATGATTTGTTTATGGTTCCAAATTCAAAATTATATATTTTTTGTTGTTGTTAGATTGGTATAACTGTTTTCCATTTTGGCGCGGAGTTTGAGTTACATCTGATAATAAGATTAAATACAGTATTGTTTTTAGTTATACCATATCTAGTGTGTATTGCGAATTTCATAATGGACAAAAACATCGAACAAAGAGTTTGTCTTAAATTTTGCATCGCCAATGGGATTTCGTGTTCGGAGTCTCTGAAAATGTTACAGAAGGCATACGGTGAATCGACTTTATCAAAAACACGTGTTTATGAGTGGTACAAGGCGTTCAAAAGCGATCGAGATGTGATGCAAGATTTGCCTCGCTCTGGTAGGCCATCAACGGCTGCTACTGAAGATAACATCGCAAAAGTGAAGGAAATAATGACTGAAAATCCTCATTCAAGTTTGGGAGAGCTAGCCGTCGAACTTTCTGTGTCACACGAGTCGATTCGTACCATTTTTAATAATCAGTTGGGTATGAAACATGTTGCCGCTCGGCTAGTCCCAAAAGACCTGAATTTTCTCCAAAAACTCAATCGCAAAAGAGTCGCTGAGGACATGCTAGAACGAGTCAATTCCGACCCAACATTCATGAAACGCATTGTTACTGGTGACGAGACGTGGGTTTACGAGTTTGAAATGAAAACTAGTCAACAAGCTTCGGAGTGGCGCCTTCCAACTGAACCGAAACCGAAGAAACCGCGCCAAACTCAATCGAAAGTCAAAGTCATGTTGACTGTTTTCTTTGACTGTCGCGGTGTTGTGCACTCAGAATTCTTGCCAGAAGGTCAAACGATAAAAAAGAGTATTATTTAAGCGTTATGCGGCGTTTAAGAGAGCAAATTAGACGAAAAAGGTCAGATTTGTGGAATGAAACTTCTTGCATTTTACGCCACGATAATGCGCCTTCCCACAAGGCCATCATTGTGAACGAATTTTTGACCAAAAACTCAACGAATATCATCGAGCAGCCACCTTATTCACCAGATATGGCGCCAGCCGACTTCTTTCTTTTTCCTAAACTCAAATTACCACTTCGTGGCACCCGGTTTCATTCGGTAGAAGAATAAAGGAGAATTCGCTGCGAGAACTGAACTCGATTCCGGAAAAGCGTTTAAAAAATGTTTTGATGATTGGATTATTCGTTCGCGTAAGTGTATCGCTTCTGAAGGAGCATACTTTGAAGGTGATAAAATAAATTTGGATGAATAACTAACATTTTGTGTATTATTAATCTTTTCCCGGTACTTTCTTGACAGAGTAGTACATTGCTCTGATCCTAAAGTAAGTAGCTAAAGCACTGGTGCTATAGAAATCAGAAACAGCGACTGTACCACAACAACCACAGACCTGAGACAATATACAGGGTGTTCGGAAGAAGGTTGAACACAGGAAAATGCTTTCACACCTTTAAACTTCCATAAGTTTCCTTTTTATTGACATGTTTTTGTTGAGATTTGCTGTTATTTTTCTGTTTAGTTTTGTTTTTGTTGTATTGTTACGTTTTTTTGGTAAAATGGCTGCATTTACCAACGATGAATACATTGACATGGTGTTAGCATACGAAAGAGCTGATTGTAATGCGCGTGAAGCGCGAAGAATCTATCAGGAGCGTTATCCTAACCGTCGATTTCCCACCCACCAGACTTTTCGTACCACTTGCCGACGTTTACGAGAAACGGGCAATTTACATTTTCGAGAGCCGAGGGTGAATGTACGGCAACACAACGTTGGCGTGGATGAACGAATAATAGCGGGATTCGACAAAAACCCGACAAAAAGCATCAGACAGGAAGCTGCTGAACTTGGCATAGGGATATGGAAAGTGTGGTCGGTTCTCCGCCAAGATGAACGGAATGCATTTCACTACACTCCAGTTCAAGGTAAGATTCTTCTTGTACAGATTTTTGCATTTTTTATTTTTTAATTTGGGAAACAAACGGTCATTCAATTTATCTTAAGTTAATTAATTAATAAGATTTAGTGTTATTTTCTGTTAGTACTGGTGTCAGTCTTATAAACCAGCTAATAGGCCTCTTGCACATTTCATGTAACCAACACCGTTATCGACCCGACCTCAGAGGAAGTTGAAATTATGTGTGTGTGAGACTAGTGTCTAGCGTTCCTCGAGCCTTCTTAGTCGTAGACTGGTGTCTACGACTAAGAAGGCTCGAGGAACGCATTTAATTTACGCTTATCTTGTTTCTTCCAGCCCTCGAAGACAATGATTTTGGAAGACGTATCGAGTTTGTTGCCATTTGTTACACGCGGATGACCCCAATTTCTTAAGAAGCATTTTATGGACGGATAAGTCCAAGTTTGAAAGGGAGGGAATACTGAATTATCACAATGTACATCACTGAGCACCAAAAAATGCTAATCCCCACGTAAAAAGACCAAGGTGATTCGAAAGACGGTTCAGTGTCAATGTTTGGGCTGGAGTTATTGGAAATCGGCTTATCGGGCCTCACTTTTTACCTGACAATATTAATGGGGAAAACTACCTGAATTTCCTGGAAAATGTCCTTCCCGTCTTAGTCGAAGAAGTTTTTCAAGAGGAACGGCCTATTGTATTCCAACACGATGGCTGTCCAACCCACTGGAGTTTACTAGTCCGGGAATTTTTGAATAATTCTTTTCCTAACTCTCGGATTGGCCGAGGTGGACCTATTCCTTGGCCTCCGCGATCCCCAGACCTCACCCCGCTCGTCTTACGTCTGGGGAAGGGCCAAAGACTTGGTCTATGTAACAGAAGTGGCTAATCGTGAAGAATTGATAAACCAAATAAATGCCGCTTTTGATAGGGGAAATGTTATTAAGAACAACCACAGTAGAGATACGAAACAGGTGCCGGGCTTGTATTAATAATGAAGGCCAGCAGTTTGATCAATTATTGTAATTATTGCTAATAAATGGTAGTCAACTACATAACTTTGTGTTTCCTTTATTTTACTTTACTTAGGTATCCATAAGACCGTTAAATTTAACAACTTTGAATTTGCTAACGTCCTTCTTTTGTTTAAAAATGCTTCCTGTACTTAGTTTTTGTCAAACAATTAATTTTCTCCAAAAGTAGAGTTTCGTCAAAATCGTCCAATTTGTCAAAATTTATGAATAACTCCAGTTATTCTTGAAAAAACATAAAAATCGCATACCGTAGAGATGTTTACATAAAATCTGAAGCCATCGATCTCTTGTAGTTTTTTTTTCATTGCAATGCAAAGTTCATCTACAAATAATTTTCTTACCCCTTTTTGTAGTTTAGATGCTCCTATTTTTGTCAACCGGCATTATTATAAAAAAAATATTGATTACTTGAAGACCTACTATGTATCAAGATCAGAAAAAAAACAAATGTTGCCAGACTTGTCAATAAAAAGGAAACTTATGGAAGTTTAAAAGTGTGAAAGCGGCGAAAATCGTTTTTTTTTTAAATCTGGTAAAACTCAAAGTGTAAGGCCTAGGTCAAATTTTATGGGCTGAGCACATAAGAGAAGACCCCACCTACCTGTCATTTTCCTGTGTTCACCCTTCTTCCGAACATCCTGTAGAAAAGTGTTTTATACATTGACCCGACCGGGAATCGAACCCGGAACCTCAGAGATGGCGGCGCCATATTTATGGTCCGACGTGCTCGCCTCTCGCCCTCTCGGCTAGGGAGGTCATCAGATATTTATTTAAACAGTTAAGTACCTTAAAAAAAGCTTTTTGATTTTACATTTTGAATTCCTGCGCGTAAACGCTACCCTCCATGATACCTTGGTTCATGACGTCACTATATAGGAAATACTCGTCTTTCAACTGTGTTTTGCAACCATCAAAGAATCGGTATCTTCTGTCAATTTTTATTATTATTTATTAAAAAATATATCTATAATTCGCGCTGGAAATCATTGTTATATTGTGACAAAATGATACGATAGCAAACAGAGCAGTTGGCGTTGTTTACAATGTAGTGTCGTCACGTCACAGCATCATGGCGGCTACCGTTTTACGTGTTTCTGGCACAGAAAAAAATCGATCTTTAAAATCAAATATAAATTCATTTTGCATTTTTATGAGTTAAAATTATCATATTTTGATTGCTTTGTTAATGAGCGCATTGTTAATAAGTCTTTTTTGAAAATTAGAACATACCTCTTCTCCTTAATTTAAGGGCTTTTAATTCATCTACTTTTATCGACAAAAAACCCCTCATGTAGGGTCTAACTCTCCCCCTCTTGAAATGGCAACCATTTAAATATTTTAAAATTTTTATGGTATAGCATGCATACACATGGTATTAATATGGATCTAAAGGTCCTAAACATTATGAAAAAAGATTTATTAGAAAAGTAATGATATCGCCTATCAAATAAAACAAAGATCAATTTCAAAAAACAACCTCAAGAGAAAAAAATTAAATTATAAGAAATTTGCTGAAAAATTATTTAAATTTACCAGTTTTTTAAACGTATTACAAAAACTAGCTCCATAAATGTACTTTATTTTTATATAATGTGATACATCTTAGGATTTTCTGCAAAACGATACTAAAATCACTACTTTTAGTGTCATACTTCAGAAACTGCTTTTATTTGAATATGACATTGCACAAGAACTAATTGATTATGTTTTGGAAAATCACTTCTAAAATCGACGCCTAGAACATGTATGATTAAAGGTATTCTGAATCGGTATACTATTGGTTTAACCTTGTTGGTGATATAAATAAATAAAATAAAAATATATAATTAGAGTTTTGTGCTCGCGCAATGTCAAATTCAAACTACTGTAGCTCCTGAAGTATGGCACCCAAAATAGTAATTTTGGTATCATTTTGTAGATAATCTCATAATGTATCACATAGTACAGTCAACAGCACGTCGACCTACCCCAAAAGTCAAAAATTCTCCAATAGATTTTCAACTTTAAGCCTGACAAATAGAGTTTATTTTCAAATGAGAAAATTTGACATTTTGTGGTAGGTCGACGTGCTGTTGTCCGTACAAAAATAAAGTACACACACCGGCACAATTAGAGGAACACAAAAAAAGGTTGATTTTTTCAATAAGTTTATTTTAAATATTTTTTTGGTCTTCAGTAACACATCACATGCCTTAAAATAACTAAATTAAATCAAAATAAGTTAAAAATTACCCGTTTTTAAAAAAATGAAACGAGTTACGAAAATTTTTAAAATAAGGCACTAGGAGTGTGAGATAAATTGATTTTTTTGCAAAATTAACAAAAACATCTTAAAATTAATAGCGAGTGTTACCCCCACGGGCTCTTAGGAGAACTTGGATACGATTTCCCATACTCAGAATAATCGATCATTGATTGAGGCAAATCGTTCCACTCTTCCACTAATGCCTGTTTCAGTTCTTCTACAGTTATGGGAGATGGATTTCGCTGTCGAACCCTTCTTCCCAGAATATCCCAGGCATGTTCTATAGGGTTCATGTCCGGTGATCGCGCTGCCAGTTCATTTGACTAATGCCAACCTTATTCAGTACTCACGATACGCGCAGTATGGGGGCGCGCGTTATCGTGCATAAAAACGAAATGTAAGCCTGTGTTTCCTGTGGGCGAAAGGGCATGACATATGGTTCTAAGATCTCTGTTACGTATCGCTGTGCAGTGAGAGATCCGTTTTCAATAAGTACTAAGTCTGTGCGAGCTCCCAAACATATGCCACCCCATACCATTACTGATCCTCCACCATATGCCACTGTTTCTGTGAAGTTTGTTTGGTTATATCGTTCTCCACGATATTTCCACATCCACTCCCGTCCATCCATGAAATTAACACAAATACGGCTCCCATCGGTGAATAAAACGCGACTGCACTCACTTGTCCAATCTCGGTGTGCACGGGCGAACGCTAACCTTGCCACACGATGAGTTGTCTCGAGTTGTTGTTGAGGTGTTTTTTCTGGCACATAAGACCTTAAGCCTTCTTCATTAAGACGCCTTTTAACTGTTCGTTCACTAACATTAACGTTACGGACCTCAGCCAGTTGATTTCGGGTCTGAACCGCGGTCTGTCGACGATTCTTCAAAGTTTGCAAGGTGATTTTTCTGCCTGAAGGTTGTCTGCAAGAAATCACTTTTAGCGATAAGACCGCCTTAATTGTACATCTTTCTGTCATTTTTCATTTCATCATCTTTCTGTAAATATCAGTAACTTGTTTGTTTGGTGTGCAATAAAGAGTATTTATATGAGAACAATTCGAAAAACTGAAATAAAATTGTGATATCGATTAACCATTACCTGTTTGTTAATAATATTTGCTTTGCACTACGTACATTATACACATAGCTACATAGTAATATAAAAACGTAATTATCATTTCCTCTGCTTTCAAAATCGTTTGAAATTAATTGAGTAAGAAAATCGCCGCACTATTCAGAACTATTCTTACTTTTGACAGAAAAAAATGAGAAATCGACCTTGAACGTGAATCGACAGTTTGAATAGCATATTTTTACATCGCTGGTTTTGAACGCACGCCAAGTCTGGCTGGTCACCCGGACGGATGGCACACCTACCCAGGAGGATCGCGCCTCGGCAGCGCGGCGCCGCTACACATAATCCGTTCCATACAACCTATAAACATTTTTAATTTTCATTGGTTTTCAATCCTAGCTTAAGGGCATAAAGTTCAAAATATTATGGCAGCTATTTGGTCACCACTGGTTAAAGGTTTAAAGCAGCAATGTATAACTAGCGTTGAACACAGTCGCGCGTAGCTGTTTTGGTGAAAATAATAAAATAAATTGTTGTTTTAATTAATAACAGATATTTAAGGACAAATAGTACTAACAGATGAAAGGAAACACCTCGATTAACAACTCCAACGTTATTGTTAGTATTTGAACAGGTAATTATTGAAAAACGAGCCAGTTTTGTTTATATAACCTGACGTCGCACGCTGACCACGGTCGGGAGCAGACTCAAGTTCGCGGCGAGCAATGGAGCCGTGGAGGTGACTTTTCGCCACGCGAGGTACATACACTCTTTCCTTCTATCTCGATATACTACTCTGTCAAGAAAGTACCGGGAATAGATTAATAATCCACAAAATGTTAGTTATTCATCCAAATTTATTTTATCACCTTCAAAGTATGCTCCTTCAGAAGCGACTTACGCCAACGAATAATCCAATCATCAAAACATTTTTTAATCGCTTTTTCCGGAATCGAGTTCAGTTCTCGCCGCGAATTCTCCTTTATGTCTTCTACCGAATGAAACCGGGTGCCACGAAGTGGTAATTTGAGTTTAGGAAAAAGAAAGAAGTCGGCTGAAGCCATATCTGGTGAATAAGGTGGCTGCTCGATGGTATTCGTTGAGTTTTTCGGTCAAAAATTCGTTCACAATGATGGCCTTGTGGGAAGGCGCATTATCGTGGTGCAAAATGCCAGAAGTTTCATTCCACAAATCTGACCTTTTTCGTCTAATTTGCTCTTAAACGCCGCATAACGCTTAAATAATACTCTTTTTTATCGTTTGACCTTCTGGCAAGAATTCTGAGGGCACAACACCGCGACAGTCAAAGAACACAGTCAACATGACTTTGACTTTCGATCGAGTGTGGCGCGGTTTCTTCGGTTTCGGTACAGTTGATAGGCGCCACTCCGAAGCTTGTTGACTAGTTTGCATGTCAAACTCGTAAACCCACGTCTCGTCGCCAGTAACAATGCGTTTCATGAATGTTGGGTCGGAATTGACTCGTTCTAGCATGTCCTCAGCGACTCTTTTGCGATTGAGTTTTTGGAGAAAATTCAGGTCTTTTGGGACTAGCCGAGCGGCAACATGTTTCATACCCAATTGATTATTTAAAATGGTACGAATCGACTCGTGTGACACAGAAAGTTCGACGGCTAGCTCTCTCAAACTTGAATGAGGATTTTCAGTCATTATTTTTTTCACTTTTGCGATGTTATCTTCAGTAGCAGACGTTGATGGCCTACCAGAGCGAGGCAAATCTTCCATCACATCTGGACCGCTTTTGAACGCTTTGTACCACTCATAAACACGTGTTTTTGATAAAGTCGATTCACTGTAAGTCTTCTGTAACATTTTCAGAGACTCCGAACACGAAATCCCATTGGCGATGCAAAATTTAAGACAAACTCTTTGTTCGATGTTTTTGTCCATAATGAAATTCGCAATACACAATAGATATGGTATAACTAAAAACAATACTGTATTTAATCTAATTATCAGATGTAACTCAAACTCCGCGCCAAAATGGATAATAGTTGTGCCGATCTAACAACAACAAAAAAATAATAATTTAGAATTTGGAACCATAAACAAATCATCAATTCCCGAAACTTTATTGACAGAATGTACACTCTTTCCTTCTATCTCGATATATTTCTGCAATGAAATGCTATTCCGTGCTTAAAGATAGGCTTAACCCTAACCTCATGGCAATGTAATAATATGCCGAATTGGCAAAATCTCCAGCAGTGCTGATCAGTGTTTCTAGTTCTCTTATCAGAATTCTCGTTAAACACTTGTGTTTTTTAAAAGGTTATTCTAGTTTCTTATTAATTTTCAGGTAGTATCTTATTGCAGTAAGCGATTTGATCACAGACTTCAGAATTGAAAATGCAAGCAAAGAAGCGCTATATTCTACTATTCTTTTGCTGTGCTATTTTAATTTACGGTTATTATTACGGATACACCTTTAAGTCAGAATTAGTTAAAAAAAGTCGACGTGATCTATTACCGACATATGCATCCTTTGAAGATTTGTCCGAAGCACCGTCTCTGTTGCAAAGACAACCTCGTTCAACAACGAAACCCTGCCGTATGGAAACATGTTTCGATTTCACGAAATGTAGCGACGAACCCAAAATTTACGTGTATCCAACTGAGGGTCCTGTGAGTGCGTCTTATCGTAAAGTTTTATCAGTAATACGAGAATCACGGTATGCAACGAGAGATCCCAATGAGGCATGCTTGTTTTTACCAGCAGTAGATACACTAGATGCAGACCCGCTATCTCCAGAACATGTTCCCGATGTTCAAGCTCGCCTAAGTCGTTTACCGTACTGGAAGAATGGTCGCAATCACCTTATATTCAACTTATACGCTGGCACTTGGCCTGATTATGCAGAAGGAGCGTTAGGCTTTGATCCCGGGGATGCAATATTGGCTCGTGCCAGTGCGTCAGAAACGGTATTCCGTGATGGCTTTGATATATCATTGCCGTTGTTTCATAAAGAGCACCCTGAACGCGGAGGAGTACCTCCAGCGGCTACGGGAAACCCTTTTCCCGCGCCACGACGACACTTACTTGCATTCAAAGGTAAACGCTATGTTCATGGAATTGGTAGTGAGACTAGAAATTCTCTGTGGCATTTACACGATGGAAATAGTCTTATATTGGTAACGACATGTCGTCACGGAAAATCATGGAAAGATTTAAGGGATGAAAGGTGTGATGAAGACAATCGAGAATATGACAAGTAAGGATACACTATTACTACGTACTATTATTAAGTGACTGTTGTTTTTGCCTAATAAATATCAAAGTGCTTTGCTTTGTGTAAGATATAATTGGCATAATACATAAAAAGTAAGTACTCCCTAATAAAAAATTGTCAGACTTTCTAAAAGTATTGTTTCCATTTATAATTTAGATTTGACTACGAGCAACTATTGGCCAACTCCACATTCTGTCTGGTGGCGCGTGGGCGTCGCTTAGGCTCGTACCGATTCCTCGAGGCGTTGGCTGCAGGGTGTGTTCCTGTACTTCTTAGCAACGGCTGGCGCCTACCCTTTGATGAACGCATTGATTGGCGCCGTGCAGTGATTTGGGCCGATGAAAGACTACTATTGCAGGTGAAATGTTTTAGTATTAGCTACGGTTTTTAGTAAGAGGCTTGTTTTGTGCAGATGAATGTTTCCTCAGTATCATTTTAGTAATCACCTACCTCTTTTTAAACAAAACAGGTGCCGGAGCTCGTCCGCTCGGTCCCTCCTGAGCGTGTACTCGCTTTACGGCAGCAGACGCAATTGCTGTGGGAACAATACTTTTCATCCATTGAGAAGATCGTCTTCACTACGATTGAGGTACAAAAGCATGCCAAATAACTTTGCTACTTTGCCATCAGACTTAGTTACGATCAGAGGGTTCTGTTCTTTTTCTCCCCCCCCCCCCCCATAATAATGTAAATGTTTCGGACAGTTATCGTTTTGAAACGCAATTGCTTAGTCAGCTTTCCATCCTGTTTTTTCGCAGCTTTGTACAAATTTTAGGAGAGAATAAATAATCCTAAGGGCTTTTAGCACTATTTAAAATAAATAAATAAATTGTAGTATTGTCTACATAGGCCTACATACACAATACACACACATCCGACAACTTTAGCGAACTTCCTAGGTACACCTACCACAGAATATAGCTATTAAATTTCTATATTCGCTAATAAGTAGGTATCAGGTTAATTTCCTTTTAGTCATCAGGGCGTTCTAAAGCGTAATAATGGAAAAAGTGTTAAAAAATTTGGATGGTTCCTCACTTTCCGTTTGTAAAGAAATATTAATAGCTTAGTAATGCTTGGTTTGTGACGGCATCGCGGCTGTACCTGTCTGTTGATATTTCATTATTTATGTCTTCGTCGGAATGGTTTCAAAGATTATTCTGGAGAGGATATCAGTGCACAAGACTTCGCGTCAGCGCGAGGCACTGATATGGAACACGTCGCCCGGCGCGCTCGGCACGCTGGCGTCGTACGGCGACTCGCGCGCGCAGCTGCCGACGGGCGTGGCGGCGCCGCGCGCTCCGGCCGCGCCGCCCGCGCCGCCCGCGCCGCTACCTGCGCCCGCCGTGCCGCTGACCGCGCCGCCGCCGACCGCCGGCGACTCCTACACGGCGCTCATGTACGTGCAGGCCACGTCGCCGGCGCTGCATAAGCTGCTCGCTAACATTGCCTCTAGCGAACATTGCGAGAAGGTAAAATGTTTTTTGGTTAGTAATTTGGGGTATTTTTATTATTCCACTTTGATCCTTGTTTGAAGTTAGGAGGGAGTTGTGAATCGGCTGTAATCGAATTCTAAAATTTAATAGATACGCTTAAAATAGTTGTTTACTGTGTTAGGCTCGCAGCTTCCTTAAGTAGAGCATATTTTATTTTATTCGGAAAACATAGTGATATTTTTACAGATAATTAATTACTACATAAAAATTGTACCTACACCATTTACATTTTTTCTCATATGTAAAGTCGCCTATGTGGGACATTTGGCACTCAAGAATGGCTAGATTTGATATTTTAATTGCCGCCAACCTTATATGTCTTATTTCTTCTGACAGCGTACCACGAGTTAGCATTGTTTTCAGACTCCATATCGTCCCGCAGACCACAACTAGGAACGTAAACAGTTGAGTTGATAATTCTATAGTAGTAGTTGTTTTTCTTCACAAGGCCCTGTAAAAGTAGCCACCCAGTATTGTTTCAGAAACTTCTGTTCTTCGAAACGTGTGTTCCATACAGCTTTAAATGATAGAATAATAATAGATTTTATTGATGTAATTAATTTGATAATAATATGATAATGAGTGCACGCGATGATTGCTAAATGCGGACTGAAGTAATTAGCTGAATAAGTAAATGATAATGTGGACATTGTAGGTAAGCTCGTAGAGCTGAATTGACAAAATGTACGTGTGTTGCACCGTACATGCTCCGGGAGAGATGTTAGAAAGGGATGCTGAGAAATGATGATGATTGATGAAATGATACTTAATTAACTTAATAAATTACACGTCAACTTATAAATTTCAATACAACATTATTTCTTAAAATGATTACAAAACAAAGGGGATGTAGCTTTGTTAACTAGCCGCGCGTATCGTAGGTCGGCCAATTCGATGTCGTTGCCCTTGGATGAGGTGTCGTTCGCTGGTTTACGATGCCCTGCTGTTCTAGCGCTTGTGGCTTGGCGCGGAGGACGAGGCGCCGCCGCCGGGCCCGCGCAAGAGTCGGCGGGGGCGCCGCGATCATGAGCGGCGGCAGCGGGCTGCGCGCCTCCGCAGCGGAGCTCGGCCTGCTGACTGTATGCTTGCGACACTTGCTCAATCGACGCCAGATGATTGCAATGCTTGCACAAATTATGATGACTATGATTATGTTTATTAACACATACTGTGTGATATCATGAGATGTAACATCGTTTGACAAGATATTGTCTATATCGGCATTCTTCAGTTGTTGAATTTGTGATCTAATTTTTTTCAATTCATTTCGAACCTGAGTATGGTTCAAAAATTCTTCATTACTTCGCGTCTCTGTGTTAGATCTGTGTTAGAATGATAGAAGGGAGTTCCAACTCTATTATGTGGTTTATGGACGGTATTTCAATTTTTATCACGTCTGCTTCTGTGTCGAGGCTGTTTTCTTGTGTCTTATGAGAGTATAATGTGAACTCTTTATTTTTGATAATACAGCCTTCACTAAAGTTGATAATGCCACTGCCATTTAATTGCTCTTATGTAACTTGACTCCCACAAATTATACGTACTCCGCACGGCTTGCAGCATGAGTACAGGTGTGTGTTTATTTCGTGCAGTTGTGACCACGTAGGCTGACACGTCATGGTGTTGGTGACGCACTGCGATGAAACGTCATCCTTTACCCAGAGCCTTCTGTCCGACGTAATGTGATGTATATGCATTTGTAATGGACACAGGTATGTGCTGTCGTCATATTGTTTGCATGTTTGTAAATCGGAATATTTCAAACTTAGGAATGAATCCTTGTGGATGTTCATCGCTACGTACTCTGATATAGGTTTTATGCTGATCATGTTGTTTTCCATCTTATGTTGAATCGGTATCAGTCGAATCTCGTAGTAGTCTCTAGCGATTAATGGTATTCTGATTTCGAAGATGAAAAACTGCTTAGTCATTTTTGCTTAACTTTTAGGAGATGATGTATGCTCATGATGCTATTGATAGGTAATGACAAGTCCTTTGGTAGTTGGCCTGATATAACATTCAGTTCATTTGTAAGTTGATCAGGTGTTATTAGATGAATGTTAAATGATCCGTAGTGTAGGTCAATAACAGTGTCGAGTAAGTATTCCTGTACGTTCCTAAGGTTAATAATAGACTGTGTGCAATAAAAGCTGATAATGCGAATTCATTGCTCGTTGCCTGTATCGATGTCGATGTGTTGTATTTTTTCATTGACTAAGTTCCTTGTTTTTTCTAACTGTATGATATGCTGATTTATAATTTTGTTTTGATTGTTCATAGTTGCTTCAATTCTCTGTAGTAAGTTTTGCTCTTCTTCAACGACCGAAGTCTGATTTTTCCATAAGTTTACTATGTGTTTCTGATTAATCCTAAGTGATTTGATATCCTTCTGATATTGTTCCCCAAATTTATCGTCCAGTACTTCGAATAGCGAATTTGCGATGTTACCTATTCCATTGACAAGGCCACGGCGAACGCGCTGCCGCGCGTCGGTGATATGCTGACCGAGCAACATGTGAGCGTAGTGATCGAGTTCCTTCACGCCGTGACGTAGCTGTACTAATATTGCGTCACATAATGATGGCTTATCACTGCGACATAGTTTTCCCAGATTGTCAATGTATCTAGATAGCATTTTGGACCCGTCCCAGTAGGGGTTCATGTTAACACACGACAAGCTTTCATTCGTTTCTTAATAGATGCATATGGGAAATCTTATCGAAATAAATCGTTTGTTTTTGTTTTAATTCTGCTATGTTGTAAGTACATTGTACTGGTAGTATGAGCATCATTGTAAAGATTGTTGTTTTGAGGCTTGATGTTATTGTCAGTTTGGTCTTATGTGTCGTAGTCGTATTTTTTGATTTATCTTGATTATTGCCTTGCTGGACATTTTGTGGTTCTTGATTATTGACAGGCAACTGTGATAACTTGACAATAGGCCTCTGAATGATGCCATTCTTTGTTTTAATGCTGACGACTCGTACACGACCGTCCTTGCCAGGGTGCACTTCAATCACTCTGCCGAGGGACCACTTGCCAGCAGGCAAGTTGGCGTCGTGAATGATTACGATGTCTCCTAGCCTTTGATTTTCTTATGGCTGTTGCCATTTACTACGTGATGACAGTTGGCACAAGTATTCATTTTGCCATCGCTTCCAAATGTCGTTAAAGATTTTTTGTGTTAGCTGCCATCTAGTTCTTTCGTCTCGTTCCGTTTCCAAAATAGTTAGTGTGGGTCCACTTTCCAGGAAATGTGACGGAGTAAGAAAATCGATGTCATCGGGGACTTCTGAAATGGCACAGAGTGGCCTGGTGTTTAGGCACGCCTCTTCCCATAACCCTCCAGCACTGGGCCATGATGGCGCGTTGAAATGAAATTCGATTTCCATGTCTGTAGCTTGCGAATAGAACTCATTATCTAGTGTTGCTTGAAGGTTGATTAACTCTTGCTTAAGGATGCGATTAGCTCCAACGAAATAGGTTCCGTTATCGCAATTTACATGCCGCGGTGCACCTCGACGGGCTGCCATCCTACGTAGTGCTGCAAAGAACGCTGATGATGATAGGTCTGATACCAGTTCCAGCTGGACAGCTTTCGACACCATGCATACGAATACCGCGACGTATCCCTTGGTTGTCTTCATGCCTCGACCTTTGTTCGTCTTTACATCGCCGAACCCCGTAAAATCGACGCCTGTGTTGAGAAAGGGACGACTTGGGTTGCTGCGAGCGGCCGGTAATTCGCCCATTAATTGTTGTTGCTTTACAGGGTTCTGTCTTTTGCAGGTAACACAGCCACTGACGTGTTTCTTGACAGCTCGGTTTCCTCCTATTACCCAGTAATTGAAGCGGAGACGAGATAGAGTCAACTGTGCTCCTCCATGGAAAGTTTCTCTATGTGCTTGATCTATAAGCAAAAAAGATGACCACTGTAGGGGATGATTAAGGGATGTTTCATTTCCGTATTGATTTGAGCATGATTTATTCTGCTGCCAACTCTCAATAATCCATCTTGATCTAAGAAAGGATTTAAGTTGAGAATTTTGCTCTTCGAATCTATGTTTTTCTGTGCTTTCAGGTTGCTTATTTCATTTCCAAATTCAATGTTTTGAAAATGTTTAATTATTATTATTTTTTGCTCGTAGTAATTCGCTGACCGAAACATACTTCGTGTTGTTTGATAATAGTCGGTTACGCGACACCACACGTAATACCCAGGCAAGTACTCACTCGGGTTGCTTGAATGAAGTTGCTATGTCTGTGTACTATGTAACTTATTATTAACTCATCTTGAATTGCTGTAGTAACGTTGGATTGTGCTATTTTCTTTACTTCCTGATTATTGACATAGGTCGGAGTTCGGACATTCTTTGTGATTTTCAGGATTGTACGATGATAACCAACTTGGGCCGGTCCATTAGGTATGTTCTTGTAGGTTTTTCACGGAGATACCTCGGCTGGCGCAATCAGCGGGGTTTTCCGCAGACTTTACATAGCGCCAACAGGTTGGAGGTGTAATTGCTTTTATTTGCTCAACTCTATTTGATACTAAGGCTTTCCATCTGTTGGAGTCACCTTGTATCCATCCCAAGGCTGCAGTTGAGTCTGTCCACCCGAATATTTTGATGTTGTGATTTTGTAAGGTTTTATAACTTTTTCCATAAGTTGTGTTAAAAGGCGGCATGACATCAATTCGAGCCGTGGTAATGTGATATCTTTTTTGATAGGTACAAGCTTTGCTTTGGCTGCTGCTATTATTATAGATGACTTCTCTGTGTTATATTGGTTATTGTTTTTCACTTTATAATATATTACGCAAGCGTAGGCTTTTGTTGATGAGTCACAGAAACTGTGAAGTTCTATGTCGTCCTTTTCATGACTTTTCAACCATCTTTGCACTTTTATATGATTGATGCCTTCTAGGCATGCTCATTCTATATTGAATTTATTTGATAGCTTACTGTACCATTCCACATCTTGTAGCCAAAGTTTTTGAAATAACAGTTTTAATTTTGTAGTCACCGGAGAAAACCAACCGAGTGGGTCGAATATTTTCGAAATTTCTGATAGTAGCATGCGTTTTGTAAGCTTTGATGTTGTTGGATGAAGGTTCGATTGAAAGGTAAAAACGTCTTTATTTGAATTCCAGCTTAATCCAAGTGTTTTAGTAGATTCGGCGTATTTGAAGTTGAGAGCTTCATGATTTGGTTAAGGTGCTGATCCCTCTTCTACGTGTCTTAACTCAGGTTTGTTTGAAGACCATTTTCGAAGGTTAAACCCTCCTGATTTAAGCAATTTTATCAGGTCTGCTTGTAATTGCTTTGCTTTGCTGATGCTGTGGCTCCCACTTAAGAGGTCATCCATGTAGAAGTCTTCTTCTAAGGCTTGCTTTACTGTTCATTGGTATTTATGACCCTCATCATTTGCTAGCTGCTTTAAGGTCATCATGGCCAGGAATGGTGCAGCTTTAGTTCCGTGTGTGTTATCTCTTTAAACTATCCTCTGTAGATTTTGATCTTCATGATGTACTAATATCTGCCTAAACATCTTCTCGATGTCGGCAGTAAATGCGACTTGATATTGTCTCCATTTCATAATTAGTGATAGCAGATCCTGTTGTAAGTTAGGCCCGCTGTACATAAGATCATTGAGACTGAGGCCCGATGACGTAGGCGATGACGCGTTGAATACAACACGTAATGCTGTCGTTGTAGACTCGGCTCGGATAACACAATGATGCGGTAAGTAACATGTAGGTGTTTTATTACCATCACTGTTTACCTCAGTCATATGCTCGAGATTGATATATTCATTGATAAATGATTTGTAGCCTTGATACATGATCTCGTTTTTTACGAACTTCTTCTCTAGCTGACGAAACTGTGCTATTGCTCTCGGTTTTGAGTCGCCAAGTTTCTCGATAGGATTCGGTTTCATTGGAAGTCTCACAATGTAACGATCGTCTGCTTGGCGCGTCGTTTGCTCTTTATAAAGCTGTACACAATGATGATCTTCTTGGGACATACTTAGTTGGTCACTATCACCGATGTCTTCTACGGACCAAAACCTTTGAATGTCATCGATGTTATTTAGTATGACATAGCATTGATATTGATTCATTGTCACCTGGTTCTGATTCATTGTCACCCTTGATGATCCCTACCTGAATGATGAGTGAATAAATGTCAGCACCTAACAGAAGGTCGACAGGTCTGCTGACGTAAAACTCAGGGTCTGCTAAGGTGATATGTTCAATGTGTGGCCACAAAGGTTTGGAAAATGTTTGATTAGGAAGATTGTTGATGAGATTTTTCATTACAATTGCATTGGTGTTAAACGTAAAATCGCCATGAATAGCTGACGCTGTTATATCAATCGACCCCTTGCTGTTATTGGTTTGTGCACCCAATCCAAATACTACTCCACTGCAGTACCGCCGGGGTAGTCGTAGTTTCTGTGCAGCGTTCTCAGTGATGATAGAAATCTGAAAACCTTGATCGATAAGTGCTCTCATTTTATGATATGTGCCATCTGCGGCTGATACATTGATGAGTGACGTTGCTAGTAGAATTTAAGATGACTTGTTCTGCGAGACATTGACGGTGTCCTTAGACTTATTTGATGTGTTGCTAGATGACTTATTAAATGCGTCATGCAGCAGGGTATTGTGTTGTTTAGTTCATTTACTGCATGTCTTAGTAGAGTGACATTTAATTCCATTATGATCGTGCAAACAGTTTATACAAAGGTGTAAGTTATTAACTGTTTTTAATTTTATTTCATTTGCAATTTGAAGGAAGTCATCGCAGTTGAAAATTCCATGTTGTCCTTTGCAATTAGGGCACCGAATTGCTGATGATGCATACATACAATGCTTTAGGTATTGCTCTGATATGCATTATTTGCAGAAAATTTATTAAAATTATATTGTTGAAATGGTTTTCTAGTGTACGATGATACTTGCAACGTTGGCTTATTGATATTGCTGTCCTTGTCTTGCTTACGCCTTGATGCTTCGAGTGACGTAAACTTGCTTTCAAGGAACTCAAAAAATTCCGCTAATGTAGGTAGCTCTCGGGGATGTTTTAATGATTCTATGTACTATTTGTGGGTGTCACTGTTAAGTTTTTGTAACAAAATGTAAACTATAGAGGGTCCCAAGTTGAGATGTCTACTCCGAGAGTTTTGATGGCGTTCAGACATTCGTTGGAAGTGTCGTGATTCTTCTTGATTAGGGATGCCGTTTGCTGTTGAATTGATGGTAAAGTCATAAGAATGTTGACATGAGAACTAAATATCAGTTTGATGTTATTGTATCTATGATTTAAAATATCCCAGCATACTTGATAATTATCTGAACTAATGTTAAGGTGATTTATTACTTTCTCTGCTTCGCTCTTGACCTTACTTTCAAGGAATTGCATTTTTTTGCGCGTTGGACATAAATCAATTGCTGTGTATGGATTCTATTAACAGATCCTTGAATGAGACCCATCTTTGATAGTCACCGTTCAATGTAGGGATGTCCATAGTCGGTGTTGATTGTGTTTTATAGGACGCTGCGCACCTTTTTTGATTTAACACCTCTTTGATCTCTTTGTATTCTCTTTCATAGGCGCTATAATTTCGATTATTGTCCTCACCGTCTTCATAGAGCTCACTGTCTATCTTCCAGTGTAGAGAGTCCATAGTACCCCACCGAGACTCAATGTTTTTAAGGACGTCTTCAAATTGCCACTTCTCTGATAGTTTAAGTCAATGCTGGTGATTGTGCGAGAGAAAGCTTTATAGTTACTTATTTGCTTTGCTTGAAAGATAATGCTCAATCGATGATGATAAGCTGCTGAATCAGATTTGTGATATTGCAATCCCTGAGGATAGTGTGCTCCTTCTCAATCTAGCCGGTGATTCCCGCTTCTGAGAGGCCGGCTGACCGATCCGCTATCGCACAGAAATCAAAAAAACACAAAACTGATAGTGTACTAAAGATGTATGGTTGTAATTGCTTCACAAAGTTCGTAGAATTTTACTGATAGTTTTTTGCTGATACTGCTAGTTCATTAAACCTCATATACGACGAAATAACACGATTTCATAATTGTAGTTAAAACGCACATGCGAGGTCCAATGGCTTCGAAGGACCATAAAGTTGTACAGTGCTCCATACAACTTTAAATGATAATAGATTTTATTGATGTAAATAATTTGATAATAATATGATAATGAGTGCACGCGATGATTGCTAAATGCGGACTGAAGTAATTATCTGAATATGGTGAATGATAATGTGGACATTGTAGGTAAGCTCATAGAGCTGAATTGACAAAATGTACGTGTGTTGCACCGTACATTTACATACACGTTAAACCATGTATCCACATGTTCGCGAACCTCATGCGCTCCGCGGTCCTGCAACTGCTTCAATTAATACGGATCGCGCTTTCCTTTGTGTTCGCCCAAATACCGCCACCGATTGGAGCGCCGAGCGCGGAGCGCGCACCGTTGCACGCTCCAGGAGCGCGAACGTATCCTCTATGTGGAGCAGTTGCAAGAGCGCGAAGCGCAACAGCGCAACAGGTTCGCGAACATAGTGGATACATAGCTTTAAACATCGGTTAGAAAAAGTAAAAATGTGGTAAATCTGTGCAGGTGGTGTTGGTGTGGGACAGCGAGCGCGCCGCGCCCTCGCTGAAGTCACTGGCGCGAGTGGCGGGTGACGCGCGCGACCCCCTTCCCGTGCTGGTCATAGATGCGACCACGCACTATCCAGGGTCAGACACATTCATTTTAACTGCGTGACGTCATGACGGCTGACATGCATGCCAATAATGCGACCTCCTCATGCGACAACTAGTCACGCGCAAGACTGTATTGTATTCAGTGTGGAAGTGGATGAAACAGAAGCAAAGCTAAAACCTTAAGCTGCAAAGCGATGGTTTTGGACGCAACCGACATGTTTAGATGATGATAAGACACATTCATTTTAATCCTACATGTAGCTACCCTACTAGCTTTTAATGTATAAGCACAAATCTTCTTTTTACACTGAAATAAATATTCACAGAGAAGGAGTATCTGCCAGGTGGAAACCACTATGGGCAGTTCCCACAGCTGCTGTGTTTTCATTAGACGGAGATGCACCGCTCCTCGCCGAAGAAATGGATTTCGCTTTCCGCGTCTGGAAACATTTTCCGGAACGCATCGTTGGGTACCCGGCACGAAGCCATTACTGGGATGAAGCAAAGGTAAATTGACCCGTGTTCTGACTTTTGTAACAAATTAACGGGGCTTGAAGATTTTTCGTTCAAAACTTGGTGTATCATCATTTAATAAAATCAATCTCTTTCTATTTCCTGTGTTCGAAAAGTGTCCAGTTCAGTAACCAAAGAGCAAAACAAATTATTATTAATTATGTAATCCTATTGTCTTAAAACAGAATTAGTTTACGAATTTTAGAATAATATCTTGTTCTTATTCCACTTACTGTGCCAAAATCTTCGAACCCTTTTTGGGTCCAAATGAATTATAGGGATGCTATTGCGCGGCGCGTTCAAATAACCTTTATTGTATTTATATGGACCTAGACACTCAACTCGAGCCAGCACATATGCATACCGACAAACATTTCCAGAGCATCGCATCGCATAGCAAATATTTAATTTCCTCACGATCGAAGTGAAAAGCACATTGAAATATAACTCGTACATAAAACCCATTTTCCCCCTCGACATTGCTACGTCTCGGGTAGAATGGTGCGTTTTATGTACTAGTTGTACAATGTAGTATTGTGTAGGGCGCATGGGGCTACAGCAGCAAGTGGGGCGGGTCGTACTCGCTGGTGCTGCCGGGCGCGGCGATGGTGCACCGCGCCACGCTCGCGCTGTACGCGGCGGGCGCGCCGGCGCTGCGTCGGGCCGTGCGCCGCGCGCGCAACTGCGAAGACATCCTGCTCAACTGCCTCGTGGCGCACCTCACGCGCCGCCCGCCGCTCAAGCTGGCGCAGCGGCGTCGGTACAAGCCGCCGCACCACCGCTACAAGTGAGTGGACAGGTAGATTCTAGTATAAGCTCAGGACGCGTGGAGCTACAACATACCGGCGGGCCGTGCGGCGTGCGCCGCTCAAGCTGGCGCAGCGCCGTAGATTTAAGCCGGCGCATCACCGCTACAAGTAAGATAGACACTACATCATCACCATCTTCATTTCAACCATAGGCCTCCAGAGCCCCCAGTGACTTCCAGATTAACCGGTTGGAAGCGACTGCATCCAGCGGCTCAATCGTCAATCTTCGAATACACGGCTGGGCAGCGTTCAGGAAGCTACACTTTCTCGTCCATATTAGACTAAAAACATTAAAAGTATAACAAACAACAACTCACTATCTTATGGCTTAACCAATAGTAAAATAAAAAGAACAGCTTTTCCTTCTCTTCCTACCAAAGTCGAACATCTGTTTTATTTTTATTAAGTACTATTGGTTCAATAGTAAAACATGAATTATGCTTATAAGTAAAACTCTTTGACAGTCATTAACGTTAAAAATATCGGTAACTCATACAAAAGTGCGTAGGAATAATCCCTATGTATTTATTTCTAATTGTTTCCAGATCTTCTTGGAGCGATCCAGAGCATTTCGTGCAGCGGCAGTCGTGCTTGAATACATTCGCCACGGCGTGGGGGTACATGCCCCTTATGCGCTCCGTCCTCCGCTTGGACCCTGTCCTCTTTAAAGATCCCGTTTCTACATTACGGAAAAAATATAGGAAAATGGAATTAGTAACTTCATAAAAATGCAAACGGTATAATAATAATTAGTAACGTCATTAAAGTTTTGTGGATTTAAATGGAATCCTGTGATAGGCATTAATGAACCGTTATTTATTCCTCTGATTTATAGTTTTATATAGTTAAAACGTTGTAGCTTATTTTGTCGATAAGCGCATTTGTTTTAGTATATTTATGAAATTTGAAACATGCATATCCATAACATTTATTATGTAAGCAATATCTTAACAAGTTTCTGTCCATGTGTTAAAATGTGAACAAAAATACACAAATAGTAAAAAAAAAATAATGCTTCATAATTATAGTTTTTGTTAAGGATTAGACTACTATATACCAAATATTAGACTAAGAATATTTTTTACTTAATCGATATTGATGTGACGAAAGCGAGATATTTCGAACTAAATGTACACGGTACTCCTTCCTCTACCCTTTCAATCACGCTAAAAGAAATGTTTTATTTATAAAAACAGATAAACTGCTTTGTATCGTTATAGAACGCAATAAATATATTGGACGATTGCTACATGCAATCGGTTCGCCTAGTAATTGACTGTGTTATAATTTTGTTAATGTATACAGATTATCAATTTTATGCTACTTTGAGGATTTCTCGCAAGGTTTTGTGCCATAGTAACATTATAGTAAAAATTGTTATGGGCTTATTTTTGAATAGCCAGATAACTTTAAGACATCATCATCATCATCTCAGCCACAGGACGTCCACTGCTGAACATAGGCCTCCCCCAGTGACTTCCAGATCGGCCGATTGGAAGCGGCCTGCATCCAGCGTCGTCCTGCAACCTTTACCAGGTCGTCTGCCCACCTTGTGGGTGGGCGTCCTACGCTGCGCTTGCCGATACGCGGCCTCCATTCCAGAACCTTTCTGCCCCATCGGCCGTCAGTTCTACGTGCTATGTGCCCCGCCCACTGCCACTTCAGCCGGCTAATCCGTCGGGCTATCTTTAAGACGACGAATAGAAAATGTGTCAAAACGACTATTGTTCAGATATAGGTTAACTGGCATAAAAAAAAACCTTTAAAACCAAAGAGGATTTAAATACTATGAAGCCAGGGTTTATGTTTTCATCGGCTTAGTTTTTTTTTCAAATTGAATTTAAATTATTAGTTCCTTTTAGAGCATCTAAAATCAAATATCTTGCGTTAAGTCCCGGTCAAACCGACGCGTCCGCGGTGGCGTGCGTGGTGGCGTGGGAGTGGGCGTTTAGATCGTGCCATAGCATTTGTATCGACGAGTTCACACCGGTGCGGACAGCGGCGGCGTGCAGCTTGACATTCAGCTTTTGCACGCGCGGACATGAAATTTGACGTGACAGGCTCAACAGACAGATGGTGCGCTACTATTATAATATAAATAATTACGTTTAAAGCTACTATTTTTTCCGAAAAGCAATGAGTGAAGCCAACTAGCTTTTATCTTTCCTACATCTTTAAATAGCTTCGCTCGGGTAACCGCGTTGGAATTGATTAATGCGAAACTCAGTATAAATAAATTAAAAAACTCTACAACAAATCTTTGTTTATTTAATAAAAGGGTTGAGCTTTTATATTCATGGTATATCTGCATATAATCTGATAAACAATTGTTAAATCATTATTTCTACAACATCATTAGATATACTATTTATTATGACTAACATTTTTAATCTTCTTTGACTTCATTCATGACTAATCTCTTTCTTAGGCTATCTTTGTTAGATATACATCCGAGCGAAAGATACATTTTTGTGCTAGGCCTCCTGAACGCGTAGTGTCCGCGTGTTTGGTGTGAACGCCCCCGCGTTGGTTTGGCCGTAGCTTTAGGAATTCCAAATTCAATTTTTTTTTCGAAAATTAGCCAATAAAATATTGTATTAAAAATTTAATTTGTTTGAGCTTCAACATTGCTATAATAACAACTATGGACAAATTGAAAATTCGCGGTATTTACGAATACGAGTTCCACCGCACCGCACCGCGGCACCAATGCTGCAGAAACGACTCGAAGAATTAACGACGTGTACAGATCAGGCATCGTTAACGAACGAACGTGTCCGTTCTGGAAATTTCGATTTACACAATGAGCCTCGTGGACGACCTGATACTCAAATGAATAACGAGGAATTAAAGGCGATAGTGGAAGCGGATCCACCTCAAACCACTTCTGAAGTAGCAGCAGCCTTCGGCGTAAGTGACAAAACGATACATAACCATTTGCGCCAAATCGGAAAAGTCAAACAACTCGCAAAGTGGGTTCCGTACGAATTGACTGAAGCACACCAACAAACATGCGTCGCTTGTTGCGTTTCTTTGCTCAATCGTCACAATAATGATGGGATTTTGAACCGTATCGTGACTTGTGATGAGAAATAGATCCTGTACGCGACAATCGGAAGCGATCATCACAATGGCTTAACCCTGGAGAACCTGCAAAACCTTGTCCTAAGTGAAAACTGACCAAAAAGAAGATTTTGGTTAGTGTTTGTGTTACCCACTAAAGCTTCTTGAGATCAAGCCAGACGATTACTGCAGACTTCTATTGCCAACAATGATGGAAAAGCTCGCTGTTCGCGCGCGGGACGCGGGGACCGACAGCGGCGCGGCGCGGAGAGCCGGCGCTTGAGAAACCACTGCACTACTGAGCGGCATTCACGACACTCGCGCGTGAGTTCCACCAAATTATTGTGTACCTCGACTATTACGTCTTTATTAAACCATTATTATACCTATAGTCCGCTTATTATTGAAGATCTCAGCTGAACCCAAAACATTGGTCCTTTCACCGTGAGAAGAAGTCAAAACCAGAAAAAGTCATCGAGTTAAATTGTTGGACTTTGGACCCAACGTGTCGACCGCTTTGCAAGTCACTGTACAGTGGAACGGATTTCGGTTAAGGACATCTGTGAGTTCGTTCCAATTAATTTCCTTTTCCCATCCAGTTATTTAATCATTGTGTTACATAAATATAATTAAGTATTCTTCTTTTCTTAATTACCAATTTCCATACTATCGCAATCTTCGCCTCTTATTTAAATACAGATAGTAGTTGCTAGCTTTCTTTCATATGTGCTAAATCAATTAAGATATTACAAAATAAATAGCATCATACATTTTAATTTGCATAGACATTGAAATACATTTACCTATTCATCGCTTCGCACCGCACTTACATAATCGGCGAGCCAGTCGGTCTGGTGCATACGTACCTACGCATCCGAGCCGGCCCTTTTTTGCTACGATTAACGGTTCTTTGTTATCGAACAGCTGTGCATTATATTGAATAAGCTATTCATAATTTTATTACTTTATTGCCTAGCGCAACTGTTTGTGCATTTTTAGCACCTCTCTTTTCATCTCTTCATCAAAATGAGTTTTGAAAAACTAATTAAAACCCGTAGTAGCATGAAAGCTAAGCTTACGCATTTTGGAAATTACCTTAGCGTTACTTTATCCTCCAAAGAATTATCTGACCTGAAGACGTATGAAGCATTCGAAATGAATCTTGAATTCGAACAGGAATACGATTCGTGTGCGAATTCTTTTTCTATCACTCCCGATTTTACGCATTTTTGAATCACTCGAATTCTGTGTTGCTATTATGGTAAAATTCTTTAACTATTTTCGTTTCACGCAGAAAATATTTTAAACCGGAATGCAAAAACTTATTGATTTTAAAAACCAGCAATGAATCGCATGGAACGGAACGAAAAAAAAAGTTTTTAATCTGTGAACCATATGTTTACTTGTCAAAGTCATACTTCTAAACTTTCTACTAGTAGATGTAGAATCGAAACACGAGTTGGTCGGACCACTCGTTGCAGAATTCACAGAATGAATTTTCAAAAATTGCGATTTTAGTCATTCGCATGCGTATCTTGCCATTTCGTATTCGAATTTGAATTCGCATGATTCAAAAATATGTCTCCTGCAACGTATCGACTTGGAAGGTCGCCTAAGCAAATTTGAAACCTTATACGAGACTTTCGACACATTACAGGTGGAAATTGAGTTAGCCTCTGACACTCATCATCATCATCACCAGCCTATAACAGTCCACTGCTGGACACAGGCCTCTCCAAAAGGAGGATTTTGCCATAATCGCCACGCTTGGCAGGCGGGTTGGCGATCGCAGTTTGGCCAATGGTGGAAAGGAGACGCTGCTGCCCGTCTTCTTGTGAGCCTCTGACACTCCCGACAATGAATATACCGAGCGAGCTCAGTTCGAGGAGCGGTACTACTCGCTGCTTGCGCAGGCGCGCAAGGAACTGGCCGCCTGCGCTGCTGACCGTGCTGGTTCGGAGGCGGGCTCTGCAATAGGCTCAAAATCAGGTGCAATCAAACATAATTTTGTGCGCTTACCTAAAATTGATTTGCCACACTTTAATGGTAGCTATGAGTATTGGCTAGAATTTAGAGACACCTCCCTTTCACTAATCCATAATAGCATGTCTGGTCAACGCCATATGTCGTAGGTTTAGTACATATTAAAAACGAAAAGATGTCACTACAACGCTCATTAGGATTGGGGTTGATTTCAATGAACGATAACTCTTGATAAAAACGTTATCAAAACACTTTTTTAACACTTTTGTTTTTTTTAAATAAAATGTTTATAGAATTTTGACATTTATTTCAAAACAAATCATTTTAACTAAAATTTAGAACATTTACTGTATAATGCCATCTATCGGTTTTAACTTAAACTATCTTTTATGGAAACGCAACGTCAGCTAATGGATTGAAAAAAACTAAACACGGCATTTATGTTGATTATAGAGATAATATGCATTTCGCATTATTTTATCGAATAATTTATAAAAATACATAAAGGAAATCTAAATTTTAAAATATAAGTTTTTCCTTAAATGAGTAATTATATACTCTCTGGTAATTAACGGTCAAAAACAAAAGGCGTCAAAATAATGTAGGTTTTGGACAGCCGTCAAATATTTGTTTGTAGCTAGGGCTACCAGTTGGAGCATTGTAGTTTTATAATATGGGGATTTGTTTTAATATTTGGGAAGTGATTTAAAAAATCAATTTTTAGGAGAAAAGTATGGATTACTAATGTTTAGCTAGAAAACGTTTCCCAAAATATCACAACCCAACTATTTTACGCAAATTTTCATTTGGCAAAAAAAACATTTATCAAAACAACATTGGCAATTATTTGCATTATTATTGCATTTATTTGGCAATTATTTGCATTTGCAACTTATAGCAATTTTTTAGTTACAAAATCTCTTTTTTAGTATATTATTGTTTAACAAATAATTGTTTGGTCATGTTTCATTTAATCAAATATTATTTAATCAGACAGATGTTTCATTTGGCACAACTTACTCTTTGCAAAATATTGCATGGCATACGATTTGCATGCTTACGCTCAAACATTGAAATTATCATGCTGCATCGACGTTTGTTTTACCTTGGAAAAATAATTTACAGGTAAAAAATGGTTGAAAGGGCTTTAAGAGAGTTTTGCTTTGATCGAGAGAGAGATTTGATTCCAAAAGCAATAATTTTGAAATAAATTCTTACGGTGAATCTAAAAAAGACAATTTGGTAACCCTATTCATGATTCCAATTTTTTTCATCAACTTTGATTAACAATGAATTTTATTTGAAGGCATTTGTGTGTCAGGTCCAAAGGTCAAGTCTAAATGACGTAAATATGTCATAAACGGTCGTTTCAAGTTAAAACCTAATTAGGAATTTCGTTATTGACTGTCAAGTATCGATGCCCAAAGTGCTAATAATTCGGGATAATATTCCATGGGGCGCGACTTCGAATCTTGGTCGGCGGCAAATTTTAAAATATTTTGATATAAAATTGTTTATTTACATTTAAAACAATTTTTAATTACTAAACTTAGTACTAAACTTTTGCATATATTTTTTTACATAATATTCACAAAATAAATAACAAATAGAAAATGGGTCAGAGCACGCCATCATGAGTTTTCATAAAAATTAGGATCATACTCTAGTGAAATCAGAAACCGACTAAAATGAAAATAAATATAGTACTTAATATCTTTAAAAAGTTATGGATGCGCACAAAAAGTTATTCAAGATAATGTAACCACTAGAAAAAAAAAGACCGCAACAGGCGGAATCCGAACCCACACGTCTCATTACACTTCGAGCGAGTGCCTTTCCAACTAAGCTACGAGGACGTTAGAACGATTCTCGAAATTTGTCAAGTGTTAGTTTATATTTTTTTGACAGAAGGGTGCAAACAATTGTAAACCTTATGGTGGTTTGTCATTCTCTGACGGAACGTAACAGAAATTAATGTAAATAAATTATGCTCTATGAATTATGTGCAAGTTATCTATCACTGCGCAGATAGCGCCATCTAGTCAGAGAATGAAACAAACGATGGCGTAGGTAATTTTTAGTTCCATTTACTCACCACCTTCGCTGTCTTTCGCGCGAGTTAAGGTGGAAATTTTCAAAGTACCGAGACTGACTCTCTGTTTTACGTAGTACAATTTTTTCTCTGTGATAATAGTGATTGTATCGATGACATAAATAAGTTCCACTATCTTCGTGCCTCTCTTAAAGAACAAGCTTCCGAAATAATTAAAAACATTGATTTTAAAGGCGATAATTATTCATTGGCTTGGGACTTGTTATGCGACCGATACAATACCAATCGCCTTATAGTTAGTAACCATGTACAGGCTCTGTTCGATGTCGAACCGGTTTCTAAGGAGTCGTCTATATTATTGCGTCGTCTTATTGATATTACTAACAAAAACATTCGCGCACTTAAGACATTGAAAGAGCCTACAGAGCATTGTGATACTCTTATAATATTTATGATGTCAAGGAAACTTGATTCTACTACTAGTAGACATTGGAAAGAGTATCGCAGTGGATTGCCTCATTCTCCGACTCTTACGCAATTTTTAACAATCATTACTAACAAGGCTGATTTATTAGAAACTTTGGAAAATAATCAAAATAATTTAAACACACATAATCAAAATAATAAACAAAAAAGCTTTATTATTACTAACACTGGGGAAAATTTAAATAACAGTAAAAATGTACAAAATAAAAACTTACAAACTAATAATTTACAAAATAATCACAATAATAGCTTTAAAAAAATAATTAAATGTCCTTTATGTTCTAATGATCATTTGCTTTATACTTGCCAATCATTTAGAGCTTTATTTGTTGAATCACGCTTACAAAAGGCTAAGGAATTCAAGGTCTGTCTTAATTGCTTACGCTCAAGTCATCCTACTAAAAGGTGTAGATTATGAGGTTGTAGATAATGTAAATCTAGACATAACACACTTTTGTACACTGAATCAACTGAGCTGACTTATCAAGACCCCATGCCGTCTACTAGTGTCGCCTTACCAATCGATACTTCTAACAGTGTCGTCTTATCAGCTGATACTAGACATCAAACTAGTACACCCAATGTATTACTGTCCACAGCTATTGTGAAAGTGGTGAGCTACAGCGGTGAGAATTTCGACGCTCGAGTACTGCTCGACAATGGCAGCACGGCGAACTTCATCATGGAGAGCCTCTGCACCAAAATGGGTTTGTCACGACGTAATGCGACCTCCACTGTGACAGGTATCAACCAACAGTCGTCTTATAGTACACAGTCTTGCCATCTTAATATTGAGTCTTCTAACGGTGACTATAAGGTTGATTTGGACTGCCTAATTTTACCTGAAATCACTAAAATTTTGCCCTCTTCTGTTGTCAATATTCAGAATATTCCTATTCCATCAAAGCTTTGCTTAGCTGATCCTACATTTAATATTCCATCTGTAATTGACATTCTTCTAGGAGCAGAAGTATTTTGGAGCGTCGTAGGCACTGCTTTTATAAAGTTAGGTAAACAAATGCCAAAGTTATGTGAGACGAAATTCGGATGGATTGTGTCTGGCCCTGTTTACCAAGCAATTCCACCCTCTTCTCAACGCTCACATTTTTGTAATTTTGCCGGCCACTCAGACAAACCAGATTTAACTAAGTTTTGAGAATTAGACTCTGTTTCTTCTAAACACGCTTTATCTCAAGAAGAAAGAGCCTGCGAATTGAGCTTTCTTGAGAATACATTCCGAACCCATGATGGCAAGTTCGTTGTGACCATGCCTCTAAAGGATGACCCTGCTATCTTACGCGACTCTTACACTATGGCAAAGCACCGCTTTTTGTCCTTAGAGCGTCGTTTTCAGCGTGATCCTGATTATAAGGCGAAATACCTTGACATTATGACTGAATATGAACGCCTAGGTCACATGACTGAAAATAAAAACAGTCAACGCCACATTCAGGTAATCACGTTGAATACTTCATACCACACCATGGTGTAATAAGAGAGTCAAGTACCACGACAAAATTGCGGAGTGTATTCGACGCATCAGCCCCTCCTTCTTCAGGAATATCACTCAACGATATTCAAATGGTAGGTCCTAAAGTACAAGATGACCTTATGTCGATCTTATTGCGATTTCATCAGCATAAATACCTTGTCTCCGGTGATGTGGAGGAGATGTATCGTTGCATTGAAGTCGCACAGTCACAAAGATCTCTTTTACAAATTATATTTCGAAGCGACTCCAAAAAACCATTAAAAACTTATAGCCTCAACACAGTCACATACGGTACTGCGTCAGCTCCTTATTTGGCTACAAAATGTTTAACCAGCCTAGCCGACGCAGCCTCTACCGATGACGTGAGATCGGCAATATCACGTGACTTTTATGTTGATGATTTTTTAGGCAGTGGCTCTACCATACAAGAAACCATAAGTCTTGTGAAAGAAGTCACAAACATTTTATCATCAGCTCTTTTTTTTAAAGAAAGTGGCAATCTAATAGTCCTGTAATTTTAAAGGCCATCAGAGGTGACTCATGCGATAAGACTGAATCCACTTCCTTAAGTCTTACTGACCACAACACGTCTTCTAAAACGTTAGGTTTGTATTGGGTGTGTGAGTCAGATTCCCTATCATTTACCATTGACATTGATACCGTAGGAAAGGTCACAAAACCTCATATCTTGTCCGTGATCAGTCAGATATTTGACCCCCTAGGCTTGGGTGGCCCTTGCATTGTCGAAGCCAAAATAATCATGCAGCGACTGTGGATCGAGAAATGTGAGTGGGACGACGAGGTATCGCATGAAATAAAGAGTATGTGGTCAACATTCGTCTCAACTCTCCCTTTTTAAAAAAAATTAAAAATACCTCAATGTTCGTTTGACTCATCTATTAAACACGAAATTCACATCTTTTGTGATGCGTCTGAGAAGGCTTACGACGCATGTGTGTACGTCCGATCCATAGGTAGCAATGGCTCTATCAGGGTTCATCTTCTCATGTCCAAAAACCATGTATCACCCATAAAATCTGTTACGATTCCTCGACTCGATCTTTGTGCCGCATTACTAGGGTCAAGACTGTGTACAACCGTCCTCGAGTCACTCACAATGAAAATCATGCAATGCTTCTTTTGGTGCGATTCTATGATCGTACTCGGGTGGTTAAATACTTCAACAAATCAACTCAAACCCGTTGTACGAAATAGAGTGAATGAGATTTAGGAAAGATCTACCGGTCACAAGTGGAGGTACGTACCGTCAAAAGACAATCCGGCAGACCTTGTTTCGCGCGGGGCGAAGGCCGACATAATCGGTGATACCACGCTATGGTGGTCAGGCCCTAGCTTTTTACAAAGTCACGAACGTGACTGGCCTACTACGCCCAATAACGTGAACCAGGATCTACCTTTTTTATTTCAAATTTTATTTACACCAATCAATCACATGATATAATCAAATCATTAATTTATTATCATTTAAATTTCTATCGCTTACAAAGAGTAGTGGCTTATATAAACAGATTTATTTTTAATTTGAAAAATCCTAATTCTAAATTACATGGCTCACTTTCAAGTGATGAGTTAAATAATTCATTAATGTGTTTACTACGCAGCGCGCAAAAAGAGATGTTTCCGGAGGAATGCAATTATTTAGAGTCGGGAAGATCTCTACCGCGAAAAAATCGTTTACTCTCATGAACACCATTTCTAGATCCGGAAGGAATCGTACGCGTAGGTGGTAGGCTCGACAATTCTCCGTACGATTACAATACGAAATATCCAATACTGCTGTGTAGTAAGCACCATCATCGATTGTCAGGCAATGTTTAAAATATTTTATATACAAATGTAAAAATTTACAGCCTTTAATGGGACAGTTTCCCATGACTAGAACTAGCCTTGAATATCCTTTTTATAATTCTAGCGTTGACTATGCCGGTCCAATACTCATAGCCGACCGTAAGGGTTGAGGCTGTAGGCTCACAAAATCGTACCTGTGCATCTTCGTTTGCCATGCAACCAGAGCAGTGCATCTCGAGCTCGTCACTGACCTCACTAAAGAAGGCTTCATAGCTACACTCTATCGGTTTATTTCTCGTCGTGGTAAACCTCAAAGCATACTATCTGACAACGGCACGAATTTTGTCGGGGCCAGCAACGAACTACAAAGATTCTTGTCGAATTCTGATGTTGCATCTGAAATGTCTCGAGAAGGCATTAAGTTTGAGTTCGCTCCTCCTTAGTCACCTCACTTTAATTGGATGGCTGAATCAGCTGTGCGGTCTGCCAAGCACCGTTTGAAGAGGTTGCTAAGTCCCACTAACTTCACATATGAAGAGTTGGCGACCTGTTTGTGTCAAATTGAGGCCGTACTTAATTCACGTCATTTGACTCCTCTTTCCTCTGATCCTTCCGATTTCAGTGTTCTCACTTCTTCCTATTTCTTAATTGGACGGCCACTTACGTCTGTACCGTGTCCGCAGATTCCGGAGGAGAACATCAGCTGCTTCGACCGCTTCCAGAGAATAGAATGTATTCGACAGCATTTTTGGCAGAGATTCTCTCATGACTACATTTCTTTACTCCAACAGAAGACGGAAGAAGTGGACCACTTACCACTTCTTCCGGTCATCTAGCTGAGGAAATGCTCGTGCTAATTCGGGACAAGACGCTGCAACCACTTGTTTGGGCCTTGGGTCGCGTGCTGCGGACCTACCCTGGACCTCACAGGGTCTCAAGAGTGGCAGAGCTGAAAACCAGACGAGGGCACATCACAAGAGGGTTCAACAACATTTGCCCTCTTCCCTGAGAGGTCAAGGGGCGGCAGGATGTTCGCGCGCGGGACGCGGGGACCGACAGCGGCGCGGCGCGGAGCGCCGGCGCTTGAGAAACCACTGCACTACTAAGCGGCATCCACGACACTCGCGCGCGCGTTCCACCAAATTATTGTGTACCTCGACTTTTACGTCTTTACTTAACCTATATTATACCTACAGTCCGCTTATTATTGAAGATCTCAGCTGAACCCGAAACACTCGCCATTAAACAACCGAGACTGGTGAATTGCTCTAGCCCACTGCTCCTTCAGGATAACGCTAGACCACACACTGCACATCAAACGGTCGCCAAGTAAGAGGAGCTGCGACTGGAACCTCTGCGCCACCCACCCACCATACTCTCCAGATCTTGCCCTAACCAATTACCACTTTTTTCAAAATTTGGATAACTTTACAAGGAAAAAAAATCAAATCTGGTGAGGCAGTCAAAACCGCCTTCAAACAGTTCATTGACTCGCTCCGAGGATTTTCTTCCAAAGGGATCAATGATCTGCCTATAAAATGGCCAAGTGTATCGATAACAACGCAATTCAAAAGCAATTATGCACACCACTATTACGAATAGTTTCACTACATTTCTTTCAATTTCAAAATAAAAAAATGAACCTGTGGAAAACAAAAATAAACAAGCCATAAATTTTGAAGCTGCTTTAAAAAATCTGCAGGGTAAAAACTTACCTGAATTATTATTTTGTGACGATTCAGTTGTGGTGACTGACCAGTTATTGGACAAACTTTTGTTCTTCTTCATACACCCATTAATGAGGTAAAGAGCATTATTTTAAACCTAAAATCGAATAGCGTTCCAGGTTGGGACAGTGTTCCCAACAAGTTTTTGAAATTAGCAGTCGATGACTTGGCTCCTATCATCACCCACTTGGCCAACCTATGCTTTGGTAAGGAATATCCCACTCAATTGAAACAATCAATGGTTACACCTGTGTACAAGGGCGGTGCTAAAGACGAAATTGGTAATTATAGGCCAATTTCAGTCCTTCCAGCCTTGTTAAGCAACAAGGTTATAGTGGGTTAGACTAACAGTTCAAAAGGTTGGATCATTGCCAATAAAGTACATAATATTGTGTTATTACCTAGATACTTTAGTTCAGGAGTTTAACATGACAAAATTAAATTGGTGTGTTATATTTATAATTTACTAACACAAAAGATTATTTTTACTTACATAAACATTTTAGCTCATTGCGCTTACCGCTAGATAAGCAATGTATTCAGAAAGCATCACACTTTCAACCTTGGGTAAGTTGTTACGGGAGTAGGCTTTAACGAAATTATCGGTTATATTTTGAGAATTAGGAAGGTAGGTTTAAATAACATATAAGAAAGAAATACTAAATACAGTTGGAACAAACAATGAGAACCCGGAAAACTTTACAGTTAGACTTTGAAGACGAGAACCAGATAGAACGGAGAGGTTACAATTTTATTTACGATTTTGACACATCCCATCTGACGTTGACAGATCTTAAAGCACAACCTCTTTTTTTTCTAGTCAAACTCATCACGCCTTATCGTGCCAGTGATGACGTCACAAGCCCTAAAATTTCAAAATTTTATTAACAATAACTACGCATCAGTTAATGAAATATTCAAATTAGTCTCTTAAAATGCTCTATCTTTTCTTAAAAAAAATATAAAAACAGTAACATTTTTTTTTGGACAATGCCCATTCGGATGGGCAGTGTTCAGGAAGCTACGTTATATCCTCTCCTCACAAACACTACCGCAATGCCTCAAGACCAAGGTATGGAATCAAAGTGTGTTGCCAGTGATGACATACGGATCTGAGACGTGGCCGCTAACGATGGGCCTCATAAGAAAGCTCAAGGTCACTCAAAGGGCGATGGAGAGAGCTATGCTCGGAGTTTCCCTTCTCGATCGAATCAGAAATGAGACGATCCGAAGGCGAACCAAAGTCACCGACGTAGCTCTCAGAATCGCAAACCTTAAGTGGCAGTGGGCGGGGCACATTGCTCGCAGGACTAATGGCCGTTGGGGCAGGAAGGACAATGAATGGCGGCCGCGGGCCGAAAGGCGTAGTGTTGGTAGGCCCCCCACAAGGTGGACCGACGATCTGGTGAAGGTCGCGGGAAGCCGCTGGATGCGGGTGGCACAGGACCGTTCTTCGTGGAAATCCTTGAGGGAGGCCTATGTCCAGCAGTGGACGTCTTTCGGCTGATGGATGGATGGATGGATTATTTTAACAACAACGCATACTTTGATTGATTAAATAATAATTTCATTAAAAAAGCTGTTTCATTTTTTTAATACTGAACGGCAATTTTATAGGACCTAATATATTTCCTTGATCAGATTTCAAGCCTAAAACTCAACCACATACTTAAGACTTGATAACCAACTACATATTTTTACGGCAAATTATTCTGAATAAAAGTGAAATAAAGACCTATGATGCACTATGGGCGCGATTATTGTTGTGGTTTGGGCTCGCAACTTTTTGTAAACGCTATTCAGCGCAAATGCTTTCATTTTATTTTGTGGTAAAAATGACAGCACTGGCTATTTTATTAACTTTAGCCCTGCCTGCCAGTGACCGCTGTTAATAAGGATCAAAGAAAAATGTTAACTTTTAGTAAATAATTAAAATCACATTACTTAATAAAGTTGTATTTGACTTGTTGTTTCCACTTTCCGCGATCGCTGGAAGGTCTAAACGAACGTCACGGGGTTGGTAGGTCACGGAAATTCGATGAGGTCACTATCATTTAATAACGTAGCATGTTTTAAATAACTATGCGGTGTATCTTCGTATGCGGTCCTATTTATGTAACTAAAGGGACATTAGCTAATTTTGAATTGTACTATCGAGGGCACGCGCGCCTTATCCCTTTGTAGAAATATTCCTGTGTAAGCGCATCGCGCTGGACACGCCCCAACCCGCCCTAATTGGTTATGCATTTTAGTACGTTTTACTACAACCAATTAGATACAAATAGAAGCGTGCTTGCTTGTGCCTAAACAGTTCTTGTTGCGCCGCTGCTTGATTGAACCCGAAACATAAATGAACGTAGGGCGTGGTTGAAGTGAGTGGCAATGAGGTGCTTGCAAACGATTTTAGCTTTAAGACGGTTTAGGCGCATAATGTCAGAAACGCAAAATGACAGATTCGCAAAATGTCAGATGTTAGTAGATTGTCGCAAATGGTCAGAAACGCAAAAAGACAGATTAGCAAAATGACAGATTCGTAAAACGACAGATTCTCAGAATGTCAGATTCGCAAAATGTCAGATTCTCAAAATGACAGATTCCTTAAAAAAACTAAAAATCACACTAAAATACCGGGTGGGTACCGCCATCTATTGAGATGTGATCGTAAAATAATAGTTATCAGTGTTACAACAGTAGAATATTATACCTATTATTATGTCGTGTAAAAGTTTTAATACAATTATATTAGTAGGCCTATGAATTATTTTTTAAAGACATTAAAGGTTAGAATAAGAATATCTGAGCATATTTTTTTCACTAAGATGTTATTCATATACCTTTTAATTTTAATTTTGAACTGTAATTATTTTTTCACTAAGATGTTATTCATATACCTTTATGGTGAATCATGGTAGCACCTAGAAATATTTTATATACAAGACCTTGTAAAACCCATGTTTATGAATAAATAAATAATTTGATTGATTGATAATAATAAAAAAGGATTTTTTCATGTCTATATTAAATTGGGCATATTATTATTATAAATTAAAAGGGTAGATTACAAAATATTGTTTTAAATTTACCATATACACTACAGTAAATAACTAGATAAATATTATAATGTTATAAATAATCCATTACTAGTACCCACTAATAATAAATTATTTATTAACAATATAACTAAATCGAGGCAAATTTACTATGTACCTAACTGCATATTTTTTGTTGATTTTCTCTGAACATCTAAAGTTCATTTACAATTAGAAAATAAAAAAAAAGACAAGTTACACGTCTTTTATTGAAATTAGTCGCACTGTCATGTTCACTAGCGAACAGAGGCTCCTTATTGATTTTGGGTTGCTGCATTTCTATCAGTTTGAGAATCTGTCATTTTGCGAATTTGTCATTCTGCGAATCTGTCATTTTGCGAATCTGACATTTTGCGAATCTGTCATTTTGCGAATCTGGCATTTTGCGAATCTGGCATTTTGCGCCACCTGACATATTGCGTTTCTGACATTTTGAGAATCTGTCATTTTGCGTTTCTGACATTATGCGCCTAAACCTTTAAGACGAGTCAGGCGTCGAAGCCTGCGATAGTACGAAAACAAAGTACGAGGTTATGCGCTGCATCCTGTATGATGACCGAACCGAACGTGACTGACTCGGTGCAGTGCGCAATGCATAACCCCTACTCATTGACTTATATATTACTTCGTATAGACAGGGCGGACCACACGTCTGGGTGTTGGACCTAAAGAGACCCGAAAATGACCCGACCGAGGCCGATGTGACGTAGTCAGTGGTCGGCGGTCATCGGGATCTGTCATTTGTATGAAAAAATAAAAATGCCTAGATGTTCACAGAAAGGTTGCTTTAATTACGTCAGAAAGGTCATTAAAACAAATTCTAATATTACTTCTCACCAATAAGCCGCATATTCGATAAACACTAAACTTATTTACATTACTTTAACAATTTTCTAACTTCTTTGTCAATTTTACGAAGCAACGCCATATTTACCGTGCAAAACCGATACAACTTTGTAGCGGCGTGCATTAGTTGTATGGTTATAGTATAGCCATAATAGTGCTTACAGCGCAATAAGTGCAGACCAGTACATGCGATGTAATATAAATATTTTATTTTATGATAATTTATTGAATACCTACTTATTTAAAGTTTACGTGATGCACTATGAGTTAAAAATTGAAAACATGTCAAAAATAACAAAAGCCAAAAGTTTAAAAAATAATGTTTTGATCGAAGGACAGTGAAATGCAATAAATAAAAATATAAATTATCTGATATAGTTTTTTTTTAAAGTTTTAAGTTATGATTCCGTATATAAAAATAAATTGTATCCACAAACACTCAATTATCTAGCCAAACCAAGCAAATCTTGTGCTATTGCGACTAGATACAGAAAATAAACATATTTAAATACATTTATAAACATACTTAAATACATTTATAAACATACAAATACATTTATATTTATTGATATTCATTCTATAGACACGAAAATTAACGAAGTAAAACAAACGAAGTTCCTAGGTTTAACTATAGAACAAGACGTGAATTGGAAACCTCATATAGATAATGTTTGTACAGCAGGCAAGAGCTTTGGCAAGAGCTGCGCGCAAGCCGCGCGAACGCGACCTTTAAACTGGCTTGAATGTGAACCAGAACCGCACGCGCGCAGCTCGCGCGCACTGTACAATAGGGTGGGTCACTCATGTATGGAAAAAAAAAAAATGTGTGCGTGTACTAGTGTACACACGTAAGAAGTAAAACTTCTTTATGGCCTTATTTAAATTTAAAAAAATAAATACCACAATTCCACCCAAGTATTAGAAAAAGAGATATAATTACTTACTTTTGTTAAAAATCCACTGGAATTAGAATTAAAATAAAACCTTTGATTTTGTTGATCACTTTAGTATTAATATATTATTTATCACGTCGCTATTGCGTAAGTCCGCTTAAGCGACATGCTATCCCTACTCCGTTGGAGAAAGTGAAAGTACTCTTCGTCTGAACCAACCGTGGTAGGGGCAAGAAAAAGATGGCGCGTAACGGAAAAATGTGACGCGTAACCGAAAAATGTGACGGTAAATTTTTTTCCAACGCCGATAAAGAAGTTTCAGTTCAATAGATTTTTTTCCAACGCCGATAAAGAAGTTTCACTTCAATAAAGTTTTGTGATTGCATTCTAATAGTGATATTTTACTGTCTTGTGACTAGACAAATGATGCTACGTAAAAAAAAGACAAATTGAGTTGCATCTTTAGCCCGCGCTTGCGGTTCAAAGTTATAAATATTGTATGAAACAAGGTAAAATCAAATTGAATTATTTATAGAAATTTCTACAATTTTCAATAAAAAATCAATGATTATCAAAGTTACGAGGAACAAAATTTATAAAAACTAAGATTTAGACAACTTAAAAATAATTTTACTTACGCATACCTACCGCCGCGGGGGCAGCGGTAGGTTATTTGGGACTCCCTCGTCATCTTACAACTGCTTTCGCCGCTGTGCCATGACGAAGTATCACCCACTAAAAAACCTGCGGTGTACCACGCAACGTATGCGAGTAACACATGGGGACCCGTGTTCTGGTTTCCGTCCATGCGTCACAAACGTACGGCATACTATGCCGGGCCTCAGGCATAGGGAATGGGTGATCCTGTACACACGGGATCACCCCAGACTGGCAGACTGTGCAATGTGAGCTAAGGGCCCCCGCCCCGCACCCACTAGTCCGCTAGAAGGGGGAAGCTGAGCACGGCACAACGCTGTCTCCTCCGCCCTCTTCTACGACTTCGGATCGGGTCAGCAAGGGTTTAAGCTTCCCAGCCCGATCCGTGGCCACCCTTTGCGACGACATAGTGTCGCAACAAAAGGCCGCCCACGTCTTACTCCCACTCGCTGCCCAGCATAGCTTGGACCATACTGGGCAGCGAGAGACACCACAAACCGCAGGGTCAGCGCCCCGCAGCCAGGTCGCGGGTCATCCCCGCGACCACCGTCTAGGCAGCACGAGCAGGGAGTCATCACCCCCCACAAGTGCCGCCCCAAAACGCATCCACGAGCGGGCTGCTCAAGCCCACCGGGAGCGTCTCCCGCAGAGTTTAGCCGTGAGCTAGCAATAACCCGAAGGAAATTACTAACCCCCGTTGCCCTGGGTGAACCAGGACAGGATGCTACTCCTTACACCCGATCGTAGCCGAATGTAATTAGTAACAACCCGCCGCACATGTGAGATAGTCCTCCCTTAACTTCTTTCTACACTCCATTTAAAGTAAAACCATTGCAGTAGCCAGCAACTGATCGCAACTGCAACCAACACCGCGCCGCGCTGTTTGATTGCGTTAATTAGACTAAATAACCCACCGACATAAAATGAGTAACAAGATATACACTGTGACTTTTTAATTACCCGAGAAAACTAAAATTTGCGTTTATAAAAATATGTATATCAGTAAGTAACACACAAATATTATAGCGTTCATACAAAAATATCGTTTTATAGTTACTTCAAATAAATCCTGTTAATTTGCACCAAAAACATGGAAACCATCTTCGTAGTATTTGTCAACTCGCGCGGCACTCGCGCAGTCTCCCGCGCATGCGCGTATGCTACGCCTAGTGCTATCGATTGTCAAGATCGCCAAACATCGCGGGTTCGCATCCTGCACTAGCATTTAATAAACGTGATATCTGTTGATTTGTATGTCGTGGTTTAGTTTAGCCGTGAGCTAGCAATAACCCGAAGGAAATTACTAACCCCCGTTGCCCAGGGTGAACCAGGACAGGATGCTACTCCTTACACCCGATCGTAACCGAATGTAATTAGTAACACCCCGCCGCACGAGGAGGTTACTCTGACACCCCTGCTGAAGTAAGCCTACGACCTCTTATTAATACCCTCTTTAAAAGTATGTAACAAAACAAACCTAGGCTAATAATCAGTTAAAATTTTATTAGCAATTATTAGTAAAAGTTTTTATTTTTATATTATTTAATTTATATTAAAAAAAAATGTTTTAGAGATGTTAGTATTGTTTTCTCAGTAACATTATTATAATTTTATAAAAGTCCAATGCGCGGGCTGATCCACTAAAAATATTTAAATAATATTTTACAGGGTTGTTTTTTATCCAGTAAGACATAATTTTTTCACTATTACAAAAGAAAATGAGCAAAAAATAATTTTTGACCGACCCTACTGTACAACTCTTGCATGAGTTGCGCTAAAGAGACGCACCAATCGGTTGCAGTAACGGATCGCGTGCCACGCGTGTGCAGCTCGCGCGCGACCTGCGCATTCGTGGCGCGTTCGCCAGATCTGGAGACGTATTTTTGAATCATGCGAATTCCAATTCGAATACGAAATGGTAAGATTCGCATGCGAATGACTAAAATCGCTATTTTTGAAAATTCATTCTGTGAATTCTGCAACGAGTGGTCCCACCCACTCGTATTTCGATTCTACTAGTAGAAAGTTTAGAAGTATGACTTTGACAAGTAAACATGGTTCACAGATTAAAAACTTTTTATTTTCGTTCCGTTCCATGCGATTCATTGCCGGTTTTTAAAATCAATAAGTTTTTGCCTTAGAGCATTCAACCAACAGGAGACGACAAGCTCGCTAATTTCTATGCGAAAAAGTCTGTAATTTCTTGCGGGGGGCAGGGAGTAACGCACACATAGGAAATTAACACTAATGCATTTTGGATGTCATTGCTACGCTCGCACACAACAAAAATATCTAACACTAGCTTAAACTAGACGCACACACATATATTCACACACAAGGACAACTTATCCATGCACGAGTGTGACGTCAGTTTTAAATAAACGAAGATAGTGCTTAACACTATCGATAAATTTTATCGATGAGTTCTGCCAGTATTATGATAAGGTTTTATTCAATTCAGACTCTTTATTATGTGTAAGATAGAAACATTCCTTTTGGCTTTCATTAAGATCTACAGGGTTATTTATTAATATAGGTCAGTATGGTTGAGTCTAAGGGACGAACTATGCCCAGCCGGAAATCCGGGTAAGTATGGTTTCAATCCATCGCTTAAGCAATAAGGTCGTTTTTGAACGAATTCCAACAGATTCCGGCTGGTTAAAGTCCAAGCCTTAAACTGCAAGAAATACCTGTATAATTTGGTTTTCAGGTAAATTTCTTAAATAAAATAATTAAAAATACTGGGCTATAACCCGCAAAAATCGTAAATATAATTGAGGGAAAGTTAGAAGGTGAAAGGAAAAGGTGTTAACTATTTTAGCTATATTCTCAAACATTTTCTTTTTGCATTAGAAAAAGTTAACAAATATAAGTGCTATCATGAAATGAGAAAAACATAATAGGCTATTTTTTTTGCTTGCTTAGACATAAAGTTGTAAATGAATTCAAATATTATTGGTCTGGGTCTGTCTGTGGTGGTGACTGGAGATGGTTGGCTCGGAAACTTTATAATATAAAGTTATGTTTCTTTGGAATGGATTCATTTTTATGACTTAATTAGTAATTGAGAAGGTGGTAAATAATAATTAATAAAAATCATTATCCGAAACATTATCAAATCCGCGAGAATCCGTTCAAAACACGACCCTATTGTTTAAGCGATGGATTAAAACCGTACTCACCTGGACCAGTTTCCGAATGGGTATAGTCCGAGCCATAAAATACGCTTAAATAATAAATAATCTGTTAACTTTTAGCAACAAGACTTTTGTATACTCGTTCACCAAAAATACACGAAACACAAGTTTCTCTAGAGTTTAAGGCTCGGTCTATACGCTGCCAGATTCCGTTAGCATCCGCAAAAATCCGTTCAAAAAACGACCTTATTGCTTAAGCGATGGATTGAATCCGCGTTAACCCGATTCGGTTTCTGACTGGGTATAGACCGAGCCTAAGATAAATGATAAGATATTTAGGTGCCTCAAAGATTTTGTCGTCACCCTTTGTAATGTTATATTTTCGCAAAAAAAATGAAAATTAATATTTACTGACATCATAATATGGACAAATTATAATAATGCCTATTGTAACATAAATAAAATCCGTATTCCTACAGTAACCAAATTAAACAAAAATTATAACAGCATACTGTTTTTTATTGTATGTGTAAATAAATAACAACAAAAATGCTTGTAACCTTAGTCTTAACATTATTTTTGTGTTATATACATTTATATAAACAATAAAATCGAATCTATCCGTTTATTTTCCCAACGGGTGGGTTCATTGTGAATGTTCCTATTCCCATTTTGGAAATACATCCAGGTGGAATCCCAAATCTAGGTGACCTTAAGGTCAAGTGGTTAAATCGATATCGATATTTTGTTTTTTTGCTATCCCATCACCAATTTTGCTGCAGGGTGGCCAGCGTAGGTATATCAATAAAAATCTCAAATTTTCAGAATAAGTTCGCCAATATATAATATTATTGAACTAGACCGATTATTTGCAAATATTTATAGTATTAATACTTTTAAAAGTAATTATTAAGTCCAATAAAATGCGCAAAACTTAAACAAGAATCATAATTGTTAACTGTGATATATCATTAATTCAATAAGCATCTATTGTTATTAATATTATTAAAAATATCAAACGTGAAATACCAGTGTGATTTCAAATTTGGGTACTTCAGTATAAAAAATTACGCTTAATAGGATTTTTTTCCTTTTACTGGTATCACTTTTTGATTGACGAATTTTATAAGGTTTTTGCAATTTTAAGGCATAATTTGCTAATATTGAGACTCAATAATACTTATAGATGAAAATTTACGCTGTCCTTTAGCACATAAAATGTTTCTGATCTTTTTTAACACGAGCACACGGCGTAATTTGGCATTTTTAGCTGCTGTCCTTCCACGCTCACCGTGATTTGCCAATGATGGCGGATGGCGGAACGCGATGCAAATAGTTTTATATAACCTCTGTGATCGACGGTCATAGACTTGTGGCAGAGGGGAATGCCTGTCAATGGCGTCTCCTGTTGGTTGAATGCTCTAAGGTTTTTGCATTCCGGTTTTAAATATTTTCTGCGTGAAACGAAAATAGTTAAAGAATTTTACCATAATAGCAACACAGAATTCGAGTGATTCAAAAATGCGTAAAATCGGGAGTGATAGAAATAGAATTCGCACACGAATCGTATTCGTGTTCGAATTCAAGATTCATTTCGAATGCTTCAAAAATACGTCTCCTGGACCTATCCTTACAGAGTCATCAAGTTTATTTATGCCTTAAAGCAGGTTAGATCTGTAACAAAAACTGCGATTGCTACCTATCATGCATTGTAGGTTCTAAATTACGCTACAGTTTACTGATGTAGGGCAATAGCACTAATATAAATGGAGCTTTTATTGCCCAAAAAAAGATGCGTTAGAGCAATATGCGGTGTCCCTCCACGAACATCATGTCGTCCTCTATTTGCACAATTGTAATTACTAACATTGACGTCCCTGTATATATTTGAAACATGTGTATTTGTAATGCAAATTATGCATATTTTTAATAGGGCATTTGTCATTTATCCACGGAACACAAGAAATCAAAATATCCTGGTACTACTAAAAACTTCAATAACAATGCAGTATAAAAAAAGCTGCATGACAATGAGTATAAAAAAATCTTCAATAATATACCTACTAATTAATTCAAAACATTGAATAATAATCAATTTAAAACAAAACTGAATAAGTGGCTAATCTCACATACCTACCATAAAGGAGTTTTTTTAAATAATAAATATTAATTTCAACATAATTATGATATGACTGACATCTATGTAATTTAATTTAATGCAATTTTAGACTCAATTTTATATTTAATTTTAGTTCAATTTTATATTTAATTTGCATGCCTTGTTTTGGCTAAACTTGCTTGGCACGTTCATTTTAAAACACCTATGCATACCGTATTTAAGCATATAAAGATTATTTTATTTAATTTATGTTAACGCATTTAATTTACTTTTTACATCAATGCCCCTACTACTATATTCCTAAATTTCCTGATGGCGTACATGTGCGTGCGACTGTTGTGATGGTTAATGCCATGCATAGAATGTAAGTCATCAATATAAACAGTCAAAGAAACTCTTTACAGCTGCAGCCCTAATTTTTTTATTATCTTGTGTTGTTTGTACATATTTTTTTACTAAATCTTGAGATTGGCTGATAAACAATAATTGTTTAAGAATGTACATATGCAATTATCGTAGTTGCCAAAGTCGCGTTTCCTTCCTCAGACCCTTTTCACTACCCCGAGGTAACAGGTGAATTTAGCTATCCACTCCCGTCTCAATAACTCACCAGGGACCTTAGGCATCGTCTCCGAGTTAACTATAACAATTTACCATGTGAATACACGATGGCATAATTATGTCAATCCCATAAATTTTGTAATTTTCGAACTTCGTCATCGTCTTCAAATTGTTACTTTGGTTGGCTAAGCGTATGCTCCCTGTACTCCTAAAGACATAGTGATCTCTAAAATCAAACATTAATATTTTCTGCTTATTTTAAATAACACTTGCTCAAGTAAACATATTTTTATGTAAAATGGCATGTATTTCACCTTTAACATTGGTATGTTAAAATTTAAATATACAGGGTGCGAATTACCATAGCATTACAATTTTTGGGAAAACGAGAATGACGCATTCCTTTTAATGAAGTCATAAAAGAGTAAAATTGCAACATCTTATCATAATCAAATCTTGTAGTTAGTACCAAAGCAGAACTTTTTTAAAGATTTTTTTACTTTATTAACAACAGTTGTTAATTTTGCTCGTTACCACCCCCAGATATGAATAGGTAGTTTTACTTGTATGTTATATCAACAACTGTAAAAAGCACAGAACAAGTAACACTCGCTACGCTCCGCTACGTAAAAACCGTTAGTTTATTATAGTTCATCAACTGTATATTTACAATCCCCCATCAGTTTTTACAGTCTTGCTAGAATTTATTGACAATTGACCTGTGTAGTACAATAATTAAAAATGCATGATCGGAGATGACTATCGGCCTTATACTTAAAACGTACCTAATTACTATAAAAATTATAGACTGATAAATTGATACATGTCAGTTAATCTATTTGGAATGAGGAAAATTAATTACAAATCGATGATACGCGCCTAGTTCGTTCAACTGCATTAAATTTGTAAGCATTGCATAAGTAGAACGCAAGCTGACATAACTGCTTCGCAATCGAATCCAGCAGCGGCCTTGGCCCCGATGGTGCCGGTGCGCGCAGCCGCGTGCGCAGCGCAGTGCACTCCACAACTCCGCGCGCTCAACCGGTGCGACGCGCAAGCGCCTCTCACGTGTGTGCTGCCCTCCGCCTTAGGTAAATGACTCCTCCGAGACCCTAACCCCTTATGGAAGTTCTGTGCTATAAAAATGTTTAATTCTATCATTGCAAGGTCAAAATATCTTAAAGTTTTTAGTGAGTTGGTACTAAATAAGTATCATTAATAAGCGTTGCAGCACGCAGACCACTTGCGACAGCCATGAAGCTCCGCCATCTCAATTCACAACCTGAAAGCGGCTACCTACAAGTACCTACTGCTACAAATAAGTTTACGGAAGCGCGCGACAGGCGACACAAGTGGTCGATGTCGTCAACTTTATTAAGTTGTTGCTATTCCTAATCGAGTTATTTTGACCTGTATTATAGCGCACGTAGGTACGCGTAGCGTGGTGACGTATTATGTAGGCAATTTGTGGTACCTAATAGCAATAATAGTCTGGAAACCACGGGAAGCAAGAATGAGCCTTGGCACAGAATAAATAATAGTTGGTGGTATGGCGCGGGCGGCCACTTTGTGGCAGTCGCGAGTGGTCAGCGTGTGCGGCGACCCTTATAATACAATGTTTATTTCTAATTGTTACATTTCATTTATTCCTAAGTGTCCTGCTCTCTCGTTTTGGAGGATTTGCTACAAACAACAGGTAAACTGGAATTTTATACGTAACTTTATGTAGTAATAGTTTTGTAATGTCGTTGTATGCTTGTCCTTGGAACCGCAGTGTGTTTAAATAATCTACTGGTGTATATTAAACTAACATCTAGCTAGGAGATGAATTATCATATTTATTTAGTTTATGGCAATTGCGCTCTTCAAAAAAAAGAAAAGTCTTAGTGAATCTTTGTTACGAAGAAATATTAAAATAAGATTTGAGATAGGTACTGGTTCGAGCCTAGCTTCGAGTGTTAGTTAGGCTTTATCTGGTTATTTATCAAAACGAAACAATATGTAGAGAAGTATCAAAATATATTCCATGTCGGGATCTTGCTGCGTAGAATGCATAGGTACTTACTTAAATGTATATTACTAAACTTTACATTCACAGTTGTATGTCCAACTAAAATAAAAACCAACTATTTCGGACATGCACCGTTAATAGGTAGTTTTGGTCAATGGAAAAAGGAATAATGTAGGTACTATAGGGATCTAGAAATATATTTATTTAATAACCACACTCAAGTATCTAGGCGAAAAAACATCCTTGACTTGGGTAAAAATGATTATGTTTATCACACAAACATTTGTCACAGTGGGATTCAACTAAGATCCGAGAGCTAAATTAACCCGAGACTATATTCATATTCATTTATTGCGTCATTAAGTGTATACATAAGGTGTTACATTGTGTGAGAAGATAACTATACCGAAGATATCCCGGACGTCAGCCTGTACGAGATTAGTATGACTCTCAAACAGCTTAAGAACAACTAGGCGCCGGGGGACGACGGAGTTACGGCTGAGCTCTGAAAGCTGGCGGTACGCTGATTCTAAAAGCTTTGCAGAGGCTCTTTAACTCCGTCATCCTCGAGGGCAAAACACAGGCCACAGGCTTGGCACGGAGGCGTGGTGGTGCTGTTCTTCAAAAAGGGCGATAAGTCTTTAATGAAAAATTACAGACCCATCACGCTTCTGAGTCATGTCTATGTCGTAGCCCGATCTTAGAATTAATCACTTCATGATGTGGCCAACCATTTCATAAAATTGATGTTTTTCATGATGCGGCACTGTACCCGCTGCCCACATCAAGATGTGGTTAGACCAGATCAATGAATCAGTTAGCGTTTGATGATATGACCGAGTACTTTATGAAATGGCCAAACGTTGGTGGTCATATCGTAAAACTGTTATATTATCCACCGGTAGTGGCGCTGATGTCGCTTTGTTATTGTGGTACATCATGGCGGCGGATAATTATTCTGTTCTTAAAGTGAATAATAATGTGTAAAGTGAAGATAAAAGTGCAGTGAATTATCGTTAAAACATTGAGCTAGGCGATTTTTATGAAAATCAGTCGAAAAACGGTTGTAACGTCAAAAATTTATGGATTTCGACATGTCATTTTGGAGGTTAGTTAGGTTATTTAGCTATTTCAATCTCTTTTATTTATAAGTTTACTTTCAAAATAACAAATGTTTATAATGTTCTATTTATCTATCGCCCAAAAGTCACATTAAAGAAATTCCAGTAACTTGTAAACGTATTTTAACCTATTTTAATGATATGGCCAAACGTTGATTAACATATCATCAAACGTTGACGTTAGAACGATATAACCAGTTTTAGTTGGCTGTTTTATGAAATACGACAATTTTATAAAATGGTCGGCCACATCATGAAGTGATTAATTTTAAGATCGGGCCACGACATCTATAAGCTGTTTTCGAGAGTCATTACGAACCGTCTCGCACGCAGGCTTGACGAATTCCAGCCTCCCGAACAAGCCGGTTTCCGTAATGGCTACAGTACCGTCGATCACATCCACACGCTTAGGCAATTTATACAAAAAACAGAAGAGTATAACCGGCCACTATGCCTGGCGTTCGTGGATTCAGCTGCAGCGAGGTGTAAGACAGGGAGACGTAATCTCCCCGAAACTATTCACCGCAGCGCTGGAGGACGCTTTCAAGCTCTTGGACTGGAGAGGACTTGGCATCAACATCAACGGCGAGTGCCTGAATCACCTTCGTTTTGCCGATGATATCGTGGTCATGGCTGAGACCCTGTAGGATCTTGGAGAATTGCTCGATGACCTCAGTAGAGTCTCCCAACGAGTGGGTCTTAAAATGAACATGGAAAGTACGAAAATCATGTCGAACTCCCATGTCGCACCCACTCCTCTTATGGTTGCAGGCTCTACTCTGGAAGTCGTTGACCGCAATATTTACCTTGGACAAACAGTCCAGCTAGGTAAGTCCAACTTCCAGAAAGAGGTCGATCGTCGAATCCAACTCGGATGGGCAGCGTTCTGGAAGCTACGTAATATCTTCTCCTCACAAACACTACCGCAATGCCTCAAGACCAAGGTATGGAATTAATGTGTGTTGCCAGTGATGACATACGGATCTGAGACGTGGCCGCTAACGATGGGAGGTGATGGAGAGAGCTATGCTCGGAGTTTCCCTTCGCGATCGAATCAGAAATGAGACGATCCGGAGACGAACCAAAGTCACCGACGTAGCTCTCAGAATCGCAAACCTTAAGTGGCAGTGGGCGGGGCACATTGCTCGCAGGACTGATGGCCGTTGGGGCAGGAAGGTCCTTGAATGGCGGCCGCGGGCCGGAAGGCGTAGTGTTGGTACAAGGTGGACCGATGATCTGGCGAAGGTTACGGGAAGCCGCTGGATGCGGGTGGTACAGCAGAACCGATCTTTGTGGAAATCCTTGGGAAAGGCCTATGTCCAGCAGTAGACGTCTTTCGGCTGATGGATAGATGGATGGATGGGTTTGAACCTGCAACAGCCTGGTTTCATATCACTTGACTGGATGATTGGACAGTTACATAATCTGGCACACTTTATCAAATCTGTTCAGGTGTCTTTACACGTTATTTAATACCATACACCCAAACTTCATCAAATGTAGACGATACAATTATAGTCATAATTAATGTGATTAGGTACCTATTATATTTTGTTTCATAAACCTAAGTACGTATAATATTAACGCAATGACACACAGCTATAATGTCATTAACTAATAGTAGTAAAAGTACTGTAGAGGTTTATAGCCGAGTGGTGCGATTTTCCAAAGAACCATGGATAAAGTGTTAGCAGGGATTAAATACAAAAATGCCATAGTGTACATAGATAATATTCTAGTCTATGGTTCTACTTTCGAAGAGTTTTGCTCAGCGCTGGAGTTAGTGTTAAGTAGGATAAAGCAGGCGAGCATTCTACCACTGAACCACCGATGCATTTGAATCGTTTTGCACAATTTTAAAGATCACGTTTTTACTTTTATATATCTTTTAACTATTTTCCTTCGACTCCAGATTTTCTAATGAATCCCGAAAACAAAAGTTCTTTCTACGTCAAAGAAAAATATTCAAAAGCAAGTTTCATATTTCGAACATACCTTGGTAGACGTAGAGGTTTTATTCGCTCGGCTATAAACCTCTACAGTACCTAAAGTTATTAGATAATTTAACATGGTATTAAAGAGCTTTTAAAGGAGCTTTGTTACTTTCTTGCTGTTACGGTTGAACTGTTTATCAACAGCATTAGTAAAACAAAAGCATTTAGGTACCATTTAAGCATTTATTTTATTTTATTTTATTTTTATTTTATTTATTCAGAAACTCAACAGCTTGTTTACAGTTTTCATGACACAAATAAATTACACATTATCACTTAAGCCAATTAAAGAGTTCCATAACATGTATTTTGATAATGTCGTGCTTAGCAAACAACTAGTGCTTTGTGATAGCACGTCGATAAGATGCGCGAGACCAGCAATGTTGGTAAATCGATGGAGAAAGAATATTAATTAAGATGCCCAGAGGATAAAAGCGTTTTTAAGACTTGATTGAGGCCTGATTAAATCTTACGCGTTTATGAGTACCTATCTATTTTATTAATAACTAGCTGACCCGGCGAACTTCGTACCGCCTATGTAACGGTAATTTTTTTTCGCCATCTTTTCTAATGTTTTTTATTAATTTGTTCTGCTATTCGGGGTGGAGACAAATCCAACAAATTATAAACCATGAAAATCGGTCCAGCCGTTCTCGAGTTCTATGTGTTGTAACAAACACGACTTTGTTTTATATATTAAGATAAAATCGTGAGTAGACTCGATTAGCCCGTTTTGAAAATAATAAAAATGAAAACAAATTAAATAAAATAGAACAAACTAAATTATATTTGTAGTTCAGCAGTGCTTTGGTAGTAGCACCTAGTAGTGATTAATTACTAAGTAACCCACGCCGCGGTTGCGAACATTCGGAAATTTTCCATCCGCGCATTATTAGTATCACAAGCACGGAGATGCTTTGAAAGCTACATAAAAACTTGTTCACTGTTCCAGATAATAGGTATAGATCGTCGATTGGATATTTAAGTCCTACTAAGTCTTGATTACATCTGACAGTTATAGAAAATTATCCCAAAGGAACATGTAAGCGAAATAAAAAGTAACCTATAATATGTTCAAACTACCTACGTTATGGTATCGGCTTTGACGACTTCCATAGCAGAGAGGCGAGTACGCCGGACTTGGTGTCGCCATCTCCGGGTTCGAGTCCCGGTCGGGTCAATGTAGAAAACGGAACTTTTCTATATTGGCTTGGGCCTGGGTGTTGTGGTACCGTTGAACACAACTGCTTTAGCTACTTAGGATCAGAGCAATGTATGTATGGGACATGGGTGCTGTCAAATATTTGTACCCCTGCAGTTCGACCAAGTTCGACGTATTTTTTTTTTTTTAGGTTTTACTAAATTAAATGTGCTTACTTATTTCAATTGTTAGATAATAGGTAATGATAAACAAATTCATACTCGTTGGTAGAACGAGTCAAGTGCGTATAAAAGGAGGTTGTGTTTGGTTTTGCTCGAGCTAAGTTAAGGAAATCCGCAATACCTATACTGCAGAGTTGCCGCACTACCTATACAAGTTACCTACCTTAATCTGTTCCGGTAGTCAACACCAAATTCGCTATTCCCGTCCGTAAAATAGATCATTACTTACATGGACAGACAGTTCTTAGGTGAACACAAGATCGGATGTCGTGTCCTAATGGGTACGTATTAGAACACCTAAATTTATAATATCTAAAGTTAAAACCCCAATGTTCGAAACCCCTAAAATAACAATACCTAAGGTTCAAATAACCTCATTAGGTTATTTGAACCTCAGGTATTGTTATTTTAGGGGTTTCATCATTATAAAACCACCAAAGTATAAAACAACTAAGTTTGGAATTTCTAATATCTAAATCACCAAATAGTTCAAAATATTTAAGTACAAAAGTAACTCCTGTCTGTCTGTTACGCTTTAACGCCTAAACGCCTAAATCGATTTTTATGAAATTTGGCATAGAGATAGAAGAACTTTGGAAAGGTTACCTGTTAAAAATTATAGAAATTGTTAAATTAGGGGATGAAAGTTTGTGTGGAGGATAAACTATGAAAGAAGTGAGGGTTCTATATCATATGCAAGTGTCGGTGTTGGGTACTAAAATTTGCATCCATTTGTCTCACATGCAAATTGAGGGAGGGCAGGCGGTTCTCTTGCATTTGCTTGTTCGGAGTGTGGGTTGCAGGTGGTGTGATTGGGCATTGGGGTTCATATACCGATTAATGTACCATGATGACTGAGCAGAAATTGTATGCAAACTAATAAAATTTTCATAATTAATAAATGTGAAAGCCGCTACTCGGGGTTGTCTTGGTAGGGGACTTCGTCGGTGGCAATTAAGGGTGGTACCGATGACGTCATCCAGGTACACGACGCGTGAAAGGTGTGGCAATAAGACAGGAAGCTTCTTGTAGTAACTATGTGTGTATTCTCAAAAAATGTGGATACAGTGGTGCAATCGGGGGAGTCGAATACAAAATACTGAGCGAGAGGCACGAGTAGGGACCCCACGAAGTCTCTTGACTTGGGAGCTAGGGGCGTACCTAGCGAAGACACTCAGTAAGATCGGAATCCGGAATCAATCCAAAATTACCTTACAAATGTATCGCTGGTGTCTTATACTATTGAAAGACCGTAGGTGTTTGCGCAGATCAAACGACAGCCAGCGCCATCTAGTGTATTTTAGTGGTCGTATTCTGTTCGAAGACTGTAGGCGATTGCGCGAGTCAATCGGCAGTCAGCGCCATCTAGTGCGTAGTAGTAGTAGAATGATTCGATAATTGACTACCAGATCAGAGTTATGAGTTAATGTTTGCTTTATGACATTATGACGTGGTGTTACATAAATTTATTAATTTATTTATTGCTTATAAAGTTAGTAATTTTGTCGACTTCCGCAGCCGAGAGGCGAGCATGCTGAACCTGGTCGCGTCGCCATCTCTGAGGTTCCGGGTTCGATTCCTGGTGGGGTCAGTTGAAAACGTACTTTTCTATATTGGCTCGGATCTGGGTGTTGTGGTACCGTCGTTGTTTCTGATTTTTATAACACAAGTGCTTTAGCTTACCTTACCTTACCTTACCTTAGCATCAGAGCTATGTATGTCCTTAGTCCTTAATTTTTACGTACAATAGTACCTATACTTGTAACGAAATTGCAGCTTTTACCTTTGTTAGCGAAACATGTCCTCAACTTGTTCAAACTTAAACTTTTTAACCTATGAGATACTGTGATGATTAGAAACAATACATTTCTATTCTATAGTACCTACCTGGGTTTATCAATCAAAATTCTTTTGTGCTTAGTAGACTACTTAGTTTAATGTAGATACACCCATTTGCGACATCGCTTTTGTTAATGACATCGTTGTGCTTAGTTTCCTAGTATTACGGAAGCATTGAGCTGCGTAATCTTAAATCGAGTTTTTACAAAGTTCTCACGTCATACACTAATGCTCGTACATTAGGTACATATTACAGGAGTAAACGCGTTGAATCACTACACAATGTTACGGGACAATAGATACAATCACACTAGAAAAACTTACTAAGCTATCTAACTACAATTACTAACCATGGGTAGAGTGAGTTTTTGAGATTGTACTAAGTACTGGATATTAATAATCGGTATTTCCGTAACCACAATTTGAAAAAAAAACAGGCTGCACTTTGAGTTTGTTCTTTTTGATTTTCCCCAAGCATAAATTATGGGTATAAATATGAGCGTTCTAAAGGAAAGTAATGTAAAAAGTTTTTTATTTCTTAATACTTGACATGTAAAGTGGCAAGATGGTGTTCCAAAAATATATTAATGGCTTAATGCTACCTGATAAATTATACTTAAAAAAAATGTTTTGTTTATTCAGCTTCTTAACACGCATCTACCTAGCCTTGAATAGTTGAATACGATATTTACAACCTTAAAATCCTTTCATTTTCTGTTGAGCAACTACTAGTATGTTAAGCTAATATTCGTTTACAGACGCCACGTTTTTGTAATAGAAATCTTACCATAGTGTGTTTATTTTTAAAAATTACACAGTTAATAAAAATCCATAGAATAGGTCCGTCGGACTTTATGCCATGAGGCATTCTTTACCAGTCGACCATTAGGCTCATGATATTTTATGCGTGGTGTGAAGATACAAATAAAAAAAACTAAGTACCTATGCATTGACTTATATATTGCTTCGTAAGGACAGGGCGGACCACACGTCTGGGTGTTGGACCTAAAGAGACCCGAAAATGACCCGACCGAGGCCGATGTGACGTAGTCAGTGGTCGGCGGTCATCGGGATCTGACATTTGTATGAAAAAATAAAAATGCCTAGATGTTCACTGAAAGGTTGCTTAAATTACGACAGAAAGGTCATTAAAACAAATTCTAATATTACTTCTCACCAATAAGCCGCATATTTGATAAACACTAAACTTATTTACATTACTTTAACAATTTTATAACTTCTTTGTCAATTTTACGAAGCAACGCCATATTTACCGCGCAAAATCGATACAACTTTGTAGCGGCGTGCATTAGTTGTATGGTTATAGTATAGCCATAATAGTGCTCACAGTGCACTAAGTGCAGTCCAGTACATGCGATGTAATATAAATATTTTATTTTATGATAATTTATTGAATACTTATTTTAAGTTTACGTGATGCACTACGAGTTAAAAATTTAAAACATGCAAAAATAAGAAAAGGCAAAAGTTAATAAACATATTTAAATACATTTATAAACATACTTAAATACATATACAAACATACTTAAATACATTTATATTAATTGATATTCATTCTATAGCCACGAAAATTAACGAAGTAAAACAAACGAAGTTCCTAGGTTTAACTAAATAACAAGACGTGAATTGGAAAACGCATATAGATAATGTTTGTACAGCAGGCAAGAGCTGCGCGCGAACCACGCGAACGCGACCTTTAAACTTGGCTAGGCTTGAATGTGAACCAGAACCGCACGCGCGCAGCTCGCGCGCACTGTACAAGTCTTGCATGAGTTGCGCTAAAGAGACGCACTAATCGGTTGCAGTAACGGATCGCGTGCCACGCGTGTGCAGCTCGCGCGCGACCTGCGCATTCGTGGCGCGTTCGCCAGATCTGGACCTATCCTTATGCTGGGGCTTCACCTGCGTGACGCCTAACGTTCAAATAGAGGCATGATTAGCGTTAAATAAATTAAAGCATTATGCTACGCGCTAAGTGCGTGGCCACACTTATTTGATGTTTGATTCTAGCGTCTAGCGACGTAGTTAGCGTGTGATCTGTGAGTGTGTCTTTAAAATAAAATAAAAAGCTTCCAAGAACTCAATACTTTTTTCGTTTTGTCTACTCCATTCTAACTTAATAACTATGCACTTTAACATATATTTCACAAAGAGTTTTTGAATGTGACCGTGTTTTAACATGTTTAGTGTAGTAGGTGTAGCCACAACAGCGCACTAGATGCCCGCTTAGTCCCTTTGATGTTTTAAAAGTTACCGCCGTCCGAGCTATCGCCTAACGTCTAATGTTATTGAAGCAAATTAGCACACAAAGACCGGCCACACCTGCGTCATACGTCAAATAGAGCAATAATTAACGACATTAGACGCAGATGAAGCCCCAGCATTACAGAGTCATCAAGTTTATTTATGCCTTAAAGCAGGTTAGATCTGTAACAAAAACTGCGATTGCTACCTATCATGCATTGTAGGTTCTAAATTACGCTACAGTTTACTGATGAGGGGCAATAGCACTAATATAAATAGAGCTTTTATTGCCATAAAAAGATGCATAAGACCAATATGCGTTGTCCCTCCACGAACATCATGTCGTCCTCTATTTGCACAATTGTAATTACTAACATTGACGTCCCTGTATATATTTGAAACATTTGTATTTGTAATGCAAATTATGTATATTTTTAATAGGGCATTTGACATTTATCCACGGAACACAAGAAAATATCCTGGTACTACTAAAAACTTCAATAACAATGCAGTATAAAAAAAGATGCATGACAATGAGTATAAAAAAATCTTCAATAATATACCTACTAATTAATTCAAAGCATTGAATAATAATCAATTTAAAACAAAACTGAATAAGTGGCTAATCTCACATACCATAAAGGAGTTTTTTTAAATAATAAATATTAATTTCAACATAATTATGATATGACTGACATCTATGTAATTTAATTTAATGCAATTTTAGACTCAATTTTATATTTAATTTTAGTTCAATTTTATATTTAATTTGCATGCCTTGTTTTGGCTAAACATGCTTGGCACGTTCATTTTAAAACACCTATGCATACCGTGTTTAAGCATATAAAGATTATTTTATTTAATTTATGTTAACGTATTTAATTCGAAAAAGCAAAAAGTTATATTTACTCTGACACTACTTTAAATATAACATCTGTGCAATAAAAACTTTTTTCTTAGTTCCTCTTTCGTTTTAAGCCGCTCTTACAAGGTTGCAATTTGACAGTTGACATCAAAGTCTAACAGATGGGGTTAGTGTGTCATGTATGGAGGAAATGCAAGGCGATTTGTTCTGTCAGCCGTATCTTTACTTTTTACATAAATGTACCTATGATTATTATGACTAATTGACGCCACTATTGTTTACAAAATATATATCAATATCCGCTAAACTAAAATGTTGTTAGAGCTCTCATAACGTAAGTATACTTAGCCTGTGTTTAAAATCAAATTTGATTTATCTCGTGTTCCCATCTCACAAGTTGTTTGAAAATTAACAAATATGAAGTAACCCGTTGGTTCATCACCATCATCTTCATTTTAGTTACAGGACGTCCACTGCTTACCATAGACGGGTGCTTCATCGAGCAAGGCATTATTTGGTGATTTGCGTGGCGATTTTCAAATTTAATATTTTTTTTAAATCTACCTCTGTATCTTAAAATATACGTAAAAGTAATGTTTTTTATGGAAGAGGCACATAATAGAGCAATATACTTACAGAGATAATCGAGGTTAAAAAATTGGAGGCCACGGAAATCACAAAACATACCACGAAAATGATTTTTTATTTATTTAAATATCTTAGATAAGTTATTAAATGTTATTTTCAACACAGTTGCTCGTAAATTGACTGTTATAACATCGTTATTAGTTTCATAATTAATCATATTACGCACTTGTGCTGTAATAAAAATATCGCAGTAGTGCGGCAATGTGAACTTTTTTTAAAAAAATCCAGCAAAAATTTGTGTCTAAGAACATTGAACATTTTACCAATATTAAATTATTTTAGGGTTAAGATGACAAATAAATATTTCATTTTATCAAATTGTATATTAATAAACACAAATTAACTTAACTTTCATTTTTAGAAACAATAATTTATAGTTTATTTTATTTTTTAAACTGCTGCTACTCCGGCTCCGGCCATTATTGAACCTGCGCGCGCATCGAAATTGCGGCGCGCGAAAAAAACAATACTTACGTGCCATTTTCCATTATTATTTGGTAAAGTTGTTGCTGTGTGGTTAATTACTATCAAAAATGTCTACATTAAATAGTAAAGACGAGTAAAATGTTATTCAACCTCATCGGAAATACTTAACGAGGCACGAAACGCGAGTGATAGCCTGTTGCCGCCAAAATGCATAGAAAAACAGCAAAAACGCCAAGTCATATTCGGAGAAGGTATTTTAGATTTTAGTTTGTTTTTTCCTCGCAATTGTGTTGAAAAACGTCGTATAAAACTCGAGTGCATTGATCATTATCACACTCGGCTTCCTTACCGCGCTCGCCTGCGGCTCGCGCTTATAATAATGCCTCGTGTATAATGACCAACGTAGCACACTTGTATCATAATGTACTATTTATATATAAAATAAGTTATTATGTTATCAGTTGAAAGAATAGGTAAGTAACTAACACAGAAATCGCTTTTATTTAAATTTATATTAGAATTATTCGAGCATTATTAATTCTTTGTTAAAGACATAACATGACAAACCTATATAATTACACTTGAGTTTTCGTCGTTAAGACAGGAGATCACAGCTCTAGTAGTTTTTGTAGTCATCAGTTCTTCGTAGTTTTTGGCCAGGCCTGGAACTTCTATCTCGTCTAGCTTTTTGTTCGCAGTGGTTCAAGTCATGAATACTACGTATTTTTCCTTCGGCTTTCCTTTTATAATATCTCGCCCGGTTTTTTACCTTGAACTCTTCATTATTTTTAAGCCTCTCTCTTCTTCTACTTTCGGATAACTTCTTTCTTTCTAATTTTTCCTCTCATGTTTTAGGCATTTTTGGTCTAAAAAATTATTCATTACAATTTTATTACTACGCAGCTACAATACTCGCCTCATAGAGGAGGCGAATGAGCAGAATCGGGGGTCAAAGGTCTTCACTAAAAGATTGGGAAAAAGTCACCTGACAAAGCTGAAAACCTCAGATGGCTGAATCGTCTCATCGGTTCCGAAGATTCTGGCCGAAATCGAAGGCTTTTACGGCCGATTGTACGCATTGCATTCCCTACAGCCGCAGCCCGACGCGAACGATCCAAGAGCCAAGCTTACCCGCCACTTCACTGAAGATATTCCCAGACGTGGAGGAGGATGAGATTTAGGCGGCACTCGGACAGTTGAGTAATGGGAAGGCTCCCGGCGAAGAAGGAATCACGTCTGAGCTCTTAAAAGCTGCAGGCCAACCTGTGCTTGGCGAACTTAAGAGGCTCTTCAATTCCGTCATAGCCAATGGGACAACTCCGGAAGCGTGGAGTGGGGGCGTGGTGGCATTGTTTTTCAAGAAAGGAGACAAAAGTCTCCTGAAAAACTATAGATCAATCACGCTCCTGAGTCACGTTTACAAGCTGTGCTCGAGGGTCATCACAAACCATCTTTCCGCAAGATTTGACGCTTTCCAGCCACTGGAACAGGCTGGGTTTCGCAAATGTTACAGTACCATAGACCACATTCATACGGTGCGGCATGTTATACAGAAGTCCGAAGAGTATAACCAGCCCCTGTGCCTGGCCTTTGTGGACTATGAGAAAGCCTTCGACTCGGTTGAAACCTGGGCTGTTCTTGACTCCTTGCCTGTACAGTATGGCATCAATGTCCGTCCAAGTACAAAACCACCAAACAAAACCCATCCAGCTGCTCCGAGGTGTTAGACAGGGAGATATTATATCTCCGAAACTGTTCACCAACGCACTGGAGGATGTGTTCAAGACGCTGGATTGGAACGGACTGGGCATCAATGTAAATGGCGAATATCTTACGCATCTTCGCTTTGCCGATGACATAGTTATTATGGCAGAATCGCTGCAGGATTTGCAAAAAATGCTGCACAGTCTTAATGCTGCCTCGAGACGTGTGGGGCTTGGGATGAATTTGGACAAGACAAAGGTAATGTTTAACGAACATGTCATCCCGGACCTAATTTCCGTCGAGGGCACTACGCTCGAGGTTGTCCAAGAGTACGTCTACCTTGGACAAGTACTACAGCTCGGTAAAGACAACATGGAGCGGGAAATCGCCAGAAGAGTGCAGCTTGGCTGGGCAGCATTTGGGAAATTGCGTCATATCTTCACGTCGACACTGCCGCAGTGCCTAAAAAGCCGGGTGTTTAACCAATGTGTCCTACCAGTTTTAACCTACGGAGCCGAAACGCGGAACATGACAGTCAAGTTGGCCTACCGACTACACGTCACTCAGCGTGCTATAGAAAGGTCAATGTTGGGGATCTCATTAAGGGATAAGACCCGGAACGAGGTCATACGACATAAGACTAAGGTGACTGATATTGTCCAAAAATGTAGCAAGCTGAAGTGGCAGTGGGCTGGCCATGTCTGTCGCAGAACCGACGAGAGGTGGAGCAGGAAGGTTCTCGAATGGAGACCACGCTTAGGCAACGTAGTGTAGGATAGATGGACCGATGACCTGAAGAAGGCAGCTGGCAGCGACTGGATGCAAATGGCGGGAGATCGAGCGCTGTGGCGCTCCTTGGGGGAGGCCTATGTCCAGCAGTGGACTGCAACAAGCTGATATGATGATGATATGATGACAATTTTATTATTTATTAATATAGGTAGCTAATCTGACATTATTTTTACTATAATACGGTACTTATAAAATTAGAAACCCATCAACTGCATCATTTTAATTGTGATTTAAATGTTTTGACATTTCAAACTAAAAATGATCATACAATACTATTACAAAACCCGGAAGTTATTTCATTTGCATGGCCAATAATTGATTTGCGTGGGTCAAAACTACCACGTAAACCACGCAAATCACGACCATGAAAATCAAAATAAATCCTTTATCCTAAAAATATACATAAACCTTTTAAGCAAATAAACTGTGTTTTGAATATAGGTTACGTAACTTATTATTTGATCGCTACAAAATTTTATTCAATAAATAAATTTACACACACCGGAGAAAATTGTAAGTACCATACAAATCAAATTTTTAAGAAACCATACCCATGCAACGAGATTCTTACCATAATTTTTCGGACACTCGACGCTTCGTCACACAAGTACTATGCCCGGCCGTCGGGGCGCGACTAGTTTTAACGTGAATTAGGATGACGCAACATCCGGTCGCGAAATTAGGGTTTTGCAAGTGAATTTATAATGATCCACGCAAATCAGTAACTACCCCGGTACGGTTACATTTAATTTTTTTTTAGATAATGTAATTCTTTTAGAACTACGATTTTATTTTTCATAGAATAGTCAACTTGTTATGACTTAGTATATTTTTTTTTGGTAAGCATGTACCGTTTAGTTTAAAATATATAATTTACTAAGTGACCAGATCGGGGTTTGGGACACTCCACGAAAATCAAAGAATCGGGTTGTCTTATTTTTTTATGATATTAAATATAAAGATAATTGAATAATAATCAATAACCCAGTTAAGAGAGGAGTGGAAGTATACCCGAAAAAAAAAGTGGCTAGCTGGCTTTTCGATTTCCATTCTTTTTAAGTGATGCCGCTTAAAAAACGTGTCTTGAAGAACGACCCAGACCTCCCCCAGTATCTTCCAGTATGGCCGGTTGGAAGCGGCCTGCATCCAACTATTTACCCGTTGATTATTGAAGCCAAATTCAACTCAGTCTTAAATTTCGCATTTTGCTCACCTTTTGCATATCAATTCAGGTAATTAAGACGAGGCAGCAGGAGCAGAGGCGAGATGGCGCAGGGTTCACCGAGGCTCGCGCTGACCGCGCTCGTGGTCGTCGCGGTTATGGCTCCGCACTTCACGGCACAACCAGTCAGTACCATAAACTTTTAATGTGACTGTATAATTACTTGTAAATGGGTTGACCATGGATGGCTATGCTCCTTAGAAGGGGAAAAGTCGTTGTTATTACTATGTTTCTGTGACAAAATCTTTCTATTGTTATGGTAACATGTACCTTGACCAAAATCCTAGAAACGTTTTAGCCCTTACGCAATCTTACCGCAAAGCTACGTCTTTTTTCTCTGTTGTAAATATTCGTAGTGCATGAAACTTCTTAAAGGAAACTAAAGACTATCTATGTATTATATAAATATTCGTTTTGCTGTTTTAGCCGACTGCTGATAAGTCCATCGAAAAAGATCGAACCCTGCGACAAGCGGCAGTCAAAGCCGGTGTAAAAATACCTACTACACCAAAATGGGGATTTTTTGGCACAATATTTCATCTTGTTTTAGAGGTATTTTTCGTCTTATTATTCCTATGTACCTAGTATTCCCATAATTATCAACCTAGCAAAGATTTTGTGCCAATCGTGACTTAACATTGACATTCCATTACGGAGAAAAAAAGATGAAACTTGATTTATTCAAAACAGATATTAAATTATGTAAAGCAAGTTTTTACTTCCGTATGGTGTAGTGGTTCGCGCTCCGGACTACAATGTCTGGCGGTTGTGGGTTCGAATCCCGCGAGGGGCAAATGTTAGTGTAATGAGCACGAGCATTTGCACCTAAGTCATAGATGTTTATAAATGTATTTAAGTATGTTTATCCGTTATCTAGTCGCCATAGCACAAGCTTTGCTTAGTTTGGGGCTAGATAATTGGTGTGATTGTGAAAACAATTTATTATTATATGTATGATACGTACGCACGTACTGTAGGTATATCATTTATTTTTTGTTAGTCATCAGTTTATCAATCAATGGTTAAGATTTTATTTAATCGAATTAGTAGTTTCATATGTGCATCGATCCTCTCCCGACTCATGCGCTTGGGCGCGTTTATTTTACATCTAACCAAAAAGTTTTCTTTACCTTTATGCATATAATATTATTATTACATTTAGAATACCTAATAGAAAACAATAAGCCTTTATGTCAAAGACGTAAAAGGTCTTCTGCCTAAAGGATATTGATAAAATAACATGGATATACCATAAAGTGAAAGGAGGCACTAGGACTACTCCCTTGGGCAACACGAAAGGACATGAAACAAGACGTCTAAAACTAATTGCAACGAGTGTATCGTGAACCATGTGATATAAAAGCTTGGATAAACAAGTTAAGAACTTTTCAAGAAGATTTACAATTATTTAATAATATCCTAAGTTAAAAGTTTTAACAACTGAAATAGTATATTCGTATTAAAAATTCGGAAGGCCTACTACGAAAATGTTTCGTTTGTTCGGACGTATAAACCTAATAAATTATTTTAATTTGATAAGTTATTAAGTCCGTATACGATCGAAACACTGTTGTAGTATGCCTCCAGTCCTTACTGATCTAGTACCTACTATAACACTTTACCTAGAATATAACCTATGTATATATACGACCTTTGCACTTTGGTCGTCATATAAAAGACATCAACGCGTTAGAACTAACTAAATCATGACGAAAAGACTTGAACGTGTCTTTTCGTTGTACTTACTACAACTAATATGTGGAACTGTATGTGACACCGTGAACCGCTTGCCTGATGTGTAAATCACCTCAAGACGTGAGGCTCAAGTTACCGTATCTCATACAATAAGAGTAAATAAGCAATTTGGTAGACACAATTTAAATTGTATAAGGCTGCCCCTGAAGAGCGGTTGGTATAACATAGCTGAAATGGGTTGCATAATATTGGATGCGTTTTCGTACGAATCTGAAACGTGCATGCGAATAAGAATTTATGTAAGTAATTCCATACGCAGCTAAGGTACAGGCTCCCATAGTAACTAGTTGAATGATCATGGGCCGATCGTGTTGACCTACGGACGTCTCAAAACTGTATGAAAACACTTTTAAAGTGACGTCCGGCTAAATCGGGTCCGATTTTAAGTTGTCTTTTCTAATACTTTAGTTTATTTCATGATTTTTTTTTCAGCAAATCAATGATACGAAAAGTGCTTACACTCAGATATCTGATCTACTTAATAACCAGTTCGTCGACGATAACGTAAGTAGCTGTATAAACAATAATACGTAATGAGGTGTATGGAGTGCTTATTAGTTTAACACAATTTCGCATTTTTCAGGCTGTAACAAAGGCACCTGCCCCTTCTAACAGTGGCTCTACTGAAACGCCAAAAATATCAAGGCAAGAGTTCTTAAGGATTCTCGACCGAAACCTTAAAGGCCTTGCTAGACTACGAAATTTGGAATGGCGAGAAGCTAAAAAGGTAAATAGCCGTGATTTAAAATTGTAGATAATAAGCATTCCTTCTTACCAAATCATCAAATCGCCTCGCTCCTAGCCACTCCTAGGTCATTTTTTTTCGTTTGGCTAGTTTCCGCTTTGGAATAATCTCCGCGGCCGACACCAATTTTTAGCTAGCAAATAATATGTAAGGTACCGCTTACGTCACTGAAGCTATAATCTGTTTTATATCTGTTTCAGGATTCACTTGCTAATGTGCGAGGATATAAAGACGAAATATTTAGAGGGAAAAACCCCTCAAAGAGAAAATAGTATTTTTCATTGTGAATGCTAAAGACTGTTGTAAAGTAGTTCTATGTAAATATTTCATGTGGTTGTAGTTTTAATAAATAAAAATTATAAGTTGTCTTTGAAACTACATTGACCAACTGTAGTTAAAACACAATAATATTTGCGTACTTAACTTTTTTGCTGTATAAAGTAGTTAAAACTAGTTATGGTTTTATTTTGCAATTAAAATACTTACGCTTTGGATTTACGCCGTGTTGTGGGAGAAGGCTCAAGCTTTCCACGGTGCGCGATATTGCGGACGGACGCGGACCAGCCCTCACCGACGCACCATGGGAAGAGTGTAGTCATTTATTCAGCATGAGGCCCTTCGCACATACAATGTTGGTTGGGCGGTACTTCTAATACCTATGGACGAAAGACCTAATTTCAAAATACCTAATGTCATGTGACCTAAACGTTGTTAGACCTAGGTTATAATGCCTAAGTTTAAATGACCTAATGGACGAAAGGCCTAATCTTAAAATATCTAATAGTTATTAAACCTAATCGTTGTTAGACCTACTTTTGCAATGTCTTAGTTTAAATCATCTCACGACGGAATAGCACTTGAGGGTATCAAGCACAGAACAAATAAGACTCGCTACGCGTAGAAGTAGTGAGTGGGCGTGGCAGTATGACTCAAAGTAAGCTCCGCGTCTTCTACTTGATGTTTCTCGAACAATGTTGTAATATGAGTAGGTGTCATTTTATCAAGAGTCGTTTGGCATAACGTGTCACAGAAATATCTTAAAAAAAATTCGTAAATGCATAATTGTGCAGTTTTAAAGTGCAGAAACAATAGCAGTATTAAAACAATATCTAAAGAGCATAAAATACCATCGGTGATTAATATTACTTCATATTATAATTAAAATAAGTTTGTCAAGACTATCTATAAGAAAGCAATCAAAATCAATCTATTGCTCATAAAAATAAGGTCTCATTAAATTTTTTGTAACATCTACTTTTTTCCGCGTAATTAATTAAGTAAATTTTCGATTAGAGATGTTCGAAGTTCAAATTAGAAGTGTAAATCTATCGAAAACTTTGTAACAGTGTATCTAATAGAAGTCATAATAAGTTAAACATGCCCAACACGCTTAATTAATAACTTTAAAATAGTTATGTAGTGTATAAAATATATTTTTTATAAATTTGGCTGTAGGGTCGATCTCCAAAACGGGCTTATTCGTGTGATCGCTCTGGTGCTTTTCAGATATTAATATTCGATGGGAATAATGTATCTCATTAAAAAGTGAGATGTTCAAATAGTATATTTTTTCTATTGGCCTTAAATTTTTACAAACCGTTATAAAAATATTAAAGTTTAAAAAAAATCGCGTCCAGAGCAATCATAATTAGTGCCAGAGCGATCATAAATGGTGAAATCAGTGAAACAAAATATGAATCTGATAAAATGTTATTTATTTAGCTGTTTTAGTTATTGATTTATATAACAAAAGAAGATAGTAGCCCTTTAAAGGTTACATAAATGTTATTTATATTTTCTGTTGTTGTTTAAAAATTCAGAACAGAACTAAAAAAATCACATTTACCTCAAACACATCATACGTGTGACAAGAAGTAATGATACACGTAAGAGGCCGAGCCATATTATCAATTATACATATTAAAAATACGGAATATTTTATACGAAATAATAGCTATAAAAACTAATTAACATAATTATAAAAATCTACTGTCTTTGGACTTTTAGATAAATCAGCCAAAATTATAAGTCTTATTGAATTCAACTATGTATTAATATTAGTCTTTTCAAGTTATAAAATTGATTTAGACTAATTAAGTCGTTACATAAGTCGTAGCTTTTAAAAAGGAATTAAAGAAAACAATTAAAAAAAAAAGAAAAATAAGGTCTTCACTGACTGGGAAAAAGTCAAAGTAAAAGTTTAAAGGCGAGCTGGGCAGTCTTCATTATAACTTAGCAGCAAATAGTTGCAAAGTTAATTCATAAACTGTTTATTGTTAACCAAGTAAAGACTAAAAATATTTTTGATAATCCGAGGGTGTACGTCATCATTACGATCTCCGTAGCCGATAGGCGAACACGCCAGACTTGGCATCGCCACCTCTGTGGTCCCGAGTTCATAGCTAAGCCTGCTATCCGGGCTATTATATAAGCTTCTGCGTAAGATCGTAGGGGCAAAGTAGATGTGCTTGACCTGTCAAACATGTTTAGTTTAATTGGTCAACAATATTTTAGAAATATGCACAAACCGCTGTTTTATTAGTCTGAATGACAACTAATAGGCTTATAGTAACTAACACATCGGTAATATTTGACTGCACTTATACAAAAAAAAATTAAAGAAAAAAAAAACTTTTTTAAAAACAAGCTTTTATTATTTGTTTTTAAATGAACTAAAAAGTTGAAAATAAATTAACCTGATGAGAAAAATACCATTATAATATAGGTAGCATTTTTTTTTTATAAATAAACTTGTTTTTAAAAAAGTTTTTTTTTTTTAATTTTTTTTTTAACTTTTTAGTATATGTTTATACACCCTCATACCATTCAGCCCTCGGCACGTGCTCAACTTCGCATTGGGTCATCCATCTAATCAATCAGACATAATTCACATTCATAACAAACGGAACGAACTTATTTCCAAAATTTGTTGGAGATGCATATTCACACCAAACAAGATACTCGTCAAGATGAATCAAACGAGCCCAAACTCGATGGGGCTGCGTCGTTTAATTACGGAGTTCCTATGGCCACCTTCTAGCTCTATCATCAGACCCTGGTTACCATATATTATCAAAGTAGTCGTCAAGACGAATTTAACGAGCCCAAACTCGATGGGGTTGTGTTGTTTAATTACGGAGTTCCTATGGCCACGTTTCAGCTCCATCATCAGACCCTGGTTACCATATATTGTCAAAGTTCTCGTCAAGACGAATTAAACGAGCCCAAACTCGATGGGTTTGCGTCGTTTAATTGCGGATTTCTTGTGGCGACTTTCCAGCTCCATCATCAGATCCTGGTTACCATTTATTTTCAAAGTACTCGTCAAGACGAATTAAACAAGCCCAAACTCGATCGGGTTGCGTCGTTAAATTGCGGAGTTTCTATGGCCATGTTCCAGCTCGATCATCATATCCTGGTTACCATATATTATCAAAGTACTCGCCAAGATGAACTAAAGGAGCCCAAACTCAAGGGGTTTGCGTCGTTTAATTGCGGAGTTCATGTAACCACGTTCCAGCTCCATCATCAGACCCTGGTTACCATATATTATCAAAGTACATGTCAAGACGAATTAAACGAGCCCAAACTCGATGGGGTTGCGTCGTTTAATTGCGGAGTTTGTATGGCCATGTTCCAGCTCGATCATCAGATCCTGGTTACCATATATTATCAAAGTACTCGCTAAGACGAACTAAAGGAGCCCAAACTCGAGGGGTTTGCGTCGTTTAATTGCGGAGTTCTTGTAACCACGTTCCAGCTCCATCATCAGACCCTGATTACCATATATTATCAAAGTACATGTCAAGACGAATTAAACGAGCCCAAACTCGGTGGGGTTGCGTCGTTTAATTGCGGAGTTTGTATGGCCATGTTCCAGCTCGATCATCAGACCCTGGTTACCATATTCTAGCTCCATCATCAGACCCTGGTTACCATATATTAACCGAAACAAACAACGTTAAATTTATTAAACAATAAAAATAAAAAAATAGCCAAATGCTTCTACGACTTAAAAGATTTTTTTGATGATAAAAATATTTAATGCAAGTTTCTTGGCTTCTTCTGTAATTTAATTAAATCTTAGTTTAGATGAATCTCAGATATAATTTTATTTATTTTATTTAACGAATTTAATATGACAATTTTTATTTTTTTGAATCTTTAATATGACGATTTTATAATTAAATAATAATAATAATATTGTATTTGTAAACATAAATAAGAATGCAATACCCTTACAGGGTCCATAAGTATGATCTCACACAATGTAACACCTTATGTATACACTTATGACGCAATAAATGAATATTAATATTATCGAAGTACTCGTCAAGACGAATTTAACGAGCCCAAACTCGATGGGGTTGCATCTTTTTATTGCGGAGTTTCTATGACCACCTTCCAGCTCTATCATCTGACCCTGGTTACCATTGAAAGAAAAACTACTTGTCAAGTCGATTCAAACGAGCCTAAACTCTATGAGATTGTTTCGTTTCATTGTTCCTATGGCCACCTTCCAGCCCCATCATCAGATCAGAGCCATTTCATCATAATATTGCATTGTATGCAAAATTTCAGCTCATCGGTAACCGGAAAGTGGATTAAATTTAACTTGCAAGATTTGATTACAGACAACGGGACCGGTAAAACTAAATAAAAGCTTGTATAGCCACCTTCCGGATCCATCATCAGACCCTGGTTACCATGTTGCACCAAAGTACTCGTCAAGACGAATCAAAAGAGCCCAAACTCAATCTGGTTATGTCGCTTAATAACTGAGTTCCTATGGCCATCTTCCAGCTCCATCATCGGACCCTGGTTACCATCTAGCACCAAAGTACTCGTCAAGACGAATCAAACAAGCTGAGACTCGATGGGATTGCGTCGTTTCTTTACTGAGTTCCTATGACCACCTTCCATCCCCATCATCAGATCAGACCCTTGTAACCATCATAAAACAAAGTTCTCGTCAAGACGAATCAAACGAACCGAAACTCGATGGGGTTTCGTCGTTTCATCACAGAGTTCCTATGACCACCTTTCAGCTCCATCATCAGACCCTGGTTACCATTGAAAGACAAACTGCTCGTTAAGACGATTCAAACGAGCCCAAACTCGATGAGGTTGTTTCGTTTCATTGTGAAGTTCCTATGGCCACCTTCCAGCTCCATCATCATATCAGCACCATATCATCATAATATTGCATTGTCATGCGGTTTACACATGTATGCACAATTTCAGCTCAATCAGTAACCGGGAAGTGGATCAAATTTAACTTGCAAGATTTGATTACAGACAACGGGACAGGTGAAACTAAAAAATTAAAGCTTGTAATTGACACATTTCACACTAGCAACTGGATGTATTGTACAATAAGTCCAAAAAATTAGTTTCTAGGAAGCTAAGGATACACAGTTATACAAATTTATACTATATTTTCAGTAGCTTGCATTCATAATGCAATAGTAAAACCTAATTAATGAGCTTAGATAATATCATCATATTTTATTATTATTGATCACATTGGCGACTACACAGTACACAGCGCCACCAGGCGATAATAAACACGTCTCTCATGTAAAAGGCTTTGAATAACGGTACAGTACTGTTTAATAGCGACGTTTTACCTGAAAATAAAACGTTTATTAAACATTATTAATTATTCATTCCTTACCTTGTTCAAAGCCTGCTTTTTAAACCTGCCTGGTGATAATAAAACGCAATGACACGAATACCGAACAATCCCTCGAGCTGCCTGTGGTGGCGCTAGTGTTGCATAGCTGCGGTGGCAGGCTGCGGAAACGTGGGTCACGTGGGCAGACCACGAGTCATGCCTAGTACTCGAACCGGAAACGCGGATGCTACTCTCATGTAAAAGGCTTTGAATAAGGTAAGTATGTTTAATAAACGTTTTATTTTCAGGTAAAACGTCGCTATTTATTTTTTTGTAACATCTATTTTTTTCAGGGTAATTTTCGATTAAAGATGTTCGAGGTTCAAGGTAGATCGTGTAAATCTATCGAAAACTTTGTAACAGTGTATCTAATTGAAGTCATAATAAGTTAAACATGCCCAACACGTTTAATTAATAACTTTAAAATAGTTATGTAGTGTATAAATTATATATTTTTATAAATTTGGCTGTAGTAATTTTTTGTTAATAATAAGTGAAAATAAAATTATTATGATTGCAATTATGTTTTCCCACGTAATTTCCTAGCACGATGTAGGTAATGTTAAGCTACTTCAAAAACTTTTGAAGCAAACTAGGAGAGTATTTTAATACAGCAGTGTATTTCCTGGAAAGTTAATTGGAAAAGGTTGAGAAGTATTTTTGAATCATGCGAATCCCAATTCGAATACGAAATGGCAAGATTCGCTTAGAAGCAAATTAATCAGTGTATTTTTGTCAATTTTAGGGTACCGTACCAAAGGGTAAAACGACACCCTATCACTAAGGCTCCGTTGTCCGTCCGTCTGTTTGTTTGTCACAGTTGAGTAAGCCCATCTCAAATAAAAAAAATAAAAAAAGTTCATTTGCTTCAAATCTACTAGACCAATTTAGTTTCAATTTGGTAGAACATATTCGTTTTATATAATTAGGATGGCAAAACCAGCAAAAGGTCTGCTTGATGTGTAATTATGTAAAAATACTTAATAAAGTTTTTCCTTCCTACTTTACAAAGTTTGGACTTGAATTATAATAGGATTTAATTAACAAGCCCATCAGAGATGCCGGCAGCATTTAAAGTCCGGCATGCACGCCTCTCGGGCACGGAGGTCGTCGTCGTCGCATAAATGGATATCACATACGAAATTTATCGTCAAAAATCGATACTTTAATTACTTTTGTCGTATGTACCCCATTTCTAATTCAGTAGCTATACCTATGGCTATACCATAACGTCATTATTGTTGTTTTTACATTCAAATATGACCCGTAACTAGAAAGAAATAGTTATGTAATTCTTTACACCGACTTTGAAGTGGCATCTATAAGTATTGAGTAGTAGTACTATTTATGTCATCCAACGCATAGTCATTGATTGATATTCGATTATTAGGCTTAACATCTTGGAATAGGTTAATAATTCGCTATCTTGCAATCTTAAAACGACATCTAGTAGTAAGTAGCGGTAAAATATCAAATGGAAGCGAGCTTTGAATTTAGAAACATAATTGCGCTCTTTCGTTATCGTTTCAGTTGACCAAAGGTATCTCAGTATTCTTTGTTGTGTCGTGTCATGGTACAGATGTGCGAGTTTGGTTACACTATGGTTACACTGGTTCTCCATACAAATTAGCGATCACGCTATTTCTATTTAATCCCTGTTCTGTGGTATCAAGTAATTAGTGTATATATTTGGTAATGAGGTTAGAACAGTGACCACACAATTATTGATCGCTAAATTACAATTTCAGCTCAAAATTTTTATCATTGTAAACCATTATAGTACTAGTACCATACTATAGCGGTTTACAATATTAGTAGGTACTTCTAGTACTAGCACTATAGGTACTATAACGGTTTACAATGGAATATGTTTAAACGAAAAATGTAATTTGTGTGGTAACCTAACCCAGATGATATTTGTGATAAGTTTAGACATTTTTGTTACGTTTGTTGCATTTTGTTTATAAAGTATATTATTCAAATATTGGTTCTAAATACTCATCTACTACTTAATTTTCCCTTCGCGAATATTGACTAAAATACTTGTTTACGTAGGTTTTACGACTTAGGTGTTTTGAAATTAGATATTTCGTCTATAGGTGTATTGTCCTTAGGTTAAGCGACTTTAGGTAAAACATCCATTAGGTATTTGAACTATTATATAAAGGTTATAAACTTAGGTATTATGATCATTAGGTGTTTCAAAAATTAGGTCTTTCGTCCATAGGTATTATGACCTTAGGCCTTTCAACTTTAGGCCTTGTAATATGTAACCTTTGAATTATTTATGATAGTTAGTGTCAACATCCCAATTGTATTTATGAGTAAGAGCTCCATCATCGCAAACGAGTATTCATCGTACTATGGCTATTATAGGTACTCATTATGGAAGATTTATTTGGCATTTATGATTTGATGGAATATTCGATTCCATTTAAGTGCTAGTCGAAGAGGCACAGATTAAGTATTACTTATGGCAATACGTGTACTTAAGAGCCATGAAAACTGATCTTTAGTGTCTGCAAAGACCATTGAGGTATAATGTACTAGCGTACTAGAGAACACATCTCGAACTAAATGTTTCAGCCAAGCATTGTAGTCCAGTGGACTACAAAGCTTCAGTCAGTGTCAATAATTGAACTTGGCAAAACTGCTTCTTGATTGTTCAATTCTACAATGCTTGGCTGAAACATTAAGTTCGAGATGTGTTCTCTAGTACGCTCATAGGCTTAGGATTCGCTTACGCTAGCACATTATACCTCAATGGCAAAGACTGTCATTTTGACAGAGAATAATAAGTTTCATTGGTTAATTTGTTATATTATTTATTTAACTAAAATACATATCACGTTTTCTTAAACTAATTCGTCGCTTCCATTTCCTTCCTCGCCTTTTTAATTTTCGGCTGTCTGTTTGTAAATATATGTAATATTGCCCGACAACCCGGATAAGATTCAAACTTGACCTTACTTATACCAGACTTAGTCCATTTTGCAACAGGTTCTTGACTCATCATCATATTTAATGCTGTTTCTTGGTTCATATTTTTCAGGTCCAAAGATTTTATTTTGGTATCGCATCTATCAGCTCCATCAACCTAAAAATAACAATACTAATTTAGCTAATATGAACGCAAGCGTGAGCGATTTTTTAGTGGCATCACGTCGTGACATCAAGTTTTAAAAATTATAAAACTTAAATTTCAGACTATACACAGTGATACCACAAATTACGTATAGCGGCGGCGCGCTAGACAGTCCACTCGGAACTATGCGTCATATCGTTACGCACATATTGAGAATTGCGTTTCACGCCATCTCGGACGATCTGGGACAGAACTTCAGCGGGCTGTCACTTACGACAGTTTACTAAGATCATGGTTAAGTGCAAAAAATAGATAAGCGTTTTTATTACTGCTGCAGTGTGTTTGGATGTTTGAATACAACACAAAATTGTGATTACACGTTCTTCCCAAATAATATTGAAAGGTATAAAACTAGGTCTAGGTTTTCTCTTGTTAGTAAAGTAAGTAAGTAGTAAAGGTATAGGATAAGTTTGATAGCGATCAATCATTCATTTCGTTACACATTCAGCAGAAATGGGCTTTTAAATTTTCCGTAACATATCGTCGCTGGTATAACACCAGTGTTTTTTTAGGTAAGCGTTGAATAAATGATAATAAACATATTAAATTATTATCGATCGAGTATTTTTACATTGTCGTTGCTAGGATAAACACGCCACCTAAAAATGTCAGTATATAACAATAAGTAATGTAGTTGGGGAGAGCAAATATTGCTGTCTTCCCATTTAGGCCAGGAGACGTATTTTTGAAGCATTCGAAATGAATCTTAAATTTATCTATTTATTATTTATCTATTTTTATCGCCCCCGATTTTACGCATTTTTGAATCACTCGAATTATGTGTTGCTATTATGGTAAAATTCTTGTAACTATTTTCGTTTCACGCAGAAAATATTAAAAACCGTAATGCAAAAACGTATTGATTTTAAAAACCGACAATGAATCGCTTAAAACGGAACGAAAAAAAGTTTTTAATCTGTGAGCCATATGTTTACTTGTCAATGTCATACTTCCGAATTGTCTACTAGTAGAATCGAAATACGACTGGGTCGGACCACTCATTGCAGAATTCACGGAATGAATTTTCTAAAATAGGGATTTTGTCATTCGCATGTGAATCTTGCCATTTCGTATTCGAATTGGAATTTGCATGATTCAAAAATACGTCATTAAAAATAATGCTTCTTTATTTAACCGTGGCTGTAACAACCGTAAACGAAACCAATGCCCCGTCATTTTAAAAAATAAAAGTGCTTCCGCCTTGGCCGTGAACACCGAAACAAAAATATTGAAATTTCACTGTCCCAGATGATCACTCGTACAGGTGATAAAAATTCAGGAAATCTTGTGTTTTACTGTTTTATTTTTACGATACTTGTTGTTTAAAATAATCTTTATGATCTTATCTAAACGTTTTTGTAAAATAATCGTAGTTTTTGCCATCTTAACTTGGCTAAATTATATTACGAAGATATGGAGGGAGATCGAATTTTTACAAATGGCCGCTGTGCTTTGGGATATTTTTAGCAGCAAAAACAGTACCTTATAATTTTTAAAACTACATAGAATTAATCCCTTTTCTTCACCTCTTTTTGTAGTAATATTCATTTTGATTTAGCTAGCTCAGTTTGTTTGCTATGATCTTTTCTTTATGAAAACGCTCCACTCCGCGATCGTTCCCGCGCATCCGGGACGTACAAACCTCTAGGTGTCGCCGCTTGGCGGACGTGGAAGTGGTTAGCAACCCTAGGTAGTCAGCCCAATTTAGGCAGTTGTTTTCTAGAACGGCGGGAGTGGACCTTCTGTATTTGTTCTATTTTGTGGTGATACATAATCTGTACAGTAATTATATCTAACTTTTTTTTTGGATTTTTTTTTCATCAAGTTAATTTAGTCGTTAGCATACTTCTTTAATTTCAATACAACAAATAAATCAACGGGTTCCCTTTGTTACCTATTCTATATAATTTTTGACATTGAAAATAGATATTGACTTCGTGTGTGGTTATTTAATGAGTGTATTGACATTAATCGATGATAATTAATCTGACTGATTTTGTAATCTCTGACTATGTAATATATCGGGTGTAAAAAAGGCTTAACGAAGCCGAATACTACATATTCTACGTATTATTACGATCATTTTTTTCTTTTACACTATACCTGGGAAATGACGGGTTACCGAGTTATTGACAGTCAAAGTTTCAATATTTTTTCAAAGATTTTTACAAAATTGACTTCTGTTTGATAATACTAAACTTTTTTACAAAGAAACATGATCCGCTTACACACACAGGCATAGTCTGTGGCGTGCGCGCTATACATTGCGGGTTAGAAATAAGTTATTTTTTTATACCCCAAAATAAAAGTCATTTCCCAGCAATTATTTTTTTTGCATTCTACTTGGTTTTATGTATAGAATTCGTGGTTTAAGACTTCGTTAAGCCTTTTTTTACACCCTGTATAGCTTGTATGCGTGTTGAATTCAATCGGTAAGCCTAGAAGTCTTTTATTTTAATAAAGAGTTTAGAACACAGCAAACAGACCGGACCGCGGTCGGGCTCCTTTCTAGGGGGCCCGATTTAGAGAGGCAAGTCGGTTTCGGGCCTCAAACCTCTGGAGACAACATCTTGAGCCTCAGAATTGGGCTTGGGCCACCTTCCGAAGGGTGGATAGGGGAAAAAAGGACGGGCACAAGTCCTTGTCGGCCAAAATGAAAGACGGGACCTTGCACGTGTCGCCGGTGAAGCGAACTACTGTGTTGTGCAGTATTTAAAGCGGCGTTGGCTGTTGTGAGCGAAAGGCGATGTTGCCTATTGTACACTTAACCTTATTCTAAACTGGTTTTATTTATAACGCTGGTATTAAGTATAAAAAACCGGCCAAGTGCGTGTCGTGCCACGCACAGTATAGGGTTCCGTAATTGCCCGTCGTTACCACAATATAGAAATTACATTATTTGTCACTTTTAATGTTTTCCTCTAAGTAATTTTTCAACCACTTAGTTGAACGACTATTACTTTTAAACTAACTGGTCTACCTTAGCAGCTATGATTTTTCTTGAAAGTTCATGAAAAGCGCTATTAACATGATATTTTATATCGGGTGTAAAAAAAGGCTTAACGAAGCCGAATACCACATATTCTACGTATTATTACTATCATTTTTTTCTTTTACACTATACCTGGGAAATGACGGGTCACCGAGTTATAGACAGTCAAAGTTACAATTTTTTTTTCAAAGATTTTTACAAAATTGACTTCTGTTTGATAATACTAAACTTTTTTACAAAGAAACATGATCCGCTTACACACACTGGCATAGTCTGTGGCGTGCGCGCTATACATTGCGGGTTAGAAATGAGTTATTTTTTTTGATACCCAAAAATAACAGTCATTTCCCAGCAATTATTTTTTTTGCATTCTACTTGGTTTTTTCTATAGAATTCGTGGTTTAAGGCTTCGTTGAGCCTTTCTTTACACCCTGTATATCGCAAACGAATTCCAAAATCGAAAAATTGTCTTAGCAACCCCTAGGTCATTTTAAAGGACCTAATACCCCACACAATGGGATATACGTTGAAAAATAATCATCCTCACGTTACATGTATGGGACCTACCCTGAAAAAATATATTTTTTCTAAATTTTATTTTACCGTTTTGTCGGCGTGATTGATATACGTATCTCCACAAAATTACAACTCTCTAGGGTCAACAGTCTACAAGCAAAACCTCGGACGGACAGACAGACAGACGGACATGACGAAACTATAAGGGTTCCTTGTCAGGACTACGGAACCGGAAGAATAAAAAAGTATAAAAACAAACCTTGCAAAGAAATGACAAATTGTAGTGATCATCTACTTTTGGCCATTGTTGATCCAATACTTCTTTTTCCCAATCGATATAATTTGGTAAATCTATAGCAACTCTGTTAGGTGCCGAAAGAAACCCAGACCATAACTCGGCGCTAAAGTGTGGCGTAACCGGTGATAGCATAATTATCAAAGACGCTAAAGCTAATTCAAATTCTTTACTATGGGCGATCACTTCAGGCGGCACATTATTCTGGAATTAAGAAAAAATATGGTAGGTAAGTAAACAGTCACGGAGAGAGGCATAGATTTAGGGTAAGAAATAAATTTATTCTATGACAGTCTAAGGGCAGGCACCCAGGCAATGGCGTCGCAGCAACAGCTGTTTTCTGTCTGGGGGTCCCGCATACAGTAATGTGTTAACAGTCCTAAAGACAAAGTATTTCTTATATATGGCTGTATGGTTCTGTACCATTACTTTTCCGTTCGTGGAAAATACAAGTATTGCTTGCTTTGAACATTCTTTTTTTGAATGTTTGCTTCAGTGACAGTATTTTGGGTCTTTTATAATGACTAGAGTCCGGTGTTGGCAGAGTGAAATAGCCATTAATTAAGTAACGCCTAAATAGCGATTATGAGTGAAAAATAGTTAATGACTAATTAAAAGTTAAGCAGTGAATAGTGAATTAGTTACTAAGATGTTGACTAGTTGATTTTTATAAGTAAGGCCGACAATTTCTAACTAAAAACACATTTTTACCCGAAAACATTGTTAGAAATCGCCATTTAATGCATATAGGTTTTTCTTTGGTAAATATACCCTCCATAATAACTCATCACTAGACTGGTTAATTTCTATTTTAAAGCTAAGCTGAGATCCCTTGGCCAAAAAATTGTGATGAATTTATAATATGCCTGCACCATTAAAAAAAAATGCGTCCTAATCCGTCTATTCGTTTAAGAAGTAGGTACGATGCATGCCATCCAAGTACTCCAACCCTTTCCTCATGGGTCCATTAATTTATTACGTAAGACGATTTTTGCCAGCTTTTGACATTTGAAAATAGATACTCACCCTCAAGGCACTAGTCAAACTTTGAAGTCTTGATATGCCAACACTAAGCTTATGTGTATATTTGAAATGATAAGTGGCGGTTGCTATGTAATAGTTTCTTGCATCATACATTTTGTATTCGTGTTTTTTAAAGTCATCATCAGTCATCGTTTTAGATAGATCGGATGTTCTATGTTTTAAGAAATCCCTTATGGTTAACCATAAACGGTGCTGCCAGTTTAAGACACCTGGTAATGCTGAAAAAATAAAATTATGATTATTTGAACAGTGAAAATGCCTAGAACTGCACGCTTTATACTATATTTTCAAAGAAAATGTTCTTCAATTAAAGGAAAATCTAATAATAGTGATAGTTTCCGCTGCTGCTAACAGGTACTAGCCCACAACTACTGTCCCGACCGAAACAGTGGTTGAGTAAAACTATATAATAAAACCGGCCAAGTGCGTGTCGTGCCACGCGCAGTATAGGGTTCCGTAGTTTCCCGTCGTTACCACATTATATTTCAGCAATTACTTCATTTAAGTCACCTTTATTGATTTCTTCTAAGGAATGTTTAAACGGCTAAGTTGAACGACTATTACTCTTAAACTACCTGGTCTATCTTAACCGTTATGATTTTCCTTAAAAGTTGATGTAAGGCTGGAAAAATCATGATAATAGATAGTATCATGAATTTTTCCAGATTTTTATAGTTATTTATCTTCAATTAAACCTTGCATGGAATTGCTAAAAACAAAAATTTACAATGTTTAAGCATTTCTGATCTTAGCCAATAGTCAAATATTTGTAAAAATATTTCTATAGGGTGTTGACGGTAGTATACTACTCAGCTATACATATAGCTACAACATTGATCAGAATACGCTGGCTTTGACAGCGAGAAAAAACACTTGAGGAATTTCATCTTGTCACGTGACGTCCTCAGTAGCTTAGTGGTCAAAGCACTCGCCCGGTATGCGATGGGACGTGGGTTCGAGTCCCACCTGAGGTCGATGATTTTTTTCAAGTGTTATTTATCTTCAAATTTAAGCTTTTAGAGAGGCGAGGGGGCGCCCTACTCAAACGAAATTGGCACATTAAAAGTTTAATATTTCGCAAACGGATCCCTAAATCGAAAAATAGTCTAAGGACCTATTCAACGATACCCTATACGATGGGGATATGAGCGTCGCGCCGGCGTGCCGCCGCCGCCGCCGACAATTTTTGCGCGCCGCCGCCGCCGCTTAAAGGCAACGGCGCGCCGAGCGAGAGGAAATATTCAATGAATTCAGTGTAAACGAGCTCGTTGTAACGGACGCGTTACACATTTGCCTCAAAATGGCGGCCACACCTGCGTCGTTGCGTATTACAGACGACGGAATTATATACACACATCAAAAAAGTCTAAGCAAAACATAATATTTCAAGTAATTAATCAATTATTATATCATTTCTTACCAAGTAGGTAATACCTATGTAATCTTTTTTGATCTAGAGGACATACTGGCTGGTTGTAAAAAAAATTGGAGTATCATTTGTTTTTTTTTTCACAAATTCAAAAGCGAATGCATTTGATCGTATAGCCTTTTCTTTGCTTATTAAAATTTAGTATTCTGTATCAATTTTATGATTTAAACAATAATTTGAAAAAATGTTTGAAGAAATTTTGATTTTGAGTCATTTTTTACGTCATGGAGCGACGTCATTTAAACGCAGATGAAATGCAAAGAGCTGTAGGGATGTTGCAAGCGGGAAGAAGTCAATCTCAGGTATCTCGGTATGTTGGTGTCAACAGAAGCGTTATTTGTCATCTTCATCAGCGTTACACTAACACGGGAGATCCTGCTGAGCAGCACCCAGGTCGAGGAAGGTGTACAACTGACTGCAAGACGCCAGCCGATGTTAACCGCCCGAGAGATAGGTTTACGGCTACAAAATTCAAGAGGTGTTGTAGTTAGCTGCCAAACTGTACGAAATCGACTGCATGAGTATGGCCTACGAGCACGACGGCCACTTAAAAAAAAACAATTGTTGTTTAATATCAAAAAAGCATTAAAAATAATATAAATAAGAAAATACTCAAGATTTAATGCGAAAACACATTGTAAAATTGAAATTTGTATGTGTTGCTTAGACTTTTTTGATGTGTGTAACTTTCATTTTATAACTGAAGAACTAGAATTTAAAAAAAATTACATTGGCTGCCAATTTGCTAAAAGTTGAAAATCATTTTTGCCTTGGGCATGCACTACATAACTTCGATAACTTATATTGTCATAACAACTTTATGATACAAATCTTCATAACTCATGACGACCTCCGTAGCCGAGAGGCGAGCATGTCGGACTGGGCGTTGCCACCATCTCCGAGGTTCTGCGTCCTATTGGGTCAATGTGGAAAACGATTTTTTCTATATTGTCTGGGTCTGGGTGTTGTGGTACCGTCGTTGTTACTGATTTTTAAAACACAAGTGCTTTAGCTACTTACCATAGGATCAAACTAAAAAAGTTAAAAAAACCTTGGTAACGGTTGACGGCATTCAAGAAACAGAGAAGGTGAATAGCCTTATTATCAACTTGAAGTGCAAAAACATTTAAAAACAAGAGATACAGAGCACCACCACTTGAATGAAGCTGCTGCTAGTAGAGAACATCGTGATTTGCTTTTAACGATAAATGAAATTGAAGAACATCTTGAAAGTTCAGACGAAACGATACCATCCGGTGAATGTGTTGATGGAAGTGACCCTCTGGAGCAGCATACGGACTCGATTTCTATACCGCCAACTATAAAAACGAGCACTCTAACTCGATGGCGTAGCATACTTATGATGATCTTCAAAGGCCGGGCGGCCTGCCATTAAGTGGGTCGCAGCCTGAAGCGGAGTTAATGAGCATACCAGCGGCTGTAGCCAATGGTGAAACCCTTGGCTCCATTTCACTCAAGGCACCAGTGAGGTTTTAGTGGATATGCTGGCTCCTTCTGAGCCCGAAGTCCCACCCGGGGCGTGTGCTCAGAAGGAGCTGTTCAAGCTGTTCCCCGCTCCAGCTCCAGCTGTTGAAGGAAAGTGCTTAAATGCATTTCCTCACAATAAAAAAAGACATACTCATGATGCTATCGAGTTTGAATCATAGAGCTAATTACTGGCCAATTAATGATATGCTAAAAGATATAGGACGTCATAGTTACCAACTCAAAGACTACGAACACAAGTTCATTGCTGATTTAATAGCATTTTAAGAAGAGTTGAAGCAAATTGTAGAAATTTTATGTTCCGAAACCCAGCCTACCATAAATTAAGCATTGGTTTTCAAATCACAGCTCATTAGATTGCTTGAAGAATGTCACTACAATGAGCCCGTGATTTTAACAAGACTGAAGAATAATATGCTCTTCAAGTTAGAATACCGATTTCCCTCGAATGACACAGTCGTTGCAGCATAGTTGTTAGACTGCCGCTTTCATGCGATAAATGAAATTGACCAATATATGGAAACTTAGAAAACAAGTGTCATTCTTAACAAATATTATTCAAAGAAATATAGCTAGTTCAGGAGTTATGCAGAAGCTAGATGCAGCATCAACTTCAACGACAGAACCAGGTCCGAGCTCTGCATCTGCAGTTTCTACTACATTTTTAGTACATTTGGCAAGAAGACACACTAGCGTCACTAGCCAACAAGATAAAGACAGCGCAATCGAAAACGAGTGCTGGAAGTATTTCAGTTGTGCTATCAGTGGCGTGCGGTGCATATAGGCAATTATGCAGTGCCTACCAGTGCCAGAAAAATCCTACAGGACAGCTAACCATCTTTATTTGCCAAATTGACAATCTATAATAAAGTCTAAGTTACCATTTTGTCGTCTTTATTAAACTTTCAAACTAAAGCGCGCTCGTTTCAATACTTTCAATACAAATGACCCACGGTAGGCGGTCGCGACACCGCTTACTATTTCACGCACACTTCCTTAATTTTCACACACACTTATATAATCTGTGCGCATACGTACACAGTTACAAAACACCAATTTTTGGTAAGCATTATGCGGCGCTTACCTGCTTAGCTCCCACCAGATGGCGCTCAATTTCCGCCTCCAATTTTAAAATTTAAAGTCTTATTTTAAGTAAACTTTACATTACAACTTGTTAAAATAAAATTTCAAACCCTAAAATCCTAATTATATTTATAGTAAATAGTTTTAAGTTTTAAAACGAATAATTAATTGTTTGCTAAAACTATCATAAAAATAATGTAAACAGAGATCATTTCGATCGGCCATATTTTTTTTCTTTAGTTTGCTTTGGCTTTCATCCCGCGAGTGTTTTGAAAAGTTGTTTTTACTCTTACGGATCATAAACTGCTTCTTTTGAGTGCTATTATAGTTATTTCAAAATTCAGTGTTGTGTTGTTGTGTTCTATAAAATGGAGAAACTAGAATGTACAGTATGTAATGAGAATTCTATTTGTTTTGACAAATTACGCGCCAATCCCTTAAATCAATTTTCATTTGTGGACAACCTAGTAGCCTATTTTCATTAGCCGGGTAATTTAAGTTCCGAATTGAGTTGTAACGTAATCGATCTCACATAGAACTAAAATTTATTTGCATAGTTTGAATACGCCAAAGCTTATTTTAGCTTAATTCGGAACAAACAAAGAGATGTCCTTGTTTATTCTGTGGCCATAATATTTACGAGTGTAACTTAACCTCACCTCAGTTAAAGGAGATTTTTAAAAATATTAGTAAATAATCGGGTGTTAAGTTGTCAAAAGATAATTGTTCTAATAGTGTAAAGTATATTAAAATGTGGTGAACAAATAATACAATCTTAAAAGTAGGTAAATACCATGTTAAAATCAACAAAATAGCCGATGGGGCGCCGGTTTTGTGTGTGTTTACGGCGGAGACAAGTTAAGTTTTTGTCACTTAACTAACAAGTTTATTTAATTAATTGAAGTATATAATGCTTACCGTTGCAAACATTTTACGATAAAAGATTACTGACATGTTCAAAGTTCGCGAAAAAGTAATAACCACGAAATGTCCCTGAGGAGTTATAAATATCAATTGGATAGTTGTGGTGCTCCATATAAATCTTCACTCAGTCAATTTTCTTTGCTTGTCTCGGAAAGCAAGAATGCCTGGTAAGTCTTTATTTGGTTGGAGTGTAGCAAAGTTTGCAAGGCGTTTGGCACTTAGAAAATTTTTCATTAAAAATATGAAACATATTAAAAGTCAAATCTTTGTTTTTCAATGTATAAGGGGGCTCAAATTAAATGCTTTTTATACTTGTGACTTTTTCTTTCCGACGCATGGTTTAACCGGAAAATGCGATAGAATATAAAGTGTTCAAACACTTAGAAAAAAATGGTGATAAAATTATAAAACTTCATAAAATTCAAATCTTTGTTTTTCGTCCTATAGAGGGGCATAAACTAAACGCTTTTTATACTTGTGACTTTTTTTTCCGACGCATGGTTTAACCGGAAAATGTGATAGAATATAAAGTGTTCAAACAGAAAAAAATGGTGATATAATTATAAAACTTCATAAAATTCCAATCTTTGTTTTTCGTCGTATAGAGGGGCATAAACTAAACGCTTTTTATACTTGTGACTTTTTCTTTCCGACGCATGGTTTAACCGGAAAATGTGATAGTTTTTTTTTTTTTTTATAAAATTACTTACTTTTTGTGCTGGGTAGGCACCCAGCACAAAAATCAAAGCACGCCCCTGTGTGCTATTGCTGTGGATTTAGAGCCGTATAATGGGGACGTTTTGCTTTATTGGAAAGACAGAAAAACTCCGTTTTCGTACTTAATTTTGTTTTCATAATAATATATTACATAATATATATTCTTTACCGTCAAAAAACATTTGAAGGTCACGCCGCCGGTGGCGCCGCCGCCGCCGACCCAAAAAAGTCGGCGTGCCGCCGCCGGCTCTTTACCCATCGGCGCTCATATGGATAGACGATGAAAAAAAACATCCCCACGTTACATGTATGGTAATAATTTTAAAAGGTTGTAAATATCGGAAACAACGACACCCAACACCATAGCACATTATTTAATTTATATGTTTTACTTAACCACTTATGTACCCGTCTGTACCAAACACGTATTATTCTCTCGTATTATCCTGTAAGTAAGATATAGGACGTTGGTATAATGTATTAGCAGCAGTGCCGTAAATAGGGCGGTGCCACCGGTGCCTAGGCACAGGGCGTATACTCTGGGGGGCGCAAGAATGGCCAGACCAGGCAGGCCTATTATTTTTCGGTTTGCTCCTGATAAGTTTCCACTGCGCCCCTAATGGTCGATTCCAACACACACGTACCTACTTGCCAACATCAAAAACTTCTTTTAGATTGGACAGAACATCGCGCTGTAGTGATGACACGCAGCTGATGGCTCGCGCCCTATTTTGGCGAGGTACGCCCCAAAGCATCCATAGCCCGACAGGATTTGGATCAACCTGAATGACAGGCGACTGTGTTTTCTTCGCACCCACTCCTGTAGTACCGGGCCTACCGCCTCTACGTGCCTGTCGGCCAGGCGGCTCTACCAGCCTTCGAGAGCCGCCATCGGCTCCAATAGCTGAGCTCCCCTCTTATTTCTCTGAGCGCGGGTCTTTACCCCAGGGACATTTGGTCTCCCCGCCACTGGTATACAGCAGCTAGGACTAGGGCGTCGAGATCCCAGGGCATGCTTCCGGCCAGAGCTAGCGCCATGTCCACGAAGACGGTGCGGGACGGAAGTAGCCGCCTGCGGATGACACGGGTCTTCAAGTGGCGTTGTGGTTAGAGAGGACATCGTGCTACACTAGCGCGCCATAGACCTCACAACGCCCATGTACAAGCGCCTGCTGGATGCGGAAGGGCCTCCAAGGTTGGGCATGAGCTGGCTCAACGCCCCTGCCGCCTTTAGCAACTTTGGCGCTAAGCACTCAAAATGTGCGTGAAAATTCCAAAACCCGTCTAGGGTCAGCCCAAGATATTTAGGAGTCTGCCCAATCTCAATTCTGGTGCCGCTTACAATAAGGTGGGTCCCTGCTGGTGGCGCTTTTCGGGGCCAATGGAAAGGGAGAGCCTCGGACTTGTTAAGCAGACAGGCTGTACAAAGCCTTCGAAGACGTTCGCCTGGATGCATAGCATTGCTCTAGGGTACCTATAATATCTAAAAAAAACAAGGGCGCAGTTATAGAAGCTCGCACAGGGTGCATACAAGGCTATTTACGGCACTGATAAGCAGTATAAGCGGCCGCCTTTTTATAACATTCTAGATTTGGTCGGGTTACCATGCATAAATAGGTTTTTCGACTGTCTCGTTAATTATATACAGCCTTACTGTTAGAATAGTTTGTTACGGGATTGCTACCATGTACCTTATTTTTGAGTTCCCGAACTTTCCCGCAAGATCTTCAGTTACTCCGTGATCATGGCGCTTGCAACAGTGCCGAAATATCGGGATCTCAAAAATAAGGTACATGGTATGACCATGAAAGTTTAAAAGCCTTACTGTTACTTATAAACGTAGATTAAATTTAAGACACTGCTAAACAGCTTATTAAAAAATATGTTTTTATAAAAGGTAATTAAAGTTAATCAACGTCTTAGTGATTTCGTAACTAGCTGTCAAGTTAAAGGTCGTAGGTATCCTTGTCTAAAGTCTTAATTATCAAAATGGCGTAGCAGCAACAGCTTTTTTCTGCCTAGCTAGCTGTCATGTCGGAAATAAAATATTTATGAGTGAAAACTAGTTAAGCACTAATTAAGAAGTTATACAGTGATAAGTTAATTAATTACTAAGATGTTGATTAGTTGGTTTTTATAAGTAAGGCCGTTAGTGTACAAGTCTAAAATTTCACAGGCATAATATAATTAAAATGTATACCTACCTAATTATTGTATGAATTTCAGTTACCACTACTACAGGAAACTGTTAATCGGCCGTCAAATATTTCAGCTGCGCGCCGTGGCCAGAATAAATCGAAGTTTAATCGTAACTTTTTAATCATGTGTAGGATATTAATCAAACTTCATTACCATTTATAGGCTGTAATAACCTATGTAATAAATAACGTTTCAAGTTAAGCTGGAAACATACTATCGGACGCGGCTTACGGACGCGGCTTACAGCCGCGACTTAAAGGAATCTAGGTATTGAATGTACACTAAGGTGTGCAAACCATCGGACGTCAGTCGCGGACGTAACCTTGGGCTGACCTTGAGCGCTCGGACGTCGGACAGCAATCTGGCGCGCTGGATGTTTCTGTAAGCCGAAAACGTCCGCGGACGGTATGCACGGGGTGCGGACGCGTCCGAGCGTCAGAAGGACGCCGACTGCGCGAGAGCGCGCACGTGCTTATTGATTGCATGAACATTTTTATTATAAGATAGCTAGCGATTTGATAACGTATGCGAAAAAGAAACCCGCTTATCACCGTATTCAGTATTATGTAACAGGAAATCTCCGGGACCTGGACAAGATTTATTTAGGGTTCCGTACCCAAAGCGTAAAACGGGGCCCTATTACTAAGGCTCCGCTGTCCGTCTGTCTGTCTCTCTGTCTGTCTGTCCGTCTGTCCGTCTATCTCATGAACCGTGATAGCTAGACCGTTGAAATTTTCACAGATGATGTATTTTTGTTACCGCTATAACAACAAATACTAAAAACCAGAATAAAATCAATATTTAAAGGGGCTCCCATACAACCAAAGTGATTTATTTTGCTCGTTACTAAGGCTCCGCTGTCCGTCTGTCTGTCTTTCCGTCTGTCACCAAGCTGTATCTCATGCACCGTGATAGCTAGAAAGTTGAAATAAATATTTAAGGGGGCTTCCATACAACAAACGTGTTTTTTTGCCGTTTTTATAGAAAATGGTACGGAATCCTTCGTGCGCGAGTCCGACTCGCATTTCGCCAGTTTTTATAGATAATGGTGCGGAACCCTTCGTGCGCGAGTCCGACTCGCACTTAGCCGGTTTTTTTTGGCCTGGATAATTGTATTTTTGATTAGCTACTATTTTTCAGAATTTTCTTCTAAAATCTACTAAACGATACCGATTTTCTACTGAAATTACTACTAAATCATTGTCCTCTTTGTCACAAATCTACCAAAAACGTAGAAATCTACTTAATGTGGTCACACTGATGGCGTCCGCAAGCAACGTCCGAAAGACCGTGCACACTTATCAGTCGCGGCTGTAAGCCGCGTCCGTAAGCCGCGTCCGATAGTTTGTTTCCAGCTTTAGTCTTTTCAGCGCTAGGGCATATTAAAGCATACATTCTGTCAAAAAACTTTGGGGAATTGATGATTTGTATATGGTTCCAAATTCAAAATTATATTTTTTTTGTTCTTGTGTTAGAATGGCACAACTGTTTTCCATTTTTGCGCGGAGTTTGAGTTACATCTGATAATAAGATTAAATACAGTATTGTTTTTAGTTATACCATATGGACAAAAACATCGAACAAAGAGTTTGTCTTAAATTTTGCATCGCCAATAAGATTTCGTGTTCAGAGTCTCTGCAAATGTTACAGAAGGCTTACGGTGAATCGACTTTATCAAAAACACATGTTTATGAGTGGTACAAAGCGTTCAAAAGCGGTCGAGATGTGATGCAAGATTTGCCTCGCTCTGGTAGGCCATCAACGTCTGCTACTGAAGATACCATCTCAAAAGTGAAGGAAATAGTGACTGAAAATCCTCATTCAAGTTTGAGAGAGCTAGCCGTCAACTTTCTGTGTCACACAAGTCGATTCGTACCATTTTAAATAATCAATTGGGTATGAAACATGTTGCCGCTTGGCTAGTCCCAAAAGACCTGAATTTTCTCCAAAAACTCAATCGCAAATGAGTCGCTGAGGACATGATATAACGAGTCAATTCCGACCCAACATTCATGAAACGCATTGTTACTGGTGACGAGACTTGGGTTTACGAGTTTGACATGCAACCTAGTCAACAAGCTTCGGAGTGGCCGAAGAAACCGCGCCAAACTCGACCGAAAGTCAGTCATGTTGACTGTTTTCTTTAATTGTCGCGGTGTTGTGCACTCAGAATTCTTGCCAGAAGGTCAAAGGATAAAAAAAGAGTATTATTTAAGCGTTATGCGGCGTTTAAGAGAGCAAATTAGACGAAAAAGGTCAGATTTGAGGAATGAAAATTCTTAGATTTTGCACCACGATAATGCGCCTTCCCACAAGGCCATCATTGTGATCGAATTTTTGACCAAAAACTCAACAAATACCATCGAGCAGCCACCTTATTCACCAGATATGACTCCAACCGACTTCTTTCTTTTTCCCAAACTCAAATTACCACTTCGTGGCACCCCGGTTTCATTCGGTAGAAGACATAAAGGAGAATTCGCGGCGAGAACTGAACTCGATTCCGGAAAAAAGCGTTTAAAAAATGTTTTGATGGTTGGATTATTCGTTGGCGTAAGTGTATCGCTTCTGAAGGAGCATACTTTGAAGGTGATAAAATAAATTTGGATGAATAACTAACTATCTTGTGTTATTAATATTTTAAAAGTAACGGGACTTTCTTGACAGAGTAGTATTTCTAATTATCTATTGCACTTAGATTAAGATTCTTACTGGGGTAGCACACTCTGATTTTTATTTATTTGATAATTTAGTTCTAGGAGTACATCATCATCATCATCATTTTAGCCACAGGACGTCCACTGCAGAACATAGGCCTCCCCCGGTGACTTCCAGATCGGCCGGTTTGAAGCGACCTGCATCCAGGGGCTTCCTGCAATGTTTACCAGGTTGTCTGTCCACCAAGTGGGTGGAGGTCCCACATTAGAAGTACATACTATTTAATGATAGTAAATGAAAGATTTTATGCTAAAACTTTTTTTACTACATAAAGCCTATTTTCTTTTTCCTTTTTCAGTAGCTAATTTGTTTTTAGCCAAGCCACCATTACCCCATTTAATTAAGGCTATACTCACTTGCATCAGACCATCGTCGACTTGTTGCGGGAGGAACATCAGCAAGCATAAGAAGTTTGGTGGTGTCAGATCCATAAGCTGATAAAAGCCTTTCAGGACTTTCTCCATTGTATTTTGACTTACTCATTTTTTCCCACTGAACTAAAACTGCTTTACCAGTTTTCTTTTCTTTAAATTCTTTACCTACTTTTTCTACATCAGTTGGTTGTAAATATTTTCCTGAAGACTTTAATTTATAAGACTGTCCCATAACCATGCCTTGTACTACAAGTTTACTAAATGGTTCTGGATATGGTGTCCAACCTAGTGAATGCAGAAAGTAACTTATAAACCTAGCATAGTATAGATGTAGGACAGCATGTTCTTTCCCTCCAACATACACATTGACAGGAGTTTTACCAATGAGATTTTTTTTATCAAATGGCTTTTCTTTATTGTGTGGGTCCAAAAATCTGTAGTAATACCAAGATGAATCAACAAATGTGTCCATTGTATCAGTTTCTCGTTTTGCATTGGATTCACATTTAGGACATTTACAACTGACCCACTCATCAATTTTTGATAATGTTTGAACACCAGGTTCTATGGATTTCACAAGGGGAAGTTTTACTGGTAAGTCTTCATATGACACAGGAACCGGACCACATTTATTACAATGAATAATCGGTATGGGTGTACCCCAATATCTTTGCCTAGATATTAACCAATCTTTTAATTTAGAGCTCACATAATGTCCACCAACACTTTTTTTTTGTGCTAAATCAATGGCACATTGATTTTCTTTATCTTTGTCCAACATGTTTATTTTTTTAATCACAGGTATGTTCATTGATTTCGCTAACTTATAATCCTCATCATCAATTGCTGGTGATGCTATATACACATCCCTTTCTGGGGCATAATTAACACTATCTGTTATGTAAACAGGCATCTCCATATTAGTTATTGGATTTAAACATTTTAAATGAGTGCAATCCATCTTTAATCCATGTAAAAGAATGTTATTACTACTCATAGTTATGAATTCACCATGGATAAATTTATATGGGTCAGAAGTCCACACATCAAATGACTTATATACATTGCCTAGTTTAATTTTAAATGTTACAACAACACCGTTACATTCTCCAATCCAATGATGTTGCAAATTAATAATATCTTTCCAGTCCTCTAAACTTTCAGATTGTAAACCATCAAGCAGATTTTTGGCAAATTTAGTGGTTTTGATAAACCATTGAGTCAAAACCTTTGACTCTACTTTGGCCCCAGATCTCCAGGAACAACCAAATTCATCTACCTGTTCATCAGCCAAGACTGTTTTATCGACAGGATCCCAATTAACTTTAGCCTGAAATATACAAATATTACTTCAGCATTTTTTTTTAAGTAATAAAAAACATTACAATATCTAATAATGGTTATTACTATAATACCTTGCATTGATAAGCTAACCCTTTTTCAAAAAGTTTTAAAAATATGTGTTGTGTCCATTTATAGTATTCAGGATTAGAAGTAGATAGCTCTCTATTCCAATCAAAGTTATAGCTAAGATTCACGAGCTGTTGCTTCATTGAATCTATATTTGCCTGAGTCCAATGATGGGGGAGAATATTTCTTTCAATAGCAGCATTTTCTGCAGGTAAACCAAATGCATCCCACCCAATTGGATGTATAATATTTTTTCCATTCAATGCATGAAATCGTGCAATTGTATCTGAAATTGAATACACTCTTACATGTCCCATGTGCAAGTTACCAGAAGGATAAGGAAACATGGGCAGTATGTAGTATGTGTCAACATTTTCTTTTATTTTAGGTGAAGATACTACATCTTTAGACCAGTGGTTTTCTATTTTAAACTTGATTTCAGTATTAATGTCCAAATGCTAGAATAATAAACAAATTTATTTTATCAAATATTTAGAATGGAAAAATTTAAGGTTCATAATTTCGAGCAGATTTACTTACCCACAATCCTAGGCTATTTTTTAGTTTCGCTTTGTTTTTGGAATTATGTATGTTTCTACAATTTACAAATGTATTTCTTATTTTGAGATAGTTCAACATTATTTACTTTTAGCCACAGATTAGTCAGAGTCACAGATTAGTCAGAGTATGTCTCTTTTAGCATTATATCACAGATTGAATAGTCAGAGTAGGTATTTTTATTCAATGAGGATTTAAATACTATGTAATAAGAGTCGGCATTCTAGCAGTAGCTAGCCACTGACTGAACCGATTTAAGGAAGAAAGTTGTACCGCACTGGTAATTTGAACTTGTACCAACATTTAGAAACACAACTGTCACACTAATTGACAAGCTAGGGCTTGACGAAGCTGTATCGTTCTTATCTATCGATATCGATAAATCCGCGATCAATCGGTAGGTCTGGTGGGTACTTTTTACCATTAAAATATGTCAGTTGTATGTACTAAAATAAAAACAACAATTAAATTCAACGTTGTTATTACATTATGTAATACAAAACATACCAAAGCTATTTTCTTTTTTTACATTATATGAGTTATCATTACTCTAATGAATAATGTGTCTTCGGCGCATACAAGTGAGCCGTGAAGTTCACTTGTAAAAAATCGCTGTCGGGGCAAAAGCGTGGCTGGTTTGGGGGAGGGAGGGAGTGGAGAGTATGGAGCTTGATTTCTTTCCAACCCCATTCTTGGTTGACCTTAAAACTGAAAAATAGATAGTCCTCTTAACTAAGCTTGTACAAAACATCATCCTGCATTTTTATCCTTGAGTAGAATTTATCCCTTACTTGGAAAGATACAAACTCTTAGCTCTTATTATTAGTGGAGATTTCACAAACACTATACACATTTTGTTTTCGTATAGACCGCAGCTAACACAAAGTGCACTTTAATATTTACATCGTAGGTACAACTATTGCTGTATCTGTATAATTATATTTGGTTGACCATGAAACTGAAAAATATATGAGTCCGTTAAAGTTAGCTTGTACAAAACAACCTTTTATCCAGCATTATTGTCCTTGAGTGGAGTTTATCCCTTACTTGGAAAGTTACAAACTTTTACCTCTTAATATAATTGTAGATTTTTCACATACTATACAGTGTATAGTATGTGTAAAATATGTGAATAATACTAGATGTCGTTTTAAGATTGCAAGATAGCGAATTATTAACCTATTCCAAGATGTTAAGCCTAATAATCGAATATCAATCAATGACTATGCGTTGGATGACATAAATAGTACTACTACTCAATACTTATAGATGCCACTTCAAAGTCGGTGTAAAGAATTACATAACTATTTCTTTCTAGTTTCGGGTCATATTTGAATGTAAAAACAACAATAATGACGTTATGGTATAGCCATAGGTATAGCTACTGAATTAGAAATGGGGTACAATACACATATTTTGCTTTCGTATGAACCGCAGTTATCAGAAATTGCAGTTTAATATTTACATCGTATAACTATTGTTGTAAGTGTATAATTATATTTAGTGGACTATAAAACTGAAAAATAGAGAAGTCCGTTAAAGTTAGCTTGTATAAAACAATCCATTATCCAGCATTTTTAGCCTTGAGTTTTCCCTTACTTAATTTAGGGACATCATTTGTGAAAATTTAAACTTTCTATCACGATTCATGAGATACAGCCTGGTCACAGATGGACAGACAGACGGACAGCGGAGCCTTAGTAATAGGGTCCCGTTTTACCCTTTGGGTACGGAACCCTAAAAAACAAACATAAAATCAAATAAATAACCTTTTTTGGTTTTATCAGGTAAAACAAAAATGGGAATGGGAAAATACAAAAGGGTTTGAGGTGGCATGTTCAATTGCAAAGAAGGTACGGCATTACTTTTTAATTTATTGCCTTTTTTATTGAAGGCGCTTCTTGAAAATTGGTTTCCACATACAAAAAAAAAACATTTAACTTTTGTATAGGTAAATAGGCAAAATCTTCGTTTCCAGTTAATTTTATCCATAAACGGCATCTAAACTTAAATATCGTCAAATTAAGTAAATGTATCAGTGTACTTACAAGATAAATTTCATTTATCGATAATTTAATTTCATCACTACCGTTTCAATTATAAGGCACGATTAATTCGGATTTATGAGAAGATATCAAATCTAGGAGTGCACTTTGTCGTTGCAAATTGCTATTAACACGGTCAAAATAATAAATAAACTCGAAGGATAAGAAATATTTTAAAATATCGCATATTAACAAACCTGGTAGGGTCAGACGGAGTTAAAGAGTTTCTGAAGGACCTTCAGTACCGACTGAAGGCATGGAACAGAGGTGTGATGGTGCTCTTCTTCAAGAAAGGAGATAACACCTTGCTGATGAACTACAGATCCATCTCGCTTCTGAGCCATGTCTACAAGTTGTTTTCGAGGGTCATCACGAATCGTCTCGCACGTAGGCACGATGTTTCCAGCCTCCCGAACAAGCAGGTTTCCGAAAAGGCTTTAGTACCATAGACCACATCCATACGATGCGACAGAAGACAGTTATACAGAAGACCGAAAAGTATAACTTACCCCTATGCTTTGCGTTACTGCGTTACGTTGATGCGTTTGTGGATTAGCAGAAGGCATTCGATTAGATCGAGACTTGGGCAGTGCTACAGTCTCTTCCTTTAAATATAAACTTTTTTGCAAACTTTACCAAAAAATAATAATAATAAATCCCTGCCGTTTCAAGAGTAAGAAAATGCGATAAATTAAAAGCTCTTAAATTATTGCCTATCGAAACCCAGATACACTGTAAAAATAACTTCATCTATAAATATATCGATTTACAGTAGAGCAGCACTACGGACAGGCGCCATTTTTGTCACCAATTAAGTTTAGGTATAATTTAAATACGCGTTTTTTCCGTAGTTAGGCCGTTTCCATAGGTTTCAGTACTCAAAGATTAAACCTAATTTAATCTGTGCAAGAGCCACCATTTTTTAAAAATGTTTATTTATTTATTTGACAGTGATGACATGACAACACTGTCTATTTGGCTACGGGCGGATTGCCCTCTACCAGTGTCGGGTAAAAAACGGGGAATCAGGGAAATATTAAGGCCTAAGATCGAAATTTGGAAAAAAAGGAGTTACAACGAGATCAGGAGACTAGGGAAAGGTAGAATAACTTCTATTACATGGGAATAAAATAAATATAACATTAGGTTTGTGCCACGTTTCTGACAGAGCAAAAACAAATGGCTCATACATATTAATTAAATAATAAAAATCACTCTTTTTGCTTAAAATACTCTGGCAATTCCATTGAATTACTTTGGCGTGTAAATCCATCTTGGAGGAATCGAATGCAACTTTCTATTATGAGGGCAGCGTTGGACGGTGAGTTTGAATTAAATTGGGAAACTAAATTAATTAGGACTACAATAAGGTCTGTAAGATTCGATTTTTGCTGATCTTGGGGCTGGCTCATAATGGCGCAACCATCCCTTGGGGAGGGGAAGGAATAATCCTTAATTAGATCACTATGAGCTTTTTTGTCATAGCCCTTAGAAAACGATGGTGAAGGGCGAGGGGTCAAAAGAACTGTTTTTTTATAAGAATTTGTTGCCTTGGAAGTTTTAATTTTAGCAGAAGTATCCCGAGGACTGATCACTTGTGTTACATTTTCAGGACTGGAGGACAAAATATCAGCATATGACTTGGAAGCCGGAGGGTGAAGTTTGGAAGCTTCTACATAAGAAATTGAATTTTCAGCCATATAAGTCTTAATATTTTTTTGGCGCATGAATTCTGGACAAGACTTACTGGTTGCAAAATGTGAACCAGAACACAAACAACAAGAGGCATGATGATCATCAATAGCACAAGAATTTCCAAAATGGCTCTGTCCACACTTAAAGCAACGGGGCTTTGATCTGCATTGTGTTTTGGTATGGCCAAACCGGCAGCAGTTAAAACACTGAATTGTAGGGAAAATGTACAAATCTACTGGTAAAGCATTGTAACAAATGAAGACTCGTTTGGGCAAAGTTTGTCCATCAAATGTGATAACTACTGTTTGGGATGGCTTCCAAGATGCAGAACCATCAATAGAAGTTTTGAAATTAAGGCGTCTTACTTTCATTATTTCTCCACATCCAATTGGTACAGACATGTTAGCTTTAACTTCATCAGGTGACCAATCCGCAGGAACACCACGAACAAGACACATTCTGGTGACATTGAATGTAGGTACAAAGGCTTTCAATTTGTTAGATTCCAAGCTATAATGGCCCATAAAGAAGTTAGCATCAGAGAACTTCGAGAATGATACTGATATTTTATTACGGCCAATACTTTTAACACTGCCATCAATTATATTTTTGAAGGAATACTTTTTTAAGAATTTCCCAACCTCAATCGGGTGCAAAGTGGCTCCGTCATTAGGAGAGGCTAAGACTTTTTGCACATGAACAACATATGGAGCAATATCTGAGTCATTGTAAGTTTTACGCCCTATAGGTGTGTTATTATTCGGCAAGTCTTGACTATTGGCAACTGCATGTGGAACTACAGCAGGCAAATCATTCTGGCGCGGTACAGATTCTCGGTTTACTTGGCCTAATTTTTTACGCTTTCGTTTAATAATATGCTCATGTTCTGTAGCTGAAGTTGAAATATCGGTGTCAGAATCGTTTGTAATAGTTACAAAGTATCCTGCCGGAGGTGGAGAAAGGTTAACATCAGGAAGATCGGCAAGTTCATCGGATAAAAGTGGAGGAGGTGACCCTCCCGGATCATCGGGAGGATCATTCATTTTCAAAAGAAAACTGTGCAACTCACCTACTTTTTCCCAAATAAACACTACTAAACAATAAATATATGTATACAAATAATAGTTATCTACACAAACACTACCCTCCTGAACGCAATCCCTTTAATATTAAAAATAAAATTCAGAAGGAAAAAAAGACGCCCGTCGAGTCTAAAGATTCCCGCGCTTTTTTTTTTTCTTTAAAAATGTTTTTGTCTTGCGTTGCATTGCGATCAGCTGGGTATAGATAGACCCTGTACCTATAAATCCTCATTGGATAGACCGAGCCTTAAGGCGGGTACAGACTGCTGTAACGTAACATGAAATGAAAGAATTTGCCGTCCACATTGTCGAAATGTATCATGCAATGTAACAAAATTCCCATAGTGTGGACGCCTTGCGCGCACGAACCGTGCACAATACGCGCACGAACAGAGCATTATAACACGTGCGTGCCGCGATCCGCCTTTTGTCGGTTTTTTCGCCGAACACAAAGGGGCGCGTAGTGTGCACGGAGCGTCAGTGTGGACGGGTTGTCTGTGTCTGTACTGCGGAACGCGCGCGAACCATGAAAGAAAACACAGCTACGGCAGAGCCTACACTTGACTGAGCATGTTCGCTGCGTGCACGTCGGAAACAGATGCCAGTAGGTACGTATTCGGTTCGTGCACGCACTGCGTCCACACTTATGAAATGCTCTTTTCATGTTACATTGCATGTTACGTTACAGCAGTCTGTACCCGCCTTTAGGCCCGACGCGCGCCCGAGGCGTAGCGCGGTAGGTGTGCCATCCGTCCGGGCTCCTGGTTGTCCCGGATTTGCTCCAGTTTGGAGGGTGGTATGTTATTTATTCTGTTTTATTTCTTTTTCTATGCGTCTTGCTGAATTATTAATGTAGGCGTATTTATACCATTTTATATCGTGTTTTAAGCAAATAAACGATTTTTTTTATTTCTTTAGCGTAGTAAGTCTTTGTGCAACACATATTCCATCTCCTCTCCTGTTGGTTATTATCGTTTATTTTTTTAACAGTATTTTTTTCTTACTTAAACTTTAAAGATGAGTATTAAATTGATATAAAATTCTCTCAGCTTTAAATGGATAAACATGATATCAAAATAGTTTTTTTTTTGGTTATCTCTTGCCTTCTATCTGCGTTAACAATAATAACAATATTCATAAAATTAGTACAGTAGAAGTAATCATGTTGATGGTTCAAAAGTACCACGAAGTGTGGCCATTCATAGTATTGTGTTTGACGTGCATAATATGATATTGGTGACGTAGGTTTCGTGCGCGCGCCGGGCCCTTGTCATAACTACTCCCTAATGCCCTATGGGAGTAGTTATGACAAGCGCCTGGGGAGCTGCTTATTGGGCGCGGATGAAACCAATGCCATCAATGTCATATGCACGTCAAACGTGATACTATGACCACATTTCGTGGTACTTTTGAACCATCAACATGTTTACTTTTACCGTGGATATTTTCAGTATATTGTTAATAAAGATAAATGGCAGTCTCCTGCTATCTACTTGTCAGCCCAATACTAGAGTGTAATTTAATAGCCGGAGGCGCGGAGGGAGTGCAGTCCTCACCCCCTGTAATAAAGTTCTGGCAGTTCTGGCGGCTCCGCGGAAGGCGGAAGGACTGCACTGCCCACAGCGCCGGAGACGAGCGGAACCTATGCATGCTGCTTGCTGCATGACTGCTTGCATGCTGTATACTTGCTTTTGTACTGCATGCCTGTTTGCATGCTGCATGCCTGCTTGCATGCTGCATACCTGCTTGCATGCTGCTTGCCGCATGCCTGCTTGAATGCTGCATGCCTGCTTGATTTCCAAGAGTTTACAAGAGTAAAATATAATTATGTGTAATAACGTTTATGCTTCAAAACTATTAGATAAATATATTTATAGATTTTACATAATAAGGATTATCATATTTATGGAAAATATATTTATACCTTATGATGTTTGGGATTTAAATTTAATTGAATTTTAAATTCTGGATTTTAATACAGAAAAAAATAATTATTATTAAAAATTTTCGGACAAACTAAACTATACATAATTATTATGAAATGCAATAGAGAACCAAAAACTACACGAGTATTAAACGTTTGGTAAAATGGAATTATGGCAGATAAAACAGTTGTGTAATGAATGTTCGGTAACATAATACTTCGAACAAATGTTATTTCGGCTTAATATAACTACGGCGAAAAGTTTATAAACCAAATGAAACGTCGCAGTAATGAAAAAAAAAACGAATTGAATAGGTCAAATGATTTAGTGGCAAACGTGATTGCGACGAAATAATAATAAACAAAACGGAAATAGTCGAAAAGTTTTCCGTCAAATGAACACACAACAATCCTGAGCTAGGCAACAACGGCCCAGCCGCTATTGTTGGCACCAATTGACAGGATCCCTAGCAAATAGCTAACACAGAAATTATATAAGATCCAACTATTTTAAAATGAGAAGGACCAATCAGGCAACGCGGAATTCCGCGTTTACACTGACGGATCAAAAACCAAAGAAGGTTTGGGTGCAGGGGTCCACTCATTAGATCTCAAGATCAACATAAGCATGGCACTAGGCACACAAAGCTCTATCTTCCAATGCGAGTGTGTCGCTATCAACGAAGCTGCCAATGCCATCACCAGGCGAGAAATCACTGACTTTAACATCTGGATATTCTTTGACAGCATGGCAGTGCTAAAAGCCCTTGACAGCTACACCAGCAACTCAAAACTTGTATACGAATGCTATCTATCCCTGCACTGCAGTGGATTAAAGGTCAAAGTAATTTCTTAGGCAACGATGCCGCAGATGTACTGGTGAGAAGGGGCTCGGACATGGTCATAGAGGGGCCACCTCCAATCCTCCCATTACCATATTTCCCAACTGTGCACCTAGATTAGACTCGGCGTATACTCAACCTCGAAAGACAAAATCTGCGCATAATCGTGGGGACAGTGAAACACCTTTACACTATAGGCAACACAGACAGCCCTCTCTGCAAGGCTTGTCTTACTACAGATGAAACCGCCACCCACGTAGTTCTGGAATGCGAGGTGGTAGCATCACATCGCAATGAATTTGTGAAAAACGTAGGAAGCTAGGCTGGTTGCGACCGTAACCATCACATCCCCCACGAACAAAGGACCGAAATTGAGTCTAAGGGAGTAGTTTTGACAAGCGACCGGGGCGCTGCGTATCGGGCGCTCTGCTAAATTGTATGTAGTTGTATGGAACGGATTATGTCAAGCGTCGGGCCCTCATCGAACCCGCCCGAGGCTCTCTTCTCCTGGGTAGGGATGCCACCAGTCCGGGTTTCCCCGGATTTGTCCTAGTTTGGAGGGCGGTTTGTTATTTATTCTGTTTTATTTTGTTCCCAATTGCGTCTTGCTGATTTAATAATGTAAGCGTATAAGCAGTGCCGGTTTTAGCACTACCAGCGCCCTGGGTGAAATTTCTTCGGCGCCCCCATCAGCCATTCAAAACAAGGCAAGGGATAGAATGAAATATAATCTATGTAAACTCCGACTTATAGGACATACTAGGTAATAAGGGAATTCGTCCCGGACATTAATTATCTACCCCGAGCTTATTAAGAATCGGGGAATATGAATAAAAAAGTTCATAAATGAACATATCTATCCACTAAAATTAGATCTAGATCTCATACCAGTATCAGCGATTTTTTTTTGCGTTTTAACTCTTTTAAAGCTTCTAAGTACCTATTTGACTACAAATCGATAAGTGTGGTGAAATATAATTTAATGTAACCGGAAAAACTGCGAGCGCGAAAATGTATTAAGTTTTATGCATTTTTACACAGAGGGCCCGGCAACGGCGCGCCGGCATTGGTGAATTCGACTGCAGAAGCGGTATTCAGAATATATGAAAGCCGCGCTATGCTATTTCACTTTTATGCATTATTGACGACATGATGACGCGTAATTAATATTTATTTTCGAAATATTTTGAAACTGGTGAAATATTTTTAACCGGTGTTCTTGTTCTTATGGTCGAAGGTGAGAAGCGAGTATTCATTTCGAAATGAAGGATTAAAAACCAATATTTTATTTAAATAGGGTCGCGCCGACGTTTTTAGAGTAAATCCTATGCAGTGAAAATAAAATCCACGAGCGAAGCGAGCGCGAAAAAAATTGCAAATGCTACAAGCTACAATGTTTCTTTATACTGCCGTTCTTTTGAGGTAATCAACATTTATGAGAGAAAAAAATGACGCCTTTTAATAAAAAAAATACGAATTCTAGGGTTGGCACTCGCGCGCCCCTTTATATCTGGCGCCCAGGGGCGGTCGCCCCACCGCGCCCTACCCTAACGCCCATACTGCGTATAAGCGTAGTTAGTCTTGGTGCAGCACATATTCTATCTCCTCCTATTGGTTATAATCGTTTATTTTTTTAAGCAGCTTACTGTAGGGAGTTGATCAAACGATTGGACACTCTTACGAAAAACAGTGTTTTTTTTAGAAAACTACTTATTCTTTGATAATTGGTATTAAATTGACATAAAAGTCTCTCAGCTTTAAATGGATTATTTTTTTTTGCGTTATCTCTTGCCATTTATCTCTATTAACAATATACCTAAAATAACTACAGTAGAAGTAAACATGTTGATGGTTCAAAAGTACCACGAAGTGTGGTCATAGTATCACGTTTGACGTGCATATGACATTGATGACGTGACGACGAACACAGCGCCCCGGGCGCGCGCCTCGGGCGCTTGTCATAACTACTCCCTTAGTGCGGATAAGGGAGTCCACTCTAATACTCATATTAGCCACTGATAAGATAATCACTACGAGGGCTACCGTTTTTGTACTCACCAGATGGTGCCACTACCGAGTGGGGTACGGGCATCGTGCCACAGACCGGGGACTGTGAACGAGGAGCGGCGAACGGCGGCAAACGACAGCGATCATCGGTGTTCGCTTGCGAACCGAACGTTTGATAAACTTCCTACAGTACGCTGCTAAAAAAATAAACGATTATAACTAGGCATGGCAATGATTGCTATTTTTCATTCATTGTCATATGATGAAATGATGATGATTGTCATATGAAATCACCTGTCATAAATCATTGGCAATGATTTTTTAGCAGTGTCATAATGTAACATTTTGCTATTTGCCACATAAAATAAAATATGATTTATTGTAAACAGTTGCTCCTTGCTACTTTGCTACTTTTTTATGAAATGTCATAAGTATATAATCCATGCGCTACGTAATGTGCTATGTGTATTATTTAAGCATATTTTTTTCAAACAAATTGTTATTAAAGTCCTGACCTGAGTCAAATAACTACAAAGTCTACAAACTAAATTCGTTCACTATTTACAACATTTATTTACAACGCTAATATTTTAAAAAATTTAATAAACATACATAGCACTCAAATTACGTAACGCACCTATCAGTCATCACCGAGCGACTAGCACTGATCAAATAATACTACGGCGACTAGTGAATTTGAAAACATCATAAAATCATAATTCATACTCATGCTGGGGCTTCACCTGCGTCTAATGTCATTAATTAGTGCTCTATTTGAAGTAGTACGCAGGTGTGGCCGGTATTCGTTTCGGCTAATTTGCTTCAATAACATTAGACGTTAAGCGATAGCTCGAACGGCGGTAACTTTTGACACATCAAAGGGATTAAGCGGGCGTCTAGTGCGTTGTTGTGGCGCCAATTTTGACACAAACTGCCTAACCGATATTGCATAAGTCAGCTATGGCTATAAGATATGGCTGTTTCGTACAAATTTCAAAATGTTAGGAGGTATCGGCAAACGTTGTGTTCCGAATAGAGCCTTTATTGATTTGAGTTCACTAAAACTAGAGTTTAGGTACGCTAAAACCATCTTTGGCTAAATTCGGACGACTTATAATTATTTCAGTAATATGCTGTCAATGTCAAATTGAAAAAATGTAAACAAAAATATTTTTTTAAGTGTCGTTTGCTTGCTTGTAGATAAATGCTTAACTTCGTAAGAATTTTTATTATTCGATGACACTTATTTAATTTATTGTGATGATAGTCAGACGAAATAAAAATTACGTAGAACAGAACCTAACCTCAACATTTAGTTTTCTCGTAATATCTTTTTAGGTTTGGTTAACTTTTTATATAGACTTTCTTGAATGTATGAATATTGAATATTAGTTAATTTCATTGATGAACTGCGTTTCATATTTTGGGTCGGGAACTCCATATAAGCCTGCCGTCCCTCTTTCAACACAAATTTATCAGAGACTAGCTCAGATGAAAACACTGAACCTTTAAATGATGAGAATGATTGATTTATTGTTATTTAGGTAAAATTACTTTAAGGAAACAATGATTGTTGCATGTTTGAAAAACCAATGAATCACAGTGTTTTGTTTAGAGAGTAATATACTTAATTTTATTGTTAATATCAGAAGTTAAATTTAGCTTTAAGAGGTGTTTAACAAAAAAAACAACAAATTAATATATAATATATACACTTCTTATTATTTTAATGCTGCCTTGTTTTTATATAAATTTTGTATTTTAAAAAATGTTCGAACATACTTCCTATTTGGGTTACAGTTATGGTCCGAGGACGTACCACATTTTAGGATGGCCGAGTTGTAACTTATATAATGCTAATAATTTAAATGTGTTTTTTATTTAATATACTTATAAATATTTTGCAAATGTATTTTAATAAGATATTATACAAATGTAAAATTATTGAAAGTTCGTGTTTTGACTCGCGCCGTCCACTCCCGCCACCGTACCACCCCCAATCCCCACTTTGATGCGCGCTGGCGGGGTCGGACGACGAAAGTCTGGAAGGCAGTCGCTATCGAGAGAGCAACGAAGACGGTCATAAGAAATACTGTTATAATGCTATAATGCAGATTTTTTTTAGTGAATAGTGCAACGATTATGATGTAAGTTCTGTGAGTGAAAAGAACACGAAATAAACTCTTGAATTCTAGCGCAATTATTTCATTTGGCTACAGTCTATTAATGCAAAAGTTGAAGACATTTTTCTAGACTAAGGAAGCAAATGGACAACATTATTTTGTATGGGACGAAAAAACCTAATATGCTTTCCTAGCTCATATTCCATAACTATTTGACTAAATAATAAAATTAAAGTTCCTAATTATAGCAAATATAAACCAAACAGCAAGAAAAATATTCAAGAAACAGTTCAGTATTAAAAACTTTCTCACAGTTACGAAATTAAGGTGTTGGACAAACATTTTGACTCAAAGTTACAATTATTTTGAGCCAAAACTAAGTCAAATAAAAATATTGTTGTCTCTTATTACATGGGGAATTTTAGGTAAGTTAAAACAAGATGGCTACATGTTTATATGAACAATGTCGATTTAGATCATTTTTGTAACCGACTATTCATATAGGACATAATGCCCTCTCCATAGGTTTAAGTACTCAAAGGTTCACGCGCGATTCGCGCATTGAGTCTTGAGCACGCATTATTCATAGTGGGCAGTTAGGCTCGATCTATACCCAGCCGGAAACCGGACCGGGTAAATGCGGATTCAATCCATCGCTTAAGCAATAAGGTCGTTTTTTGAACGGATTCTTGCGGTTCCTAACACTAAAGGCTCGCCAAGGCTATTTTAGGCTATCGTGTGGCAGCACTATTTGTCAGTTTGATTGAGTACTTTGACTTTTGTTTTTTGAGTCATCATCTGTCTGACTGAGATTTATTTGATCAGTGATTGAGACCTGCTGAGTCAAGTCAGTAAGTAAGTAGGTAATATATCCTCAATTATATTTGTAAATCAAACATTTCATTCCGTATGACATTTTTTTATTAACTAACATTGTCAAGCGTATGACATGATACAAATACTTTTTAACTACTAAATGAGTATGTAGGTTTATAACATTCGTCCCCCCTCACATTTCGGTGATTAGCCGCCGAGGTGGCTCCACCATACGCTGGCTCAATGAGGATTTAAATACTTGCGCTGGCTCCGGCGTAGCGGTGCAGAAGTGGGTGTCGCCCAGTTGGGAGACGAAGATAATGATTTTGTAGCTTCTGATGGAGTGATGACCGTAGGTAGTGATGATGACACTGATGGTGATGGCACTGAAGTAGCTTTTGTACAATTCGTTTGATGGTTTGGTGACACAGACGGTGATTGAGTTGATGGTGACGGCTCTCTGGAGCGCAAGTGGTCGGCGTGTCGCCGCATCTCTCTGCCTTGCGGTGTTGTAACTACATATGAATATCGACCGTTGCGTGCATTTACTTCTCCTTTTTGCCACGTCTTATCGTGATTAGTTCTTATGTATACTGGATCACCAGGGGAATAATTCGGTGATTCAGATGACGTTATGTTAGCCTTAAACTGACAATATTGTAGTTTCCTGCGTTTATCAGGCCTGATATTTGACAGCAGACAGTTAAGTTGCCGCCCGAACATCATCTGCGCAGGTGATTTACCAGTGGTGCTGTGTGGCGAATTTCTATAGGTGAAAAGAAATTCCATTAGATGACGTTTGCACAGGCTTCCTTCATTCGTTGCCGTCCTCGCTTTGAACGTCCTTACGAACCTTTCAGCCAAACCATTTGTTCGTGGGTGGTAAGGAGATGACGTGACATGTTGAATTCCCAACTCTTCACAATATTCTGCAAATTCCGCAGAAGTAAATTGAGGACCATTGTCCAAGACAATCATCCTCGGTAAACCGAAAATACAAAATATGTCATCCAAGACCGTGCATAGATTGCTAGTGGTTATCCGTTTCATTGGTTTTACTTCCACCCATTTAGATAGTGCATCGCACAACACCAGTCAGTAACTATCTTCGTAGGGTCCGGCAAAATCAATGTGAATTCTGTCCCATACTTGTTCTGGGATAGACCAAGAAAACACTGGTAATTCGGGGTTATGAGGTCGGTTTTCTTGACATCCTTTGCACAATTTATCATAATTATCAATCTCTTCGTCCAATGATGGCCACCATACATAAAAGCGTGCCAATGCTTTCATAGCTGCTATTCCAGGGTGGCCCCGATGCAGATATGTGAGAACTTTTAGTCGTAAGCAAGCAGGTATAATCATTCTTCCCTGCCATAAAAGTATTTGGTTTTCAGCCGAGATTTCGTTTCGTTTTCTAAAATAAGATTTCATTTCATTATTATACTCGAGGTCTCGCCAGCCTGTTTTTAAATACTCATTAACTTTCGACAGAACAGCATCCGAAGCAGTACTTTTCTTTAATAAATCTTCCGAGAGACGTAAATCAGACATTCTCTTTGTTACAAGACCTGATTCAATCCTTGACACCACACGCTCTATTTTAGAAGGGTCTGCATTGCCGTCAGGTAACCTTGAAAGACAGTCCGCCAGAATGTTCTGTTCCCCTTTTAGGTATATCTTAACCCTTAAGTAATTTAATATTCGTAAAATATTCAATGAGTAGAGATGCGATATATAAGTATGTATCATATATGTTACTTAATCTAATACTTGATAAAATTATGAATGTCACAGTTTTTATTATTTACAATTATTAATACTAAATTTATTTACAATTACTAAGTCAAAAAAATAAATAAAAAAAACAAATAAATTATAACAATGTCAATGCCGGAGGGAAAGTGCCCATAACACTTGCAGCATTCCCCCGCTGAATGGCTACGGCTATCCTCTGAACTAGGAATGACCCAGCCCGTGGATCATTGGTCCTCACTCTAAGGCGACGACCTACTTCTGCAATAAAACTCTTTGCCTCTGAAGCCCAACAGCCTGAAGTTTCGAAAGCAATGGGGACAAAATGGTAGGCTGATTTTAACTCGCTGTATTTAGAGTGCTTTTTATGAGCCGCTGTCTCGGCTGCTGCCCCAGGCGCCAACGTGGTCCGCCCCAAATGACAAGCAGCAAAAGTACTGACACAGGTCGCATCCCACAAGAGGCATCTACCCTTATCCCAAGGTACTAGAGTAAGGCCATCCGGTCTTTTGCCATCAGTCCGACTAAGACCAGGTGGCTCAAGCACACATGGGATGTTGGCAGAAATGAGAGCTCTCCGAATAATATCATTAAGAGCGTGATGACGAGGAAATCTACCCTCACATCGTCGGCAACTCAAAGCATGGTGACCGCTCGCCTCAACGCGAGAGCCGCAAATGCATAAATGAGGTTCGCATACATCGCAGCCCAAGCGAAAGGCAATCATAGTTATAGCTGCCAATTATTAAAGCCCATCTTACTAGTCTATTATTAGCCAGTTTAGGTAAATTGCGTTGAGGGCCTAATATGTGAATCAGAGGTTTATGGTCAGTGACTAATGTGAATTTTGTCCCACGTAAATATTGGTCAAATTTTTTAATCCCAAAAAGTATAGCAAGAGCTTCTCTATCAATCACAGAATATTTTGCTTCAGCAACGCGTAATTTTCTTGATGCAAATGCAATAGGCTCTTCAACATCTTTGTTTTTATGAAACAAAACTGCTCCTACACCTTTCTCTGATGCATCACATGCTAAGAAAATAGGCCTGTTCTCATCAAAGGCTTTTAACGGCTTTGAAGCGGCTATGCATGCCTTTGTTGCTTCAAATAAATTATTTTCACGATTGGTCCAACGCCATCGCTGTCTATCACTTGTCAATTTATGTAAATCGGCACACAAACCGTGTAAATGGGGTATAAATTTTTTGTAAAAATTAACTAGACCAAGAAAAAACCTTAAATCCTTTGAATTACTCGGTGCAACAGCTTTAGTAATAGCGTCAAGCTTTTTCTTTGTCGGGCGTATGCCATTTTTATCTATAGTATGGCCGAGATATTCTATTTCGTCTTGCAAGAATGAACATTTCTTAAGATTTACCTTCAGTCCGACTTCTTTTAGGCGATCGAAAACAAAAGATAGGGTGCGTAAGTGTTCTTCTTTGTTTTTTCCGGCTACTGCAATGTCATCGAAATACACGGCTACATTAGGAAGGTCACCGAGTAACTTATCAAGGTAATGTTGAAAAAATGATGGTGCAGTTGAAATTCCAAATGGCATTCTATTGTATTGGAAATAGCCTTTGTGTGTTGATAGCGTCAAATATATTTTTGAATCCGGGGCTATTTCAAATTGAAGATAGGCGTCTTTAAGGTCAATTTTAGAGAAAATTTTGCCATGTCTTAATTTTTGCCGTAAATGATCAAAAAGTGGTACAGGGTGTAGATGTTTCACCAGAACAGGGTTAAGTGTGCTCCTGTAATCTCCACAGATTCTGATATCACAGTTTGGTTTCATAATGTTGACTGTTGGAGTAGCCCATTCAACTGGAGTCAAGTTTGGGTCTATTTTTTCTATGATTCCTTGAGACACCAAACGATCTAGCTCCAACTTGATGTTCCGTTTTATTCCAAACTTAATAGGTCGTGCTGGTAAATGTACAGGTTCCGCTCCTGGTTTCACATGAATGTTTACATAATAATCTTTAACTTTTCCTAGCTTGCCATCAAATAGCTGTGTATGTTGATTCAAAATGTTTACAAGTGAAGTAGGCAAATTGCTTTTAATAGAGTAAACAGCCTTGGGAAATTCCATACCAAATGATTCGCTCCATTGTAACCCAAAAAGCATAGGGTAAGCATTCTTCATGACTACTGCCGGCAAAATTCGTTGTATTCCTTCGACTTCTACAGTAACGTCGGTAAGACCTTTCGACTTTAATTTGTAGTCACCATACGCTTTCTTTGAGTTTAGGGGCTGGAATTAGAGTTGGTGCTCCTATTTTCCTCCAAAACTGTGTGCTTATAATAGTATATGTTGATCCAGGATCCCAATCCATTGTGCAGTTTTGCCTATTAATGATCACATCAATTCTTTTGCAATCTTTCTGCCATTGTTTGCTTTTTGTTACGTTGCATACAAAGTTGTCGTCTTCGTCGCTACTCTCAGATGAACTGTCTGATGATGTACAGCTTTTTGTCACCTTTTGCAGTTTATGTCTAAGTTTCGTTCTCTGCCATCTACTTTTTGTAATCTGAGCTCGTCCTATTTTTATGCAGCAACTTTCAAAGTGTCCATCTATTTTACATTCTTTGCATGTATGTTCTCTAGCTGGGCAGATTGTAAAATCATGTTTGTCTTTACCACAACGGTAGCATTGGTCTGGATGTATCTGACGAGGACTTTTGCTGCTTGATAAATATTCTGCGTTAGCTGTTCGTGTATTTTTGTTTATTCTTTTGACGCTTGGATATGGTATGTCATGCTCAGCTCGTTCGCGGGATTGAGCAACAGCAAAAATCTGTGTAAATGTTACTTCGTGTGTAATTCCTTCAATTGTTTCCATTAAGTCAGGCCATTTCTGTTTTAAATCTGTTTCTAGCTCGATATGATTCAAACCCGTTGCAAATCGATCTCGTAGTTGACGCTCCAAAATACTGTCATTGTATCCACAATCTTTGCTTAAATCCTTCAACCGGTTGGCATAATGTTCCATTGACTCATTCTTTTCTCTTACACAGTTCCAAAACTCTGTCAGAGCTCTATACCTAGTTATCTTTACGCGGTAAAGATCCAAAAGTTTTTTACTTATGTCAGCGTAAGAACTCGATTCAAATGTGGGTGTTAATCCAACTTTTACTTCTCTAAAAATGTCAGGAGTGAAACAGTTCAAAAGAAGGTCTTTCTTTAAGTTATTGTCGTCAATATCAAGTATTTTACATTTATTTTCAAAATAGTCTAAGTAGTCCTGTACTCGACAGCGTTCTGGATCAAATTTATCCATGGAAAAGATTTTAAAAATACTCATCTTATGTGATGGCTGTGTAGTGCTTGCGCTCGTCACGCATTGATCATTGGGCGATGTATTCCCATGACTAGACGTCGATGTGTCACTTGTAGTTGAGGCCAACAGTAATAAATTTTTTGTTATTTGTTCCTGTTGTGCTTGTTGGATGCTAATAAACTGTGCAAATTGTTCGGCGTCCATCCTTGTCGCCAATAATATATCCTCAATTATATTTGTAAAGCAAACATTTCATTCCGTATGACATTTTTTTATTAACTGACATTGTCAAGCGTATGACATGATACAAATACTTTTTAACTACTAAATGAGTATGTAGGTTTATAACAGTAGGTACTCAGTTTGAGAAAGTTATATGCTCTAGAGACGTATTTTTGAATCATGCGAATTCCAATTCGAATACGAAATGGCAAGATTCGCATGCGAATGACTAAAATCGCTATTTTTGAAAATTCATTCTGTGAATTCTGCAACGAGTGGTCCGACCCACTCGTATTTCGATTCTACTAGTAGAAAGTTTAGAAGTATGACTTTGACAAGTAAACATATGGTTTACAGATTAATATAAATATAATATAAATATTGGACAACATCACATACATTGCTCTGATCCTAAGGTAAGTAGCTAAAGCACTTGTATTATAGAAATCAGAAACAACGACGGTACCACAACACCCAGACCCGAGCCAATATAGAAAAGTTCGTTTTCTACATTGACCCGACCGGGGATCGAACCCGGAACCTCAGAGATGGCGGCGCCATTTAAAATCCGGCGTGCTCGCCTCTCGGCTACGGAGGTCGTCAATAACTTTTTTTTCGTTCCGTTCCATGCGATTCATTGCCGGTTTTTAAAATCAATTAGTTTTTGCATTCCGGTTTTAAATATTTTCTGCGTGAAACGAAAATAGTTAAAGAATTTTACCTCATTAGCAACACAGAATTCGAGTGATTCAAAAATGCGTAAAATCGGGAGTGATAGAAATAGAATTCGCACACGAATCGTATTCGTGTTCGAATTCAAGATTCATTACGAATACTTCAAAAATACGTCTCCAGGAGACGTATTTTTGAAGCATTCGAAATGAATTATTCGAAATATTTAAAACCGGAATGCAAAAACTTATTGATTTTAAAAACCGGCAATGAATCGCATGGAACGGAACGAAAAAAAAGTTTTTATCTGTAAACCATATGTTTACTTGTCAAAGTCATACTTCTAAACTTTCTACTAGTAGAATCGAAATACGAGTGGGTCGGACCACTGGTTGCAGAATTCACGGAATGAATTTTCAAAAATAGTGATTTTAGTCATTCGCATGCGAATCTTGCCATTTCGTATTCGAATTGGAATTCGCATGATTCAAAAATACGTCTCCTGTAGTCTTGTGCTTATTCGAACACTTGGCAGTCAGACCGTAACAGTACAGTCCAAATAGTGTACTAGTACACCTTATTAGTATTATTAGCACTATTAGGACACCAGATTTTAGGTACCAATTGATGCACTGATTAGTGCTTTAGGCTATATTTTTACAAACTAAGTTGATTCTCCTTCATGCTTTTACAAACTTAGGACTGTTATTTTATCATATTATAAATGCATCTATCCATCCATCAGCCGAAAGACGTCCACTGCTGGACATAGGCCTCCCCCAAGGATTTCCACTAAGATCGGTCATGTGCCACCCGCTTATTATAAATAGAATAAAGAAAATGCATACAATACCTACTATAACAACTCAAACAAACTTGTTTACTGTAATGTCAATTACGTTTATTTGGAAAATTGAGCGATAATCGCGCTGAATTAAATTTTGTACCGTCATATACTAGACGCTTTAAAGCGCTTTACAGGGTGACAGTACTTCATCTTTAAGCGCGGCTAGCGCTTTAATAAACTGAGTTTGCCATAAACAACAATACTTTAAAGCGCGTTTACGCTGTAAGCTGCTCCTAAAAATGTTTGAGCGAACGGTTGTAGCATTGTCTCACTTACTCTTGCATTGATTGTATCGCGCTTTTCTGCTCTCGGACACAACGGCACAGCGCCATTTAGCACTTTGAGTCAAGTGAGACCGGTGTACTAATAGTCCGAATTGTCTGATTAAGAGTTGGCGTACTGTGCTGTTTCTTTTAGTACAGTGACGGGTAACGTTACTTACTCGTACGTGTTCGACACAAGACTACTCTGTGCGTTTGAGTCACACAAATGTCGTTTGAGTAAAGCTGGAAACATACTATCGGACGCGACTTACGGACGCGGCTTACAGCCGCGACTGATCAGTGTGCACGGTCCTCGGACGTTGCTTGCGGACGCCATGAGTGTGACCACTTTAGTGTGACGATGATTTAGTAGTAATTTTAGTAGAAAATCTGTATCGTTTAGTAGATTTTGGAAGAAAATTCTGAAAAATAGTAGCTAATCCAAAATACAATTATCCAGGCAAAAAAAAACCGACCAAGTGCGAGTCGAACTCGCGCACGAAGGGTTCCGCACCATTATCTGTAAAAACCGGCGAAGTGCGAGTCGGACTCGCGCACGAAGGGTTCCATTACCATACCATTTTCTATAAAAACGGCAAAAAAATCACGTTTGTTGTATGGAAGCCCCCTTAAATATTTATTTCAACTTTCTAGCTATCACGGTGCATGAGATACAGCTTGGTGACAGACGGACAAACAGACAGACGGACAGCGGAACCTTAGTAACGAGCAAAATAAATCACTTTGGTTGTATGGGAGCCCCTTAAATATTTATTTTATTCTGGTTTTTAGTATTTGTTGTTATAAAATTTCAACTGCCTAGCTAACACGGTTCATGAGATAGACAGACAGACGGACAGCGGAATAGTAATAGGCCCCCGATTTACGCTTTGGGTACGGAACCCTAAATAAATCTTGTCCAGGTCCCGGAGATTTCCTGTAACATATTACTGAATACGGTGATAAGCGAATTTCTTTTTCGCATACGTTATCAAATCGCTAGCTATCTTATAATAAAAATGTTCATGCAATCAATAAGCACGTGCGAGCTCTCGCGCAGCCGGCGTCCTTCTGACGCTCGGACGCGTCCGCACCCCGTGCAAACCGTCCGCGGACGTTTTCGGCTTACACAAACATCCAGCGCGCCAGATTGCTGTCGGACGTCCGAGCGCTCAAGGTCAGCGAAGGTTACGTCCGCGACTGACGTCCGCTGGTTTGCACACCTTAGTGTAAATTCAATACCTAGATTCCTTTAAGTCGCGGCTGTAAGCCGCGTCCGTAAGCCGCGTCCGATAGTATGTTTCCAGCTTCACACTGTCACATACATACTCTGACTGATCTATGGTTTGTTAAGTGGTGCAAGCAATTAATTTTGTGGATTGGATAATTTTCAATTTTATATATAAATTTGTAATCGTAACAATGGCGAAACCAAAAACAGAAGATGCTTCAGCTGAGGATGCAAAGAAAATTGTTGATGATGCTAAAAACTTCATTGAAAAGGCCATTGCTGATATAGGCAAAACCTCCGCAACAAAGCAGCTAATTTTAGGAACTGCGTCAGGATGGTAAGTCGGATGCACTGCATTGTTCTTGTAATAACGATTGCACCAAAACACATTTGTTTGTACTTAAATACTGTACCTTAATTAAATGGAGAATAATCCTTTCTAATGTTTACTGGATTTCGCCTGAAATAATCAAAAAAAAATTAACAGATATCCTTCAATTTACACAATGAGTGCTACACCTCGTACATCTCCTATTTTACAATTATTAGAAATCTTATATTACGCAACATAATAGGTACGAGATAAACTTGGGCTAAAAATACTAGATAAACCGGAGAGGGGTTTTGGATTCAAAAGAAAATAGAGTGATCTAGTGGTGTTTGAGTGTATGCCTGTGATGGCAAAGATTGTGAAACCTGAGATTCACCTATGACATCATTCTTTTTACAAACTATTAACAGACAATTAGTCTGATGATCAAATAGGATAGGATATAAGTATAAATAACAGCAGAACAGATAATATGCTGAGAAATTGGTCTTATTACCTTAAAAACTTAACTGGCTCTTGGTATCTAATCTTTACTAATTGTTGTTTTTAGGATAACTGGTTTTATAACCATGAAAATTGGAAAAGTTGCTGCTGTTGGTTTAGGTGGAGGAGTGATATTATTACATATTGCCAGCCAAAAGGGATACATTGATATAAATTGGGAAAAAATCAACAAAAAGGTTGACAAACTAAGTGATAAAATTGAAAAGGAAACAACAGGAAAATCTGCTGACTGGTTTGAAAAAGTAAGTAGTATTATTTTTAATCCCTAATGTAAGGGTAAAAACCTGCACATGTGAGGATCTTTACAAGGCCACTGATAGCGCTATATCGGTATATTATTCATAAGAATGTGTGTGCTGCTGCGAGTTAGTGCACTACTTGTCATTTTCCTTAATTCATCCTTAATTCATCAATTTCGTTAACTGGTCACTTTTATAACTCGTCAATTATGTAAAAATCTAAAAGTCGTCAGTTTCCCTAACTCGTCATTGTTTTTAATTCGTTATTTTCATCAACTGGTTAATTTTATGCATTTGTCAGTTGTCATTGTTTGTATAGCAGTGGCGGGTATTGGTTTTATTTCGAGGTAGGCAGTAATATGTTTTATTGATGAAAATCAGTGGTTTTCATCAATAACCCACATTTGTAAGTACTTACCGCCTACCTCATTTCATTTATCAGGTAGGCATTGCCTAATTGCCTATATGCACCACTCACCCCTGTTGTATAGTCACATATAAAGTTATAAATAAACCGTTTAAACACGGTTTTAAACCAAATTGAATTAAAATCAATTAAATTAAATTATATCTGTCCAATATGGAAGTCACTAGGGGAAGCCTTTGTTCAGCAGTGGACGACGTGTGGCTGAATGATGATAAAAAAAAAAAAAAAATGTGACTTTATCATGAAGTTTTTAGTATTTGATGTATGATTTTTTCTTCAAAGTTTAATATTTCTACGTCTGTGAAATTGGTCCATAATTGATGGCTTAATCGCGTAACAAACGTACAAAAAAAAACCAACAACAACTTTTAGTCTAATTGAGAACCTCCTCCTTTTTTTGAAGTCGGTTAAAACTACCCACTGTTATGCCAGGTTTACATTATGCCCGGTTTAAATTATTCCAGTACAGCGCTGGACTATATTGCAGGATGCACTTGATAGATTACGTTTACTCGAGTATAAAATATGTGTCAGGAATATTCTATTTCCATTAAAAATAATAAGCAAAAGGAAATACATAACCATTTCTAATCGCTAGTCACCAGTCAGTTTAGGATTTTATTAATAAGTGTTAACATTTATAAAACACTTCCTGTATAAATTAAAGTCAAGTAATTAGATTATGTATTGTGTTAAAAACATTATTATTATCAATCACAAAGATTTATAAATATTTATCAATTAATAAGTGTCATTTATAGTGAATTATTCAAACAAATATATTTTAAACTTCCGAAACACGTGATTTGATAATTAAATTACAATAAAGGCAGATATAATTATTAAAAGTTTTATAAAATATCATTTACAAAATTCAAATAAATTTTGTATATAAGTATCCGTCCCTAAGTCCCTATTTGATTTTTAATAATAGAAAACGGATTTCCTGTTCCGTCGACTTGTGCCCCTCCACTCGTATAAAACAGAGCGACTCCGAGCATCGGACACACTTCTTCACCGATCGTTGGACAGAGCGGTAGCTCTGGCCATACTCATAAATAGTTGTTCCTGATAGTCAAACATTCACAATAAATAAGTGATCAACTGTCGTCGATTTGAGTTAAGTAATATTTTGTTGTATTTTTATGTCTGCCATATTAGAATAACTTGCTTAAAATTCCAACTCTAAATAAAATAGTTCTAAATACAGTATTTTTTAAAATAGTTATCCAATTATTAAACTATGTTGTAATAGTGGAATTGCTTACTAAAAATAAAGTATTTGCTGAATTATGGTGTTTTAGTTATACGTTTTTGTTATTTATTTAACATCAGAAGTGGGATAAGAAACCCTAAAATGTGATTTAAAAAATATTTTTTGTTTTTAGGACGTGTGGGCGTGGCTTCCAATGGATCCAAAAATCCTTGAAAGCCTGTTACAGGCTATCCGTGATGCAGTGTCTTCCAAAAACCGAGGAGATGATGTGGTGCTACCAATATTTGATCCAGAGAAAAACGACAATGGTGCTGAAAGTTGGTGCAGCAGCGTTGCTGCAATTGCGGCCGATCTTGGATGGAGCAGCATCACAACCGTGGCTAAAGCAGGTAAGGCCTTGAAAGGCTCTGCTTTATTGTGGTATGAAACTTGGGACCCAGAAGAAGGTAGAACATGGGAAAATTTTATAATTGCTATTAAAGATCTGTACCCAGAAAAACGTAATCTTTCCGATAAACTAACCAAAGCAGTACTTTTAACGTCCGAACTGTATGAATCATATTGTGAATTTGCCGGAGAGAAATTAAGGTTACTTAGGAACACTAAGATAGCTTTTACGGAAGAACAGTTGGTCGAGCTTGTTTGTGGGGGGGATTCAAGATATAAACGTGAGGATGGCCTCTTATAACAGCCGTGTAAAAACAACAGCTGAATTAATTGCTCTATTTACAACATATGTAAAGAATCCTAGAAAACGTTCCTTAGATCCTAGTAACAAAGTCATTGATAAATCAGATACTCAAATACCTAGCTCATCTAACAAACGATTTAAACCTGATGATTCCCACGAGAAACGATGTTTTACTTGTAATAAAGTAGGCCACTACAGCCGAAATTGTTTTTTTCAAAATAGAATTTTACGAAACCAACCTAATACTTCCACTCCAACCAACTCGAATAAAATTCAATGTGCCTGCTGTAAAAAGATTGGACATACAGATTCTGTTTGTTATTTTAAGCCTCGTAATGTTTCGAATCCCTCACCAAATCCTCCACCAACGAAAGGTAGTGATGTTAACTGTTTCACGAAAGCTCACCTTCCACTTACTAAAGTTTTGATTAGAGATGTGAAAATTGAAGCCCTTATTGATACTGGCGCTAGCTGTAGTATAATAAAAGATTCTATAGCAAAACGTTTAGGTTGTAAATTGACCCCATGTTCTTTATTTCTCGAAGGTATAGGAAATGGTAGGATACACATATTTGCGAAAATGACTGTTCCAGTAAAATTTGATGAAATTTGTCTAGAAATAGAATTTAATGTTGCCAGAGATAGGGACTTTTATTACGATTGCCTCATTGGTAGAAACGCTGTTCAACATCCGGACATTGCTATTGTTATGGATACATTAGGATGCAAAGTGACCCGTACTCCGTTAACTAATGTTTCAAAGCCCATTAACACTGATGACAAAACGATCTTGTCAGATTCCGATCCCAACTTCAAACAACTAAAGGAAATGATAAGTCATTTAAGTACAATTCTGCAAAGTAAAGTAACGGAAATTTTTCAAAAGTATCCTAATATTTTACCATCTAACGATAATATCGGCACGGTAAAAACCGCAGAAATGACCTTACGGCTAAAAAAAGACGAAATAATACATTACAGACCTTATCGATTGGCCCCTGTTGAGAGAGAGAAGGTAAATGAGATGGTGCAAGATTTGTTACAAAAAAAAATTATAAGAGAAAGTGAATCCACTTTTGCTAGTCCAGTTTTATTAGTTAAAAAAAAGATGGCAGTGACCGAATGTGTGTGGATTTTAGGGCTTTAAACAAAATTATAGAAAAAGAAAGATACCCTCTCCCTCTCATTGAGGACCAAATCGATAAATTAGGGAATGCTAAATATTTTATCTCTATCGATATGAAAAATGGGTTTCATCAGATCCCCGTTGCCGAGAATTCTATTAAATATACTGCTTATGTGACCCCGGATGGTCATTATGAGTATTTAAAAATGCCCTTTGGTATCTGTAATGGTCCTTCTGTCTTCCAAAGAGCTATCTGCAAGGCGGTACAGCATTTAAATTTTTTGTTGGTGTATATGGATGACTTATTAATTCCTTTTAAAACTGAAGAACAAGGTCTACAATATCTTGATCAAACTTTCGAAGCTCTAAGCAATGCCGGATTTACAATAAATTTAAAGAAATGCAAGTTTTTTGAGACTGAAATCGAATACCTTGGTAGAAAAATCTCTGAAGACGGTGTTAGACCCAGTGATAATAAAGTCGCAGCCCTTATTGACTCCCCTATCCCCACTAATGTAAAAGAAGTGCGACAATTTATGGGATTGGCGAGCTATTTCAGAAAATTTATCCCTCAATTCGCCTCCCGTACCTCTAGTATTACAAAACTTACAAAAAATAACCAAAAATGGGAATGGGGTCAAGAACAGGACCAGGCTAGGGAATATGTTCTGAAACATTTAATATCAAAACCCTTATTATCGATATTTGATCCGAGTTTGCCAACCGAACTGCATTCCGACGCTAGTGCTATTGGGTACGGCGCCATTTTAATGCAAAAAGTCGATAATCAACGTAAAGTGGTAGCATACTTTAGCAAACGAACATCCCCAGCAGAATCAAAATATTGCTCATACGATTTGGAAACATTGGCAATATTCAATGCTCTTAAACACTTTAGAGTTTACCTATTAGGCGTCCCGTTTATTATTGTCACTGACTGTAATGCTATTAAATCTGCAATGACTCAAAGAGACTTATCTCCCCGTGTTGCAAGATGGTGGACGTTTATGCAAGATTTTCAATTTGAAATTACTTATAAAAAAGGAAAATTTATAGGTCATGTAGATTTTCTCAGTCGCAACCCAATAAAACCTATAAAATCAGTACCACCAATTATTAATTTGATTGATGATGCAAATAATCCACCCTCATGGTTGGAAACAGCCCAACGAAACGATATTGAAACACAAAATTTGATAGACCAAGTCCAAGCTGGCGAATTAGACACTAATCAATATCAAATCATAAATAATCTGCTCCACTACAAAGCTGACTCTGAAGCTACACCAAAATTGTATATCCCGAGAGGCTATAGGCTCAGTATGCTGCGTCTCTACCATGACGATAATTGTCATGTGGGCTATGATAAAACCTTGAGCAAAATTAAAGAACATTTTTGGTTTCCTGGCATAGCAGCATTTACTAAAAAATATATTTCTCATTGTTTAATTTGTATATCCCGCAAGAGTCATTCTGGACCTAAGCAAGGCGTCCTTCACCCTATACCAAAATCTATCCCTTTCCACACCCTTCACTTAGATTGCACAGGCCCCTTTAGACAATCTGCTGACGGATTTAAACACGTCTTATTGATGATAGATGGCTTTACCAAGTTTTGTATATTAAAGCCACTTAGGACTTTAAATGGTCAAGAGTTAGTGGGTGTGATTCGCGAAACAGTTACTTTATTTGGCTCCCCAACGATTGTTATTACGGATCGAGGGACCAATTTTACATCTAACCAGGTTCAATCTTTGTTTAGAGAATTTCAAATCGAACACCACATGATAGCCACAGGTACCCCACGTGCCAATGGCCAGGTTGAGAGGTACGTGGCTACAGTAACAAATATGCTTACTACCAGTATTAATGATTTATCAGAATGGCCAAACTTACTTTGGAAAGTACAACTTTCTTTAAACACAACTATTCAAAAGTCTACTGGATTCTCTCCACTCAGGTTATTAATAGGTGTAGAAGGAAATATACCCTCCGTTCAGGCTCGACTAGCTGAAATTGTGGATGAATCAATACAACCAACTATTAATGTACAAAGTGATCGTCAAATAGCAGAACAACGTCTAAAAGATGTTGCTGAACAATTTAAGGAGCGTTTTGATACTACCAGACGAACCAACAAAACTTACAGCTTAGGAGACATAGTTTACGTAAATCAAGATCACAGACGTCACGACAAACTTAGTTCCAAATTTAAGGGTCCATATGAAATATTAGAAACTTTGCCACATGACAGATATTCATTAAGGGGTCACAATAACTTGAGAAATATTATAGTTGCCAAAGAAAAATTACGTTTTTATCCTGGTGAATGGATAGCACAAAACGCTTCTTTTGAAGAATCATTGTAAATACAATATATTTTATACGTCTTATGAATAGTCACTTAATTAAATGATTCGTGATAGATTAATTATCAATAATATTCGTTATTATAAATATTTAATACATCTTGCTAGATTATTATAATTGATAAGAATGGTTGTTAATTTTATTAATAATATAAGGAATTATAAGAACGGTTTAAAAATATATATTTATATGTATACAAATAAAGGAGAGTTGAAATTGATTAAAATAGTAATGATACCTAATAATGATTGTAAGTAAAGTATGAAATAGTAAAAAAAAAAAAAAGTTTGTTGTATTTAAATAGCGGCAAAGTTCTTAGCACCTTAATAAAATGATAATGATTATAATAAACAACTTGGTAAAGGGTTAAATTTTTGGAGAGTGTATTTATTATTCTATTACATAATAAGTACGTATGTCAAATTGTAGAAATATATATATGATTATGATTTGTATGGCATTATTTATTATAGTACGATTTAAAAAAAACTTGTTACTTTTAGAGGAAGTCGTTTTTTTTTTTTTTTTCTTGACCCTTATAATTATGAAATGAAAATAGCTGCTGGGCGGGCCCCTATACCTAACCAAAATCTACGGCCAGCAGCGTGATGGGTTTGGTATACATAGGGTAGACGCTATAGAGGATCGCTGCTGGGCGGCCCCCAATACCTTACCGTAATGCACAGCCAGCAGTGTGCTAGGTCTGGTATGTCGAGAGCGAAGTACTAGTCAGTATGGCCGTGATAGATTACGTTTACTCGAGTATAAAATATGTGTCAGGAATATTCTATTTCCATTAAAAATAATAAGCGAAAGGAAATACATAACCATTTCTAATCGCTAGTCACCAGTCAGTTTAGGATTTTATTAATAAGTGTTAACATTTATAAAACACTTCCTGTATAAATTAAAGTCAAGTAATTAGATTATGTATTGTGTTAAAAACATTATTATTATCAATCACAAAGATTTATAAATATTTATCAATTAATAAGTGTCATTTATAGTGAATTATTCAAACAAATATATTTAAAACTTCCGAAACACGTGATTTGATAATTAAATTACAATAAAGGCAGATATAATTATTAAAAGTTTTATAAAATATCATTTACAAAATTCAAATAAATTTTGTATATAAGTATCCGTCCCTAAGTCCCTATTTGATTTTTAATAATAGAAAACGGATTTCCTGTTCCGTCGACTTGTGCCCCTCCACTCGCTATAAAACAGAGCGACTCCGAGCATCAGACACACTTCTTCACCGATCGTTGGACAGAGCGGTAGCTCTGGCCATACTCATAAATAGTTGTTCCTGATAGTCAAACATTCACAATAAATAAGTGATCAACTGTCGTCGATTTGAGTTAAGTAATATTTTGTTGTATTTTTATGTCTGCCATATTAGAATAACTTGCTTAAAATTCCAACTCTAAATAAAATAGTTCTAAATACAGTATTTTTTAAAATAGTTATCCAATTATTAAACTATGTTGTAATAGTGGAATTGCTTACTAAAATAAAGTATTTGCTGAATTATGGTGTTTTAGTTATACGTTTTTGTTATTTATTTAACACACTACTGGAACAATGGAGACCGGCACTGGAATGCCAGTATTCCAGTAAGCAATCCAGTCCAGTAACTGGATTGCCGGTCTACTTTTGATTACAGCGCCAGCATTCCAGTACAACTGGAATCGTGTGAACGGCCATTCCAGTGCTGGCAGAACAATTGTAGATGAAACACGCGTTGATTGTTTTGTAGATTTTTTTTTAAAAACTAAAAAAGTTGGTGAAAATATTAACTGATGACCAAACTGTACAGTTTGTGGGTTTGTTTGTATCTAGAACATCCGTGTTTATGAGATATAAACTCAGAAAAGTACAGAATCAAATCTATGTGAGATGCTGCTCTGCAAAGGATATGCAAATTGAAGTTTTCTGCTGTCTTTCTCATTGCCAATCTATATTCAGTGGGATCTTTTGCCTTCAGTTGTCACCACTCACACTCCGTTTTGATCTTTTTCGCTGATTAAATTTTTCACCCAAACCCGTTTCTCTTTTTTTAGAATCATATCAAATTCATCAATAGCTTCATCTAATATTAACTTAATAAATCTCGATTGAAAAAAATCTTAAGTTCTTTCGCGAACTCATTGTCACTGTAGTCTTGACGAATGGACAGATTTGAAATGACTGGATCATTGTAGACAAGGTCAGCCAGTAGCTCCATTCCAGTCCAGCAAAACTGGATTACGGGACTGGAATAATGTAAACCCGGCATTATTCCAGTACAGCGCTGGACTGGATTGCTGGATGCACTACTGGAACAATGGAGACCGCACTGGAATGCAAGTATTCCAGTAAGCAATCCAGTCCAGTAACTGGATTGCTGGTCTACTTTTGATTCCAGCACCAGCATTCCAGTACAACTGGAATCGTGTAGACGGCCATTCCAGTGCTGGCAGAACAACTGTAGATGGAACACGCTTTGATTGTTTTGTAGATCTTATTCGTGAAAACGAAAAATGATGGTGAAAAAAATTAACTGACGACCAAACTGTACAGTTTGTGGGTTTGTATCGAGATTCCGAGAACATCTAAGGCTTCTGTAACTATCTCCAGTACCCTAAAAAGAAAAGATTGACTTCTAGTTTTATTTTTGCAGGTATAGCATCTCTGAGTAACGCATTGTTACGTTGAATATTATTTGAAACTAATGATAACAGTTCATCAAAGTTTTCTGCTGTCATTCTCATTGCCAATCTATATCCAGTGGCATCTTCTGCCTTTAGTTGTTGGAAAAGCATTGCCCTCCTTTTTGATCTCTTTCGCTGATCCAATGTCTCACCCAAATACATTCTGTCAAAAAAGTTTCGGGAATTGATGATTTGTTTATGGTTCCAAATTCAAAATTATATTTTTTTTTGTTGTTAGATTGGCACAACTGTTTTCCATTTTGGCGCGGAGTTTGAGTTACATCTGATAATTAGATTAAATACAGTATTTTTTTTAGTTGTACTATATCTAGTGTGTATTGCGAATTTCATAATGGACAAAAACATCGAACAAAGGGTTTTTCCTAAATTTTGCATCGCCAATGGGATTTCGTGTTCAGAGTCTCTGAAAATGTTACAGAAGGCTTACGGTGAATCGACTTTATCAAAAACACGTGTTTATGAGTGGTACAAAGCGTTCAAAAGCGGTCGAGATGTAATGGAAGATTTGCCTCGCTCTGGTAGGCCATCAACGTCTGCTACTGAAGATAAAATCGCAAAAGTGAAGGAAATAGTGACTGAAAATCCTCATTCAAGTTTGAGAGAGCTAGCCGTCGAACTTTCTTTTCACACGAGTCGATTCGTACCATTTTAAATAATCAATTGGGTATGAAACATGTTGCCGCTCGGCTAGTCCCAAAAGACCTGAATTTTCTCCAAAAACTCAATCGCAAAAGAGTTGCTAAGGACATGCTAGAACGAGTAAATTCCGACCCAACATTCATGAAACGCATTGTTACTGGTGACGAGACGTGGGTTTACGAGTTTGACATGCAAAGTAGTCAATAAGCTTCGGAGTGGCACCTTCCAACTGAACCGAAACCGAAGAAAACGCGCCAAACTCGACCGAAAGTCAAAGTCATGTCGACTGTTTTCTTTGACTGTCGCGGTGTTGTGCACTCAGAATTCTTGCCAGAAGTTCAAACGATAAAAAAGAGTATTATTTAAGCGTTATGCGGCGTTTTAGAGAGCAAATTAGACGAAAAAGGCCAGATTTGTGGAATGAAAATTCTTGGATTTTGCACCACGATAATGGGCCTTCCCACAAGGCCATTATTGTGTACGAATTTTTGACAAAAAAACTCAACAAATACCATCGAGCAGCCACCTTATTCACCAGATATGGCTCCAGCCGACTTCTTTCTTTTTCCTAAACTCAAATTACCACTTCGTGGCACCCGGTTTCATTCGGTAGAAGACATAAAGGAGAATTCGCGGCGAGAACTGAACTCGATTCCGGAAAAAGCGTTGAAAAAATGTTTTGATGATTGGATTATTCGTTGGCGTAAGATATCGCTTCTGAAGGAGCATACTTTGAAGGTGATAAAAGAAATTTGGATGAATAACTAACATTTTGTGTATTATTAATCTTTTCCCGGTACTTAGCTTCATCTAATATTAACTTTATAATCTCTTTTGAAAAAAATCTCAAGTTCTTTCGCAAACTTATTGTCACTATAGTCTTGACGAACGGACAGCTTTGAAATGACTGGATCATTGAAGACGAGCCGGCCAGTAGCTCCATTCCAGTCCAGCACAACTGGTCAACTGGATTATTGAACTGGAATAATGTAAACCCGGCATTAGAGAGTAGATGTGTATACTCCTGACTGTACATATTTGTCGAGTTATAAAAGTGACTAGTTAACGAAAATGACGAATTAGGTAAAATGGCGAGTTAGGGAAAATGACGAATTAAAGATTTTGGTGACATTGACCAATTACAGAAAGTGACCAATTAACAAAAATGACGAATTGACAAAAATGACGAGTGGTGCTCTAACTCACTGCCGCTTGGGCGTTGAAGGCTTAAGTGCAACATACTCATTAGCACAGTAAATTCGCCTTTATAAAATACCTTCTTGCCAAGATCAATTCCATAAACACTTAGGGAGTTGGGATGAGAGCTAGTAATATACTACCCTATAATTAATTCATCAGTCATAAAGGTAAAAAATAACCATAAAACAATTCATTGCAATTAAATATTTATTTTGTTCCAGGTATTATTATTTGTCAAAGATAATTCGTATTATTCAGCAGGGTTTACAGGAGGATTTTTATTTGGTATCGCCTCATCATGAATGTTAATCTTGGAATTGATGATTATATCATTAGGTATTGACATGTAATGTCTTTCTTTTAATTGTGTCCCAGGAATAATAAAAAAACGATTTCTATGGTCAAATTTTTCATGTTCCAATTTTTAGGGATGATAAAAGATGAGTGTATAATGTTTTAGCAAAATTACATTACTTAGGCCAGTGTTCTGCAAATAGTGTTCCGCGGCACACTGGTGTACCGTACCGTAGTCATTAATTGGAAAAAGCAGGTTATCTTATAACCTTATTTTTAGTAAGTAAGTACCTAAGGGTAAAAAAAATACTTTACACATATTTAGGTAAATCGTTTTGGTTGTGGTGTACATCCAAAAATTTTGTTTTTCCTGGATGTACCTTGAACACAAAAAGTTTGTGGAACACTGACTTAATATGGCAATACAATGCTCTTTATACCCAACTGCACCTTTTTAATTAGTAAAATGATTTTCAAGTCTAATTACATTTGAAAATAATTTGTTATAGGTAGAACGATTTGTGGATCGCAAATTGGACAAAGCTGAAGATTTATTAAAGAAAAAAGAAATAAAAGCTAAACGTTGGTATAATAATTTCACAGGGGATGAACACTACCGTGCCACCGAAACGCATGTGTTTGTAGCCTCTTTCTTTGCTGGAATGGCTCTTGGCCTCATTTGTGGAAAGTAATTCATAAGTAGGCAGATTACTGATAATAATCAGTATTTAACCAAAATAATCAGTATTTTCAAATTTGGATCCTTTTTTCATTATATTTTTAAAATCTTTTTAGCCTATGGCAAAATAAATTAACAATGGAAAATCGGTACATAAAATTAGGAGCTATGCACAAAAAGCAACTTGTCCAACATTTTTATGCAGTTGGTGTTTGCGATGATTAAAACTGTGTCCATGTCTACAGCTTCCTCATGACTCTAAGAGGAATTCTAAGCCTGCCCTAGTTTAAGGCAAAATGAGAGCTATCGAAACGTTCCAGTCATAAAATAGCACCAATCACATATTCGTTACTATGAGGTGTTTCTTGTGTCAGCCGGCGAAACGTGTCTCCAGCTGACACATGCCGTTTAGGTGCTATTTTATGACTGGAACGTTTCGATGGCTGTCATTATGCCTTAAACTAGGGCAGGCTTAGAATTCCTTTTAGAGTCTTGAGGAAGCTGTAGACATGGGCATATTAAAACTAGCAATCAAGACCTAGTTTACAGTTGCTGGAATTTTAAATCAACTTTAAAATCTGCAAGTCAATGAGAGTTAGTTGCAGGAACCAGAAACTGGTTTAGACTGCTAAAAATTTAACAGTTTCTAGTTTGGGCAATTTAAATCACCAAAATTATATTTTACTGCTACCTTAAATTGGCTTGAATTAAATAGTCCGTAATGTCTTAATGAGTCCCTTTTTTATTTAATATAATAAATTAAAGAATATTTTAAAGATTTTGAACAGTCGACATTAATTCATTAATATTGTCAACGAATTTGCTACAAGTAGAAATAACCTATACTGTTACCAATTATTGCTAATCGAAAACCGTTGCGATTGCTAAAATTATATGATTATTTATAAAAAAAATACTTGTGAGTTGCCGATTGCCGCAACAAAGTTGCTCTGTGTGCATAGCGCCTAGAGCATCAATAATACTAATGTTTACTGATACTTTGAAAAACTATGTCACTTAGGGGGATTGTTCAAGACAGGCAGTGAAATTTATTTTCAAAATGCAAATTGGGTTTACATTGTAGTATTACTTGTCAAAATGTAATTAAAGTGATTATTATTCAGTAAATATATCATAACCACAGCCGCGATCGATTCACATTTTGACGTGTATTCAATAGTATGATCATTATGCAAAGTAAACCGGCGCGGAGTAGCGATTTCTAAAAAGTGTAAGAAATTTTCTAATTCGCTAGCTGCCTTGAAAATATGTATAAGCAAAAATTTTATGTAAGAACATATTTTCCTAGGAACTATTATGAGATCTTGAGTACATGCTTGCTTGATTTAACAAGCATCAAATAAGTTAATCTAAAATTTGTCTCCTTTGTAATTTCGAAATTGTTGAACTTAGTTTCAAAGTTTTAATTAAATTAGTTATGTATCTTAAGACTTGTTACTAAATATTTGATTAAATTAAACTGCGTTATTATGCTGGGTGAATCAAACAACCTTTTAAATGGACATGAACCTTAGGTACCTCCTATTGCCGCCTACCTTTTGAAAGTGGCATGTTTTACTCAAAATAGATTTTACACTAAGAACTTATATATATATATTATACGTCATTTACTGGTGGGAAATAAAATATCGTTATCACTTGTTAGAATTTATTTATCTAAGTCATCAGAATTACAAATGTGATGTTAGGAAGCACTCGTGCAAGAACATGCCATTTTCTAATCTGTCTTATTCAAAGTGCATTTGCTAGTACGGGACTAAGGTTAAACCACTGTAATAACGTACAAAAATCAGTTACTCCCGTACTAGCAAATGCACTCTGAATAAGACAATAACTGTCTTATTCAGAGTGCATTTGCTAGTACGGGTTTAAAGTTATCCCTCTGTATTAACGGCGGTTTAGCAAAAATCGTAGGTACCTAATCAGAGTGACAGACTACGCTTCTTTCCGGATTAGTCCCGTGGTTAAGGTTGAGATAAAGCTATTCATTTTTGAACCTGCCTACGGGTAAGTTTAAGGATAGTTTAAGGCCTTAACACGCTTGAATGACCTTGACGCGTCGCGCCCATACAATTGAATGACCTCTAAAAATCGGGAAAACATGTTTTGTTATTAAAATAATGCCTTTAACGAGAATTTTTAAATAAAACTCAATTAAAACATGTATATTTCCAAAATCTTATTTTGTGTTAAAACAGTAATGAAATAGCTTGTGCCGTTTAAGAGAACATTTGCAATTTATGAAAAAATAGACAATTAACGGAAAATTAAAATTATTCAATTCAAGATGTTTATTGAATCCTCTTCTAGCATATAGTATTTAAAATTTTTAGATTCAAGTAGCAGGTATTCTGACAATTTGATTTTCATATTCGAGATTTTAGACACTTGGGTGTTGTTAAGGCCTTAACACTTGTTTATGATATTAATATGTGGTCTTTGCGCCTATTTAATAAAAAGGTTCTCACTCATTACGCAACCGGGAATACATAGAGAAAGGAACGACCCATTTAACAAATCTATCTTACTGATCTTTCTAAACCGTTATAATTTTTCTTTATAAATAAATAAGTTTTTAAACCAAATATCAGAAACTACCATAAGTGATTGCATACTCTTTGACTACCAGCTGAGTGGCCATTGGCACATGATCACTCTTTTTTTCGGTGAGTGATGAGACTAATCGAACGTCTTTTTTCGAAATCATTCACTCTAAGTCGGTGTTGCCATTTTATTCCTTACTCCTGGAGTTAGTTTAATCTCGAGTTTAAGTGTCACTCTGAATTTTGATATTAATCAATTTTGATTGATAATCTGGGGACCAAGCTTTAAACCAGGTTTTGATAAACCACAGTTTTACGCCAGTTTTAGAAAACGTCTCTGAATGAGACGGTTGTGGATAAGTACCTACTGAGATAAACCTTACCTTTTTTTAAATAAAATATATTGTAACCGAATCTAGTAAAAAATACTAATATGTTTTAAAAGGATATTGTTGTAGCTATTAATGTTGTAAGTAATAAATAAGCCTATTATTTAAGGCCTATATATTTTAGGCTTAGCTAGTAGTTAGTAGTAGAAAATGTTTTTTATTTATTTAAATAGCATTCAAGCTGCTCTGCCCTTACAAGTTGTGTTTCATTTTAAGATGACGTCATTAATAAATAATAAATATTAGATAGCATCACACAAATTCCTGAATTGCTCTGATCCTAAGGCTCGATCTATACGCTGCTGGAATCCGTTAGTATCCGTGAGTAATCTGTTAAAAAACGACCTTATTGCTTAAGCGATGAATTGAATCCGCGTTAACCCGGTCCGGTTTCCGGTTGGGTATAGACCGACCCTAAGTAGCGAAAGCACTTGTGTTTTATGGCGGATGTACAGTCAACAGCACGTCGACCTACCCCAAAAGTCAAAAATTGACCAATAGATTTTCAACTTTAAGCCTGACATATAGAGTTCATTTTTAAATGAGAAAATTTGACATTTTGTGGTAGGTCAACGTGCTGTTGTCCGTAAAGGTATAATATAAGATATATAACGAACAATCACATTTCATAATCGTCTTTATGGATGTTACTTTAGTGACGCGATATGTGACATCTCTCGACCAGATTTGAACCTGCGTTACCCACGCATTTAGGACTGTTGGCACAGACAGCCGGAATCCGGCTGTCTGAGCCAGCCAGTTCTACCACTTCCAGACGAATTGTCGTTTGTGACGGCTCTATGTGCCGGCAAACAAAAGATATAAGCAAATCAATTGTTTTCCATACATTGATGCATTATTCACACGTATTAGGTATGCAAGGACTAATAAAGAAAAATCTTGGCCAAATTCCCCCGTTTCACGACAGCTGCTTGTCGTGTTCTTTTAATACGTATTTACACAGACCTATGAAGCACAAATCAACACATGATTATACCTTTTTGGGTTTAGAGTGACTTGTTTAGGGTACCTAAGCACCCTCTGTAGTGATACTCAAAAAACTGCAAATGTAAACTTATCAGCTGTCAGTCAGGCTGCTGTCCTGTCATTATCATCATAGATATACATCATCATCATCATCTCAGCCACAGGACGTCCACTGCTGAACATAGGCCTCCCCCAGTGACTTCCAGATCGGCCGATTGGAAGCGGCCTGCATCCAGCGTCGTCCTGCAACCTTTACCAGGTCGTCTGCCCACCTTGTGGGTGGGCGTCCTACGCTGCGTTTGCCTATACGCGGCCTCCATTCCAGAACCTTTCTGCCCCATCGGCCGTCAGTTCTACGTGCTATGTGCCCCGCCCACTGCCACTTCAGCCGGCTAATCCGTCGAGCTATGTCAGCGACTTTGGTTCGTTCACGGATCTCCTCATTTCTGATTTGATCTCGCAAAGAAACACCGAGCATAGCCCTTTCCATAGCGCGCTGTGCAACTTTAAGCTTCTTAATAAGGCCCATAGTAAGAGGCCACGTTTCAGTTCCGTATGTCATCACTGGTAACACACACTGGTTGTATACTTTCGTCTTTAGGCACTGAGGTATTTTGGACGAGAAGATGTTGCGTAGTTTCCCGAACGCTGCCCATCCGAGTTGGATTCGTCGATTGACCTCTTTCTCAAAATTGGACCTACCCAACTGGATCACTTGTCCCAGGTAAACATATTTGTCAACAATTTCAAGAATAGAGCTCCCAACTGGTACTGGGTAAGGCGCAACATGGGCATTCGACATAATCTTTGTTTTGTCCATGTTCATCTGAGAACCTACCTGTTGGGAAACTCTATTAAGGCCATCGAGCATTGTACCGAGGTCTTCCAGCGACTCTGCCATGACCACAATATCGTCGGCAAACCGAAGGTGAGTAATGTATTCGCCATTAATGTTGATGCCGAATCCTTCCCATTCCAGGAGTTTAAAAGCATCTTCCAATGCGGCGGTAAACAGTTTCGGAGAAATAACGTCTCCCTGCCTTACGCCTCGCTGCAGAGGAATAGCTTTTGTGCTCTGCTCCTGTACTCGGACCGTCATGGTGGCGTTTTTATATAAACATTTCAGCACCTCGATGTACCGATAGTCAATATGGCACCGCTGTAGAGACTGTAGCACTGCCCAAGTCTCGATTGAATCGAAGGCCTTCTCATAGTCCACAAACGCCAAGCATAGTGGTAAGTTATACTCTTCGGTCTTCTGTATAACTTGTCGCAGCGTATGGATGTAGTCTATGGTACTAAAGCCTTTTCGGAAACCTGCTTGTTCGGGAGGCTGGAAGTCATCGAACCTACGTGCGAGACGATTCGTGATGACCCTCGAAAACAACTTGTAGACATGGCTCAGAAGCGAGATGGGTCTGTAGTTCTTCAGCAAGGTGTTATCTCCTTTCTTGAAGAAGAGCACCACCACACCTCTATTCCATGCCTCCGGCGTTATTCCCTCGAGCAAGACGGAGTTAAAGAGTTTCTGAAGGACCTTCAGTACCGGTGTTCCACCCGCTTTCAGAATCTCTGAGGTAATCCCGTCATCACCCGGCGCCTTGTTGTTCCTGAGCTGTTTGAGAGCCATCCTAATCTCATATAGGCTGATGTCCGGGATATCTTCGGTATAGTGTCGGGTAAGCTTAGCTCTTGGATCTGCGGCTGAACTACTAACAGGTTTAGTGACCGAGGTGTATAACTGCCCATAGAACTTTTCGATCTCCCTCAAAACTTCGGCTCTTGTCGACATTATACTACCATCCTCCGTCTTCAGCTTCGTCAGCTGGCTCTGCCCAATAGACATGTCTCTTGCAAACACTTTGGAGCCTTGGTTCCGCTCTATCGCCTCTTTAATACTATTCGTATTAATGTTGCGGATATCATGTCGCAAGGACTTCTATATCCGTCTATTGTGCTGCCGATATAACTTAGCGTCAACAGAGGACTGCAGTGCCAGTAAACGTCGTTCTGCCATGAGTTTGAGGGTGTGGTCGGTAAGTTTTTGCGGTCTGTCTCTTCGACGGGGCTTGAAAAATTTCGACCCGACCGCCTGGACAGTTTCTACAAACCTGTTGTTAATCTCGTCCACTGACTCGCAGTTTTCTAGGCATTCAAAGCGATTTGACAGCTCAAGCTGAAAGCTTTCGGGGCAGTAAATATGGGCATTAGAGGGTCGGAGCGTAGACTTCATCAAACGGGACCTTTCTAGCTTGACGTTGATGTTCAATGTGCCTCTAACCATTCGGTGATCGCTACCGGTTTTCACCCCGTTGATCACGGTGACATCATTGAACACTCGTCGCTCTGTGGTCATGATGAAGTCAATCTCATTTTTCGTGGACCCATCGGGGCTCATCCAGGTCCACTTCCTCTGAGGCGGCTTCTGGAAAAAGGAATTCATCGCGAAGAGGTCCTCCTTCTCCAGAAATTCGGCCAGCCTTTGTCCCCTAGGGTTCCGTTGCCCATATCCAAATCGCCCCACTCTCAGCTCATTATCGGCCTCTCATGCCCAGTTTCGCGTTAAAGTCTCCCATAACAACATTGAAGTGGGTTTTAGTAGTATGTATGGCTCTACTAACGTCCTCATACATAGCCTCCACTTCCTCATCGGGGTGTGTAGAGGTCGGTGCATATACCTGTATAACCTTCAGCGAGTATCTATTTGACACTCTTGAGTATCAGGTATGCCACCCTACTCGATACACTTCCGATGGTGACGATGTTGTTAATGAGGGACTTGTGGACGAGAAACCCGACACCACCTTGGGACAGTTGTTCGCCCTCCCGGTAATAGAGTAGGTTGCCAGATTTCAGGGTTATCGTGTCCTCGCCCTCTCTTCGGACTTCTGATATTCCCACGATACTCCAATGCATCCTACTCAATTCCTCTTCCAGCTCAACGATCTTCTCATCAGTCCTTAGCGTGCGGACGTTGTGTGTTACCAGGGCCAGTCTTCTTTGGGGCTGGTAGCCGAAGTTCCTCCTCCGGGGATTCTTAGCACCCCCTGACCCGCCGTCACCCTGACCGCTACCGTAGCCAGGAACAGCGGGACCACCGGAGACTGGGGGCCTGGTCTTTGTCGTGTCTGTCATTGGGGGGTGGTTGCCAGACTCGCCACGCTTGGCAGGCGGGTTGGCGAGCGCAGTTTTTTTATATTGTTTCGCACGCAGACGCTGCTCCCCGTCTCGTGCTACAGGATTTAGTCGCCTCTTACGACACGCCTCCTGCACGGCGGTAAGGAAGTGTATTCTTTACGGCCGTCCCCACACGGCACATAGATATACACCGTGACTTTTTAATTACCCGAGAAAACTAAAATTTGCGTTTATAAAAATATGTATATCGGTAAGTAACACACGAATATTATAGCGTTCATACAAAAATACCGTTTTATAGGACTTCAAATAAATCCTGTTAATGCACCAAAAACATGGAAACCATCTTCGTAGTATTTGTTGAATAAGAGAGAGAGAGACGCATGCATTCATTCGGACTCGCGCGGCACTCGCGCAGTCTCCCGCGCATGCGCGTCTGCTACGCCTAGTGCTAACGATTGTCAAGATCGCCAAGCATCGCATCCTGCACTAGCATTTAATAAACGTGATATCTGTTGATTTGTATGTCGTGGCCATTACGAAGTAATAAAAATAGCACTTTTCACGAGTTTGTTTTATCTGCTTAATAAATTGTTTATTTTAATTACTTAGTTAAGGTGTATTTTAAAATATGAAATCCACTAGGTATTTACAAGATTAACAAATGATACAAATACCTAAAAACCTTAAAACAAATATCAACATACCTTACACGTATTGCAGTATTTTTTCAAAATGTCCTCCTCTCTCCGAGATACAAACACGTGCTCTTTTCCGCAAGTTATTCTTCAAAGAAATAAGCACGTTTCTTTGAGCTTGAACCTCTTGAAAAGCCGCAATGATTCGGTTTCGCAAATCACCAACACTAGTAGGTTCACTCACAAACACTCCACAAATAAAAGTCCACAGGCGTAAGGTACGGGGACCGCGGAGGCCAGGGCACGGGCCCGCCGCGGCCGATCCAACGCGCTCCGAACTCGCCGTTTAGGTACGCGCGCTCTGTACACAGTACTGATAGGCCATCACGGTATTCGTCACTTCACTTTAAAGTAATCACAGGTGCGGAGGTCGCGTGCGCCGGTGACGTTGCGTGACACAACCTTGACCGTTTAAGATTCGCGACGGACTGAGCTGAGGTCAATAATGGCGCGGGCGGGCGGGGGTTGCGCGTGAGTCTCCGCCCGCCCGTTCATTGATGAAGGGAGTGCTGGCCAGCTTCGAGCTTAGACGCGAGTTTGCCGAGTGAGAAAGAAACGTCTTTTGTCGGCAGGTTGTGTAATTTGTTTTCATTCATAGTTATTCCTTCCGTACGCCAATAATACGCGACCAAATTAGGTGGATTTTGGTTCCGTTAATGTTGGAATGATAATGATTACTATTTGAATTAGCAGGACTTTTATGGTGCATATTTTTTACGGAATTTTAGGGACCTTATAATAAATGTTTCATAAAAATAATTTTTTTTTTATTCGCCAAATTCGATGTATATCGATATCTGAGTATGTTAGTTAATTTTCTCGGGTAATTAAAAATTCACGGTGTAGAATGTAACAGATAGACGATAATCAATATCTCATTAAAAATGATACAAAAACTGTGACGGTGACTCATATGCGTGCAGAACTTACAATCGTCGCGGAACTTGAAGCACCTAAAGTTAAACTTAATCTTTCAACAAAATAGAGGTGAAGTTCGGTTTTACGGAAATGTATACAATTAGGTACAGTTGATGTTTAGTAAAAAGATGTATTGTTAGTGGTCATTTGGATTCGAAATCAAGAACTCATGATATAATCAAGCGAAAGAATAACTATGTGTGGCTAACATAGTAATTCTTTCGCTTGATGTCATGAATAAAAGTCAATTAAAACAATAATCACGGACCTTCTTTGTTTAAGTTTAATCTGTAAAAAGTAAGATGTAATATCTGCTATGCCAGTATCACGTATGAGCGTATCGTATCTTTAAGAAAAAGGTCCGAGTATATTATAAAAAGCTATTTTAATACACTTAAAATGATTAACTTACAAGAACAAATAAGGTAGGTAAGTACTGAATCTTTTATTAATGTAGGTACATCGAACATTTCTTTCTAGGAAACATTTGTCCTTAAAATGTTACTGCAAACTGTTAACTTCGAGTGATTTCGCGCAGTTCACTCTGGCCTGTTTATAACTCTTCTTCCTTTCACGTATTTACTTAGTACGTCGGTTAAGTTGGTTTTCTTAAAAAATATATAATATAATACTGAATATTTGGTGAAACTATACATAATACTATAAAAAAGTTTTATGTTTTTTTAGTAATTGCAAAAAATCTACCATACCCACAAATGGCTGTCAATATTTTATCGATACTTATGACGTCACCGCTAGTTAAAGCCCTAGTGTAAACATGCAATTTACTATTTTACTTAATATTTTTTGTAATTATGCCTATAACTACGAAATACACAAACATACCCCAAACAAAGATACTAATCTTTTGTAAAATTTAAGTTATTTGTCGATTATTATTAAAAATTAGACACAATATTTTTTCGAAATATTTTTATCAAAAATGTATTTACCTGTAAAATGTGTGTGTATTGGGGTTGTATTTTCTTGTTACATCACAAATAATAATTGAACAACACCCCCTGGTTGGGCACCTTAAGTGACCCAAATTAATTTTTAAAATATTATTACTAATCCTAAGTAATAGGTAATTTCTTTAATAATAATTTATTATTTTCAAATAGTTTCTATAAGTTAGTATCTGAAGCTATTTGGTTCACGCGCCATAAGGATCGCGCTCTTGGATTCGCTGAACCTGGCGACACCAGCGCCATAGTTTTACTACCGTTCACCGAGCGCCGACCAATGCGTTTTTATTCCAAACTTTTTCGAAATCTCGGGCGCGTCTTCTCGCGTAATTTTTGTGAGGAGTTCCTTTTTTATCCGTGATGGACAGCTGAAAGTTGCATGAAACTCGTTATAAATACCCAGCAGTCATTTGACAATCTGTTTCGTGAAAGTGCTTCACGGTGTGAACTGCGGAGAGGAGCTGGTGAGGCGTTCCTGAGCTGGTCTGCAGGTTAGTGGGCCAATAGTTTTCAGTGCTGACGACGAAACCATTTCTCTTTCTTCAATTGGCAGGGTGGGTGTCATAGGAATCAACATAATTAATCTACAAACATAATCTTTCATAATTGAGCTCCCCGCGTGTTTCGGCTATTTACACGCCGCTACACCATTTTAATGGTCCTTCATAGCACGGATATTGCACTAGCATATCATATTTTCATTTAAAATACTTATTACAAGTATTATTTTCCATATAAGTACTTGGATGTTCGCAGATTTACGTAATTTTTGGTAAAGTTCTCGAAGTACCTACAGCGTACCGGTTACGCCATTGCGCGCCGGTTACGCCATTTGCAAATTCCACATATTTTTACGTTATTTAAAATAATTCAACTCGAAATTATCATTTCAATTTTTTCTCATATTCATTGTGAATACTTGCTTTATAATGTCTACGGATAAAGACAATACGTTTAGTGATTCGAATGATAAACAGTTCTTCCTTTTGACGGCAAAAAAAAAAACGACTTTTTTCGCGGATGAATGATTTATTTAATCTTACAAAAAACATTTCTAATTTACGCGTCAAGAAGTAATGACACTTTCATGGCTAAGTGATGCGTAGTCAGATCGAAACGATAATAAATAATTTAAATGACCACCAGTTATCACTCGATTTGACGTTTAAGCCAGATTACAAACCTTTAGATGCGTTTGAAGATCTATACCTTCGAGTAAAGCACATCCGAAATAGAACGTATGCGAACGAACGAACGTATAACGCGATGATGAATTATCTGATCACAACGCCTGAATAATATTATTCAGGCGTTGCGATCAGATAATTCATCATCGCGAAATGAATCGTCTAATTCTAATGTTACATGCAACATTAAGTTGCCACCAATAGAATTGCCAAGTTTTGATGGCAAAACACAAAATTGGCCTAAGTTCTACGAAAGCTTTAAATCGAACATTCATAACAATAATCAGCTGACTGACTCGCAGCGCGTGCAGTATATAGTAGGTAAACTTACGTACGACGCACTCAAGGTCACGGCAGGCATTGTGCCTACGGGTGAAACCTATAATATCATCTGGGAAAGTTTGGTAAAAAAGTTTCAAGATAAACGTGCATTAGGCACGCATTACTTAAATAATATTCTTGACTCTAAGGGTTGCATAAATACGTCTAATAGTCTTGAATCATTTATTGGCATGTATGGCTCCTCCGTGGCGGCATTGAAACAGTTAGGTATCGAGGATTTGTCCGATTTTATCTTATTTCATTGCGCACTTAGGAAGATCGATTCACAAACGGTGCAAGCGTTTGAGTTAGCGTTTCGAAATAAAGAAATTCCGTCTTATAATGAGTTGGTATCTTTCGTGCAAGATCAAGCAAAAATATTGCAACGTTTAAACAATAACTCGACGCGGACATCGAACGCTGGCGCGAGCGCAAGTAAGCCGTCCACTGACATAATGACATAACAGTACTAAGTGATGAATTGAACCTAAGTAAAGAACGCACACATATTTTCCATCTGAATATAAGTTCTCTTCGAAAACACTTTAATGAACTCCTTGTCTTATTGGAACAAAATAAATATAAAATAGATATAATAGTATTAAGTGAAATAAATATCAAAAAAGAAGAAGTATCACTATATCAAATATCCGGGTACACTACATATATACATTCAAGAGAAACTATGAGAGGTGGAGGAATATTATTATATGCAAAAGATGGACTGCATATCGACGTCCAAAAAGTAAATACTGAATCACTGGAAACGTTTCATGGCCAGCTTAACTTAGGAAAAAAAATACCCATTTAATAGCCATTTATAGACACCTCACAAAAATAAATTATATTTATAGAACAACTGGAAACGATTATAAAATCAATCCCAACAACAGATATCATTACTGTGATCGGCGACACAAACATTGGTATATTGAACGATATTGTTAATCCAACTACGACGATGTACAAAAACACCCTGTGTGCATACGGCCTTCAGTGTGCAATACCGAGCTCAGAGATAACACGGGAGGCGATTGTGAACGGGAGACTCGAGACTTCATGCTTAGATCATTTGTGGGTGCGAGCGGGACGCAGTGAGTACGGGTCGTCATCGTACGTGCTCGAGGCGCGCATATCCGACCATCATGCCGTTGGAATAGCGTTGGACTTGCGCGCGGCTGCTAGAACAGGATTTCAATCAAACTGTAGTAATATTGTGTGTGAGGTAATTACCGACGAACTAGCTAGGCAGAAACTCGACGCGCATAACTGGGCGCAGTTACTTACAATAACATGCCCGTTAGTCTTGTTTCAAACGTTGTTTACAATATACGACAGTATTTATAAAGACAGTACAGTGGTAGTTAATAGGCATAATAAAAGGAAGGGACAGCCTTGGATAGACAAATAGATTTTTTATTTAGGGGATGGAAATCTGATCCTAAAAATATGAATAAAAGATTAGAATATACAAAATTTAGAAATAAGGTTAATTAGTTGGTTAACGACGCAAAAAATAAATATAGACAGTCGGAAATCAAAAAATGTAATGGTGATTTAAGGAAAATATGGGAAAACATTAATTTATGGCTTGGTAGAACGAAACACAGTCTAGACGATGTTATAATGAAACATATAAGCAAAACAGAAAGTATGAGCAATATTTGTACCAATTTTGCAAAAACTTTTACTGAGGATATATATGGTATTAAACACATATGTAACACAAAATTTTTAGACAGAAAGGATTATGTGAAGCCGAGTCAGGTAAGTTTTAGATTTATTGCAGCGAATCCATCTGACGTACAAAAAGTAATTAATAATTTGTCACTTGAAAAAGCCCCCGGTTTAGGTGGAATACGGGTCAAAGATATCAAATACCTGTGTAAAGAACTGAGTCCTATAGCCCATTTTATGAATCTATCTTTTTCTAACAGTATCTATCCAGATCAACTAAAGAATGCAATTATAAGGCCCATTTATAAATCCGGGAGCCATTTAGAATATGTCAACTACAGGCCTATTGCTATACTATCGGTTATCTATAAAATAATTGAAAAACTAATTATTCGACAAATAAGTGAGTTCCTAGAATGTCATAGCATACTATCAGACACCCAGCATGGATTTCGAAAAGGGCGCAGCACTACCTCGGCCCTTGTGTGTTTTGCAGACTATGTTAATGAATGTCTAGCTAGACTCGGGTAAACAGGTAATAGCACTTTTTATTGATTATAAAAAAGCTTTCGACACTCTTGATCACTATGTTTTGCTGCAAGCGATGGACGAATGCGGGATACGCGGTCCCACGAATAAATGGTTCAGAAACTACTTGACTAATAGAAAGATAAGCCCGAATATATCTGGCGTAACGGGTGAAGAAGCTTTAGTGGACCTCGGGGTCCCGACCGGGTCCGTGTTCGGACCAGTAGGGTATGTCATGCATGTTAACAGCGTCTCAAATGTTGTAAAAATATGTCAAGTGTATATGTATGCAGATGACATGTGTCTGATTTATGCCTCGAAGGATATATCGAAGGTACAAAGGTATGTACAAGAGGACATCGAAAATATTACCAAGTGGGCACATGACACCGGGATTATTTTAAACCTAGCCAAAACCAAATGCATGCATATACACTCGGCATACAACCAACGAGCGAAAGCTGTCAATAGTGAGAGCCTCGCTATAATAGGACACACATACGAGTGTTTGCATAGTAACAAAACAAACTGTAGCTGTGTTGATCTGGACTATGTTGTTACATTTAAATACTTAGGCTTAACTATAGACAAAAACTTTACTGGAAAACTCATGTAAACGATATCTGTAATAGGCTGAGGTCTGTGTTAGGTAGGTTCTTTCAATTAAAAAAAGTATTAAACAAACATACCTACATTACTAATTGTATATTATGCACTTGCAGACTCATTGATCAGTTACGGACTTATCGTATACGGGCGAACGTTCATGACCTATCTCCAAGATATTAAAAAGTTACAGATAAGATTGATAAAATTCTTAGTAAGTAAAAAAATTTAACAAGAGCGTCGTAATGAATATAACAAATTATTACTTTTATGTAAAATATTGCCAATAGAAAAAAAAGTTACATACCTGATAGGTTTAGAATACTACCATAGTGACCAATACAAGGAACATGTTAAAAATAGATATAATACAAGAAATGTAAGACAGGAAAGGCTAGTAATACCAAAACTCAAAAATTATTATGGAAAAAGAATGTCAAAATTTATGGTACCAAAAATATTTAATAAAATAGATTTATTGAGGCAAAGACCTAAGCTAACTAAAATTACACTTAAATCAAAGCTAAGGAATTTATTTCTCGACGGGCAGACGCCTAAGTAAAATTATGTAATAGACAATAATAAATAAATACTAAATAAAATTAAATAAAAATACATCAAATCAATTAAATTCATATGCACTGCGAGAAATGAAATCCAGTTATATTGGTTATTCATTAAAAATGTTTAATAAGTACCTGCTTGCAATATGTCAACTTAAATGTTTCAATATTTCAACCTTCATCATGAGCAAATGTATTTAAAAATAGTCTTAAGATAATTATAAATATAGTTATTACATGTATGCGAGTGCCTCTCGCCATTTAACTTTACAGTTTCGTGAGTACATTGTCTGTAACATTTTTTATGTGTGATGAATAAAAATAAAAAAAACTGATCAGTCGTCTCCCGCCCTAATACCTAGAAGTCGTTCGTCGCGAGTAATGAGAGTGTGCCTACTACTACTTCGCCGACGAAATCGAGCGAATTTTGTAACAAAACCGATCATTTAATTTACGGTTGTTCTCAGTTTAAGAACTTAACTGCTCCGCGCGCGCGATTTGATTTCATTAAATCAAAACACGGTTGTGTTATTGTTTAAGTGGGTCACACACAGTTACGTCTTGTTAATCTACGCATGTTTGTGATTTATGCAAGAAAAAACATCACACTTACTTACACTTCGATAAAAAAGATCATAATATAAGGTCAAATAATTACGTTCGAGTGTCTCAACTACCGACCGGTCAAGGGTCATTGACATCACCTGTGGTTCCGTCGCGCGCTCCGTCCGGACAGGCCGACGTAAACATAGACTCGTGCGTTATGAAAAATTGCTCGGCTGATAACAGCGCACCAGTTTCGCCTGCGCTGCGCATTCATAACGCGAATCATAGTGTTGATGTTTCCTCCGGTATTCCTTCGCATTAAGTGCTGAAGTTAGACCTACTTCTTCTATTTTATTGTCAACCGCGCAAGTTTACGCGAAATCTAAGAATGGTAATAAAATAATAATACGATGCCTTATTGATAAATGGCTTTCAAAATAATTTGATAACCGCTGATTGTTGCAAGGCGCTTAACTTAGTTATAATTCCCTTAAGTAATTCTTTTGTTAAGGGAATTGGCTCCGCGTCTCGGCCCATATTGTGGTACGTTAATTTAGACATTGAGTCTCGCGTATACCCAAATAATAAATACACGATACATGCACTTGTCGTTGACTGTATAACGGATAAGCTGCCTACTCACTATATAACCAAGGGTGATCGGCTACTTAGAGGGATTGCCTCTTGCTGATTTGACGTGGAATATTCCCGGGAACGTGGACGTCGCACTAGGTGCGCAATTGTTTCCGTACATTTACTTAGGCAACAAAGTGGAGTCTGGCACCAATGCGCCCCGCTTTATTGACCGTGTTCGGTTTCGTGTTGATGAGTGACTATCCCTGTAATGAGTTTCAAAATAAAATTAATAAAACTTCTTTTTCCGCACTCGCACTTAATGATTTAGTGCAAAAATTCTGGCAACTGGAAGAAATACCTAATATGCAATTTTTAAGCCCAGAAGAAACCGAATGTGAGAACTTGTTTGCATCTTCGGTCACTCGCGCTGATGATGGGCGGTATTCTGTCGCGTTACCTTTTTCTAAAGACCCGAGTGCACTGGGTGATTCTCGCACTGCTGCTCAACGTCGATTGATAGCCTTGGAACGCAAGTTCAAACAGTCGCCTGACTTACAAAAAAACTATAATGACGTAATAAATGAGTATGTCGATAAGGGTTACTTGTCACAAGTCGCCGAGTCCGATATTACTTACGAGGGATACTACATCCCGCATTCCCGCATCATGCTGTTATCCGTCCGGATAAGCCGATACCTCGGATCGTACTTGATGCTAGTGCCGCGACTCACACCATTTGTCGATTGTCATTAAACGATGTGTTACGTACCGGTCCCAACTTGCAGGCAGATTTATTATTGCTATTGCTTGATTTTCGTCTTTTCCCTGTCGCTATGACTGCGGATATAAAGCAAATGTATTTGCAGATTGAAGTCCCTGATGAACATCGTAAATTTTTGAGAATCTTATATAGATTCAGTCAAAATGATTTAATACGAACCTTTCAATTTAAACGGGTCCCGTTTGGACTCAAGTCAAGTCCATACTTGGCAAGGCAGGCCGTTCGCCAATTAGCCCAGGATTTGAGGCCACAATTCCCGGATGCTACCACTGTGGCAGAGTCTAAACTTTGTATGGACGATTTGGTTCATTCTATTGCAGATAAATCCAGCGCCATTCTTCTTTCACGAGAACTGATCTCGTTGTTTAAGTCCGGCGCTTTTGATTTAATATGCTCATGAATGTGGTGGCCTCCCTGTTCCCGTCTCGAGGGGAGCACAATCCGCCGGCCATGAGGCCACACCCAATCGCCTCGGTAGAGCCTCCCGAACCAGTCTCCGAGGGAGAACTGGGGGCGGCCATGCTTCGCCTCAAGGCAAAGACGGTGGCCCCAGGCCCCGATGGCATCACAGGCAAGGCCTGGGTGCCAGCTGAGGACGCGCTGGGCGTAAGGTTACGCGGTCTTTATACCGCCTGTCTTGAGCAGGGCCGCTTCCCGACCGCCTGGAAGCGAGGACGGTTGGTCCTACTAAGAAAAGAAGGCCGACCGCAGGATTTACCTACGGCGTATCGCCCCATCGTGCTGCTGGACGAGGCCAGGAAGCTTCTCGAGAGAATCATCTCGGTTCGCCTCGTCCGGCACTTACAGCATGTGGGGCCAGACCTCTCTGAAAAGCAGTATGGCTTTAGGGCAGAGAGGTCCACGGTCGACGCAGTCCTGAGGGTGAAGGACCTTGCGACAAGGGCGGTCGACAGCGGTGGGGTGTTGTTAGCGGTGTCTCTGGACATCGCGAACGCGTTTAACACCCTACCGTGGTCGTGCATACGGCAGGCACTCCTTCATCACGGGGTGCCTACCTATTTGCAGGAGGTCGTGGCCGACTACCTGGCCAATCGGCAGGTGGAATGCGCCACTTTAGGTGGAGGTATTCTGCAGCGGCAGTCTACGTGCGGCGTTCCGCAGGGGTCGGTTCTAGGCCCTCTCCTGTGGAACATCGGCTACGACTGGGTCCTTCGCGGGCAACTCATCGGGGGTGTCAACGTGACATGCTACGCTAATGACACCCTCGTCACGGCCCGCGGAAAGGACTTCAGTGAGGCGGCGTGCCGCGCAACGGCGGGTGTCGCTACCGTTGTGCAGCGCATTCGGGAGCTGGGACTTCAGGTGGCGCTCGAGAAGTCGGAGGCGCTCTGTTTTCATATGCCCCGACGAGCGCCACCCCTGGGTTCCCATCTCGTGGTGGGTGGCACGCGCATCGAGGTGGGGAGGACCCTCAAATATCTGGGCCTTACCCTCGATGCGCGCTGGACCTTCGGCGCCCACTTCACTAGTGTGGCGCCAAAGCTCCTTAAAACGGCCGGCGCACTGAGTCGGCTTATGCCGAACCTTGGTGGGCCTTCGTCACCCGGCCGACGGCTGTATATGGGCGTCGTACGCTCCATGGCCATGTATGGGGCTCCGGTGTGGTACGATGCCCTGTCTAGTGGCCGCGGCAACTCCTTGCTGCTCAAGAGGGCGCAGCGTCAGCTCGCCATCCGCGTCATCCGCGGATACCGGACGGTGTCAGCAGATGCAGCCCTCGCATTGGCAGGGAGCATGCCCTGGGATCTCGATGCCCTGGTCCTTGCTGCTGTCTATCAGTGGCGAGGTGACCAAAGGTCCCAGGGGCAAAGGCCCCGCGTGAAGTGGAGGCAGAGCGTCTCCGCCTCGAGGACGACGCTCTCGCAGCATGGAGGGAGCGCCTGGCTGATAGCCCAGCTGGCCGTCGCACAACCGGGGCAATCGCTCCGGTTCTCACCGAGTGGGTGCGACGGCAGCACGGTCGCCTGACGTTCAGGCTGACCCAGGTGCTGTCAGGCCACGGCTGCTTTGGGGCCTACCTCGCGATGATTGGTCGCGAGCCGACGGCGGAGTGTCACCACTGCCGCCGGTGCGACGAGGACACTGTGCAGCACACCCTCGCCTCGTGCCCTGCATGGGACGAGGAGCGTAGTGTCCTGGTCTCGGTGGTGGGAGGTGACCTCTCTCTGCCGACAATCGTCGCGAGGATGGCCTCAAGCGAGGAAGCGTGGCAGGCGATGCTCACCTTCTGCGAGGCAGTCATCTCGCAGAAGGAAGCGGCGGAGAGGGAGCGGGAGGCCTCGGCCTCCGCCCCGATGATCCGCCGCAGGCGCGGTGGGCATCAGAGGAGGGCATACCTCCTCCACCTGCCCCTTCCGGATGGGTCCCGGGCCACAGACACGGGGGTGTCTCCAGGACCCGCGACGGCGCAGCGTGTGACCCCGCGCGCCGTCCGCCGTAGAGTGGGGGGGACAGCTCCCTCTCCCCCCCAAAGACTGGGTGGCCTGCCATAAAGTGGGCCGCAGCCTGAAGCGGAGTCAAGGAGCATGCCAGCGGCTGCGGCCAATAGCGAAACCCTTGGCTCCATTTCACTCAAGGCACCGGAGGGCACCGTGAGGTTTTAGTGGGTATGCGGTCTCCTTCTGAGCCCGGAGTCCCACACACCCCTCCAGCCGTCCCCCGCGGTTGGAGGATAGTGCGTAAATGCATTTCCTCACGATAAAAAAAAAAAAAAAAAAAGGGCGAAGGTACTTACTGCGACAGTTCAGTGTGAACCATTGATCTTTGATGAATTAGCTCAGCGTATATCCTATTGGGATAAGCTTCTTAGGATTGTCGTTTATATCCTTCGTTTTATAAAGAAAGTTTCTTCTTCTTCTTCTGGCACAGTCAATAACCTTATGACTGCAGAAAAAGCTGTAATTCGTTCTGTTCAAAGAGTTCACTTTGCAGAAGATATCAAAGCTCTTAATAAAGATGAATTGCCTTCAAAAAAGCTGCAAAGCTTATTCGTGTTTCTTGACTAAGATGGGCTGTTGGGCATAGGAGGTAGGCTTTCTAATTCTGACTTGTCATTTGAGGCTAAGCATCCTCTTTTGCTAAAATTGATAGAATCAGGCGTTACTTTGCGGAAATCCATAACTAAATAATTATGAAAATGTAATTATTTTGCTTACAACTTCCGCTTAGTTACGCCGGCATAGGAACCCCAATTACACCACCTGTAACCCACAATCTGAGGAAAATCACAGGCACATGCAAAGAGCACCGCCCTCCCTCCCTCAAATTGCATGCGAAACAGACGAATGCAAAAGTTAGTACCCAACACCGACATAAAAACCTCGACGCGCGTTTCGCCACTTCACGTGGCATCATCAGGAGAGATGTTGTCGCCTCGGCTGCGCTTCGACGACTAAACTGTGAGACTGGCGAACAGGCCTTTTATACCCCCTCTCCACCACTAGTTTTAAACGTCACTCGTAACGTTACGAGTAACGTTCATCGTTATTTGACGGTTGTTTCTATTTTGTTGGTTAGAGAAGATATTTAATAGTGGAGAGTTGGCAAAACCGACCTGTTCATTCAACAATGTAAGCGTATTATCTTTATTGTGTTTTATTATTTCTAATTGTTCTAGGATGGAAAGTTTTAAACTTTTTTCGCATGTGTGTAAAATTGAAAAAGAATGGTTTTCGGAAATACTATGTCCTGAATCTAAAAGGTGTTTTGCAAAATGTGATTTTTCTGGGTGATTATTGCGATAAGCGGATATGTGTTCTTTATAACGTGTGTTGAAACTACGACCGGTCTGTCCTATATAACAAGAGTTACAGTCACTACAATCTATTTTATAAACACCAGATTTCTGATGTTTATCTATCTTATCTTTACCATTACATAGCATTCTTAATGAGTTATTTGTGTTAAAAGCAGCATGCATGTCATAGTGTTTTAGCGTTTTAGAGATACGCTCCGACACCTTACCTAAATAAATCAAACTAGAATTATACCTGTTAACCTTTTTATCAGGAACAGCGTATAATAAACTAGATGTGATTTTATTGATTTTGTTTTTTATTATACTGTCAATAATGCATCTCCTGTATCCGTTTGATATGGCAATATTGTAAAGAATGTTTAATTCTTTATCGTAATTTGATTCGACTTCTAACAATACCACTCAGCGAATCAAATTACGATAAAGAATTAAACATTCTTTACAATATTGCCATATCAAACGGATACAGGAGATGCATTATTGACAGTATAATAAAAAACAAAATCAATAAAATCACATCTAGTTTATTATACGCTGTTCCTGATAAAAAGGTTAACAGGTATAATTCTAGTTTGATTTATTTAGGTAAGGTGTCGGAGCGTATCTCTAAAACGCTAAAACACTATGACATGCATGCTGCTTTTAACACAAATAACTCATTAAGAATGCTATGTAATGGTAAAGATAAGATAGATAAACATCAGAAATCTGGTGTTTATAAAATAGATTGTAGTGACTGTAACTCTTGTTATATAGGACAGACCGGTCGTAGTTTCAACACACGTTATAAAGAACACATATCCGCTTATCGCAATAATCACCCAGAAAAATCACATTTTGCAAAACACCTTTTAGATTCAGGACATAGTATTTCCGAAAACCATTCTTTTTCAATTTTACACACATGCGAAAAAAGTTTAAAACTTTCCATCCTAGAACAATTAGAAATAATAAAACACAATAAAGATAATACGCTTACATTGTTGAATGAACAGGTCGGTTTTGCCAACTCTCCACTATTAAATATCTTCTCTAACCAACAAAATAGAAACAACCGTCAAATAACGATGAACGTTACTCGTAACGTTACGAGTGACGTTTAAAACTAGTGGTGGAGAGGGGGTATAAAAGGCCTGTTCGCCAGTCTCACAGTTTAGTCGTCGAAGCGCAGCCGAGGCGACAACATCTCTACTGATGATGCCACGTGAAGTGGCGAAACGCGCGTCGAGGTTTTTATGTCGGTGTTGGGTACTAACTTTTGCATTCGTCTGTTTCGCATGCAATTTGAGGGAGGGAGGGCGGTGCTCTTTGCATGTGCCTGTGATTTTCCTCAGATTGTGGGTTACAGGTGGTGTAATTGGGGTTCCTATGCCGGCGTAACTAAGCGGAAGTTGTAAGCAAAATAATTACATTTTCATAATTATCCTCTTTTGCTCCCTAAGCATGACCCAGTGGTGGATCTTTTAATTGTTCATTTTCATGTTATGAACTGTCATACAAGCCCAGGTCTGCTTATTTCCATTTTGCGCCAACGTTTCTAGATATTGGACGCCAGGACCGTTGTAAGGGCTACGGTGCGGAAATGCAACTACTGCTTCAGAGTAAACCCATCACACCCCAAGCTCCCAAGCAGATTTGCCGTCATATCGTGTGATAGGAAACCAGCTTCTCACTTATGAGGAGTTGCAGACAGTATTAGTTCAGATAGAGTGCATTATGAACTCTCGCCCACTACTGTTGTGTCTTCTGATCCTTCACCAGAAGTTATAACCCCTGCGCATTTTTCAATGTCAACCTCATTGCAGTTCTTGCCTGCCGTGGTCTTGAAAGACGCGCACATTAATCTTGCTCAACGCAAGCAATTACTAGATATCATGGTTCAGTCTTACTGGAAAAAGTGGCGTTTGGAATATCTGCACACGCTGCAAGTTAGACAGAAATGGACCTCTCCTGACCGTCCCATAGAAATCGGAACTGTCGTACTTGTTGGACAGGATGATTGCGGCTCCTTTAAGTTGGCCATTAGGTGTAATCACGGAAATTCATCCCGGTTCTGATAGAGTCGTTCGTGTCGCGACTGTTAAAACTAAATGTGGAATTTTCAAGCGTCTGGTTGTAAAATTGTATCCCATACTAACTCAATAAGAATATCATCTCTTTACTCTTATTTAGTTACACACCGTGACTTTTTAATTACCCGAGAAAACTAAAATTAGCGTTTATAAAAATATGTATATCAGTAAGTAACACACAAATATTATAGCGTTCATACAAAAATATCGTTTTATAGGACTTCAAATAAATCCTGTTAATGCACCAAAACCATGGAAACCATCTTCGTAGTATTTGTTGAATGAGAGAGAGAGAGAGAGACGCATGCATTCATTCGGACTCGCGCGGCACTCGCGCAGTCTCCCGCGCATGCGCGTCTGCTACGCCTAGTGCTAACGATTGTCAAGATCGCCAAGCATCGCGGGTTCGCATCGCATCCTGCACTAGCATTTAATAAACGTGATATCTGTTGATTTGTATGTCGTGGCCATTACGAAGTAATAAAAATATCAATTTTCACAAGTTTTTTTTAACTGCTTAATAAATTGTTTATTTTAATTACTTAGTTAAGATGTATTTTAAAATATGAAATCCACTAGGTATTTACAAGATTAACAAATGATACAAATACCTAAAAACCTTAAAACAAATATCAACGTACCTTACACGTATTGCAGTATTTTTTCAAAATGTCCTCTCTCCGAGATACAAACACGTGCTCTTTTCCGCAAGTTATTCTTCAAAGAAATAAGCACGTTTCTTTGAGCTTGAACCTATTGAAAAGCCGCAATGATTCGGTTTCGCAAATCACCAACACTAGTAGGTTCACTCACAAACACTCCACAAATAAAAGTCCACAGGCGTAAGGTACGGGGACCGCGGAGGCCAAGGCTCGGGCCCGCCGCGGCCGATCCAACGCGCTCCGAACTCGCCGTTTAGGTACGCGCGCACTGTACACAGTACTGATAGGCCATCACGGTATTCGTCACTTCACTATAACGTTAACACAGGTGCGGAGGTCGCCGGCGCCGGTGACCTTGCGTGACACAACCTTGACCGTTTAAGATTCGCGACGGACTGAGCTGAGGTCAATGATGGCGCGGGCGGGCGGGAGATGCGCGTGAGACTCCGCTTGCCCGTTCATTGATGAAGGGAGTGCTGGCCAGCTTCGAGCTTAGACGCGAGTTTGCCGAGTGAGAAAGAAACGTCTTTTGTCGGCAGGTTGTGTAATTTGTTTTCATTCTTAGTTATTCCTTCCGTACGCCAATAATACGCGACCAAATTAGGTGGATTTTGGTTCTGTTAATGTTGGAATGATTACTATTTGAATTAGCAGGACTTTTATGGTGCATATTTTTTACGGAATGTTAGGGACCTTTTAAATAAATTTCTCATAAAAATAATGTTTTTTTTTATTCGCCAAATTCGATGTATATCGATATCTGAGTATGTTAGTTAATTTTGTCGGGTAATTAAAAATTCACGGTGTATAATTAATTTAATAAACATAATTCTAACAACTATAACTCATTTACTTTTATTGATTTGTCTTCTTTTGAAAGTTCTGCGAACTTCCAAGGCGGGCAGCATAGTTGGGCACCTTAAGTGACCCAAATTATTTTTTAAAATATTTATTATTACTAAACCTAAGTAATAGGTATTTTTTTAAATAATAATTTATTATTTTCAAATGGTTTCTATAAGTTATTATCTGAGGCTATTTGGTTCACGCGCCATAAGGATCGCGCTCTTGGATTGGCGTCACCAGCGCCATAGTTTTGGCTACCGTTCACCGAGCGCCGTCCAATGCGTTTTTATTCCAAACTTTTTCGAAATCTCGGGCGCGTCTTCTCGCGTAATTTTGGTGAGGAGTTCGTTTTCTTCCGTGATGGACAGCTGAAAGTTGCATGAAACTCGTTATAAATACCCAGCAGTGTTTCGTGAAAGTGCTTCACGGTGTGAACTGCGGAGAGGTGCTGGTGAGGCGTTCCTGAGCTGGTCTGCAGGTTAGTGGGCCAATAGTTTTCAGTGCTGACGACGAAACCATTTCTCTTTCTTCACTTCGCAGGGTGGGTTTCATAGGAATCAACATAATTAATCTACAAACATAATCTTTCATAATTGAGCTCCCCGCGTGTTTCGGCTATTTACACCACCCCCTGTCTACAGAAACATAAAAAATATGTTTTCCTTTGGTATTTTTTTATATTTTATTATAATTAGGTTTGACGTATGAAAAGTTGAGACATATCAGTTAAATATTTTTTTGTCTCACATCTCTCTCCATCTCTTTCCATCTTGTAGGGTGTCCGCAAGGATATGATGTCTCTTTTGCACGCTTTGTCAGTCTATAAGCGTAGCGAATCCTAAGTCTATGATTACCATAAGCACCCCGAATTGTCAAAACGAACGGAAATGACATATTGTCACCATAGATTGTATTTTGACGTTTTGTGGCGTTTTGTTGCTTGCAAAGAGACGATATTAATTTTAGAAATAATATTAATAAATTAATCTTTTTATTGTTTTAAGCCATCATTTTTATGTATTCAGGTAAATAGACGGCATGTGATGAATTAGCAATAATTAACAGACAACAAAATATTTTTTAAACATACCTAGGTTTTAGATAAGGCTGATACTAAACTCAATTCAACATTCAATGGTAGCATTGTTAAATAATGTGTTACAAGTTAAATAATGTGTTACAAGTTATCAATAACTTTATTTCTTTACTGTCTAGTTGTAACTAATTAAAGAAGTAAAATGATAAGTGTTCTGGAAAAGGCTGATACTAAACTCAATTGAACATTCAATGCTACCACATGTTAAATAATGTGTTACAAGTTATCAATAACTTTATTTCTTTACTACCTATCTAGTTGTAACTAATTAAAGAAGCAAAATGATAAGTGTTTTGGAATCCTCGATTTTTTCTCTACAGTTTGGTATCTATGTACCTCGTACCTCTAGGTACAAATATGGCCAAAGTTGTATGGACGTTTAGTGACCTCCTTTATGATTATTAACATTATGAATAACAACAATTAGGAAAAATAACACTTATGATAAAGAAATCTATGAAAACAAATATTATAGTTTAATTACCTAAACGAGTTGTAGATATTACTAGTGATATTATGAATTCCGATGAATATTAGTTTCGATCATTAGTACTTCTTAACAAAAATTATGTAGAGTGATCATTATGATGTAAAATAGTATGGGAAATATTTTCAGCCTTTCGATAATAGGACTTAAAAAGTTATGTGAAAAAAGGCGCACCTGTTGCGACGGCTGCTGCCCTATGCGCTTTTAGTTACTACAATTACCTACGTGAACTTAACACTAAAAAAATGACCCAAATACGAATGCATCCCACCCATGTCTCAAATGAGAAAGGTGTCTACCCGATTAGAATGCTTTTCCAAACTGAATCACGCGAGCGAGTGTACCTACAGTGATGCACTCGCGAGGGTAAGCGAGGCCCTTTGACTCGCGCACAAAATACCGACTCTGAGCGGAGAGCAAACGAGACGAGACATAGCGAGACCAAGCGAGTGTAACATTACACTCTCTATGTACGAGCCCGAGGGCGATTTGATAAGTCCGTGACTTTAAAAATAAGAAACGTTGATTTTACAAATATTATAATTTATTTTTCTACACAATCTCCTTTTAACTCTTACACATTGTCCAGCGATGTTCCAACCTCTCCAACCCATCAAAATATATTTTTTGTCAAAAAATAGGCCTTGGATTCAGCTACCACCTCTTCATTAGATGAAAATCATTGCCCACCAAGCCTTTTTTTCACGTTTTGAAAGAGAAAGAAGTCGCAGCTAGCTTCCTCATGACTCTAAGATGAATTCTAAGCCTGCCATATTTAAAGGCATAATGAGAGCCATAGAAACGTTCCAGTCATGAAATAGCAGCAATCACATCTTTGTTACTATAAGGTGTTTTTTGTGTGTAAGCTGGCGAAACGTGTCTCCAGCTGACACATGCTGTTTAGGCAAACCAGTGAGGTTAGGGTTTCAGAATATAGTCAGAAATTTAACTAATAAGGGCAGCAATGATAGCTAAAAAAACTAGGCATCACACTAAAATACTGTTGTAACAACTACGATCGTAAAACTATGTGAAAGCTGGAGACCCATTCATGACCCATCAGAGGAAATGCATCTAGACGAGTCCCTATGGGTCCACAAAAAATAAGATTGACTTCATCAGGACCATAAAGCGACGAGTGCTAAAAGATGTCTCCGTGATTATCAGGGTGAAAACCGGAAGTGATCACCACCACGTTTTGGTTTTATTAATCAACTAAATTAATCAACTTTTCCATAACAAATGACTAGCCTTAGTAAGTAGCTGTAAGCTAACCAGTACTATTTGTCTCATCTTACTGATTTCACTATCACTCTTCAATCCTACATGTATCTCACGTTTACCACATAATTATCAATCAAATTATTCACATAAGACACATATACACACATACACTCAGACATATATAAGATCACTGAAGCAGTTTTACATATCTAACATTTCAAATAGTGTAATACTATCACCGTACATATATTTAGTATTATCTTCTCTGTTACCTACTTATAATACCACCACATCAGTTTACCGCACCCGGACCATAATCCCGTTTCGCTCATGATGGATGATCTTAACAGTTTGAAAGATTTGGACGATATGACTATCGCCACTTCGGTAAAATGCGATTTTCAAGATATTTACAACCATGTTGAATTTAACAATTGCAATTTAACTATATTACAACAAAATATTAGAAGCATTTACTGCAATTTTGACAACTTTCTAGTTACTTTCTCCAATCTAAAGGTGGAAACCGACGTTATGATTTTCAGCGAATGTCATCTCAACCCAAACAAACCGGTTCCCTATTTAAATAATTACACTCAATTTGTATCTACAAATAATTCTAACCAATGTGATGGAGTGGTGATATACGCCAAATCTAATTTTAATCCAAACTTCAAAGAAGTATTTATTAACGACGCAACCTGTGTACAACTAAATATATGTAATACTACTATACTAGGTATATATCGCTCACCGTCGAACTCGAATGCATCCAACTTTATAAATTCACTTAACACGTACATGGCATCGATTAAGCAGTTACACAATATTATAATTGCAGGAGACATAAATATTAATTTACTCACCAAACTTAACGAACCTTCTAATGAATGTAACAATAGAATTTCTTATCTTAACATGCTTTCCTCACACGGTGTCTTACCGGGGCACAGGTTCCCAACAAGGGAAAATAGTTGCTTGGACCATTTAATGCTTAAGCTTGAAAATTCCAAACTTTCAGCCTCGATCGCAGTTTTGAACACGACCGTTACAGATCATGCCGCTGTGCTCATGAGTATTCACAAAATAAAAACTATTTTTTCTTCTCCAACCACTAAAACCTTTATTGACTTTGAAGAGGCCGCGGAGAAACTTTTAAACAAAAACTTACCAAATTTATTACAAAATAATGACCCCAACTCTGTGGCCCAGCAGCTGATCAGCAAACTTGCTGAATCCCTAAAAGACAGTGTCAAAGTAAAAATGTTGTCAAATCGACAACGCAATATTAAACCCTGGATAACCAGCGGTATATTGCGTTGTATTAGAAACAGAGACAGAATGCAGCTAAACTTAAGATTAGACCCTCATAATGTCATACTTAAATTAACTTATCTAAGATACCGAAATTACTGTAATAATTTGATCAAAAAACTCAAACGCAAATACGAATCTGAAAAGATTAATAATAATATTAAAAACTCGAGGGCACTTTGGAAATCTATAAAAGAGATAACCCATTTAAAATCAACCAAATCTAACAACAGTGACTTGCTGGGCTTAAGGAACACACCAGAAGAATATGCAAACTATATAAATAACTTTTTTGCGAATGTCGGTAAGCAACTTGCTGAGGACATTATCGACTTGCCCTCAGGGGGGAAGGCACAGACTTTGCCTCGGTCTCAGTCATCTTTATTTGTTCTTTTGGAGACAGATCCTATGGAGATAGACGCTGTTATTTCAAATTTAAAATCTGAAAGTGCTCCGGGTTGGGATGGAATTCAAATAAAATTTCTTAAAATGGTTCGACCCATTGTGGTCCCTATTATTTGCCACCTAGCTAACCTCTGCTTTGAAAAAGGTATCTTTCCCACCCTACTTAAAAAATCTATTGTGACACCCGTCCACAAAGGTGGTGACAAATGTGACCTCAACAACTACAGACCCATTTCTGTTTTGCCTGCCATCTCAAAAATTATAGAAAGACTTATTAATTCTCGACTCGTTAACTACCTTGAAAAATTTAATATTTTTTCCACATCCCAATTTGGCTTCCGAAAGAGCAAATCGACCGAAGATGCAATATTAGACCTCTCCTCATTAGTCACCAAACACTTGGACCATGGAACTAAGTGCTTGACAGTCTTTTTAGACCTAAAAAAGGCTTTCGACACAGTAGCTGCCCCGATTCTTGTCAAGAAAATGGAAAATATAGGTATTCGTGGCACTCCATTGGACCTTTTGGTAGACTATCTTCGGGACCGGTCCCAGAGCGTAAAGATTGAGGGGTACTTAAGCGATCCCGCTAAAATTGAATATGGAGTCCCGCAAGGCAGTGTTCTGGGCCCTACCTTATTTTTAATATATTTAAATGACTTAACAAACCTCGAAATAGAGGGTGGACATATATTATCCTACGCAGATGATACGGCCATCGTGTTTGGTGGCATCTCCTGGAAATCTGTTCTTGATATAGCTGAGAAAGGCCTTTTTAAGATTGCCAACTGGCTTAAGTCTGCTCTCCTAACCTTAAATATTGCTAAAACGAACTATATTTGCTTTGCCATTAACAAACGGACACAACCAACTTCAAACTTCTCTCTGAAGATTCACTATTGCGCCAGAACTGACACTGGGGCCTGTGGGTGTGCTGAAATCAAATGCGTAAATTCTGTTAAGTACCTTGGGGTAACTCTTGATCAACGGCTATCCTGGTATCTTCATATAGACCAGGTAAACGACAGGATAAGAAAATTGGTTTGGATTTTAAAAAAATTGAGGCACGTGACCTCTCAAAAACTTATATGCAACATTTACCAAGCTTTAGCACAATCCGTTTTGTCTTACTGCATATCTGTTTGGGGAGGAGCCAGTAAATCTAAATTCCTGGAAGTGGAAAGAGCTCAAAGATGCTTAATTAAGACGATGCTCCAAAAACCTTACAGATTTCCAACTGACGAGCTTTACCAAACCTGCGATATTCTGTCTGTTAGAAAACTTTATATACTGACTTCAACACTTAGGATACACAAACATCTGACATATAATCCTAATTTACTAACTGGTAGGAGACAAGATAGGATTGCTCCTACTTCCACCTGCAATACCGTATTTGCTAAGCGACAATTCCAAGCACAAGCAGCCTTAATCTATAATAAACTCCATAAAAGATTCAAAATTTTCAGTTTGCAATTTTTTCAATGTAAAAAAACTTTGTTAAAGGTTCTTGCTACTATTGGATACCTTGAGACTGAGAACCTTCTGTCAAGACCTATATTATAGATGTAAGTGTTGAGTAGTGGTGATATCAAATCGATCCCAAGATTTAACTCGTAGGGCTACACACGTACATCCACATAATATATTTATAATTATATATATTATAATTATTTAAACTTTATTGCACATATTGAAAATCATATAATAGGTGGATTTGTTGCATACTCTGTCGGTTGACCATTGGGCTAAAAAGATAAGTTTAGATATACCACACACGCGAACACACACACACACACACACACACACACACACACACATACACACACGCACACACACACTTAATTAAGTAGAAATGTCAATTATTCATGAACACGTTGCTGTGCTCTGTAATAACAAAAACTTGTTTAGTATTCTACAAAAAACTTGTAGAATAATAGTGTTTTTATAGTATTAATATAATAGGTAGGTATAAAGAAATATTGTTTTTTCCTAACTGCAAAATATTGTAAGGTATAACTGTAGAAGAGCGGGGCCTCCTACCACAGGTATCCTGCATACTTACAAGGTAGGTCCCAGCCACAGATTGTTTTAAGTTAATCTTTATGTTAAAGAAATAAACGATTTTTATTTTTATTTTATTATTATTTGTTTTTTTAATGGTCAGAGACACACTGAACATTAAGGTCGAGTAGAAAAGGTCCCCTGTGTTGAAGTTAACGCTCCGACCTTTTAATGCCGACGACTCCGTATTTTGACTACCTCCGTAGCCGAGAGTAGGGCTTGCATTCGAATAATTCGAATTTTAGAGTGGGTTCGAATATTCGAATATCAAATCTGCAATATTCGAATATTCGACCAATTTCAGAGACTGGTGAATTGCTCTAGCCCACTGCTCCTTCAGGATAACGCTAGACCACACACTGCACAATTGCACATCAAACGGTCGCCAAGTTAGAGGAGCTACGACTGGAACCTTTGCGTCACTCACCATACTCTCCAGATCTTGCCCTAACCGATTACTTACAACTTTTTTCAAAATTTGCATAACTTTTAATAAGAAAAAAAATTCAAATCTGATAAGGCAGTCAAAACCGCCTTCAAACAGTTCATACTCTCGCTCCCAGGATTTATTTTTCCAAGGGGATCAATGATCTGCCTAACGGCGAAAGTGTATCGATAACAACGGCGCATACTTCGATTGATTAAATAATAATTTCATTAAAAAAAGTTGTTTCACTTTTTTGATACTGAACGGCAATTTCATATGTTTCCTGATACAACAACTTTTCCTATGGGACTATGGGAGCGACATCGAACTCGTGATTTTATTTTCAGATGTATAGATAGATTTTATAAAAACAAAGAAATATTTTTTAGATTTAGATGTATATAATCGAATGATAAAGTGGTGATAATTCAAAATTCGAAAAATAAGGACCACCCTACCTGATCAGGGACTAATAGTACTAGGTACATTAATAATTTAATTTAAAAAAGTTTGGTTTTCATTTTATTTAATCCCATTCTTAATAGCTACATAATCGAGTTTACAGTAAGTACAATTTCAACAGATTTTACTTACTTGGACAAAATAAATGTTTGATGTCAATCAAAAACATTGTTATAACAATTGAACAGTTCTTTCGGTTCCAAACTTTCTAAGTAAGCTTTATATTTCCGAATGTAGTCATTTTTCAACAATTGAATAGCTCGCTGATATCGATTTTTCTGTTGATTCGTTAGCATTGCCCAAGATTCACTATTACTGTCTTCAGAAGTCGCCTTTAACATCTCAAAGAGTTCTCTTCCAGATCTGAAATGAAAATAAAGTTGAGAGTCCATTTATTTGCCTTTTTAGGGCTTCGTAACTCCAAAGGAAAGAAATAGAATAAGTACCACATGAAGTTAGGGTAGTCAATGCCATGAACACAAATACCTACTGCCGTCTCTAAGCTAAAAGGTAGCAAAATGATATTTTCCACTTTTGATGAGATGACAAACGCGAAAATGGTGGGTGTTGTAACTGTGGCATCAAAAGGTCGGCGGTTTTTAAACACCAGGTTTTTTACCATGTGTTGTATCGGATAAAAGGGCTATGTGAGTAGATTATAATTAGATAACACACTATAAAATTTTCACTAAGGTCAAGGCGGCAACAGTGGGTCACTTTTTTTACAGTGATGTAATTTGATTTGGGTGAGTGTTGGAAAGATGTAAAAGGATTTGTATTATACTCGTAGTGTAACTAATGTATATTGATTATTCCAATCAATTGAGCTCATCATATCAGTCTGTTGCAGTCCACTGCTGGACATAGGCCTCCCCCAAGGAGCGCCACAGCGCACGATCTCCCGCCCTTTGCATCCAGTTGCTGCCAGCTGCCTTTTTCAGGTCATCGGTCCATCTAGCCGGGGGGTGTCCTACACTACGTTTGCCTAAGCGTGGTCTCCATTCGAGAACCTTCCTGCTCCACCTCTCGTCGATTCTGCGACCAGACATGGCCAGCCCACTGCCACTCCAGCTTGCTACATTTTTAGACAATATCAGTCACCTTAGTCTTATGTCGTATGACCTCGTTCCGGATCTTATCCCTTAATGAGATCCCCAACATAGACCTTTCCATAGCACGCTGAGTGACGTGTAGTCGGTGGGCCAACTTGACTGTCATGTTCCACGTTACGGCTCCGTAGGTTAAAACTGGTAGGACGCATTGGTTAAACACCCGGCTTTTCAGGCACTGCGGCAGTGTCGACGTGAAAATATGACGCAATTTCCCAAATGCTGCCCAGCCAAGCTGCACTCTTCTGGCGATTTTCTGCTCGAAGTTGTCTACCGAGCTGTAGTACTTGTCCCAGGTAGACGTACTCTTGGACAACCTCGAGCGTAGTGCCCTCGACGGAAATTGGTTCCGGGATGACATGTTTGTTGAACATTACCTTAGTCTTGTCCAAATTCATCCCAAGCCCCACACGTCTCGAGGCAGCATTAAGACTGTGCAGCATTTTTTGCAAATCCTGCAGCGATTCTGCCATAATAACTATGTCATCGGCAAAGCGAAGATGCGTAAGATATTCGCCATTTACATTGATGCCCAGTCCGTTCCAATCCAGCGTCTTGAACACATCGTCCAGTGCGTTGGTGAACAGTTTCGGAGATATAACATCTCCCTGTCTAACACCTCGGAGCAGCTGGATAGGTTTTGTTCGGTGGTTTTGTACTTGGACGGACATTGATGCCATACTGTACAGGCTTCTTAGCACCTTTACGTACCGCCAATCGACTTGGCATCGCTGCAAGGAGTCCAGAACAGCCCAGGTTTCGACCGAGTCGAAGGCTTTCTCATAGTCCACAAAGGCCAGGCACAGGGGCTGGTTATACTCTTCGGACTTCTGTATAACCTGCCGCATCGTGTGAATGTGGTCTATGGTACTGTAACCGAAACCCAGCCTGTTCCGGTGGCTGGAAAGCGTCAAATCTTGCGGAAAGACGGTTTGTGATGACCCTCGAGAACAGTTTGTAAACGTGACTCAGGAGCGTGATTGGTCTATAGTTTTTCAGGAGACTTTTGTCTCCTTTCTTAAAAAACAATGCCACCACGCCTCACTCCACGCTTCCGGAGTTGTCCCATTCGCTATGACGGAGTTGAAGAGCCTCTTAAGTTCGCCAAGCACAGGTTGGCCTGCAGCTTTTAAGAGCTCAGATGTGATTCCGTCTTCGCCGGGAGCCTTCCCATTACTAAGCTGTCCGAGGGCCGCCTCAATCTCATCCTCCTCCACGTCTGGGAGATCTTCAGTGAAGTGGCGGGTAAGCTTGGCTCTTGGATTATTCGCGTCGGGCTGCGGCTGTAGGGAATGCAATGCGTCCAATTGGCCGTAAAAGCCTTCGATTTCGGCCAGAATCTCCGGAACCGATGAGACGATTCTACCATCCGAGGTTTTCAGCTTTGTCAGGTGACTTTTTCCCAGTCTTTTAGTGAAGACCTTCGACCCCCGATTCTGCTCAATCGCCTCCTCTATGAGGCGAGTTTTGTAGCTGCGGAGGTCGCGTCTCACATCTCCGGATCTTTTTATTAGTGCCAGACAAAGCTTCCTCTGGCATTTCCCGTCAACGTTTCATCAGTTCCAAAGTTCTGCCCGAAAGTTTGGCGTCTCGGCACGCTCGCTTTCCCTTAAAGTGCCTGTTTCCCACTTCGCGTATGACTCCTATCACATTATCAAGGTCCCTGTCCACGTCCTCAGTAGTTTCCAAAGCAGCGAATCGGTTTCGGAGCTCCAATTGGAATTTTTTGGAGTCTTGGCCGGCCTGCACCAGTGTCGGACGAAGAGTCGACCTCATCATGCGGCTTCTTTCCAGCTTAATGTTAATATTTAGGGTGCCTCTAACCAGTCGGTGGTCGCTACCGGTGTTAAACCTATTTACCACAGACATATCCCTAAATATATGCTTCTTGTCCGTCATGATGAAGTCATCTCATTCTTCGTCTTACCATCGGGGCTTAGCCAGGTCCACTTTCTCTGGGGCTTCTTCTGGAAAAAGCTGTTCATGCAGAAGAGCCCCTGCATACTCAGAAAGTTTACCAGCATTCGCCCTCTGTGGTTCCTGGTTCCATAGCCGTGCTGTCCTACACACGATTCGTCGCGTTCCTGTACTCCTACTTTGGCGTTGAAGTCGCCCATGACAACGGTGAAGTGGGTCTTGGTTGTATGATGTATGGCCTTAGATATATCTTCATACACGGCCTCGACCACATCATCCGAATGCCCTGTCGACGTCGGCGCATATACCTGTATGACTTTGAGGCGCTACCCGGGTCGACACGCTGGATATCTCAAGCACGTTGTCACGGAGATCTTTGTGGACAAGGAAACCTACGCCACCTTGGGAGAGTTGGCCTCCCTCTCGGAAGAAGAAAATGTGGCCAGATTCAAGGGTCATCGTGTCCTCCCCCTGTCTTCGAACTTCTGACAACCCTAGAATATGCCATCTGATGTTTTTAAGCTCTTCCTCGAGTTCGACCAGGTCTTCATCCAGCCGTAGACTGCGTCCGTTATACGTTGCCAAGGTCAGTGGTTTGTGGCAGCCGTCCGTAGCCCGGGGATTCTTCGCACACCCTGTCCTACCGTAACCGATATTGAGCTCAACAAGATAATATTTTGAAAAATAAATAGTATTTAAAAAAAACTCATTTGAGCTTGGAGGACAATACCTGCGGTATTGGGATGTTCTCAGGCGGCATTTAACATCTGTCGGTATAAGTAGTGACACGTGGGAGGAGCTGGCAACTCGCAGACCGGAGTGGCGCAAAGCAGTCAGTTCGGGTGTTGAATGTTTCTAACGGTCCCGTATTGAAGATCTCGACGCCAAACGCCAACTTCGAAAATCTCGACCTAAGCCTTCCTATGTTTACACATACAACACCAGTGGACACCTTCACTGCGCTGTCTGTGACCGCACCTTCAAATCTAAATTTGGTTTCGCAAGTCACGTGCGTGCGCATGCTAGGAAGAATGCGAACGTCTAGTGCGATTTGCGGGGTGTCGTCGACGGATAGGTCTGGGAGGACAACTGGGGGTGGGATACAGTGAATCGGTCCTCTGTTTACAGTGAATCAGGCAAGTTCACAGTGGATCATCTATATAGTATAACTCAAATAAAAATGCAGTTTTTATTTCTCTTTTAACCAAATAATAAGTTTCACATCGAAAAAAAAACCTTTTCTTGACTACTTCAGTCTTAAAATGACTTTTTAGTCTAACTAAATTTTTAGTCAAGTAGTTTTAGTTAGTAGTAAATGGTGATAGAACGCGACGGGAAGGTGTGCCGAGTCGACCTCAGGAAAGAAAAGTAATTTTTATTTTTATAGGGTTTACCCACCTTAAGGGTATGGCGCCCACAATTTATTAACATTATAAGCTCAACCAAATTGATAATTGCTCAACCCCGTAGGTTTGAAACTCATTCCAAAATACCCACATTTCCCGACCGCTGACTGGCTGGCTCTTAACCCTTTTTTTAATATCAAACTTAAATTTAAAATTCAACCCACCACTGTAACCCTTTTTTTTGGTTTAATTAAATAATAAAATCTAGTTAAGAAGAAAAAAAATCTTTTATTTAACAGTGGCGCCCAACGTGGGGCCTTTTTATTTTGGAAAAGGTTGTGTCTTCTGCTGCAACCTGAGTTTTAAGCCTACGAGCCTGTGTGGTCTCGGGCCAGAATAGGACCACCCCAGTTCTTCCTTGGGTGTCGTAAGAGCCGACTAAGGGACTTACTTTTGCCCCAACATCTGGTGCACTTTTTTTTCTCTCTCTTCTTTTTTTTTGTTTAAATTGTTTGGTTGAGCTTATAACAGAGGGTTTTACTTGTTAGTTTTGGTTTAAAACCACACCCTCAATTTTTTTTTTCACATTTTTTGTAAATGAACAATTTTGAACTTAATTTGTTTTTGTCAATTTTTTGACATTGACAACAAGTAATTCTGATTAATTGTTACAATTTTATTTTGTTTTAAAACGGTCAGAATACTATATTTTTTTACGAAGTGTACTTATAAGCTGTTTAACCTACACGTTTTTATTTTGTAAAGCCAGCCCGACAGTTTTAATTTTTTTAAATTTTTAAATATTGAGCGTCCAATCAATTACAATTTATTACATAAGGATGAGCTTATTTATGAAGTCGAAATCCGTGCTGAGAAGCCTGAAAATACAGTGGTGGCTCTCCGTGTTCAGATGCGTCGGTTAGCCAGGGAGGTTTCTGCCGATGATGTAGCAGACACCACTCTGGATCCTGCTTCTGAACTCCTAATTATTAAAGAGAAACTGACTGAACTCGAACAAACTTTATCAACAAGCTCATCTCATTTTAAAAAGTTTAATAGGGTTAAAGCTTTAGCAAATCATTTATATCATCGACTTAGTAGGGTTGAGCCTAGCGATTATTTAGAGGCTGAATATGCCAGTACTCAGAAATGCTTAAATACATATTTAGCTAAGATTGACACTTTGACTCAAAGTTTTAATAGCAACTTTGGTTCTGTCGTGGAGGAGCCGATTGCGAGCGTCACACCTTCTCTTTCTTCGTCTTTACGTGTCTCCTGTGGCAGCTGTGAAAGTGAAAAATCTGTGCGTAATTTAAATCATAAATTTGATGGTCATTCTTGCATTAGGACCTACCTGCAAACACTTGAGGAGTTGTCTCATTCTAGGGAGATTAGTGATGCTACCTTGTTTCGGTCCGCTTATGAACTCTTTACGGATATTGCCTTAGTTTGGTACCGCAGCATCAAAGACTCTGTTACGGATTGGCTTTCTCTAAAACGACTTTTAATTTGTGAATTTTCTCCTCCTGATTTCGATAGACGTTTGATGGATGAGATTCGCAAACGGACTCAGGGTTTGACTGAGCCGGCCTTTATTTATATTGCCATAATGGAAAATTATTTCAGTAGGCTATCTTATGTAGTTAGTGAGACTGAAAAGTTGAATATTATTAGATTCAATCTAAGACAGAGTTATATTTTGGCATTGGCGCTGCAACAGATCGACACAATCGTTGAGCTTAAAACCGAGTGTAGACTATTAGAGCAGAGTTTCGCCTATGCTGCTGACTTTAGGGAACCTCCAAAAGCTACCGAGTCTACACTTGCTAGGGACTTAGCATATGTTCAAATCAAATCAAATCAAATCAAATTTATTTGCTTAAAAACATGGTATGTATGTATGTATGTATGTGGTATGTTGCGCCCAATAATCAGCCTTAGGTTAATGAGGTCAAAGATGTATCTCAATCTTTTTGTGACCGTTGTCGACAATCAGGCCATTGGCTTTCTGGTTGTAAATCGACAGAAGTAGTTTGCTACGCTTGTGGAAAAAAGGGGTGACTAGGCCTAAGTGTCCAAGTTGCAACAAAACCAATATGAGTTCTGGCAACACTGTGCCTACCACTCATTATAAAACACCATTACAGAAACAAATGGCCCCGAACCGCGCCAATGGTGTTGACCAAAATGCCAAGCTGAATAATGTTAAAGTTGCTGCGCTTCAGACCACAACTTCTAAAGATGAGCGTCCTCATTTAACCGTTAGCATTGGTAATAACAATTATCGCGGTTTACTTGATTCGGGCTCGAGTATCTCTATTCTAGGCTTGGATACAGGTCAACATTTTGTTGCGGCTGGAGCAACGTTGCACTGTGGCAGTGACATTGAGAACATTGCCACGGCTAACAACACGGTAGCTCCCGTCACGGGTCATGTGTTTTTGGATGTAACGTTAGGACAGGTCACAAAAACTGTTAAATTTTATGTGATCCTCGATGTTTCCACCCCAATCCTTCTCGGCTTAAGACTATTGGATAATTTATAAGTTAGCTCCTAACATTTTTACGGATTCCCCGTTAGAATCCAATCCCATTGGTGGTTTAGCTTGTTGTGGTCCTGGTTATCGACGGACGTGTGGCCCGCGTTAATTTTCTGCTCGCCACACCGCCGCCGTTGACCACCCAACATGTTTATTTTTTTTATTTATTATTTTGAAACTTAGTACGCTTTAGGACTATTGTTTTCCTTGTGTTGTTGGATGAGTTGTTGTGCCTTGTGGCGTTTTTGTTTTTTTTGTTTCCTTCGTGGTTTCGTTTTTTGTTTGTGAGCTGGAAGGCCAGCTCGAATTTTACTTGCGTAAAATTCTTATGGCAGGAGGGGTACTGTTTAGGCATGGACGATTTCATGAGGAGCAATTAAAATAAACAATTTATTAAGCAGATAAAAAAACTCGTGAAAAGTGCTAATCAACAGATATCACGTTTATTAAATGCTAGTGCAGGATGCGAACCCGCGATGCTTGGCGATCTTGAAAATCGTTGGCAATAGGCGTAACAGACGCGCATGCGCGGGAGACTGCGCGACCGCCGCGCGATTCTGAATGAATGCATGCTTCTCTCTCTCTCTCTCTCATTAAACAAATACTACGAAGATGGTTTACATGTTTTTGGTGCATTAACAGGATTTATTTGAAGTCCTATAAAACGATATTTTTGTATGAACGCTATAATATTTGTGTGTTACTTACATTTATTTGAAGTCCTATAAAACGATATTTTTGTATGAACGCTATAATATTTGTGTGTTACTTACTGATATACATATTTTTATAAACGCAAATTTTAGTTTTCTCGGGTAAATAAAAAGTCACGGTGTATATATATTTTTTAATTTCAGGTATAATCCGTAATAAATTCTGTAAATTGGTCTTTATCCATTGGAAAACACTTTTTAATTTTTTTTTATGACGCAATCCGTTAAATAAGTATGCACTTATTAAGATTTCCATATCAGCAAAAATAATACAACAACAGCGCACGTACCGCTACTTTTCCCCTTAAACACTAGTTACACTAGATAAGCCAATTTCACCCCAGTATGCAACGCAATGACGAGGCTCTGGCGACCGAGCAATGGCGGTATAACCATACACCTGACGTCCTGACGCTCAGAAGAGGCTGCAGCGGCCTTGGGACGTAAATAGTCCTTAAAATGTCTGGTGCAGAAGGCAAGGGGAAACTACTGCACTATTTTCCCAAGAAAACCACATGACATAAGTAAAGATAAGCGATGGAAGATGTCATGTGATCCGACTGACCCTCGGCGCCTTTGTAATTACGGGTTGCATGGTGCGAAATCTGCTACCGGCCACGTCACTGTGAACCACCAGGCGACTGGAAGGAATACCTCTGGTCTTGGTACAGGAAAAAATAGGACCCAACTGAGAAAACATCTTCGAGTGGGTACATGGAATGTAAGAGGTTTACTGAAGCGTGGCAAGTTGGAGGTTGTGGAGGAGGAGATGAAGAGGTGCAAGATTGGTTTTCTGGGACTGAGCGAAGTGCACAAAAGGGGCAGTGGTCATTTCAGAACAGGTGACGGTAACATTATTCAAATTCAAATTCAAATTCAAAAGATTTATTTCAGACAAAGTCCATACTACAAACAATACAGTTGAGTCAGTAACACCATAACACTACAGAAATATAAAAATTACAAAAATTACAAAAAGATAAAATTAAATAGGTAACATTTGAGGCATTTAAGGGTTTCTTGTGTGCAGTCGAACCCAATGCTGCATAAACGGGCAGTTCACTCGCCCTGCTACAACACGCAGGATACTGCTGGAGCTCCCGCGGACACGGCTTAGCATCAAGGCGGCTCTTTTGCGTAGAATGGCATGAAAGCCATCGGTATGAGCGTCCGCGAACATGCCTGACGCGCTGCAGTATCGCGGCAGCCCCAACAATACCCTGAACGCGTTGTTATACTGCACTCGCAGGGCGTTGATTGTCTTCAGCGTACAGCTAATCCACAGGCTACACGTGTAGAAAGACTGGCAAAAAGCTTTGAAAAGTTTCACCTTAACGGGTTCAGTACAGCGTGCAAACCTGCGGGCCAGCATATTGCATCTGACTGCCAACGCCCGTCGCTCCCGTTCTATATCCTCGTTATCAGAGAGATCCTCCGTCACCCAGTGACCCAGATATTTAAAACGCGATACCCGTTTTAGTGCAACACCGCCTAAATAGACAGGAGGGACTGCTGTAATATTGTGACCCCGAGACTGAAACATCAGGATTTAACTTTTCTTAGCGTTATATCTGAGTCCATGAGCTCCCGCGTAATCCTCGCACACCTTAAGAAGTTTCTGAATGGCGCTTATCGAGGGAGCCAACAGCACCATGTCGTCTGCATAACTTAGATTGTTAATGATTTTACCGTCTATGGAGCAGCCCACACCAGTGCTACTGAGTTCCTCGATAAGTCCATCCATATATAAATTAAAAAGACGAGGAGAGGTTAAGCCACCCTGTCTAACTCCACACCTGAGTCTATACTCATTGGAGACTTCTCCCGCCCACCGAACAACATTAGTTTGGTTTTTGTACCAATAGTCAAAAATATTAATTGGACGTAGTTTAACTTAAAGGACTTAACCCACACGAAGTCACTTTTGAGATATGATTTTTTAAAGTTCAGATGTGTATTCTTCTGTGATAAAGCAAGTAATCATTTGAAAGTTACATTAAATTAAAGGTAAAAAATACAAACTTTTTATGGATTAACTTTATAGAATCATTTCGTACATAGTTTGTTAGATATTTCATGAAATATGGGTTTGAGTCCTTTCGGCTAATTGAATATTTGCATGAAGTGACCCTTATTTAAGTTTCGCTGAAAAGACTCAGGTTTGGAAACTTCTTAAAATAAATGATAAAATTATATAAAATGAAAAAATATATAAGAAATAAGGATCAGTAGCCCGCTTGCCGCGCTTTCCCCGGTGGGCTCTTGGGTGGGTTTTGATAATAAGTCAGCCAAATGTACAGCCATAGTCGCGGCCTGGAACTGAAGTTTTTCTGTGGCCCTAATGTCGACTAGGCAGCCCTTTATTTTCGGAAGTTACTATCTGCAGTCTGCGATGCGGCGATGCCACTTATTAGTGGCACTCTTTAAAAGAAAGCAATGCATTGGTGATTCTGCAAAATATCGGTTTTTCTTTCCGCCTGCTTGCAAGCTCGCTGAGAGTATCTTCGGCAACGTGGTAAGCGTTCCTCCCTAATTGTAGATGAGGGAGTAGAGAGACACCTCCTTGAAGTATACTTCTAGGCTACAAAAACCTTATAAACCCACAATTCACAAGGCAAAAAGCCAGACCTGGGAGAAATTCATAGGTGACCTTAATTGTGACCCATGTGGATGCCCATGCTGAGTCGTGCGCAAGAAGATGTTAATATGTTACCATATTCTTAGAAATAAATTTATTTGATTTTGATTTGGTTTGATTTGATTTGATAAGCTGTGCACTCCCAATTCTCAGATTCTTACCGGTATAGTAGCTGGTCTATTCCCAGGGTGAGAGTCCTCCCACTAGTTTCATTAGACTCCATCTGTACAGAATGAGCTGGTCCAAAATATATTTCCAACTACAGGGTAGGAACTAGGCGGTGGTGTCCCTGGTTATGTGTTAGCGTTAGCGTCAGACTCAGAACCCCTTAGAAATCACCTGATAGGAATGTTTAATAAGTGTTTTAAATCTGGTCGCTTCCCTTAAATCTGAAAGGATGGTCAGTTAGTTTTTCTCTGTAAAGAAGGGAGACCGGCGGACACTCCCTCCAGATATCGCCCGATTGTCTTACTCGATGAGATAGCTAAGATATTTAAAAGAGTTTCAGCCCATCCTTGAAGAATGGGTAAACCGCTGCCACAGGCAGAATATTGCCTTGCCAGAAATTAACCTTTTTCGTCGATTTTATTTTCGACATTTAATAGTATTCTGACAACTCTTTTCATCTTTGGACTCTGTCGCCACTTTTACTTGATGTAACCTGCACAAGCACTCGTGATAAATACACTCGCTACTGTGGCTTAGATGACTAACTTTATAATCTCCAAAGATAAAGGGTTGCTTCTTCATAAAATGTAAAATAGCCTCAAATAAAATAGGAACGGCTCTCCTATAATGGAACTTGAGAACGGCTGAACCGGTTTTCATGGTTTATTTTCGAATTCGTCTCCACCCTGAATAGTAGAATAAATAAATAAATATTGGAAAGCCTACCGAAAAAAAAAACTGGCGGTTAGAAGTTCGCCGGGTCAGCTTGTTGATTATATTTCATACAGCCAATATACGAAATAAATTTTTGATATAATAACGTTGTATTATTAATTTGTTTATAATCTTTTTTTTTAATATTAATAATATTTACCACAAACAAAATACATATAAACTAAATCTGAATTCTTTTTCTGAATGAATATATGACTCTTATTATTTTAAATTTAATTTAACTGAAATGATAGATTGTATGGGTTTTTTAAGTTAAATAATAATGCGGAGTCTTTAATACATAATCATTTTATCAGAACTGACCCAGGCAGTTTGAGTCTTTATAGCTGAATAAAAGTACGGAGCTTTTAATAGATGATCATTTTATTAGAAGTGACTCAGGCAGTTTGAGTCCTTTTAGCTAAATAAGTACGATGCTTACTCCTTAAGAATTATATTTATCTAAAACGACTTAGATGGTTTAAGGCTATTAAGCTGTATTAAAATGACATGTCTTCAAACATGTGGGTTGAGTCCATGTATTTAAAAAATATACTTATAGTGTGTTTATTGCTATGATTTTTTCTGGTATGAAAGACCTACCCATAAATGTTATTTTGGTATGCATAACTCATTTTTGACCAAAATGTGGATTGAGTCCTTTCTGCTAAACTACGTCCAATTATTTCACATGGGAGAGTAGGAATGGTCCGCATTTTACTCCACAACAACTCATAGGACACCATATCGAAGGCTTTAGACAAATCCAGGAAACAAGCATAGACTGGTGTCTTCCTGTCAGTAAAGTACCGGACGGTATGCTTCATGCACAGTATTGCAGTGTCTGTAGATAGTTCAGACCTAAATCCAAATTGAGCGTCATTCAACTGCAGATGTCTGTTTAAAATGCGATCAAGCAAACCGTCCAGCACCTTTGCCACAGTCGTCGCCAGTGAGATGGGCCTATACTATACCGGAGGCGAAGATCATAGCAACAACGGTGTCGCCTTCATTGTCTCAAAGAAGCTACATAATAGTGTTATAGGTTACCAAACTCCAAATGATCGCATTATTGCAATCAAACTAGATGCAAAACCTATGCCTGTTAATATCATACAGGTATATGCACCCACATCTGAGTCCAATGAGGAAGTATCAGAGCAGTTTTATGCTGATGTGGACAACATACTAGGCACCATACCATCAAGGGAAGTCGTGATTGTTCAAGGTGACTTTAACGCTAAAGTCGGATGCACTAAGGGTGATCCTTTACAAGGGACAGTTACTGGTGCTTATGGCATTGGTAAAAGAAATGAAAGAGGCGAAAAATTTCTTCAATATTGTGTAGAAAATCAGCTGACGATTGTGAATACTTGGTTCCAACATCACCCTCGGAGGCTATATACATGGACATCTCCATCAGGACACAGAAACCAGATTGACTTTATTACAATAAAATCGAGATGGCGTTCGTCAATCACAAACGCTTAGACACTTCCCGGTGCCGATTGTGGCAGTGATTACCAGCTATTAATTGCCAACTTCAAACTGCACTTGAAAACTCAGAGGCGAAAACCTCAGACTGCGGTTCGTCTGAACAAGCCAACTCTAGACCACTTTAAAAGAACTATTGACTCTAACATCAAGTCTTTAGAATTGGATCCATTTGACTTTCCCGAGGCTGACTGGAACAATCTCAAAAAAGTTATTTGGGCGACAGCCAAAGTGAGTTATGATGCCCATAGAATCGTACAGAACAGGGAAGAGTGGATTAGCAATGAGTCTTGGAAGCTGATTGACAAAAGAAGACAGCTAAAGGCAGCAGGCCTCGGTTCTGATAGCCAGAGAAGCAGATACAATCAGCTACATGCATTAATACAGAAATCTACTCGACGAGATAAGGATGCGCACATCAACGGAGTCTGCGATGAAATTGAAGAACATGCAACTAAAGTACAGTCGAAGGATCTCTTCAGGAAAGTCAAACAACTAACTGGAACCTTCAAACCTAAAAACTGGCTGGTGGAGGACAGTAGAGGTAACATTTTGACAGAACTTGAGAAAGTTTTGGAAAGATGGAGAGACTACTGCTATGAATTATATCGGGACGTAGAAGGTCTTGGCACCGAAAGGAGATGGGATGATCATGATAAAAAGCCGAACATATTGCTGTCTGAAGTAAACAATGCCATTAAGAAGCTGAAGCATAAAGCCGTGGGCCCCGATGGCATCTCCGCAGCAATTCTACTACACCTGGGTCAAAAAGGGACAAGGATCTTGCATCAGCTATGCACTAAGATCTGGAAGACAGGTCAGTGGCCAGTGGATTGGACGCAATCCGCGGTCATTCCTCTTCACAAGAAAGGCTCTACTAAGAAATGCGAAAACTATAGAACTTTGTCCCTTATGTCTCATGCCGGTAAGATACTTCTTCGCATTATAAATGAAAGACTGTCGGCTTATGTGGATCATCAGATACCGTGTGAACAGGCCGGTTTCGTAGCTGGCAAGGAAACGCGCAAACAAATCCTCAACATACGCATGCGTCAAGGATGTATTCTGTCGCCAAAGTTATTCAACCTCTACGGTGAACACATCATGAGGAGAGCACTTGATGGGTGGCACGGTGGGATCTGTGTTGGCGGCGAAAGAGTGACCAACCTTAGATATGCGGACGATACAACAATTGTTGCGTCAAGTGAAGAAGAGATGGCAGAATTGCTGAAGAAAATTGAAGCAGAAAATGCCAAGATTGGGCTTAAGATCAACCATGCTAAAACCAAAATCATGGTGGTAGACCGGGCTCAACTTCTTCCAAGCTCGAATATTCTTGACGGATACGAAAATGTCAATCAGTTTGTTTATCTGGGCTCTATGATCACATCTGAGGGCAGCTGTTCTGAAGAAATCCGCCGTCGCACTGCAATGGCTAAAAGTGCAATGACAAACCTCGGAAAAATCTGGAGGTACCGCGGAATCCGACAAAAAACGAAAATGCGACTGGTCCGGGCGCTGGTAGTCTCCATATTCCTATACGGGGCAGAAACGTGGTGCATTAAAAGTCGCGATAGCAGCAAAATTGAGCCTTCGAAATGTGGTGTTGGCGAAGACTACTACGTATACCATGGACAGCCATGAGAACTAACGAGTCAATACTTTCGGAGCTCAAAATAACCAAGCGACTCTCAACCATATGCCAGGAACGAGCTCTCAACTTCTTCGGACATATAATGCGCTCATCTAGGCATCGTATGGAGAAGCGTCTAATGCTGGGGCAGATGGAGGGTAAACGTGCTCGGGGCAGGGCGCCAACTAGATGGACAGACGCGATAAAGAGGGTTGTCGGAGGAAACATATATGATGCGGTCCATAGAACTGAAGACCGCGCGGCTTGGAGACGTGTCGTGTATGGTCGCGATCCTCAGCACTGAGGGAACGACGAAGAAGAAGATGCAACGCAATAAACAACGGAAACAACCGCGATGTTATTTTTATGCAAGAAAAGAAAAGAAAGATAACGCCATCACCATCACATCTCAGTAAGTAGATCATATTATTAACAATTTTATTCAACATCTAGGCAAGCCAATTTCACCCCTAATGCAATGATATAGGGCTGTATAACATATTCCGCACATCACAATGACGAGCTCGCTACGGGTTTTTGGCGGTAACACGCGCAAAAACGCGTATCTATCTCGTCGCTCTTAAGTTGACGCGGTGATCACGGGTTTCTAGGGAATTTTGTATTTGAAGTAGCTGAAAAGTCGTATCTAGCACGTCCCCTCGAGCGACCAGGTGAAAACGGGTTTCCAGACGTTTTTGCTCAGAAAAGGCGTATCGACGTCGTCTCACATCGAGAGGACGTGGTAATAACGGAAAGCCATATACGCACCCCGCTAGCCTCGCCACTCGCCGCTTCAATCTACGCCAAAATACAGACAAAATAGCGAGCGGCGACGAGGCGAGGAGGCGAGTGTACAGGAGTCGACACGAGCGTTGCCTCTTCACACTCGGGCTCGCCACCACTCGCCTCCACTCGGCGAGTGTGAAGTGCGAGCAATACAAATGCATATCCGAGATGACCTAAACAGAAAGTAACCTAAAACCTTATTTGCCGACCTACTATATATAGCAGCTTTATTTTTTTCATAGCATAAGCCACTGAACTGAGCCTTCCTGACAAGGCAATTATATGGTGACCCCATTGTAGTTTAGACCTTACCTTACACTAGGAGGAGCTGGTTCCGCCAATACAGGACGTGGTTGTTCTATAGAAATATTTGGACAATGTTGAGTTGATCCCCATGTGGCACGATCATTGTAATTTGACATTTCATCATTGTTGCTAATAATTTCAAGATGATTAGTATCCACATGACAATTGAGTTCTTCTGATTCATTGACAGTTTCTTCTACTGTTTCCAATTTTGTCTCTTCCCTTCTAATTTGGTTGTTAATAGAAGCCCTGCAAAAAATGTTTATAAATGTTAATAATATATCTTTAAAAATGTAATAATGGTGCGTGCTGCACCTTGTACAGCGGCGGCATCTCTACGTGCAACAAGGTGAACCACTAGCTAGCAAGACTGGTTAGCCTCTACTTTATTTTAAAAAAAGAGATATTAGGTCCTTCCTTATCTAAGAAATCGCCGTTCAGTACCAAAAAAATGAAACAACTTTTTTTAATGAAATTTTTATTTAAGGCTTACGGTTGCGTCTGCAGCACGATGCGTTGCATCTGCGTGCATCAGGATTTGTAATATATGAATTTGTACGCGTAGGTTCACACCGACGGTGTCGCAGATGCATTGCAATGCGCTTGCGTGCGTCAGTCGCACAGCAGTCCGCGAGCTACAAACCGAACGCGGTCGCGCACCAGCGGAGCGGCAACGTCGCACACGCGCTCCGGCATGATGACGTTGTATTCCATAGGATGTCTTAGTTGAGGCCACATCGCGGTGACGCATACCTTTGCGTGCAGCTGCGACACCGGCTGCGGCACTTCAGTTGAAATCAGTTGTAAATATTTACAAATTTAAAGTTACTAAGGATCATGGATTTTGAAATACGCGAAAAGTTCATCAATATAGTACGCAAATACAAATGTGTATATAATCCACAGGAGAAAAATTATAAGAACCGCTCAAATAACAAATTTAATTCGAAACGAACACACGGTGTCGCAGACGCACGGTGTCGCAGATGTATCGCAACGCGCTGCGTTGCGTGTGCGACGCCATGGCGCCGCCGGTGTGAATTGCTTCAAGACGCAGCGCATCGTGCTGCAGACGCCACCTGTGTGCTGTAGCCTTTAAGACACCGCTTTGTCCGTATTTTTGAATTCAAGGGACGATTAGGGGGTACTAATTCAATATAAAATTGTTATAGAATTATTGATACCATATATAGTAATAGATATTTCGTAGTGGTTTCGCTGGAAGGATACTTCGCAGCGCAAAAACATTCAATAACAAAATACGGCGAAACTTGACATAGATTTTTTTTTGATAGAACTAGAATTCTATAGACATTTCATATAGTTTATTGAGTAACTTATACTAGTTAAATCAAAAGTGGTTCCGCCGTAAAGCATGACGTCAACTTTATAGATTTTACTTTAGTGACGGACGCGATATCTGACAGCTCTCGACCAGATTTAAACCTTCGTTACCCACGCGTTTAGGAGACATTCTAAAAAAAACTGTTGGCACAGACAGCCGGAATCCGGCTGTGTGAGCCATCCAGTTCTACCACTTCCAGGTGTTCTTGGTAGCTGGAAACTCATCTTATCGTTAGTGACGGCGATGTTTAATACGAATTATCGTTTGTGACGGCTCTATGTGCCGGCAAACAAAAGATATAAGCAAATCAATATTGTTCTCCATACATCGATGCATTAGGGTGACCACACTTCCCACTTTATTAGGTATGCAAATACTAGTATAGTAGAAAATCGAGGCAACTCGTTTTACGACAGCTGCTTGTCCTGTTCTTTAAATACGTATTTGCGTATACGTAGGTATGAAGGACCAATCAACACTGATAATTGCTTTTTGGGTTAACTGTGACTTGTTTAGGGTAAGTAATTCAAGAGGAAAATTTGTTTGAACACTCTTACTTATTCAGAGTTGTAACGATGAAACCTAGGTATATTGCCGTCCCCTACGATTCCTTATCAGCCTAGCTAAGCGAGATCACTCTAGGCATTGATATACTGGCTGACTTTTTTTACCGTCAAGAAAATAAATGTGTGAGGTAGGTAAATAATATAGTAGGTGATGATAACATGATCATTTAAAAAAAAATGATTTTATTTTTATCAATTATTTATCCTCATAACCATCTAATTCTAAGTTAATTTTAACTAACTGACCATTAAAAAAAGAATATTGGTAAAATAATAATAATAATATGAAACCGACCAAATCTCAAACGCATATTCACTGATGTATTCTATTTTATGCATTTTTTTGGACATTCCAAAATTTATAAAATCTGTTGTATTTTATAAACACACTCACATAATATCACATAGTTTTAGGTACAGAATACACAGTTATTTTTTCCTGACGGTAAAAAAGTCATCCGGTATATGTTAACACTAGATAAGCAGTTGCTGCGCTTACGCGCGCAACTGCCCTGATGGCCACAGGCATCAGCACGGTCAATGTACAACTAGTGCCTAAAGAGACGTTGACTGAGTAAGGCGTCCGAATAAAAAAGTCAAAATGGTTGAAAGCGTGGTAAAAGATTACAATTCGAGGGTTCCAAACAATAATAGAATATGCGGAATAACCTTTTATAAGTTAATATCTAGCTTTTGATGCAAAATCAATGTAAAAACCTCAAATTACTAAATTAAATATCGCAGGGCATATTTGAGATTCAGTGTTGCCAGTAAAATCATCATTTGGTTATCCCATATTTTAGGGAGAATTGCTAAGTTGATAAGACATATAAATAAATATATCCCGTTTTGCTCGGCTGGATGGGTTTTCGTAACATGTTTTAAATATAGTTTTAAAATTGTTTTACTGTATTCTTCTTATGATGTACGCACGGTGCATCCACACCGCAGTTACTTTATGTTGCACAACGTTTTCAAGTGTGTCTTGGCAACATCCATAACAAAGAAAGTCTACAGAAAGTTGCTCAATGTTATCTAATGATTACATTTTGCCAAATGCTGCACCACAAAAAGAAACTGCAGTGTGGATGCAAACAAATTCTCGTACTTATGACAAAAACACAAAAGTACCCATTCGAACCGATAAAAATTATACCAAAAACTGCAAGCTGTAAAAAAAAATGTAAGGTCAAAGTCATCAAAATATACGGTTATACCACTTTTTAGGGTTCCCTAGACCTGACAAGGAACCTTTATAGTTTTGTCATGTCAGTTTGTCTGGCTGTCTGTTCGTCTCAGGTTTTGCTTGGAGACTGTTGGCACTAGAGAGCTGTCATTTTCTTATCAATCAAAGTAAAATAAAATTTTTTTGTTCATCTATCCCAGTACTAGTTGCCATTATACCGGTTTTTTTCTACTCGCAAGGAAATCAATACCTTTAGGATCCCGTTCCACCAGTACCGCTAACCAAGAATCATGCGACTGGGCAAAAATGAAATTGTTTTTTAATGCAAGTTAAGTTGGTTAACACCCAGTTGCAGAAAGCTGTCTTTAAAAACGACATTAGATAATGTGACATTACCGCTAATAAGGTCATTAGATTTAAAGTCGTTGCACAAAACTACATAAACATCCTTTAGTGGTCCTTTAACTAAAGACTATATAATGCCGACATTATTAAATGTTGCAAGTCAAAAAAAAAAATTTGAATGAAGTGAGTGAATGGTTGCGTTTTGTTACTGTGTTTTGTCATAGAACATGCATTGTCAAAGAATGGGTTTGCAAAAATAAAACGTATGGAAACGTCAAATGTCCTATTTCAAAATCAATCAATTGTCAAATGAAAAAATCTGAAATTGGCGGAATTTGGTGCGAGTTGTAGTATTGTGTTGAAACTTACCTGCTCTATCTCATCTACATTTAAAATGGCACAACAGCAAATGCTAAAACAAGGGGCAAGCTACACTCAAGAACAAAAATCATTACTACTGGATCTTGTGATGTAGGTAGTGAGTATTTAAATAAATAGTTTTCACAATCACTCCAATCTATAATTATAAACTGTGTTCACCTTCCATTTTTACTTTGATATTGATCTTTATCATTATAATCTTACAGATACAAGCACATAGTAGAGTGCAAAAGAACGGGGGGCATGTACATACATTGAGATGAAGAGAGAGGCATGGAATGCTATCACAATAGCATACAATATAGAAAAAGTCGTTTTCTACATGGACTCGACCGGGAATCGAAAACTGTTATCCTGACACATACAGAGACTGCAAATTTTGCCTAAGAAAAGGGAATATAATCTAAAGATGGAAATTTTATAAAATAAAGTAAAATAGCCGAATACAATGTTGAATAATAATGTTTTAATTTTGTCAGTAATATAATATTTTCACATAGCAAAAGAATATTTGTATAAGGGTTATGTTTTGTTTTTTATTTACAATAGGCTTCTAAATAAAGGCCCTTTAATACTTAATTTATAAGTTTAGGAATTTCATGTTTCTATAAAGTATATTTTTATAATCATGAATAAAACAATAATAAGTTGTGAGTACCATTTACAAGTAGTTGGTGAGTTAATTTTAAAAATAGTTACGGAACAATTTTATTTAAGAGAAAACACTATTTACAATTGTAGCCCGGTCAGATGTCTGAACAGTCTGTGAACTGGAGTAGATAATGGTTATCATCTCCATCATTATCAATTTCTATGTCAATAGGAGGTTGCACCTATAGTTCTTTACACATATTATGCATACCACACATGCAACAATTACTTGCAGGACTGTTGATGTTTTGTTCAGCGTAATACCTTTTTCAAGGCAAGGGCAACAGCGTTTTAGTACTCCAAAGCATCTTTCTACTGTATTTCGGGTTGCAATGACTTTGTATATGCTTCTTCTGAATTATTTTGAGGACGCAAAAAGGAAAACACGACGTGTCTCGGAACATATTGCTCGGGATTCGATAAAGACGAAAGGCTTGAGAGAGACATTATTTACCTATATCACACTGAAATCCACTATAATAAACTAAATATTCGGTGTGAAATAAATGTTTACACAGATTGCACAGCTAATGACAAGTTTAATGGATGTTTGAGCAGGCATTAAATATTATAACCTCGAACTGTCAAACTAATGCCCCTTTAGCGCTAATGAGGTTTTGTGCAACGTAAAAATATTGATTTGACGTTCGGTTCTTTAAAGTTAAAGCAGCATTAAAATTTGCGTCAAATGCTTTTCGTGCAACACTTTAAAGATACATTAATGTTTAAGGTCGCTTTAAAAATTTAATGTCCGTTTCTGCAACTGGGTGTAAGTCATTCATTCAGTATAAAGGCCTTCTTTCGAGTACTTATACTCGTCCCAAAGTAGAGGTAAGTTTGAGGAGGCAGTATAACCTTCATTTGCAGCTACATCATAAAAAACACAAGTAATCATGAAAGACATTTTAGTAAGATGTTATGACAGTTACCATAAAATTGCAGTTTATAGAAAAGGTGAATACATTTAACTCAATGTCTCTAGGACTCTGGATCAGACGGCCAGAAGTACACGGTGAAACGGGAATTAACGCGATCATAATTTAGGTAGGTACAAAATGTTACCTTTCTTGCCTGACGTTTCGATCGGGTTACACCGACCATGGTCACAGGCTGACTGACACATATAGTACCTCAATTATTATCGCGTTAATTCCCGTTTTATTGAGTTTTAAATCTGAAAAAGTTATTTAAAGTTAACAAACACACTCTTTTGTGTTTGCCTACATTTTTTGAGAATTTTCTTTGATTTCCGTGTAATGTCTCCATCAGATCCTAACTGGGTGAAAATGGAAACACCCCGGGAGTATACTCTTTCAATCAAAAAAAGGAATTTTGATATTAGTTCATAATTTCCGGACAACGGCGGCGTAACAAACAAAAACATACAAAAAAACATTCCAACGAATTGAAAACCTCCTCCTTTTTTTAAGTCAGTTAAAAGAAACTTTAATGTACATAATTTGACTGCTTCCGGTTTTATATAGTATTGGTTTTACGGTTCCATCTTATTCTATATTAGAATTATTCCTTCTAGTGTCATTTTGCCATGAGTTTTTTAGCAGGCGTGGCAAATTGAAAATGATTTATTTTTTACCGGCATCAGAATTTAATGAAACAAAGCTTTAAATAAGTGCACAGGTGAGCTTAATCTATTTGTACAAACCGCAAAGAAATCAGTGTAGTATCTTTTGAGATTAGAGTATACATATGACAGGCAGACAGACAAGAATTAATATTATTGCATTTTTGGCTTCAGTATCGATTATAGTGCTCCTCAAAAACAATTTTCAAAATATCTTTAATGTACATGACATTGACCCGTTACAGATTTATTATAGTATAGATTATTATCAAGGTATAATTATCTTTATAATTATAAAATGTATAGGCACACAATATAGTCTGTCTAACGAAAGGTGACACTGCCTTTTTATTTTGAAAATTTATCTGGCAACACTAAACAAAAAAAAATAAAAATTGATGTGATTTCTAATTATTATATTTATTTTATAAAAAAAAAAGTGAATTAGATACGACAAACATTGATAATTATCAAAGATAAGAATTATCTTGATAATTAACAACCGATTCTAAATGGGTTATGTGGTTAAGGGTTAAATAAAAAAAAATATGCAGGTATATTACCTCTTATTATCTTTCTTTTTTAAATAAGGCTGGACCTTTGTTAAATAGCTGGCTAGTTTAACCTTGTGATTTAACCGGCATTCTTTATATTTGTTAAAAAACTGTTGCTTTTCAGACTTGCTAAGTCTTAGCCATGATTGAATTCCTTCCAACATTTTATTCTAAAACAATAATTTTGTTATGATGATAATATAATGTAGTGTCACATATTATTCCATAAAGTTAGAATTTTAATTTTTCAAACAAATAGATTCACAACAGTGCAGTCTATTAAATTATGTACCTACTGTGTTTATCAGTAATCAGTATTACAACTATGGTAGGATGGGCTTTAGTGGTTCAGATATGTTTATTGTTTGAGATTGGATCTGAAAACCACGGAATATTACTTAGCTCAAAAATATTGACTTCATTTTCATGAATTATTTTACTGGGAAAATTCCAGCATTCTTGTCAACCATGCATGGTGCATGCATTAACATTTTTATACTTTTCTTTTTTGTTTGTGGCTAGAAATTCGGATTAAGCTCCTGTTTACATATGGCAAACCTATGAGACCTCTAAAGTACGAGTAAAATTCGCACTTGGTCGTTTTATAAATCTTGATAACTCATCTAACAACTTTAAGAAATTGAAGAATTCGTGCTATTAAACTAACATACCTTATCACTTTTTCTTCTTTTGCAGAAGAGTTTTAGATAAAACGATATCACTGATTTTGGATAGTGTATTCTGCTCGTTTTGAGATCCATTATAGTAGGAACCTACGTTATACGTGATTAAATAATTATAAATTGTTATCAAAGATTTGTGGTGTTCTGACACAGATTAGTCAGAGTATGTCTAAAGAAAAAAGCTCGCGCGGTGTGCGCTTTACCAATGTCGGGTAAAAACGAGCAAACGGGTATTTAGGATATAATAAATAATAGAACGGAAAGCGGAGTTAGGTTAGAATTTGGAAAAGGATAGATCAAAAAGTTTATGGGAAACCACAGATTAGTATAAGTGGAAAACAATGGGAAGGTATGAGAGACAAGATTGAAGATTATCTAAAAATTTGAAATTAGATGATGACACTTCAAGTTCACACGTTCCGGTCCACCCATACTACTTATGATTTTAATATTTTATGAAAAACATATTTTGTTTGAATGGTAGATTGTTGCAAAAATCTTTACAACTTTGCATCTAGAAATCTAAGTGGTTATTCAAGTCATTATTATTGCTTACGAATTTTAAAAATAAGCGAACAAAAAATCTAAAATACTTGATGCGTAAAATGGAACGCTTTCCTATAAGTATTGACTACACAAAATCCGATCGGATTTAAAATAGCCGATGAATCGGTGCGGTCGGCATGTCAAAACTGGTCAAAACTCTTGACATACTCTGACTGACTAATCTGTGGTCAAACAAAACGATGCTTTGTCGTCAGTATGGACGTTTGCCTTTTTTCGTTGTGCTTCTAAAATGTTCCGGTTTTGACTTATGAGGCTAGGTTTAAACGTTTTTGGCATCAGTCGGAATCTGGTAATAAAGGTGCCCGGAAAGTCCGACTACAATCCGTTGCTCAAAACAAATATATAAAATTTATCATGATCGACTACATGCAATCCGGTGCCATCAGGATTCCGACTTTCACCCGGCAGCCTCCGTACTCTTCCAGCACTTTCTTGTCCGCTTCTTTGCATTTCGACTCACTCAGGCTATTATTATATGTGAGGATAAAAACTCAGCTCCCGATATAGCTCTATCGGTCGGATCTTGTTCGCAAAGTGGGCGGAGCCTTTCTGACCACAGGAGCAAGAAAACTGCGTTCCGACACGTTCCGGCTGCATACGGACCAATCTCGCGCCAGTCTTGAGCAGAAATAAAGAAATAAATTACCAACTTTCATTAAATGCTTGTAATATTTGTTGATCGCGTCCGTCGCACACGCATCATCATCTTCATCATCAGCCACAGGACGTCCACTGCTGAACATAGGCCTCCCCCAGTGACTTCCAGATCGGCCGATTAGAAGCGGCCTGCATCCAGCGTCGTCCTGCAACCTTTACCTGCCCACCTTGTGGGTGGGCGTCCTACGCTGCGCTTGCCGGTACGTGGCCTCCATTCCAGAACCTTTCTGCCCCATCGGCCGTCAGTTCTACGTGCTATGTGCCCCGCCCACTGCCACTTCAGCCGGCTAATCCGTCGGGCGGACTATGTCAGCGACTTTGGTTCGCTCACGGATCTCCTCATTTCTGATTTGATCTCGCAAAGAAACACCGAGAATAGCCCTTTCCATAGCGCGCTGTGCAACTTTAAGCTTTCTTATAAGGCCAATAGTAAGAGGCCACGTCTCTGTTCCGTATGTCATCACGGGTAACACACACTGGTTGTATACTTTCGTCTTTACGGACGAGAAGATATTGCGTAGTTTCCCGAACGCTGCCCATCCGAGTTAAATTCGTCGATTGACCTCTTTCTCAAAATTGGACCTACCCAACTGGATCACTTGTCCCAGGTAAACATATTTGTCAACAATTTCGAGAATAGAGCTCCCAACTGGTACTGGGTAGGGCGCAACATGGGCATTCGACATAATCTTTGTTTTGTCCATGTTCATCTGAAGACCTACCTGTTGGGAAACTCTATTAAGGCCATCGAGCATTGTACCGAGGTCTTCCAGCAACTCTGCCATGACCACAATATCGTCGGCAAACCGAAGGTGAGTAATGTATTCGCCATTAATGTTGATGCCGAATCCTTCCCATTCCAGGAGTTTAAAGGGATCTTCTTATGCGGCGGTAAACAGTTTCGGAGAAATAACGTCTCCCTGCCTTACGCCTCGCTGCAGAGGAATAGCTTTCGTGCTCTGCTCCTGTATTCGGAACGTCATGGTGGCGTTTTTATATAAACATTTCAGCACCTCGATGTACCGATAGTCAATATAAGAGACTGTAGAACTGCCCAAGTCTCGATTGAATCGAAGGCCTTCTCTTAGTCCACAAACGCCAAGCATATTGGTAAGTTATACTTTTCGGTCTTCTGTATAACTTGTCGCAGCGTATGTATGTGGTCTATGGTACTAAAGCCTTTTCGGAAACCTGCTTGTTCGGGAGGCAGGAAGTCATCGAACCTACGTGCGAGACGATTCGTGATGACCCTCGAAAACAACTTGTAGACATGGCTCAGAAGCGAGATGGGTCTGTAGTTAGTTCTTCAGCAAGGTGTTATCTCCTTTCTTGAAGAAGAGCACCACCACACCTCTGTTCCATGCCTCCGGCGTTATTCCCTCGAGCAAGACGGAGTTAAAGAGTTTCTAAAGGACCTTCAGTACCGGTGTTCGACCCGCTTTCAGCATCACCCGGCGCCTTGTTGTTCCTGAGCTGTTTGAGAGCCATCCTAATCTCATATAGGCTGATGTCCGGGATATCTTTGGTATAGTGTCGGGTCAGCTTAGCTCTTGGATCTGCGGCTGAACTACTAACAGGTTTAGTAACCGAGGTGTATAACTGCCCATAGAACTTTTCAATCTCCCTCAAAACTTCGGCTTTTGTCGACATTATGCTACCATCCCCCGTCTTCAGTGACGAAGCTGGCTTTGCCCAATTGACATGTCTCTTGCAAACACTTTGGAGCCTTGGTTCCGCTCTATCGCCTCTTTAATACTATTCGTATTAAAGTTGCGGATATCATGTCGCACGGACTTCCATATCCGTCTATTGTGCTGCCGATATAACTTAGCGTCAACAGAGGACTGCAGTGCCATTGAACGTTCTGCCATGAGTTTGAGGGTGTGGTCGGTAAGTTTTTGCGGTCTGTCTCTTCGACGGGGCTTAAAAAATTTCGACCCGACCGCCTGGACAGTTTCTACAAACCTGTCGTTAATCTCGTCCACTGACTCGCAGTTCTCTAGGCATTCAAAGCGATTTGACAGCTCAAGCTGAAAGCTTTCGGGGCAGTAAATATGGGCATTAGAGGGTCGGAGCGTAGACTTCATCAAACGGGACCTTTCTAGCTTGACGTTAATGTTCAATGTGCCTCTAACCATTCGGTGATCGCTACCAGTTTTCACCCTGTTGATCACGGAGACATCATTGAATACTCGTCGCTCTGTGGTCATGATTAAGTCAATCTCATTTTTCGTGGACCCATCGGGACTCATCCAGGTCCACTTCCTCTGAGGTGGCTTCTGGAAAAAGGAATTCATCGCGAAGGGGTCCTCCTTCTCCAGAAATCCGGCCAGCCTTTGTCCCCTAGGGTTCCGTTGCCCATATCCAAATCGCCCCACTCTCAGCTCATTATCGCCTCTCATGCCCAGTTTCGCGTTGAAGTCTCCCATAGCAACATTGAAGTGGGTTTTAGTAGTATGTATGGCTTTACTAACGTCCTCATACATAGCCTCCACTTCCTCATCAGGGTGTGTAGAGGTCGGTGCATATACCTGTATAACCTTCAGCGAGTATCTATTTGATACTCTAAGTATCAGGTATGCTACCATGCTCGATACACTTCCGATGGTGACGATGTTGTTAATGAGGGACTTGTGGACGAGAAACCCAACACCGCCTTGGGACAGTTGTTCACCCTCCCGGTAATAGAGTAGGTTGCCAGATTTCAGGGTTATCGTGTCCTCGCCCTCTCTTCGGACTTCTGATATTACCATGATACTCCAATGCATCCTACTCAATTCCTCTTCCAGCTCAACTATCTTCTCATCAGTCCTTAGCGTGCGGACGTTGTGTGTTATCAGGGCCAGTCTTCTTTGGGGCTGGTAGCCGAAGTTCCTCCTCCGGGGATTCTTAGCACCCCCTGACCCGCCGTCACCCTGACCGCTACCGTAGCCAGGAACAGCGAGACCACCGGAGACTGGGGACCTGGTCTTTGTCGTGTCTATCATTGGGGGGTGGTTGCCAGACTCGCCACGCTTGGTAGGCGGGTTGGCGAGCGCAATTTTTTTTTATTGTTTCGCACGCAGACGCTGCTCCCCGCCTCGTGTTACAGGATTTTGTCGCCTCCTACGACACGCCTCCTCCCGGCGGTGAGGAAGTGTATTCTTTACGGCCGTCCCCACACGGCACGTACGTCGCACACGCGCTCCGGCTTAATGACGTTGTATTCGATCCATAGGATGTCTTACTTAAGGCACGTATAGCAGCTCTATTTTGTGGTTGAGGAGGCCACAACGCGGTGACGTATAGTTTTGCGTGCAGCTGCGACACCGGCTGCGGCATTTCAGCTGTGATAAATATATGTATACAAATTTATCTATATAACTAGTGATCATGGATTTTGAAATACGCGAAAATAATAAATATAACAATAACAATAATTTTATTTCAGTAAAAAGGTTCATCTTACATTAATTAGTGGCCGGAGTCCCCTTTTAAGCAAATAATGCCTGTACCTGTATGTAGGTACGTAAATATGGTGATGGAATTGTTTTTTTTATTACATAGGTGTAAGCACGGACGTAAAAAAAATACGGACGTAACATCACATTAAAAAAATTTGAAGCATGCAAGTTACTACAATTTTACTTACTTACTCACACATACACACTAGGTACGACAACCTATAACCTATAACTGAGATCGATTGGTACCTTAGAGCATTCAACCAACAGGAGACGCCATTGACAGGCATTCCCCTTTGCCACAAGTCTATGACCGTCGGTCACAGAGGTTATATAAAACTATTTGCAGCGCGTTCCGCCATCATTGGCAAATGACGGTGAGCGTGGAAGGACAGCAGCTAAAAATGCCAAATTACGCCGTGTGCTCGTGTTAAAAAATATCAGAAACATTTTATGTGCTAAAGGACAACGTAAATTTTCATCTATAAGTATTACTGAGTCTCAATATTAGCAAATAATGCCTTAAAATTGCAAAACCTTATAAAATTTGTCAATCAAAAAGTGATACCAGTAAAAGGTAAAAAATCCTATTAAGCGTAATTTTTTATACTAAAGTACCCAACTTTAAAAACACTGGTATTTCACGTTTGATATTGTTAATAATATTAATTACAATAGATGCTTATTGAATTAATGATATATCACAGTTAACAAATTATGATTCTTGTTTAAGTTTTGCGCATTTTTGGACTTAATACTTACTTTTAAAAGTATCAATACTATAAATCAGTGGCGTGCATTGTTTTTATTTCGAGGTAGGCAGTAGATACTTACTAATTCGTTTTATTGATAAAAATCACTGGTTTTCATCAATTTACCCGTTTGTAAGTACTTGGTGCCTACCTCATTTCATTTATCAGGTAGGCACTGCCTAATAGCCTATATGCACCGCGCGCCCCTGCTATAAATATTTGCATATAATCGGTCTACTTCAATAATATAATATATTTGCGAATTCTGAAAATATGAAATTTTTATTGATATACGCTGGCCACCCTGCATCAAAGTTGGTGATGGGATAGCACAAAAACAAAATATCGATATCGATTTAACCACTTGACCTTTAGGTCACCTAGATTTGGGATTCCACCTGGATGTATTTCCAAAATGAGAATATATTCGGGAACATTCACAATGAACCCACCTGTTGGGACAATAAACGGGTGGATTCGATTTTTATGTTTATATGAATTTATAAAACACAAAAAGAATGTAAAAACTTACGTTACAAGCATTTTTGTTGTTATTTATTTACACATACAATAAATAACAGTATGATGTTTTAAATTTTGTTTAATTTGGTTGCTTTACTGTAAGATTACGGATCTTATTTATATTACAATAGGCATTATTATAATGTGTCCATATTAAGATGTCAGTAAATATTAATTTTCATTATTTTTGCGAAAATATAACATTACAAAAGGTTACGACAAAATCTTTGAGGCACCTAAAATATCTTATCATTTATCTTAGGCTCGGTCTATACCCAGCCAGAAACCGGACCGGGTTAACGCAGATTCAATTCATCACTTAAGCAATAAGGTCGTTTTTTGAACGGATTCTTGTGGATGCTATCGGATTCCGGCAGCGTATAGATCGAGCCTTAAACTCTAGAGAAACGTGTGTTTCGTGTATTTTTGGTGAACGAGTATAAAAAAGTATTGTTGCTAAAAGTTAACAGATTATTTACTTTTTAAGCGTATTTTATTGCTCGGACTATACCCATTCGAAAACCGGTTCGGGTAAGTATGGTTTCATTCCATGGCTTTAGCAATAGGGTCGTGTTTTGAACGGATTCTCGCGGATTTGATAATGTTTCGGATAATGATTTTTATTAATTATTATTTACCAACTTTTCAATTACTAATTATGTCATAAAAATGAATCCATTCCAAAGAAACATAACTTTATATTATAAAGTTTCCGAGCCAACCATCTCGAGTCACTACCACAGTAAGACCCAGACCAATAATATTTGAATTCATTTACAACATGTCTAAGCAAGCAAAAAAATAGGTATTATGTTTGTCTTATTTCATGATAGCACTAATATTTGTTAACTTTTTCTTATGCAAAAAGAAAATGTTTGAGAATATAGCTAAAATAGTTAACACCTTTTTCCTTTACAAAATTCAACCTTCTAACTTTACCTTCAGTTATATTTACGATTTTTGCGGGTTATAGCCCAGTATTTTTTATCATAATTTATGACAATTCACCTGAAAACCAAATTATACAGGTATTTCTTGCAGTTTTAGGTTTGGACTTTAACCAGCCGGAATCTGTTAGAATCCGCTAGAATTCGTTCAAAAACGACCTTATTGCTTAAGCGATGGATTAAAACCGTATTTACCCGGACCGGTATCCGGCTGGGTATAGCCCGGGCCTTAGACTCAACCATACTGACGTATATTAATAAATAACCCTGTATATCTTAATGACAGCCAAAAGGAATGTTTCTATCTTATACATAATAAAGAGTCTGAATTGAATAAAACCTTATCATAATACTGGCAGAACTCATCGATAAAATTAATCGATAGTGTTAAGCACTATCTTCGTTTATTTAAAACTGACGTCACTCTCGTGCATGGATAAGTTGCCCTTGTGTGGGAATATATTTGTGTGCGTGTAGTTTAAGGTAGTGTTAGATAATTTTTGTTGTGTGCGAGCGTAGCAATGTCATCCAAAATGCGTTAGTGTTAATTTACTATGTGTGCGTTACTCCCTGCCCCCCGCAAGAAATGACAGACTTTTTCGCATAGAAATAAGCGAGCTTGTCGTCTCCTGTTGGTTGAATGCTCTAAGATTGGTACCACCAAACAGCAGGGAAATTGATGGTTTATATAGCAACCCTTAAATCACGCACACAGCCTAAACGGGCGGCCATTATTATGTTTCACTTATAGACTTATAGGTTAGACGAGGTTACGTCCGTATTTTTTTTACGTCCGTGCTTTTTACATTCATTGTGTGATTTTGGATAGATGTCTAAATTTTTATTAATATAATTGTAAATTTTTAGCGGAAAGGCTACAATATTGTGCTGAAGCAAATTTTGATTTTGTTTTCGGCACCAACTTCCACTACATTACATTTTATACGACTTTCTTTTTTACACGTGACATACATTAAAGTCTTGTGTTTTTTTAAAATAATATCAAAATAAAGCTGTTCAGTAGGATATTGGAGGCGTTTAAAATACAGTCTTAATCAGTGCACGCTGCGACCGTTCAACATCTATAAATTTTGTTTTTGCTACACCACCCCAAACAGAAATGCAGTATGACAAGATGGATTGAACAAACGCTATGTATATCCTATTCAGTAGGTTATTTTGAGGAATCTCGATTGATAAGAGTTTTATCATTTCTAGGAACCACATGCCTCAATGACCGCAAGATCTATATAAATTTCCGCACTCTTCCAGCCAGTTGCTCGAGATCGGGATACCAGGAAAGTCTCTGGTCCATTACAACTCCTAGATACTTATACTGCGTAACTTTATCAATGTATGGACAGTTACAGTTTACATCCGTGATGTCATTACAGTCGTGTACCTTGATACCAAAATGGTCAGCTGGCTGATTATTGTCGTAAATACTGAAACATACTACTCTTTCAAGAAAGTACCGGGAATAGATTAATAATACACAAAATGTTAGTTATTCATCCAAATTTATTTTATCACCTTCAAAGTATGCTCCTTCAGAAGCGATACACTTACGCCAACGAATAATCAAATCATCATTTTTTAAACGCTTTTTCCGGAATTGAGTTCAGTTCTCGCCGCGAATTCTCCGTTATGTCTTCTACCGAATGACACCGGGTGCCACGAAGTGGTAATTTGAGTTAAGGAAAAAGAGAGAAGTCGATCGAGTTTGGCGTGGTTTCTTCGGTTTCGGTTTAGTTGGAAGGCGCCACTCCGAAGCTTGTTGACTAGTTTGCATGTCAAACTCGTTAACCCACGTCTCGTCACCAGTAACAATGCGTATCATGAATGTTGGGTCGGAATTGACTCGTTCTAGCATGTCCTCTGCGACTCTTTTGCGATTGAGTTTTTGGAGAAAATTCAGGTCTTTTGGGACTAGCCGAGCGGCATAATGTTTTATACCCAATTGATTATTTAAAATGGTACGAATCGACTCGTGTGACACAAAAAGTTTGACGGCTAGCTCTCTCAAACTTGAATGAGGATTGTAAATTTTTGTTTTTAGCAATTCCATGCAAGGTTTAATTGAAGATAAATAACACTTGAAAAAAACACTTGAGGAACTTCATCTTGTCACGTGACGTCCTCGGTAGCTTAGTGGTCAAAGCACTCGCCCGGTATGCGATGGGACGTGGGTTCGAGTCCCACCTGAGGTCGATGATTTTTTTCAAGTGTTATTTATCTTCAATTAAACCTTGCATGGAATTGCTAAAAACAAAAATTTACAATGTTTAAGCATTTCTGATCTTAACCAATAGTCAAATATTTGTAAAAATATTTCTATAGGGTGTTGACGGTAGTATACTACTCAGCTATACATATAGCTACAACATTGATCAGAATACGCTGGCTTTGACAGCGAGAAAAAAACACTTGAGGAATTTCATCTTGTCACGTGACGTCCTCGGTAGCTTAGTGGTCAAAGCACTCGCCCGGTATGCGATGGGACGTGGGTTCGAGTCCCACCTGAGGTCGATGATTTTTTTCAAGTGTTATTTATCTTCAATTAAACCTTGCATGGAATTGCTAAAAACAAAAATTTTAAATGTTTAAGCATTTCTGATCTTAACCAATAGTCAAATATTTGTAAAAATATTTCTATAGGGTGTTGACGGTAGTATACTACTCAGCTATACATATAGCTACAACATTGATCAGAATACGCTGGCTTTGACAGCGAGAAAAAAACACTTGAGGAATTTCATCTTGTCACGTGACGTCCTCGGTAGCTTAGTGGTCAAAGCACTCGCCCGGTATGCGATGGGACGTGGGTTCGAGTCCCACCTGAGGTCGATGATTTTTTTCAAGTGTTATTTATCTTCAATTGAATGAGGATTTTCAGTCACAATTTATTTTCTCTTTTGCGATTTTATCTTCAGTAGCAGACGTTGATAGCCTACCAGAGCGAGGCAAATCTTCTATCACATCTCGACCGCGTTTGAACGCTTTGTACCATTCATAAACACGTGTTTTTGATAAAGTCGATTCACTGTAAGCATTCTGTAACATTTTCAGAGACTCCGAACACGAAATCCCATTGGCGATGCAAAATTTAAGACAAATTCTTTGTTCGATGTTTTTGTCCATTATGAAATTCGCAATACACACTAGATATGGTATAACTAAAAACAATATTGTATTAAATCTAATTATCAGATGTCAAACTCCGAGCCAAAATGGAAAACAGTTGTGCCAATCTAACAACAACGAAAAATATATAATTTTGAGTTTGGAACCATAAACAAATCATCAATTCCCGAAACTTTTTGGACAGAATGTATGTATTTAGTTTTAGTAGTGTTTAGCGATAGCAAATTAGTTTTCAACTAAGACGATATTTGTTTCATTCCCATTTCAGCACTTTTTTTTACAGCTTCCCAGGAGATATCAGAAAAGACAACCGCCGTGTCATCAGCGTATGAGAAAATTTTGGCCTTTTGTACTCCCAAGTTACATAAATCATTGATATAAATTAGGAATAAGGTAGGTCCCAACACGCTGCCCTGAGGCACGCCGTAAGTCATCTCTATATCCTCACTCAAATGCTCCATCAACCTGACTCTTTGTTTTCTCTCAGAGAGATAACTTTCAAAAGGAGTTAGAGGTTTTCCTCCAGTTCCAATACTTTGTAGCTTGTTCACAAGGATGGGGATAGAAACAGTGTCAAAGGCTTTTTTGATATCAAGGAAAACTGTTAAACACTTATTCCTTTTATCCACATGTTCTGTCACTAGTGAACTTAAATAATTTACTGCATCTTCTGTAGACATACCTTTTTGAATCCATATTGTGACAGAGACAAAATGTCATAGTTATTAAGTAGTCTCAGTCTCATATTTAAGTAGTCGATTGTTTATTTACTTTTCCAAAATTTTTGATATACTTGGCAGAATGGATATAGGCCGGTAGTTATTAACGTCCTCTCTATCCCCAGCCTTGTGAACAGGGACAATAATGGATCTTTTAAGTGGGGCAGGAAAGATTCCTTTGTCAAAACAGAGGTTGGCTAGATGTGTAATGATAGGAACAATATCATTGCTTATAAATTTTTAGCGCACTGTTAGATTTAAGACTCATTAATATACTATTAACTTCATCACAATCTGTATCTAATAGTACAAAAGAATTTAATTGAGTCGGAAGTGCTTTACTCGTATTATGATTATGTAAAGAACACTGTTGCGTAAGTTGAATTCGTTGAGAAAGTTGCTCTTCACTTCTAATGATAATAATCGGCGAGTGTTCGTCTGTTTTTATATAGACCTAGATTTGGCTAAATCTCTGGCAAGAAAGTAGAGACGAGATCCCTTCATGGTCAGATGCTCGGACAGAAAAATGGGTGTCTCCTCGTGTACCTTAAAACCCAAGTGCTTAGCACACAATTTAGTCTTATTTTTTGTGATGAAAGCCTTAACCTTTTTAAGAAATTCAGATTTCAAAAGCGTAGATCCAGTTTCAACTACTATAGGTATTTTGTTTATCAGGGTTTTTTCCTCGTACTCTATATATATCTTTAATATCTAGTTTATTAAGATTGCACTTAATATACTGTGATAGGTTCACAACCATATCGACAAGGTCTTCCTTTGTTTCATTATTTTTTCGTGGCACATTTTTGATTTCTAAGTTACTTTTCCGATTTCCCTGTTGCATATCTTCAATTTTGTTTTCCAGAACTATTATATACTTTCGGTCTTCTTTTAATTGGTTCTATAATGTATCTATTTTCTTTTTAAATTCTTCATTTTGAGCTGCTAAAAATGTAACCGAATTGTCGATGTTGCTCTTTGAAAGCTGAATTCCTTTAAGAGTCGAGTTGATTTGTTTAAATTCATTTTCTTGTTTTATTGCCAAAAGTGTCATTATTTTCTTCATTTCATCTTTTATATCAGCCAGCTGAGTGGCGATGTAATCATCCATCTCTTCTCTCTTTTTAGTACGTTGGAATACATAATTAGGTGGAGTCACGAGACTAGTATCCATCATGGTGATTTCGCTATCCGATGCAGATTTATTCATCATCGAGACCATCTTCAATTCTAATTTTACTTTTTGTTTTTAAATAAAAACACTATTTACTTAGGCCAACTCCAATTTAAGAATCGCGAACGCTACCGCTTATATGTTGTGGCAAGCAACCGTTAAATGACGTACGTGCAGTGGATGTGACGCGCGCGACGCGTAGCTTGCAGACTGTTGCTGTCGCTGTTGCGTTGTCTCGACCGCACGTTGACTGTTCGTGCTCGTTGTTGATCGCGCGTTATGAGCGCCTGGTACTTAGCGGAGTTTTAACTGGCGATTAATTTTAAAAATGTTGTTTTTAATTATAATTTCGCAAAACAAAACTGCACAGAAACACACGTCTAAACGCTTGCGCGGTCCGAGGGGAAGAGGCGAGAGAGAATATAGTACGCAGATTCAAATGTGTATATGATCCACGACCACAGGACAAAAATTATAAGAACCGCTCATATAACTAATTTGATCTAAAATGAACCTACGGCGTCGCAGATGCATCGCAATGTTCTGCAATGCGTGTGCGACGCACACTGGCTCAATATTAAAAAAAAATGGACTTTGGGGTCAATGTTCACATTTAAGCATGTAATTTTTTTCACATATTCCTCTTTTGATTCTAAATCACTTTTACTGATTCCAATTTTTCTCAAAAACTTGCCAATTTTAAGAAAAAAATTGATGAATATTTTTTTGTATGGAGAAAAAGTTATTAACGTTTTTAGCTTCAATATGTGTGCGTGAATCAAATGCCACCTAGTAGGCATTGAAGCCCATTATTATCTATTTCTCAAAAATAAATTTATAGCACTTTATCTGTAACCTTGCAACTTAAGAAATTACAGGCCCTGAAACATCGGTAATAAAAAATATATTTAATTTACACTTTTTTGCAGATGATATAAAAAAAAAACCTTTGAATATCGTTAGGATCAGATTACCTTAATTAATTTAGTACATACATTATAGCCCCTAATAACATAATTGAAAACAGTGTTTTATATACTAATACAAAAACAATTTAAAAATATAATAATTATATGGTCGTGAATTGGCTCGTAGATTTGTTCGTGGCCGGTGCGCTTGCGCTTTGTTTGGGTTTGATACCTTGTTAAAACCAACCGACCGCCTATTGTTCAAAGGGGTCATTTATGATTTGCAGTTGTTTTAAATGTAATTTATCTTAAACAAACTTCCATTATAAATTACGTACAACCAAAAAAAATTTAATGTATTTTTTATTTTATTACTTTGATTTGCAATAAGAAAGTGGTACTCTTGATGAAAAGGTTAAATTCTAGCGTCAATAGGGATGTTGAGTTGACCCCATTCATAAATAATTCTAAGGCATCATTTATTAAAACAGACACTTTATGTTAGGCCTAATAACTCAGTACCATTTCATTAAAGAGGCAAACTGATTTTTGGTTGCTTTAAAATCGTAAAAAAGTAAGGCAGTTGAGTTTATCGGATAGTGACGCCATAATCCGATATCGCCATAAAAAATATTAGAAAGATATCTGTTTTGACTTTCTGTTTCTCATCAAAAGTATGTCAATTGAGTGGTGGTGTCAACTAGCCTATTTTCAAGTTTATGGTATTATTCATCTTCGTCCTCAGCAGTTTCCTGTTCGTCATTTTGTATTGCCTACAGTAATTGGATGACTTCGGGAAATAAAATCATTTTTGTTTTTTTATATTTTGGCTTTAGATGTAAAATAAATGGGTCGGGACTCACTAAAAACTAATAAATGATGTCTTAATTTGTATTTTTCCGACATATTTTTCGAGAATGTCTTTATCTAATGTGTCAAAAATCTTTTTTTCGAGCTTCAGAAGCTTCTTCTGACAACATGCCCATGGGTGATGGGAATAAAAGAAAAATGATCTCATATTCTGTACCGCGAAATAATAATTTATGAATGCTTGATGGCATATAATACCACGGCCGCACGGGTATAAATAAATGAACAGTTGAGCAGTGTCTTTACAAATTGTCTGAACTTATCTATATTAATATTTTTGCCTGAAGAAACAGCTTGCAAAATTACTGCAAATATTTTTATAAGAATTTCATCGGTTATGAGGTATTATGGGCATTAGGTGTTTTGAAATTAGGCCTTTCGACCTTAGGCCATCCAACTTTAGGCCTTGTAATATGAACCATTTCATCAACTTAAGCTATTTGTGCAGCCTTTTTATATTCCCAGTAAAATCTTCTGGCAGTATTGCCATCATTGGTCGTGCCGAACCCTTGTTTTACTATGAGACCCATCTGTTCAAACATTTATTTTTGAGTTAGTGCTTTTTTTTTTTTGCTTAAGCAACTTGTGTTCTCCTCGAGCAGCCCACTGCCTAAATCCAAATGATAAGATATATGCAGTACCTACGCATTCTAAGCATCTAATCCTCATATGGAGTAAAGATAAGCTAGCGTAGTCACAGACAAATTAACACGTCAACACACGAAAACACTCGTGTCTGAGACTGACTTGCGATTGTAATTGTTGTCATCTATCACTAGCATAGTGTTCGAATACAGTTTTAAAAAAAAAACATTTATCATGCACAAACACATTTTTTATCAACTGCAGTTGAGTCATAAATGACCCCTTTGAACAAAAGGCGGTCGGTTCATTTTAACAGATAACAATTCCAGGCATCAAACTGAAACAAAGCGCGCGCGCATTGGCCACAAACAAATCTACAAGCCAATTTACGACCATATGCTATATTTTTTAATTGTTTATTATTAGTATATAAAACACTGTTTTCAATGGTTATTAGGGGCTGGATATTAGTGTAGTAAATTAATTAATTAAATTTCATCCCAACGATATTTAAAGGTTTTTTGTATATTATCTGCAAAAAAGTATAAATAAAATATATTTTTATTACCGATGTTTCAGGGCCTGTAAGGCCTCCGAAAGTTGCAAGTTTACAGAAAAAGGTTAAAAAAAATTTATTTTAGAGAATAATATTGGCTTCAATGCCTACTAAGTGGAATTTTGATTCACGCATTTATTTATATTTTGAAGCTACAAACGTTAATAACTTTTTCTCCATACAAAAAAATATTAAATAATTGTTTTCTCTGAATTGGCAAATTGAGAAAAATTGGACTCAATAAAAGTGATTTAGAATCAAAGAGGAATTATGTGAAAAAAATACCAAGCTTAAATATGGTCATTGACCCCTGAGTCCACTTTTTTTTAATATTGAACCAGTGTGCGTCTGTAATTTGGCATACTTTTGTCAAGTTGCAGTCTCATCGTGCTGGTCTGATGATGGAAACAGAAGGTGGCCTCAGGAATCCCTAAACTACACATGACAAATCCGTCGTTTTTGCGTTTGTCTGATTGATTTTTTTTTATTTGTCTTGACAAAACTTCTAACTTTGTGAGGATCCCAGGTGATGATGATAAATACGCATAGTGATAATAGGAGGAACTCCTGATCTACACTTACGTCCGTGATCTACACATAAAAAACGTATTTTGTTTGATAGAAACTATACGGTAGGTAGATACCTACGCAGGGTCTGATGATGAAGATGATCTAGCCCGCCATATGTTTATTATGTAAAGTTTAGAAATCCCTATAGCCAGTAGGTCCTGCCCTAACCTAAGGATAAGATTTTTTCAACAACTGAATCATCAAACGAACTGAAATGTGGTTAGTTTTCTTGAGAAGCGGAGATAGTATATTCGCTGATGATATTTGCAGAAAGAAATGTATCATAATAGGTTTCTTGTTTTCTTATAGGAGAAAATCTCAATTACAAAATAAAATAAAATATTTTTTTATTAAAATAAAAAAATACTTACCTAGGCCTAGTGCCTCACTACACACCTACCATTAGTTATTAATTTGGAAGTGCCTCCGCTGCCGGCGCCGGCACCCAAAAATTACGACAATGGGAGCCGGCAGTACCAAGAAAAAAAATCAATTATCAGTCTGACAGCGCAGCTGATAGCTAATTCTCCCGAGTTGTTTTCTGTTCGTGTTGTTGTAAATTATTGTTTGTTTTTGTTAAATGAATAAAAAGATGCAGGTTCAAAGCCAAATATTGTTATCATACGAAGTATTTGAAAAAGCATTAATAGTGCACAAGCAAGTGTTAACAATTAATTATGGATAAGAGATGCCAAAGGTTTGAGAGTAGCAAAGGGTGTGCAAGGCGTTTGGGAGTTAATAAAACTCAAATCTTTGTTTTTTTAACTAATAAAGGGGCCCAAATTTAATGCTTTTTTATACTTGTGACTTTTTCTTTCCGACACATGGCTAAGCGAGAAAATGCATGAAATATTGGAGCCTTCAGACATTCAGATTTAAAATCTTTGTTTTTCATCGTATTAAGGAGTCTAAATTAAACGCTTTTCATACTTGTGACTCTTTCTTTCCGACACATGGTTTAGCGAGAAACATCAATGAAATATTGGAGCCTCCAGACACTTAAATTCTTTTGTGATGAAATTATGAAACTTCATAAAATTAAAATCTTTGTTTTTCATCGTATTTAAGAGCATAAATTAAACGCTTTTTATACCTGCGATTATTTCTTTTCGACACAATCTTTAAAGAGAAAAAAAATCCAAGTGACTAGAGGCTTCAATATTTCTTGTTAAGCCGTGTGTCGGAAAGAAAATGTCACATGTTTATAAAGCGTTTAATTTGGGCTCTATAATACGAAGAATAACAAAGATTTTAATTGCATACCATAAAATGAATAACTTAATAAATGTCGGCATCCGTAGATGCTAGCGCCGGCATCCGTGTCGAGTGCCGGCGCCGGCATCCATTGCGGCTGCCGGCGCCGGCTTCCAAAATGGGTGCCGGCACCGGCATTGGAGGCCCTGCCTATTATCTTATGCAGTGCCTCCGCTGCCGGCGCCGGCACCCACAGCGGCTGCCGGCGCTGCCACTCGACACGGATGCCGGCGCTAGCATCTACGGATGCCGACATTTATTAAGTTATTCATTTTATGGTATGTTATTAAAAACTTTGTTATTCATCTTATTATATAGCCTAAATTAAACGCTTTATGAATAATATGTGACTTTTTCTTTCCGACACACTGTTCACTTGAATTTTTTTTCTCGCTAAAGCATCTGTCGAAAAGAAAAAGTCACAAGTATAAAAAGCGTTTAATTTGGGCTCCTTTATACGATGAAAAACAAAGATTTTAATTTTATGTAGTTTCATAATTTCATCACAAATATTTTTTTAGTGTCTCGACTCGACTCTGGAGGCTCCAATATTTCATGCATTTTCTCGCTAAGCCATGTGTCGGAAAAAAAGTCACAAGTATAAAAAGCATTTAATTTGGGTGGGCCCCTTTATAAGTTAAAATAAAGATTTGAGCTTTTATTAAGTTTTATGGTTTTTATGAAAAAAATTCTAAGACCCAAACGCCTTGCACACAAATCTTTGGCATCTCTTAACCAGAATTAATTGTTATTTCTTGCCTGTGCACTATTCATGTTTTTTCAAATTCTTCGTATGATGACATTGACCTCCAACCTGCATCTTTTAATGCATTTAACAAAAACAAACAATAATTTCACAACACCACGAACAGAAAACAACTCGGGCGAATCAGCAATCAGCTGTGCTGTCAAACTGACAATTGGTTTCTTTCTTGGTAGGTACCTTCTGCCGGTTCCCATCCCATTATCGTAATTTTTGGGTGCCGGCGCCGGCAGCGGAAATTTTTATTGTCTCTGCAACATAAAGGTAATATACCTACGGAATAGAGGACCAAACGCGAGCTGTCAAACGAAACCGAAATTGGAAAACATTTGTGTGTAAAATTGTTTATGTATGCGTGTCAGTGATGTATACAATTACACATTAATATCGATATCGATCATACTTATTAGTTACAGTCATAGAATTATTAAAACTAAAATAGGATGGGAAGGAATTTAGAATGGCTGAAAATACGACCCAGGGTGAACAAGTAAAGTAATAATATTTAAGGAAAACACAGAAGATATTTAAATCATTTTTTTATCAATGCTTTAAAGGTACCAACTTATATCATTTCTCACTGCCCTCGAAAAATAGAATTTTGTTTAAATAATTTCTTAAAGTACGCTTTGATACATTTTTCAATTGTGTTTCGTACCTCAATCTTAACGGTAAATATGTTTCAATTATACATTTTATAATGAGATATCTGCGACTTATAAGTGGATCTTGCTCAAAAGAATGGAAAATCAATATTTAGGCAGTGGAAACGAAACATCGATTACTTGATGCAGCCCTAGTGTAAAACGAAAATTATTTCTTTACACAAGATATTCGTTAATTCTGCATTAAGAGTATCCAATCTTTGCTTCTTACATAAATAAATGGTTTTAGAAGAGAACTATCATACTAAACACATACAATTTCAAGCGCTTAAGCAAAAATAAATCCAAAGTTATGAGGTGTCGACTTAGATTAATTTACCTGAGAAATTAATATTTTGCGGGGTTAAGTCGTTGTGTGGTACCACAATCAATCACTGAACAAGTCACCATATTTATGAAGCGCTATTTCTCAATAATATTCACGATGTGAAGTAAAAACAGGAAAATTTACAGAGCCCGAATTCTCAGCGTGCCGCTAAGTGCCGCCAGCTGTCAAATAGTTGCCAAAAAACGGTTCTGCTATGACGCATCACGCATCTCTTTTTATCAACAGTGTTGCTGCTAGTAGCATCTCGCTCGCTCAGCCGTTTGTTCCTCTATTCCTGTATATTAACTTTATGCTTGGCAAGCATTGATGTAAAAAGTAAAGATACGGCTGACAGAACAAATCGCTTTGCATTTCCTCCAAACATGACACACTAACCCCATCTGTTAGACTTTGATGTCAACTGTCAAATAGCATCGTAGAGTAACCACAAAATTACCCCTAAGTAACCTTGTAAGAGCGGCTTATAACGAAAGAGGAACTAAAAAAAAAGTTTTGTTTCACAGATGTTATATTTAAAGTAGTATCAGAGTAAATATATATATTTTTGCTTTTTCAAATTAAATACGTCAACATAAATTAAGGTAAAATAAAATAATCTTTATTTGCTTAAACACGGTATGCATAGGTGTTTTAAAATGAACGTACCAAGCATGTTTAGCCAACACGAGGCATGCAAATTAAATATAAAATTAAACTAAAATTAATCTAAAATTGCATTAAATTAAATTAGGTACATAGATGTCAGTCATATCATAATTATGTTGAAATTTATATTTATTATTTCAAAAACTCCTTTATGGTATGTGATTAGCCACTTATTCAATTTTGTTTTAAATTGATTATTATTTAATGTTTTAAATTCATTAGGTATATTACTGAAAAAAAAATTATACTTGTTGTTATACAGCTTTTTTATACTGCATTGTTATTGGAGTTTTAGTAGTAACAGGATATTTTGATTTCTTGTGTTCCGTGGATAAATGTCAAATGCTCTATTAAAAATATGCATAATTTGCATTACAAATACACATGTTTAAAATATATACAGGGACATCAATGTTAGTAACTGCAACTGTGCAAATAGACGACGACATGATGTTCGTGGAGGGACACCGCATATTGCTCTTATGCATCTTTTTTGGGCAATAAAAGCTCTATTTATATTAAGTATTATCACATCAGTAAACTGTAGCATAATTTAGAACCTACAATGCATGATAGGTAGCAATCGCAGTTTTTGTTACAGATCTAACCTGCTTTAAAGCATAAATAAACTTATTGACTCTGTAAGGATAGGTCCAGATCTGGCGAACGCGCCGCGAATGCACAGGACGCGCACAGCGCGCGATTTGCACGCGAGCTGCACGCGCGCGGCATGCGATCCGTTACTGCAACAGATTGGTGCGCTTCTTTAGCGCAACTCATGCAAGGCTTGTACAGTGCGCGCGATCTGCGCGCGTGCAGTTCTAGTTCACGTTCGAAGCTCTCGCTCGCGCTCGCGCGCAGCTCTCGCGCTGCGCCTGCTGTACAAACATTATCTATATGCGTTTTCCAATTTACGTCTTGTTCTATAGTTAAACCTAAGAACTTCGTTTGTTTTACTTCGTTAATTTACGTGTCTTTATAATGAATATCAATATTTTTGTTTCCTTTATTTGTATGTAAGTAATTAGTAAATACTTTAACATCAACATTACTTTTAAATGAAACTATACTTTTCTTATAAGTTGTAATGATGACTAATCTATATATATAATTGAAGCTATAAAACAAAAAACTATTTCTTTCTCTATCTCTCAAAATGAAACAAAAGGTATGATTCCGAATTCAGCAGCACACAGTAGTGCTGGTCCCCATATTTTCTATATGAGTTTATATGAGATTACATTGACAACCATCTGGTGTAGTAGCGCTCCGGACTACAACGCCTGACCGTTGCGGGTTCGACTCCCGCGAGGGGCAAATGTTAGTGTGATGAGCTGCCACGAGCATTTGCACCTAAGTCATGGATGTTTATAAATGTATTTAAGTAGTTTATAAATATATTTAAGTATGTTTATTATCTGTATCTAGTGGCAATAGCACAAGATTTGCTTAGTTTGGGGCTAGATAATTGGGTGTCTGTGGATACAATTTATTTTTATAAGTATACGGAATCATATCTTAAAACTCTTCTAAAAAATCTATATCAGATAATTTATATATATTTATTAATTACATTTCACTGTCCTTCGAATAAAACATTTTTTTTTACTTATGCCTTTTGTTATTTTTGACATGTTTTAAATTTTTGTCTCATAGTGATTTATCACGTAAACTTAAAATAAGTATTCAATAAATCATCATAAAATAAAATATTAATATTACATCGCATGTACTGGACTGCACTCAGTGCACTGTGAGCACTATTATGGCTATACTATAACAATACAACTAATGCACGCCGCTACAAAGTTGTATCGGTTTTGGACGGTAAATATGGCGTTGCTTCGTAAAATTGACAAAGAAGTTGGAAAATTGTTAAAGTAATGTAAATAAGTTTAGTGTTTATCAAATATGCGGCTTATTGGTGAGAAGTATAATTAGAATTTGTTTTAATGACCTTTCTGTCGTTATTTATGCAACCTTTCAGTGAACATCTAGGCATTTTTATTTTTTCATACAAATGTCAGATCACGATGACCGCCGACCACTGACTACGTCACATCGGCCTCGGTCGGGTCACTTTTGGGTCTCTTTAGGTCCAACACCCTGACGTGTGGTCCGCCCTGTCCTTACGAAGTAATATATAAGTCAATGTTTGCAAGCAACAAAACGCCACAAAACGTCACAATACAGTCTATGGTGACAAAAAGTCATATCCGCTCGTTTTGACGTTTCAAGGTGCATAATGTTAATGACAGGACAGCAGCCTGACTGACAGCTGATAAGTTGACATTTGCAGTTTTTTGAGGCCTCGAGCGAGTTGTCAGCGCACAGTGTTTTTTTTTTACTCAAAAAAGTGACATGCTGTTTTTATCAGTACTATCACAACTATAACTCATTAATAATGTAAGACTAAGGCTGGGTTGCACCATCTTACTTTAACTTTAACAAACGTCAAAAGTCTGTCAAACTCCATACAGAAACACCGGTTATAGTTACAGTTATGGTTAAAGTTGAGGTGATGCAACTCAATCTAAAACAGAGGTGACAACTGGCCATAGTTAACTGGCAAAAATTTAAAAAGTTGATTTGCACTGGGTCAAACTATAATTTTATTATTATTTCAAGAAAAGTACAACTTAGCTTTTCTTAGTATTACAGGCAATGAGGATTTAAATACTATTACAGGTAGATACGTTGGTTTATGGCAAACATTATCGCACACATAGGTATTTAAAAGTAGTTATAGAAAAGACAATATAATTTATTTAAGAATTTAAGAAACTATTATTTTCCTCTTTTTCTACGCCAAACTAGAATCTCTGCTTAGGTCAGATAAATGTATTAAAATAAGCTCTACCGCCCATAATTTTGCTGTATTCCAACTCCGCCAAATATCGCGGAAAAAAAATAGCTTCAAACTGTTAGGGTTGTCACAAAAAATGACCTTACGTAATTAAAGAAATAATAATTAAATAATAATTTATTACTCTTTTAGACTCAGTATATTATTTTTTATTGTATGAATTTGTAGCTTTTGATTTATTTTAAGCAGCGTTCAAAAAAGTTATTTTTTCGCTGAAAGGTTGTGTGTAGAACGGGAAGGGGTCCACCCTCGTTAGGCTTTAGCTAAACCTCGTGCTAATACACGCAAAATGGAGGAACGGGGGTGAGGCACCATGGAGCCGTTACAGACCCATGGCCACGCCACTTTGCCTCAGGAGGGGCTTACCCAACCTGCTGAGGGATGTCCTTCCGGGCCTCGACCGGCGGACTTAATGCTAGAGGGGCATGACGGTTACTATCCATAAAATTTTGTTGCATGGCCATGAGATTATCGAGGCCAATTCTGTTCCGATAGGAATGCTCCCTGAGCAGGCCGCTTAATCGTCGAACAAGTTTTGGCGTAGTGGCGAGAGCAAAATGAATAAAAAAAAAACGATGATCGATCTATTTTATCGAGCGTAAGAGTCCTCGGATCCTGATATCGCAATGCTTCGGGTCAATCGCCGTTTTTAAAGCGACTCCCACTGCCAGTAACTGTAGTAAATTTGCTAAAGCTGTTTAACGACTATACAAAAATAAATGCCGAAGACGAAAATATTACTTCAGACGATCAAGAGTCTTCATTTATCTTAAAAGATAATGAGGAAACAGTATTCTTAATTACTGATAATAATTTATCTGACAACCTACCAAAGACAAATTAAACATAAAATTAGGCCAAATCATCATCGTCCACTTTTTGAAATCAAATGCCGATGAATGCAGTTCTATTCTAAATTTTGGTCATATAAATCCCGAAATTATTGTTAAAACTTTTAGACAGCTAAATATGAAAAAAGGGGTATTTCAAATAATATAATCCACCATATAATTGATAGTATAGCAACACATCTTGCTTTTATATTTAATCATTGGTTCAAAAACCTCGTATTGAAAATCCTTATGGAAAAAGGATATTACAAAGTTTAAGATTACTTGAACGACAGGAGTGCATGGACTTAATAATCTGCCTAGCTCGCACTTACTTTATCTTGTAATTGTATTTCCTGTAGTAAAATCAGGCTGAAAAGGGGACTAAGTTTGTTGCGCAGCTTCTGCTCATCACCAGCAGATATACTGAATAAATGACTTTGACTTTGATTTGACTGCTGAACAAAGGCCTCAAGGATCAATGGGATATTGATCTCCAGAGAGATCTTCGATTAAACTGGACACGATCAAGAAATAAAATAAAAATGATTTCGACCTTACTGTAACAACCCTAAATTTGAATATTGACCTTTACTTTTAAAGTAATGTTTCTCAAAATTACGGCGGAGTCGGAATTGAGAAAAATTATGGGTGATAGAGCTTGTTTTATGAAATTTATCTGACCTATGCAGAGATTCTACTTCCGCGTAGGAAAGGAGAAAAATAATAGTTTGTCAAATTCTAAAATAGATTATATTGACGTTTCTGTAACTACTTTTAAATAACTATGTATGCAATTATGTTCACCATACACTAACGTACCTACCTGCAATGCTAAGAGAAGCTAATTGAAATAATAATAAAATTGTAGTTTGAACCAGTACAAGGTCCTCTTTAATTTTTTTTTTTTTAAAAACTATGGCCAATTATCACCTTGGTTTTTTAGTCTTACATTATTAATGAGTTAAACTTTTGATAGTACTGATAAAAAGAGCATGTCACTTTTTCGGGTAAAAAAAAATACTGTGAAGCGTCGTTTACAAGGTTAGACAGTTATTCACAGATCATGTTTTCTGTTGCCGAATTAACAATATTAAACAAAAAAAAAAAAAAAAAAACAGGGGGCTTCCATACATCAAACGTGTTTTTTTTTTTTTTTTTTTTTTTTTCCGGTTTTTGGCTTAACACGACTTGTGTGTTGCCATATTCGAGTTAAAACGAGGAAACGGGATTATAAGGAAATAATAAACGAAAATGACGGAAAGGGAATTTAGGAACGAATGTGATCAGGAGGGGTTAAAGGTTAGGATTATGTGTATAAAAATAGGTAATATGTACATCATTAATAATAATAAAGGTAAAACTAATTATACAGTATTTACGAGTTTTAATCAATTTTAGTTTAAATTTTAATGTTGTTTAAAGTAATAAATGAAGCTAATATTTTATATAACATAAGGTCGTTAGAAAACAATAATTGAGTAATACTTGTAGGGAAAGGAACGTGATAGGAAGTAAGGCTATTTATGAAAGATGACCGGTCATAAAGAGGACACGCAAAAACAATATGATTAACATCAGCAGTATCGGCTCCGCACTCACACTTTGAATCAGTGATAATGCGAAGTTTTGCGAGATGGGCCGGTGTACAGACATGTCCGAGGCGCAACCGTATTAAGATTGATGTCACCGTCTTACTAAATTTTGCATTATAATACCACGGTTTTAGGGGTATAAAAGGTTGTACCTGAGCATAAAATCTACCTTTGGTTTGACAAGATGTTTCCCAAATGCTTTTCCAATCATCCATAAGGTAAACTTTAGGTAAAGATAGAAGATCATGAGAATAATTTTTGTAAGGAAATACGTCCCCACATTGCACCGCATCATTTGCCAGTTGGTCGGATATTTCATTCCCAGTTATCCCACTGTGGCCTGGGATCCAAGCGAAATGAATTATAAGCCCATTAATGAAGCATTCATACACCACACGCCGTATTTCGAATAAAACTGGATACTGAGCTTTAAGATGAAAAGGGAATTTATTCAGAGCTTGCAACGCACTCTTTGAATCCGTAAAGATAATGGTTTTCTTTAATTTCATTAACCGAATGTAATCAACTGCTTTAAAAAGGCCGTAGCATTCCCCTGTAAATACTGAAGTTTCTGTTGGCATTTTCACTTTTTGGACTATCTGATATTGTGAATGATATATTCCTACACCAACACATTCCAAAGAAGAATGTTTTGAAGCATCAGAATAAATGTGATGGAAGTCACTAAATTTAGTGTCTAACATACAATTAAAAAGAGTCTTGACATTGGGGTCCTGTTTATCTAGTAGGCTGTAATGTACTGTGCAAGAAAATGAAAGGGATTCATACTTGTGAGAATAAAGTGGTAGGCGGTTAGATCGATGTGTTGGAGAGGACAGGGATAAGAATTTACGATAGCTTTTAATCAAACAGGGTATAGTTTTGTGAGCCCAATAACTTGACGTGTCTAACATATCTGATAGAGTTTGAAGCTTGGCAATAAGTGGATGGTTAGATAACTGAATGATACGGAATATAAATTTATCAGACAAAAATTGTCTTCTGAGATGTAGAGGAGGTTCATTGCATTCTACTTGAAGAGCATTTATTGGGCTAGATTTCATCGCTCCCGTTATTAGTCTTATGGCCTTGTTTTGAATTTTATCTAATTTATTAAATGCAGTTACGTTACCAGGTTCTAGGAGAAAGGTTCCATAATCTAATACGCTTCTAATTAAAGCATTATAAAGGAGTTTCATTGAGTAAGGATGTGACCCCCACCACACTCCAGAGAGACATCTAAGCATATTTAATAGCTTTTCACATTTATTAACAACAAAGTTGCAATGCAACGCACCTGTAAGCTTAGGGTCTAAAATTACCCCTAAAAATTTAAACTCATCTACTACAGGAATAACATTATTATCATATAGCAACTGAATAAGTGGGGTCGAACGTTTGCGACTAAATAACATAGCTGCGCTCTTAGATATAGATATATCCAAACCATTATTATCCATCCAATGTTGTAATGAAGTTAAAGAAGAACATAAGTTAGATTTAGCTATTTCAATTGATTGATTTGAACAATATAGTAATAAGTCATCGGCATATTGTAGAATTTTAATATTATTGCCTACAGCTGTTTCTAGATCGTATGTATAAATATTATACAATAGGGGGCTGAGGACAGACCCTTGGGGTAAGCCTCTCGATACCAAGCGATCTGTTTTAAAATCTGAAAATGGTAAGTTAATACGGCGTTCAGTTAAAATACTAATTATGAAATTACAAAACATACTGGGTACTTTTAACTTTTCGAGCTTTGTTTTTAAAACCGGTAAAATAACGTTATCATAGGCAGAATGAACATCGAGAAAGGCTGCGATTAAAGAATCATTTACCGAAAAGGAAAGTCTTATATCTGAAATAAGTAAACTTAAACTATCAGCGGTACTTCTTGCTTTTCTAAACCCATATTGGCTATCAGATAAGTATCCATTGCTTTCCATGTACCACTCTAACCGGTTTTTAACAAGATGTTCCGCAATTTTAATTAAAACCGATGACAGGGCAATAGGGCGGTACGAAGAAGCATCGGACGGTTTTTTACCGGGTTTTATGAATGGCAACACTAGTTGACATTTCCATGATGGTGGAATATTACTTGTCAACATAACAGAATTGATAAGATCTAAATAATACTTAAGAATATTGTCGCTAACATTGGCAAAAAATGAATAAGGTATGCCATCGGTTCCAGGAGCAGAATCGTGTGTATTTATGATGACAGATTGGAGTTCATGTAGTGAAAAAGGCGAGATTAGTCCGGTAATATCTGTTGGTTGTTGTACGACTGGTAGAAGTGGAAGCAAATTAATATCTTGAGCTACCCAGGGTGGTGCTAACTTATCCAAAAACTCACTTGCTATAGACTCAGGGACTGTTCTAAAATTGGATTCAGAGAAGGCCGATCGGAATCTCCTAATACATTGCCACACCATAGCAGATGGTGTATTGGGAGAGATGGAAGTACAGAAACTACGCCAACTTTCAAACTTTTTATTTTTAAATAATTTGCGAGTATTAGCTGTAGCTTTAGTTAATATCTGGAAATTTGTGTCGGTACTATTCGCATTATATTTTTTTTCTGCTGCTTTCCTATTTTTAACAGCCTCAGTGCATTCACTATCCCACCATGGAGGAGATGGTATTTTACGCGGGGAATTACCTTTAACAGGGAAAACTTCTCTGGCTGCATCTGACAATACGGTTGCTAGAGCATCGGCACATATGGTTTCATTGCCAGGTGTAATATTTGGGAGGGAAGAAATTCTCTTTTGAACACAACTCTTATACTTATCCCATATATCACTATCTTTACTTTTTGGTACAACAAATTTTAAGCGAGTCATCTGTCTAGGGTTAGTTGTTTTGTTATATGGAAAAGAAATAACTATAGGGAAATGATCACTACCAAAAGTAGATGGGTAAGTTTCCCAAGTCAATAAGGAAGCTAAGTTAGGGGTGCAAATAGATAAGTCAACTGCACTCTTGCCCTGATTTGGAAGAGTACGTCTAGTAGGAGCTCCAGTGTTCAGGATGCAGAGATTATGGTAATGTATTAAATCAATAAGTTCCTCTCCATTACTATTGGTACTAGCACAACCCCATGACTGGTGATGTGAATTAAAATCACCTAAAACTAATATTGGTCTAGGTAGCAAAGAAAGCATGTGGCTAAATACATTAAAAATTTCAGATGAGGGATAGGGAATATACAGAGAAACTATACATATATTATTTACACTTACAGCTACTATAGACATATTTACATTGTGAGGTGGCAGAGAGATTGAGGTAAATGGTGTGCCATTCTTTATTAATAAAGCAGCACCACCATAACCATTGGGTCGGTCATCTCTTACCACTGTATAACTATTAATTTTAAAACTGTACATTTGTTTGAGCCATGTCTCTGTTAATGCAAAGACAAAAGGCTCAAATTTATTTAATAAATAAATCAAATCTGACTTTTTATTATTAATGCTGCGGCTATTCCATTGCAACACCTTCGCTGCTGACGCCATTTTTAATCACTTCCAAACATTTTTCAATAATATAAGCAGCGTGGGACGGTGTATTTGTGTTAGACTGGGTTAAATTAATTAAAGAAATAATTAAATTAATTAAAGAGAATTGTTGAGAAGGATTATTTTGTTCACTATTTGAGTTAAATGCACAACCATTAGAAGGACTGGGAATGATAAAGTCCCTAATGAGAGCTTCATGGGCCTCCTGGTCATACCCCTTTGATAATTTTGGAGGGGGGCGAGGTTTTAAGAAAACTGTTTTTTTGTTAGATGTACTCATAGGTGCAAGGGGTGTGTTTCTATTGTTAAGAGAAGAAGATGAGAATTGAGGACTATAAGGCTTGGAAGCCATTAGTGTATCAGCATAGGATTTGGATGTAGGTGGATGGAGCTTAGAAGCCTCAGCATAAGACACACAACTATTAGCCATAGAGGACTTGATATTCTTTTGTCTTAAAAATTCAGGGCACGATTTACTTGTAGCGAAATGGTAACCAGTACATAGGCAACAAGAGGCATTATCTTCATCGACTTGACAAGATTCCCCAGTATGAGATTGACCACATTTATAACACCGAGGCTGTGATCTACATTGTAATTTGGTGTGTCCGAATCTACAACAATTGTAGCATTGTATAGTTGGGTAAACATACAAATCTACAGGAAGAGCATTATAGCACATAAATATGCGTTTGGGTAAAGTTTGTCCATCAAAAGTTACTACAACAGATTGTGAAGGTTTCCAAGTTGGCATTCCATTTGTAAAGGTTTTAAAGTTTAAACATCTCACCTTAATTATTTTACCACAATCTTCAGGGACAGTGATGTTGTCAATAATCTCTTCGGGTGACCAGTCTTCAGGCACACCTCGTACAAGGCCCATTCGGGTGATGTTGAAGGTAGGTATGAAAGCTTTTAGATTGTTTGCAACTAAGCAGCCATGTGAGAGAAAAGAATTGGCATCATCACTGTTCGAGAAGGAAATGGACAACTTATTTCTTCCAATTTTTTTTAAACTTCCTTTAATAATGTTGCGGAATAAATATCTTTCCAGAAGTCGGCCGCAAACAATAGGATGCAATGTGGTTCCAGAATCTTGTGCTACTATTCTTTGTATGTGAATTACATAAGGTGCAGAATCAGTACTATTATACATTTGACGACCAACAGGTGGATGATTGGGACTTGGTAAATCTGTAGGGTTTACAACCATTGGCATAGGGTCAGCAATAGGGTTTTCGTTTGCCGGAATAACTGCATCTTTATGTCGGCCATAATGTTTTCGACGTTTTTTCATGCGGGGTGCTGGGGAATGCCCAGAACCTACACAACTATCTGTAACATTTGAGCCATCTGACTCTTTTCCAGACTCATGTTCCTTTTCAGAACCTATCGTAACATAACTTGCTGCTGGAGGGACGATAAAACCCCCCGACTTGTCGGGGGGTTCATTCATGTTAAAGAAAGTAAGTAAAACTTACCTAAATTACAGCAATTAACACAAATAATTATATATAACTTAATAAAAATACTAAAACTAACTTTATACACCCTACTGATCACTTTTTAACAATAAAATAATTAAATAAAATTTTTAAGAGAAAAAAGACACCCGCCACGATCCACGTTTCCCGCGCTTTTTTTAAATCAAACGTGTTATTTTGCCGTTTTTATAGACTTTGCTGGTTTTTAAGTAAATGCTTTTTTTTTTCGTTCCCCTAGAAACAGGCTAAGGTCAGGGACCATGCTGCCTAGTCATTAGTTGATTTAATTTCATTAAGTTAAATGCTCTGTGCTGCTGTCATCATGGCCTGTCACTCTTGTCAGTCATGTCATCATAATGTCATCATCGTTCATCGTTCGTGATGTGTGTTTTTACAACACTGTCTGTTTTACGTTTTACCTAATTTCAAATTAATTTCTGTTCTAATGGCAGCAATTTCTTGTGAACATTGCTTGTGAATCTTATCTTAGTGCCTAGTTACTTGATCAGTACAAATTAATCCACCGATCAGGTAATCATTACGTGATTAATCTAGGTCTAAGCTTGACGAGTACCAACTTGTGAATATCACCGACTCCAAGTTAACGTACGTTCATCGCCTTTTAAAAAGGAAAAAGGATACGTGTAAAATGTCAACAAACAAAAAGTAAGCTTTAAAACATGTACTTATTTAACAATGCCTAGTGCTTCCATTGAAAAAACGACACTGCTTGTACATACTCAACCTGCGGTAGGGTTACTGTGACAATAATAATAAGGACGACCTGTGTAGCCGAGAAGCGAGCACGCCGTATTGTACTGTACACGGCGTCGCCATCTCTTAGGTTCCGGGTTTGAACCCCGGTCGGGTCAATGTAGAAAACGAACTTTTCTTTATTGTCTCGGGTCTGGGTGGTGTGGTACCGTTGTTGCTTCTGATTACTATACACAAATTCTTTACCAACTTATCTTAGGATCAGAGCAATGTATGTAATGTAATGTGATGTTGTCCAATAGGTATTATTATTTATTTATTATTATAATACTACTAGCATAGAATCAATGGATATACTTTAGTGTGTGGACTGTTGCGTTGGGTGCCTATAATTTTATGGTAAAAAAGAGTGGGCCCTAAAAAGTCCTGGCAAGTTTCAGGTTTAGAATGCCTGTACTTGTAATCAAATTAATTTCCAAATCACAGAGGGGTTCTTCCCCTTCTTCCCGCAACCCTTAATTCGATGAACCACATACATTTTTTTTTCCGGACACACTTGTTTGTTATAAATGAATTCTGTAAATGCATTTTAGACAGGTTCATTATAAATTTTGTTTGATTTTATATGATATTATTTTAGGTATGGACTCATTATGCCTGAGAAATCAAAGCAACATTCTCTGGTCTTTCAAGCATCAAGAAATGTTTTTGGAGAAGATTCAGACTCTGAAGATGAATCTAATAGAAAGCCGATACTTCTACAGCCTAGTCACAATATAAATAGACAGGTAATTAAATTTTATACTGGTATATACATTTTGGTCAATAGATAATTAAAGCATTTTAAATATAAATTTTTAATTTTTAAAGGCATTAATCAATAAAATATTGTATTGTCAAACACTGAATGATTCATTGATGTGGCCTAATGTGGCTAGCGGATTTTGTACGGCATCATGAAATACAACCATTTTATGAAATTTTTGGCCGCATCATGAAGTTTTTAGCTCTAAGATCGGGCCAGGCACGATATATACATAAACACTTCCAATAGCTATAAGCTATTTATTATCAGGCAGGCAGCTTGCCATGTGGTGCCGGCACTTTAAAAGAATTGCACCACCCCTTCTCTTCCTATGGGTGCCGTAAAAGGCGACTACAGGAGAACTGCCATAAGAAGACGGGCAGCAGCGTCTCCTCTCCACCATTGGCCAAACTGCGAACGCCAACCCGCCTGCCAAGCGTGGCGATTTTGGCAAAATCCTCCTTTTGGAGAGGCGTGTGTCCAGCAGTGGACTGTTATAGGCTGGTGATGTGAGGCAGCTTAGACAACTGATGGTTGCCTGTATCTTGCTGGTCCCCACTGGTTAATCTTTTTTGCAGTTAAACAGATGCTTGTTGAGTCTATTTTTAAACTGGTTTATACTTTGGGCTGAGACCTATAGCTATTGCCCGCTACTTAGCCTCTATAATTTGAAAACCTCTTCTGGCATGGAAACAACAATTTACCACTTACATTAATTTTTATTTAGAAAAGATGTCAACAATGTAATTGTTTGTCGTTGTAATACAAAATAATGATTTAAAAAATTAATCCTATTTATGTTTTAGGCTAAAAGTGCACAATCTAAAGCTGTTGTTGAAGATCCTACAGTTTTTCAATATGATGAAGTTTATGATGCAATAAAAAGTGAAAAAGAAGGAAAAAAAGATAAAAATAAGGAAATCAAAAAGCCCAGGTACATTGAAAATCTACTAAAAACTGCAAACAAAAGAAAAATCGAAAATGAAAGGCGCATTGAAAGACAGGTAAATAAACCCTTTCCAATGTTATTTGACATCACCTCAGATATGCAGTGTGTAGGTAAGGAGAACTCTGTGTATTAAAGCCGCTTCGCCCATCCGCGCCTACGCGATAGGCGAACGCTAAATTACAAAATTAGTTCAAAATTGTATCATTAAAATTTATATTAGCACTGTACTTTATATGTAACGAGGCTCAGCATTTAATTGATCCCCCAGTATTTTCGTTAAACGAATTTTACCATTAGAAAGGTAATATTTTTTTTCACTTATTCACAAAAAAATACGTGTAGCTTTTTAAATAATAATTATTGAAAATTAATTCATTTATAGTTTTTTTTTTTTTATTGTGGCGGGTATAGTATCGTGCCCGTCCGGGAACAGTCCGATAATGGGGAGAAAAACTAACTTTTTATCACGCCAGGGGCGCTTATTGTCTTGTACCTAGATCTGACATCACATCTGTCAGATTGTATGGAAATTTGCAATCATTTCTGTTTGTTTACCATATTTTCGAGGATTAAAGTCGCAATGCAACAGTGTGGTGCTTTAAACTGTAAAATTGAAGTAGTTTATTTATTCCCTAAGGACTATAAACGCAGAAATCAGTGGGAATCTGCTTTACAGATTAACTATTGCACGATTACTCACAGCATATTTCATAGAAGAAGACTATTTTGGAAAAAGTATTGCTAAACGGGTAACAGTTTAGTGAATTCACTGGCACTGAAACAAAAGTACAGAAACCTAAAAAGCCCAAATCATGACAAGCTTCATGGAGCAGTTTAAAACATACTAATATGTTGAAAATATTAGTTAGTGCTTTACCCTGTCTTCTACTTGAATTTATGAAGGACTCCACTACTTGCCTGTCTCTCTACTGTAGAGTGCTGTGAACTTTTAACTAAATGACAAAGCGGAGGCAATATACTCGCTGATAATGGACCTACAAAAGAGACAGAAAGAAATGTAATAGTTAGAACAGGTACCTCCTTTTCATAAAGGAAAATCTCAATTACTTACTAGGCCTCACTATTATGAAGAACTGAGAAACTTACAAGTGCTGCAATTTTAGGGATACTATTTATAAAATAAATCAATAAAAGTCTAGGAGGTTATATCTGTTTTTTTATTATTATTTTCAAATAACCTTCAAACATGTTACTAACTTTTAATGTACCATTACTTAATAATGATGATTATAAAAAAAATAACATTTCACAAATGTGAGTATCATACTTATTAATAAAGAAATAGTATCACGACTACATGCTATGCATCAATCAAATTGCAGAATTTCCTACCAGTACAAAATAAATATCTATGTGTTTGTGTGTAGTAAGGAATTTCCTTTTTAAAGGACAACTCTCTAACACTAATACTTAACTAATAATAATAATAAATAATTTAGCTATTTATTTCAAATCTCTATAAAGTTACATTTCAGAAGTTGTTAGTAGTTGGTTAGTAAGTTACTTAATAAAATACTAGGAGTTGTTTTAGTATGGTTAGTTTAGTCTGCTTCTGAGATTTGAACCCTTTGGGTAAAGGCCTTAAGTCATCAGCTCATCGTCTTTTCGGCCGGCCGACACACCTTTTTCCCGGTGGTCCTTTCCATTTTGTTGTAGCGATTGACCATCTTTTGTCTGTGTAGCGTGATATGTGGCCAGCCCATCGCCACTTTAATTTTAGAGCATGATTAAGAGCATCGATAATTTTTGTCTTTTGTCTTATATTTTTACTTCTTATTTTGTGAATTTTCTTGATTTTTAAGATGCTTCTCTCCATTGCTCTTTGAGTTCTCTGTATTTTTGATTTAACTCTCTTAGTGAAGACCCATGTTTGGCAGCTGTATAATAGGCACGGTAAGAGACAGGTGTCCATCACAACTCTTTTCATGTGTAAGTTGTAGTTCCCTTTCAGAATTTCTTTCAACGACCAAAATCTTTTCCAGGTTGAGTTTACTCTTCTAGTAACTTCATGCTTATTATTTGTACTGCTAAATGACACCTGCTTCCCCAAGTATATGTAACTTCCGACATATTCTATACAATTGCCCTTTACATTGATAGGTCTTTTGTGGCTATTAGTCATAATTTTGGTTTTGGTGATGTTCATTTCCAGGCCTACTTTAGAGCTTTCTTTGTCAAGCGATATAATCATTAACTCCAGGTCTAGCGGTGTCTCAGCAAATACGGCAATGTCGTCTGCGAATCTAAGGTGACTTAAATTGCGACCCTCAATTTGGATACCCTTATGTGACCAGTCCAGCTTGCGGAATATATTTTCAAGAACTGCGATAAAAAGTTTGGGTGACAAGGGATCGCCTTGTCTCACTCCTCTTTCTATGTTAAATGAGTCCCCTCTGGTTTCAAGTTTTACCCTACTTATGCTGTTGTTGTATATATGTTTTATAATGTTGATATATTTTTGTTAGATATAGACTCAGTGCATTTCAGATTGAGCTGTGGCTTATACTGTCAAAGGCCTTGCTGTAGTCTATAAAAGCCACATACAAGGGCCTATTAAACTCGCTATATTTTTCCATTATTTGTTCTAGTGCCTGTATGTGGTCTGTGGTACTGTAGCCTGAGCGGAAGCCTGCTTGCTCTATTGGTTGCGAGTTGTCGATTACACGGGCAATTCTTCTTAGGACTATAGAAGCAAAGAGTTTGTATATGCTTGCTAGTAAGCTAATCGGTCTATAGTTTCCTATATCTAGTGGGTCGCCTTTTTTAAACAAAAGTATTATGTCTGATGTACACCATTGTTCTGGTACAATTTCTGTGTCTAATACCATGTTGAATAGTTGGGTTAGGTGATATGTTAGGACTGGTGCTCCAAGCTTAATGGCTTCGTTGCTCAGTCCGTCTGGGCCGGGACTCTTTTCTGTTTTAAGTTGTTTGATGTGGTAGTTCACTTCGTTTTCAGAGATTGGTTCGATCTGGTTTTTTGTAGTTTCAATTCTGCTTGGTTCATCGTTTCTTTCCTTGCCTCTTCTTTTGTACAGTTCCTTGTAGAATTTTGTTGCATGGTCCTTGACATCTTTCCTTGTTTTAGTTTTTCCCGAGACGTTGTGTAGTTGTTGTATCCAGGTTTTATGTGAATTTAGTTATTTTAATGCTCGCTTTGTGCTTCTATATTTGTTTAAGTTTCTTGTTATCACTTCTTGTCGGTGGTGTTCGAAATCTTTTTTTATTGATTTTCTTGTTTCGCTGTATAGTCTTCGCAGTTCGTTTTTCTTGTCCTTGTTTTTATTTTTGGTGTGTATAAGATCGGTTCGTTTCTTTATGAGTTCTTCTGTTTCTTTGCTAAATATTTTGTTAGTTTTATTTGAACCCGTATTGATTTTTTGTAAACTGTCTGCCATTGATTCCGTTAATAAGTTGTAATATGATTGGACATTTGTTGGTTTTATTATTGCGTTATCAGTCTGCATTTTCAGATTGTTTCTATAGATTTTAATTTGATTTTCCGTTTTTGGGGTAGCAGTATGAGCTCTGAAGTTCTTTCTGCTCTTTTTAGGTAGTCTCAGCTGTAAGGTTGCTCTTAGTGGTCTGTGGTCCGAGGGGAATTTTATTTTATTCAGAACTTCTACATTTGTTATTAGTCTCGGGCTGTCTGTCAGTACGAAGTCTATTTCGTTCTTGGTTTTTTAGTCCGGTGAGATCCAAGTCCATTTGCGACTCTCTTTTTTTTTGAAAAAGTTATTCATTATCGAAAGTTTATTTTCCAGTGCATATTCTATTAGTCGCTCGCCCCTATCGTTCCGTTCTCCGTAGCCAAATTTGCCCATGCTAAGAATTTCTTCTTCTTTTGGGAGCCCTATTTTGGCATTGAAGTCGCCCATCACCAGCACTATCTTGTCATTCGATAGAGAATGTGCCTTGTCAATGTCGCTGTAGAACCGATTAATCTCATCTTCGGATGATTTGTCTGTGGGTGCATATGTTTGGATTAGTGTGATAGAGATTTCTTCAAATGCTAATTGGAGTAAGGCTACTCGTTCTGATATTCCTTGAAAGTTAGTAATTTTGTCTTTGTGTATTTTTTGAACCAGGAAGCCAACACCGTGAAGACCCTTTGATTCTCCATAATAGCATAGAATGTGATCTTTGTATTCTTGAATGTTGCATCCCAACTTTCTGACTTCTGAAAGGCCTATTATGTCCCATTTGATGTTTTCTAGAGCGTAGGTGAGTTCGATGTGTCTTTCTATCGAGGCTAGGGATCTCACGTTGTATGTCCATATTTTTACGGATTTGGAGTAATGTTCTTTGTCTTTTTTCTTATTGATATTGTTGTTGTTATCTTTTGTATTTGGAGGGTGGTGGTCTAAATTCCCGCGATGACCAGTCGTGTTGGGAATTGAAGTAATGTTGTTTTTGTTTGTTGGTGCATTTTGTTTAGTTTTCTTGCGATTTCGGCTGTTTGTTTTTGTAACTAAGTTTTTGAAATTTCGTAAAGTAAAGTCGATATTCCTCGGACACCATAATTTTGTATAATATTTGTTTTTAATATATTTTGGACTTTCGTTGATGTTTTTAGTGCCTTTATTTTTACACTCTGTCCGAATGTGTTCTCGGGAGAAATAAATCGTAATTTTTGCTTATCTTGCTTGGCCCTGCTAAACTCTCATTTTGAGTTCCCTTGGGTGACTTTGTTGGTAATCTTTTCCTCCTGTAGTCAGTAGTTTCTCCATCCCCAGGGTTGTTGCTTACGCTGTGCAGTGCTTTGTCCTGCTTTCCATGTTCTTTTATTATAAGTCTGTCATATTTAAGGATAGCTTTATTTCCTTTCTTAATTTCTTCATTTTACAATTGCCCTTTACATTGATAGGTCTTTTGTGGCTATTAGTCATAATTTTGGTTTTGGTGATGTTCATTTCCAGGCCTACTTTAGAGCTTTCTTCGTCAAGCGATATAATCATTAACTCCAGGTCTAGCGGTGTCTCAGCAAATACGGCAATGTCGTCTGCGAATCTAAGGTGACTTAAATTGCGACCCTCAATTTGGATACCCTTATGTGACCAGTCCAGCTTGCGGAATATATTTTCAAGAACTGCGATAAAAAGTTTGGGTGACAAGGGATCGCCTTGTCTCACTCCTCTTTCTATGTTGAATGAGTCCCCTCTGGTTTCAAGTTTTACCCTACTTATGCTGTTGTTGTATATATGTTTTATAATGTTGATATATTTTTGTTAGATATAGACTCAGTGCATTTCAGATTGAGCTGTGGCTTATACTGTCAAAGGCCTTGCTGTAGTCTATAAAAGCCACATACAAGGGCCTATTAAACTCGCTATATTTTTCCATTATTTGTTCTAGTGCCTGTATGTGGTCTGTGGTACTGTAGCCTGAGCGGAAGCCTGCTTGCTCTATTGGTTGCGAGTTGTCGATTACACGGGCAATTCTTCTTAGGACTATAGAAGCAAAGAGTTTGTATATGCTTGCTAGTAAGCTAATCGGTCTATAGTTTCCTATATCTAGTGGGTCGCCTTTTTTAAACAAAAGTATTATGTCTGATGTACACCATTGTTCTGGTACAATTTCTGTGTCTAATACCATGTTGAATAGTTGGGTTAGGTGATATGTTAGGACTGGTGCTCCAAGCTTAATGGCTTCGTTGCTCAGTCCGTCTGGGCCGGGACTCTTTTCTGTTTTAAGTTGTTTGATGTGGTAGTTCACTTCGTTTTCAGAGATTGGTTCGATCTGGTTTTTTGTAGTTTCAATTCTGCTTGGTTCATCGTTTCTTTCCTTGCCTCTTCTTTTGTACAGTTCCTTGTAGAATTTTGTTGCATGGTCCTTGACATCTTTCCTTGTTTTAGTTTTTCCCGAGACGTTGTGTAGTTGTTGTATCCAGGTTTTATGTGAATTTAGTTATTTTAATGCTCGCTTTGTGCTTCTATATTTGTTTAAGTTTCTTGTTATCACTTCTTGTCGGTGGTGTTCGAAATCTTTTTTTATTGATTTTCTTGTTTCGCTGTATAGTCTTCGCAGTTCGTTTTTCTTGTCCTTGTTTTTATTTTTGGTGTGTATAAGATCGGTTCGTTTCTTTATGAGTTCTTCTGTTTCTTTGCTAAATATTTTGTTAGTTTTATTTGAACCCGTATTGATTTTTTGTAAACTGTCTGCCATTGATTCCGTTAATAAGTTGTAATATGATTGGACATTTGTTGGTTTTATTATTGCGTTATCAGTCTGCATTTTCAGATTGTTTCTATAGATTTTAATTTGATTTTCCGTTTTTGGGGTAGCAGTATGAGCTCTGAAGTTCTTTCTGCTCTTTTTAGGTAGTCTCAGCTGTAAGGTTGCTCTTAGTGGTCTGTGGTCCGAGGGGAATTTTATTTTATTCAGAACTTCTACATTTGTTATTAGTCTCGGGCTGTCTGTCAGTACGAAGTCTATTTCGTTCTTGGTTTTTTAGTCCGGTGAGATCCAAGTCCATTTGCGACTCTCTTTTTTTTTGAAAAAGTTATTCATTATCGAAAGTTTATTTTCCAGTGCATATTCTATTAGTCGCTCGCCCCTATCGTTCCGTTCTCCGTAGCCAAATTTGCCCATGCTAAGAATTTCTTCTTCTTTTGGGAGCCCTATTTTGGCATTGAAGTCACCCATCACCAGCACTATCTTGTCATTCGATAGAGAATGTGCCTTGTCAATGTCGCTGTAGAACCGATTAATCTCATCTTCGGATGATTTGTCTGTGGGTGCATATGTTTGGATTAGTGTGATAGAGATTTCTTCAAATGCTAATTGGAGTAAGGCTACTCGTTCTGATATTCCTTGAAAGTTAGTAATTTTGTCTTTGTGTATTTTTTGAACCAGGAAGCCAACACCGTGAAGACCCTTTGATTCTCCATAATAGCATAGAATGTGATCTTTGTATTCTTGAATGTTGCATCCCAACTTTCTGACTTCTGAAAGGCCTATTATGTCCCATTTGATGTTTTCTAGAGCGTAGGTGAGTTCGATGTGTCTTTCTATCGAGGCTAGGGATCTCACGTTGTATGTCCATATTTTTACGGATTTGGAGTAATGTTCTTTGTCTTTTTTCTTATTGATATTGTTGTTGTTATCTTTTGTATTTGGAGGGTGGTGGTCTAAATTCCCGCGATGACCAGTCGTGTTGGGAATTGAAGTAATGTTGTTTTTGTTTGTTGGTGCATTTTGTTTAGTTTTCTTGCGATTTCGGCTGTTTGTTTTTGTAACTAAGTTTTTGAAATTTCGTAAAGTAAAGTCGATATTCCTCGGACACCATAATTTTGTATAATATTTGTTTTTAATATATTTTGGACTTTCGTTGATGTTTTTAGTGCCTTTATTTTTACACTCTGTCCGAATGTGTTCTCGGGAGAAATAAATCGTAATTTTTGCTTATCTTGCTTGGCCCTGCTAAACTCTCATTTTGAGTTCCCTTGGGTGACTTTGTTGGTAATCTTTTCCTCCTGTAGTCAGTAGTTTCTCCATCCCCAGGGTTGTTGCTTACGCTGTGCAGTGCTTTGTCCTGCTTTCCATGTTCTTTTATTATAAGTCTGTCATATTTAAGGATAGCTTTATTTCCTTTCTTAATTTCTTCATTTTGTTTGGCCTTTAGTTCTTTCCTGATTTTTAAGATGTCTTTTGGAAAGTCTTCCGTCGCGTATGTGTTTTTGGGGAAATACTTGTTATTTCTATTCTATTTTTCTCCACACCAAGGTGAGTTTCACTAATATAGGTCTTCGCTTCTTGTCTTCTTTTTTTCCAAGTCTGTAGAACTCACTTATTTCCCACGTGTCGAAATTTTCCATTCTTCCCTCTTTACCGGCCTCATTGAAAGATTTCATTACCAGTTCTAGCAATTCAGCGTTGCTTTTTTCCGTTTCTTCTAAGCCGTGTAATATGACATTGTTTTTCCTAGTTTCTCTTTCTAGTTTGTACACTTTTTCTCTTAATGTCTTTACTTCTTTGTTTAGTTTAGCATTTTCCTCAATTAGTGGCCCCAGTTTTTCTTCAATGGTAGACGCCATTTTCGAAGCTAATGTATCATTATGTGACTTAAATTCTTTCTTCAGTTCATTCATCTTCTTGTTTATGTTTTCGTTTATTTTTTCTAGCAGCATTTCCATCTGGTTTTCCATTTTCTACCAAGTTCTGTAAATTTTATTAATTGGCAACACTTGCTAATTTAATGGAGTTCCTCAGTGTGTATACACCCTAATATCTTAGTCTATGGCAGACGTCAGTGTCACCTGTCAAACTGACATATGTCAGTTGTCAGAAGAAATTGCTTAGATTATTTGAGGGTACTGGCGCAAAATGTTTTCTTTTATAGTTATTGTTATGTATAGAATCTCACAGATTTTTTCCACTTATCTTTGTATTCTGGTGGATATTTTGTTTTTATTCACTGTTAATCCGTTGCTTGAGGTGTTTATCTTGAAACTGATTACGTTTTGGAGTGTGATAATGTGTTTTTCACGAAGAAAACTAATAAAGTATAGGACCCTAACGACAACGCACTTTACTTGACAGACGCCAACCGGAAAAAAAAAATACTTAACTAAGGCACAGTAATTTCATATATCAAGCTTTTTTTAGCTTTATACGGGTGCTCAATTTAATTATTGTATCTTTGCTTAGAAGTTTATCATGACTCCTTAGAAATTCACAATCCAATCCATGCTTGTCCACCACATATCCTAAATACACTTCCCATAATCAGGAGAATTTTTCTATCGCCAGAGAGGCATATGCAACATCATCTGTAATGTCAGCGCCAAAGTTTCGGTTCCGCTCATAAGCCTCCAATCTAGAAGAAATAATAGATATAGTCCAAATTAACCAGAATTATGCACAGGAAATAGAATGTAACCTTCAATATTTTCAATGCTTACCTCTCTATCAAATCACAAGTTCTGGTCCTTTTACGAAGTCCGCTTTAAAGCTCAGAAAAAGACATTAATGAATACATTTTAAACGCTGAAAAACATTAAATGCGAAGAAATCGCAAATACACACTTGACGCTAGCAGTCAACCGGGTACAAGTGCCGATCGCGCCATCTACAAAAAGCTTTGCGTGTTCCTCCCCATTTCGCCAATGTCGGGTTCGGTTTTTTGTATTGACTTCATAGTCCGATTTGTTGACATGGCGTCACTGACGTCTATAATGTTTCGTTATTTGACTGACAATGTCTGGCATTGATTTGACACATTAATTAAATTTATGTTTTATAACAGTATTTGGTTTAAATTCAAATTCAAATAAATGATAATAAATATAAATAAACTGTAGTTTTCAAACATTTATGTTCAATTAATCTAGATTATAGTGTGTTAGTTTTTTTGCATACTTGTAAAATCTTGTGTGACAGAAACAACGTTGTGGCATTAGGTTTGAAGCAGGGCGGGAGTAAAGCTGCGCTTCTGCCCTGCGGGACTGTCCTAGTATTTAAGACAGGACACTAGGTTAAGTTAGATTAGACTGGTGACCACACACAGAGCGTGAAGACAAGCGAAAGTAAAGAGCGAAGTGAACGGCGGCCGCCGAACGCTCTATATTATTTTTCAAAACACTTCAAGTACTAGTTTTTTTGCATACTCTTGTGTGACAATAAAAAAAAACTGACAAGGAGGACAGAAACGACTTTGTGGCATATAGGTTCGAAGCAGGGCAGGAGCGAAGCTGCGCTCCCACCCTGCGGAAATACCCCAGTAAGACAGGACACTAGGTTAGGTTAGACTGGTGACCACACGCAGAACGTGCCGCGGCTCGCGGCAGCGGCCGCTCCATATTATTTTTTGCTAAATACCCTTAAGGGGGTGCACCCCACCTGATGACGGGGGGAGGGGGGGTTTACCCTACCTCACCCTAATTTATATCTAAACCAAGCATTTCCAAAGGGGGGGGGGGGGGGTAATGTTGGGGGGGGGGGGCAATCCCCCTAAAAATTGGGTACTCTATCATTTGATAGAGTACCCAATTTTTAGCTTTGTCCTTCCATTACTATCCGCTGTTAAGATGGTATGTGTCGATAATCTTGTCTCAATTATTAAAAAAACGCACGCACTATCCCTGTGCAACCTATTATGCAGTGCACTTCTTGATCTTATTTTTAAAAGGGTACTATTTAAACGACTGACTGTAAATTAAAGTATCAGGTGTCAAAAATAATTGATTTACGTTATAGTATTACTAAGTGAGCGACTGACTTCGAGTGACGTAAAATCAACAGAACAGCGACTTACAAACATTAATTTGTGTTACTTAAAATACAAAATTAGAAGCTTCATAATATTTGAGCGACCTTATATTTGTTTGAGTAGCAACGTTACGTCCTGCATTTTTTTTAATATTTGTCAAATTTATTTTTTATGCTGTGCGGCATTTTATCTAATTATACATATAATAAAATCGTTGAGACTAAAAATTCTGTACATTAAAGATTTAAAGAAAAAAACCAACCAGGGTGACTTAAAATGAGCAACAGAACATATTACAACCATTATTAAAAAAATTGTCTGTTTGTCGGTTTGTCTGTTTGTCTGTTAGTTTGTGCACGCTAATATCAGAGACGACTTATCCGATTAAGATGCATATTACAACCATTTTTAAATTTTTTGTCTGTTTGTCTGTTAGTTTGTGCACGCTAATATTAGAGACGACTTATCCGATTAAGATGCATATTACAACCATTTTTAAAATTTTTGTCTGTCGGTTTGTCTATTTGTCTGTTAGTTTGTGCACGCTAATATCAGAGACGACTTATCCGATTAAGATGGGCTTTTCACCAATATATTGACCAGTGTTGAGATTAACTTAACATTTAGTGTCGGTTTCATGTGAATCGGTTAATAAATAAAAAAGTTGTGCTTATTTAAGAGTCACATCGAACTTCTCTTACTATCTATATCCATTTATTCTTTCTCTGCTCAGTAGCATTTAATTAAATTTACTAAACTTCATAATTATCTGTACTGATATATTTGGATACCATCAAACCGGTCAAGTGCGAGTCGGACTCGTTCACGCAGGGTTCCGTAGCAAAAAATCACATTTGTTGTATGGGAGCCCCTTAAATCTATGAGGCCTCTCTTGTTACGATTTGGTTCAAAGGTACGTAATTGATCAGAAATTGAATCAAGTTTAACACTAAGATGTTCTATGTGAGGATCGTGTAAAGTTAATAAGGTTCTATTACTAAGTTTAAGCTTAAGATCAAATATTTGAGATTTAGCTATTTCTATTTGCTTATGAATATTTTCAAGATTAATAAAGTAAAGAAAGGAATGGTAATGGGCTACGATTTTAGTGGGTCCCAGTTTGAATGGGAGTAAACCTGATCCATTGTTCAACGAGTCAATCGTTACATCTTGTCCTCGAGTCAGTTGGAGCAGTGCCGTCAGTAGAAGTGTCCTGTAACAATGTAGGATCTTTAGGGCTTCGCTTTAAACGTGATTTTGCAACAGGACCACGTTTTTTTTAGTGTAGATGTGGATAGGGAGATCAGCGAGAACGGTATCTTGAGTATATCGAGCAGCTAATTTTTGTCTGTTAGCCATTGGATTTCGTACAAATACTTGTTGGTCGGGGACATATTCCTGTTCAGGTTCACGATCTTTGTTTCTGTTTTCAGTTAGTTCAGTTCTATGTGTAGAGCGATCGTATACTTGGGTCATACGTTTCTTGTGGTCTAATGAGTACTGCTGTAGCAGGTGTTCAGTCAGATCTATGTCTAAAGGGTCACGAGGGTCAAAATGTCCAGTAATTAAGTCTAAGGGTCTGCACCTAGTGAAGCTGTGAATTAAACTGTTATAGGCCAGTACTGCGTACGGCATGAGATTAACAACGGGTTCAAGACGTTTCTCCAGTTTTAGTAATCTTAGATGCTCTAAGATAGTAAAATGGAAACGTTCTACTGTATCATTGTCATTGGGACTATGTGCTAGAATCTTATGATGCTGGATTTTGTAAAGTCTCGTAAACTCCGCAAACAGTTGGTTAGTGAACTCGGGACCTTGGTCGGTAACTATGGTTAGATGGATACCATGATGTGTAAAATATTGAAGAAGGGCTTGGACTACGCTAAGAGCTGTCCCATCTCTAAGATGATATGCCTGAGCGTATTTCGAAAATGCATCGATTAGTGTTAGATATTTCTCGTTCTGAGCTGTGAAAATATCAAGATGGACTATTTTAAATGGTTTGGTGGGCGGTGGAACTATTGAAAACCTTTGTTTGATAGGATTACGGTCATATTTTTCTTGGCCACATATACTACATTCATTGATGTATTTAGTTATATGTTCTTTCATTTTGGGCCAGTAGTATTTAGAAGAGAGGGCTAGATAACATTCATTAATACCACGATGATTAGTTTTACCTTCGTGATACTTCTGTATGATTTCCTGCTGCCGTAAATACTCTTTGACATTTTCTAACTCTGTTTTAGTTAGGTAATGCTAAACTCATAGCAGAGCTTTTAAACGTATCCTGGATGATAGGGATAATTTTATACATAGCCAAAGGTGGATGAAGAATAAGTCCTGTTTTAACTTTAGGATTGACGTATTCCTTAATCGCGTTTAAAACGTCATCTACGAGATTGGATTCTGATAACTGTATAGTCGTCCTAGTATGCGTTTCAAAGGGTTTAGTCACGGTTGGTCTTTTCTTAATGTCACCTACTATAACAAAGCATATCTGACGGTTAAACTTATTAAGAGGATCATCAGATATAGGGATCTCTAAAATTGTGTACGTTCGCGCAGCAAAAAGAATCGCCTTTTCAAGGATTGGATGATGCAGATAATTAGTGCCCTATATCGTGTAAATGTGCCCGAAATTTTATATTTGTGCGTCCAACAGCTTCAGATTAATTTAAGAAAAACGGATTCTGCTGCACGAACGTTCACCCAGCATTTTTTTTTTAATTGATGGGCCTAGCTGTATATTAAATATGCTAAAAGATAGCTTATATACGATCATAAATGTGCCGTGAAAGCCAGATTTGTGCCTCTTAAGATATCAGAGTAATTTAGTTTTTTGCTGGGCGAACGTTTTGGTGATTGCTGTATATCGGAAAAGGTTGAACGCACATTCATGAATTTTTGTATACAGATTCGGTACATTTGTGCCTATTTGTGCCGGAATTTTCATTAACATGACTAGCATGGTTCAGATCCAATTCTTTTATTTCCTAAAAAACGGAAAAATGCTCTGGCTGACGAAAGAACAAGACCAAGGACTTCGCGTTAGTGCCGACTGGTACCCATTATATATTCACATGATCCTGTAAAGTTTCGCGGGCCTACTACATATCATTTCCGATTTCTTAACGATTTTGTCCTTTTTTTGAGGTTATCTTGAGTGAAATTACTTAGAATACGAAAACAATAGTTTCCAGTGAGCTGGCTTATTACATGCTTCTACAATAATATGAGCGCTGTTTTAAGAATACGTATGCAAAAAATCATGTATGTATACCCATTACTTTAGACAATAACGATAAAAAACCATTCGAAATATTTTTAGTAGATTATCCGACCAAATTGTAACGAACATTAAAAAGCGGCCGCACGATACATCAAACTATCCTTCCTCACTTGATGGCGTTGTAACGAAAAAATAGTACAGATGCGTACAGAATCATTAAGTTGGAAAATAGTTTTTTATTTTATTTTTAACACAAAACAGTTTACAGTTGTGGAAAAACATTGTGATTTTTAAATCATAAGTAAGTACTAAACTGTAAGCCAAAACATGTGTATGTGAAGTTACAATTAAATGAATTGCATTTTTTTGTTTTGGTTTTGCAATCACTGATCTAGAAAAGTTAGTTTATATTAGGGATATGAAATAAAATGTGAATTGTTTTTTTTTGTACATAATAATACACTATAATTTGTAATTTATTATTAAAAATAAATTGTCCACCTTTTGAGATTATAATGAATGAATGAATGATTTTGCACCATAAATCTATACCTAACTACATAGCTTGATAGCTGATTAAGCTTGATAGCTTGATGTGCCATTGACAGTATATTTGTTTTTTTTAGTTGGTAAGTAAAGCAATTTGGATAAAAGGAGATAACAAAACAATATTGGTAATTTTTATATTGTTTTATTTTTTGTATACAATAATAAACAATGAATAATGGTTAGGTGCTATTTGTACCTTTTAGATGATTAAAACGTGTACAATAAAATTAACATTACAAATAAATAAAGAATGCAAGTTTAACGTAATTCCTAAACACAACAAAAAGTGTTCAAAATAAATAACATAGCAAAAAATGGATAATATTGATGGACAAGAAATTTTGTACTTCGTTATCGCTTCAAACAGCTTAATCAGCTATCAAGCTACGTAGGTATAAATTAATGGTAATTTTTGACAAACTCCGTAGCCGAGAGACAAGCACGCCGGACTAATATGGTGTCGCCATCTCTGAGGTTCCGGGTTCGATCCCCGGTCGGGTCAATGTAGGAAACGAACTTTTCTATATTGTCTCGGGTCTGGGTGTTGTGGTAACGTATTTGTTTCTTTTTCTATAACACAAGTGCTTTAGCTACTTACCATAGGATCAGAGCAATGATTGTGATGCTGTCTAATATTTATTTATTTTTTATTATTATTTATTTCATTCATTCATTATATAATTTATTTTAAATAACAAATTACAAATTATAGTGTATTATTAGGTACAAAAAAAAAAACAATTCACATTTTATTTCATGTCCCAAATACCTATAAACCATTTTCCAACTTAACAATTCTGTACGCAACTGTGCTATTTATATTTCGTTATAACGCCATCAAGTGAGAAAGGATAGTTTGATGTATCGTGCGGCGGCTTTTTAATGTTCACTACAATTTCGTCGGATAATCTACCAAAAATATTTCGAATGGTTTTAATCGTTATTGTCTAAAGTAATGGGTATACATACATGATTTTTTGCATACGTATTCTTAAAACAGCGCTCATATTATTGTAGAAGCATGTAATAAGCCAGCTCACAGGAAACTAGTGTTTTCGTATTGTAAGTAATTTCACTCAAGATAACCTCAAAAAAAAGACAAAATCGTTAAGAAATCGGCAATGATATGTAGTAGGCCGGCGAAACTTTACAGGATCATGTGAATATATAATGGGTACCAGTCGGCACTAACGCGAAGTCCTTGGTCTTGTTCTTTCGTCAGCCAGAGCATTTTTCCGTTTTTTTAGGAAATAAAAGAATTGGATCTGAACCATGCTAGTCATGTTAATGAAAATTCCGGCACAAATAGGCACAAATGTACCGAATCTGTATACAAAAAATCATGAAAGTGCGTTCAACCGTTTCCGATATACAGCAATCACCAAAACGTTCGCCCAGCAAAAAACTAAATTACTCTGATATCTTAAGAGGCACAAATCTGGCTTTCACGGCACATTCATGATCGTATATAAGCTATCTTTTTGCATATTTAATATACAGCTAGGCCCATCAATTAAAAAAAAAATTGCTGGGCGAACGTTCGTGCAGCAGAATCCGTTTTTCTTAAATTAATCTGAAGCTGTTGGACGCACAAATATTAAATTTCGGGCACATTTACACGATATAGGGCACTAATTATCTGCATCATCCAATCCTTGAAAAGGCGATTCTTTTTGCTGCGCGAACGTACACCTAAAATTGGGTGTTCATCGCTGGTATGAGCGGTTGCAGTGGTAGAGCCTGCTAAAGATGGTGAATTTTCTGATGGATTAACTGCAATAGAATTGGTGTCTTTATTATTTATCTCAATTCGAGATAAAGCATCGGCGTTGGTATTATGTTTGCTTTGCTTATAGACTGTAGTGAAGTTATACTCGCTCAATTTAAGTCTCCAACGTGTCAATCTGGAGTTGGGCTCTTTCAGATTCATAACCCATTGTAATGGTTTATGATCAGTGACTATTTTAAATTTTCTACCAAACAGATACGGTCTAAAATATTTTGTGGCCCAAAATATGGCCAGGAGTTCTTTCTCTATAGTACTTTAATTAATTTCACTGGGGTTTTAAGTTCGTGACGCGTAAGCTATTGGTTTGTCACTACCTATTATGCCTTGTGAAAGGACAGCGCCAATAGCGAAGTTAGATGCGTCTGTAGTAAGGACGAAGTCCTTATTGAAGTCAGGGTACTGTAAGATTGGGTCGTTTGTCAGGAGTGTCTTGCAAGTCTCGAAACAGTTAATATAATTTGCGTCATTATAAGTTATCTTAGAACCTTTCTTTAAACATTGCGTCATGGGTTTCGTTATGCGTCAGATAAGAAACTGCCTAACCACAGTCACGAATAATCGCGGATTAGTTGAAGTTATAAACCCGACTAGACACGATATAGTATTTTCGATGGACAGACCTGTTAGTGCCGAACTATTTAATGTTCAGTGCACGCGCACAGAACAATCACCCGATCGTGTAAACCAAGTACTATTCCGCCTGCGTACAGACCATTTGAATCCTGAAGAGCGTGCCAACTTAGAATCACTTTGTACGCAATATGCTGATGTCTTCTATATCGATGGTGAACCTCTTACCTTCACGAATAAGATCAAGCACAGCATCCGAACCACTGACGAAGTACCAGTTTATACCAAAACCTATCGTTACCCTTTCATTCATAGACAAGAAGTGCAAGATCAAATCTCTAAAATGCTAGACCAAGACATCATCAGACCCTCACAGTCCGCATGGAGTTCTCCCATATGGGTAGTTCCCAAGAAGTCTGATGCGTCTGGCAAAACCAAGTGGCGCATCGTCGTAGACTTTAGGAAACTCAATGAAAAGACCATAGATGATAAATATCCCATCCCAAATAATACTGATGTCTTGGATAAACTGGGTAACTGTCATTATTTCACCACCCTGGACCTCGCCAGCGGTTTTTATCAGGTCGAGATGAATCCAGAGGACATTCCCAAAACAGCCTTCAATATTGAACATGGGCATTTCGAATTTTTGCGCATGCCCATAGGACTCAAAAATTCTCCATCAACCTTTCAACGGGTGATGGATAATGTCCTTAGAGACCTCCAAAACGTAGTATGCCTGGTGTAACTCGATGACATCATCGTATTCAGCGTTTCCCTTCAAAAGCACATGATTAATCTAGAAAAGGTTTTCAAGAGATTGCGAGATTCGAACTTCAAAATTCAAATGGATAAGTCCGAGTTCCTAAAACTAGAAACGGCTTACCTAGTAGGACACATAATTAGTTAAGATGGCATCAAACCTAATTCAGACAAAATTACAGCAATCCAAAAATTCCTCTTACCTAAAAACGCGACAGAAATAAAACGATTTCTAGGACTATTAGGTTACTACAGGAAGTTTATCCCGGATTTCGCTCGCATAACGAAACCCATGACGCAATGTTTAAAGAAAGGTTCTAAGATAACTTATAATGACGCAAATTATATTAACTGTTTCGAGACTTGCAAGACACTCCTGACAAACGACCCAATCTTACAGTACCCTGACTTCAATAAGGACTTCGTCCTTACTACAGACGCATCTAACTTCGCTATTGGCGCTGTCCTTTCACAAGGCATAATAGGTAGTGACAAACCAATAGCTTACGCGTCACGAACTTAAAACTCCAGTGAAATTAATTAAAGTACTATAGAGAAAGAACTCCTGGCCATATTTTGGGCCACAAAATATTTTAGACCGTATCTGTTTGGTAGAAACTTTAAAATAGTCACTGATCATAAACCATTACAATGGGTTATGAATCTGAAAGAGCCCAACTCCAGATTGACACGTTGGAGACTTAAATTGAGCGAGTATAACTTCTCTACAGTCTATAAGCAAGGCAAACATAATACCAACGCCGATGCTTTATCTCGAATTGAGATAAATAATAAAGACACCAATTCTATTGCAGTTAATCCATCAGAAAATCCACCATCTTTAGCAGGCTCTACCACTGCAACCGCTCATACCAGCGATGAACACCAAATTTTAGGTGTACGTTCGCGCAGCAAAAAGAATCGCCTTTTCAAGGATTGGATGATGCAGATAATTAGTGCCCTATATCGTGTAAATGTGCCCGAAATTTAATATTTGTGCGTCCAACAGCTTCAGATTAATTTAAGAAAAACGGATTCTGCTGCACGAACGTTCGCCCAGCAATTTTTTTTTTAATTGATGGGCCTAGCTGTATATTAAATATGCAAAAAGATAGCTTATATACGATCATGAATGTGCCGTGAAAGCCAGATTTGTGCCTCTTAAGATATCAGAGTAATTTAGTTTTTTGCTGGGCGAACGTTTTGGTGATTGCTGTATATCGGAAACGGTTGAACGCACTTTCATGATTTTTTTTATACAGATTCGGTACATTTGTGCCTATTTGTGCCGGAATTTTCATTAACATGACTAGCATGGTTCAGATCCAATTCTTTTATTTCCTAAAAAACGGAAAAATGCTCTGGCTGACGAAAGAACAAGACCAAGGACTTCGCGTTAGTGCCGACTGGTACCCATTATATATTCACATGATCCTGTAAAGTTTCGCCGGCCTACTACATATCATTGCCGATTTCTTAACGATTTTGTCTTTTTTTTGAGGTTATCTTGAGTGAAATTACAATACGAAAACACTAGTTTCCTGTGAGCTGGCTTATTACATGCTTCTACAATAGAGAAGTGGAGTGCCTGTGAGAGGTTTTTTATAGAAAACCCATAAAGTATGTACAGGTCTAGGTCTGAACATCGAAAGTTATTTCGTCGAAATCTATTTCTACACCGCCATTCATCGAAAACCCACTTCATTGATGAACTTTTTTACCGATGACATTTCATAGAAAAGCCATTTGACGTAAAACTTATAATCGCCGACAGTACATTTGTTTAAACGCCTCATCCCATTTTAATGTAACATAATATTATTTTACATTTTAGATCCAGAAAGAGCGAGAATTAGAGGGAGACGAATTTGCTGACAAAGAAGTATTTGTAACTTCTGCTTATAAAAAGAAATTGCAGGAAATCAGTTTAGAAGAAGAAAAAGAAAAACGGGAAGAATATTTAGAAAGTATTGGAGATGTAACGAAGCAAAGAGATTTAGGTATGGTAATTTACTATCATTACAGGGTTATTTTCTATAAAGGATACACCCTTTACAGACGGTGTATTTGAATTTACGACAAGATCGGGCAAGAAGTCTAGATGAAAAAAAATAAATTACTCTGAAGACAATAAATTAGACATATATACAGAGTGTCCCGTAAATAGTACGACAAACTGAAAAGGTAGATAGTTTGTGGTGTACAAAAAATTCAACAATCCTGCCTTCGAAAATTCCAATTTTGGTTATTATTTTTTGTTGCTGTGGGTACAAACAAGTAAATATTCCGTTTTTTTTTTTCTGTAATTATTTTAGAATAGTATATCTACCAAATCCAAATACCATTTTGTTAAATATCATTAAGTATCTGTGAGAAAAAAATATTATTCTCATACTTCCTACTTAAAATAAAAGGCAGGATTGTCTCGAAAACGGTTAGAGTTTTATTGGGGTATTTTTTTATCTGTTAGAGTACACCACAAACTATCTACCTTTCAGTTTGTCGTGCTATTTACGGGACACCCTGTATAATAATAATTATGCCTACCACGAAATCACCGAAAAGGTTGCCTACCCCGTGCTCATTATGATTGACTCAATTACTCCTCCTTACTTTTGTTTTTTTGGTAAAATAAGGTTTTCTAGTGTATTACTAATGTAGTATCTCACTTACGAAACTCGTAACAAGTGTTTGAAATGGCGTCCATTTTGGGTTGAAATACACACGTCGTTGGAGACTTCATTGACCCCACTGTCTATCGGAATAAAAACGCTTTATGATATCACGCCATAAATAAAAATCACAGGTCCAAGTCAGAAGAGCGATAAGGACATTGTATCAGTCCACCGCATTATCACTCCACTGGTCTCCAAACTGTTAGTTGAGGTACATTGTCATTTAGGCTGCAAGGTCAGGCACCGTCTTATATAGTCCCCTTGGTTAATCAAGGGGAACTTCTTTTAGCATCTAGGACTTAGGTAACCATCGCTTTCACCATACATCAAAATCATATCTGATGTCGGCAGAAGACGCACCGGTTTGTATAGAACGCGCGCTGCGCCATGTCTCTGTTCCTACAAAACCATGGAACATTTTATGAATCATGAAACATCTTGTTTTTATTCATTCACGATCAGAATCTTTTACCGACCTTCCTTCTTCATTTCTTATACGCCGTCCGATACACTCTGTTTTTAACATTCCAAGTTAAAATGCGAAAATATAAAAATAATTTATTAAGTAGTAGTAGGAGTCGTAGTGTGCCGTGTGGTGCCGGCACGTTAAAAGAATTGCACCACCCCTTCTCTTCCTATGGGTGTCGTAAGAGGCGACTACAGGAGAACCGCCATAAGAAGACGGGCAGCAGCGTCTCCTCTCCACATTGGCCAAACTGTGATCGCCAACCCGCCTGCCAAGCGTGGCGATTATGGCAAAATCTTCCTTTTGGAGAGGCCTGTGTCCAGCAGTGGACTGATATAGGCTGGTGATGTGAGGAGTAATAGGTAACATTATATTATTATATTATATTATATTATTAATACGTCCAAACGGTTTGAACGTATTATGTGTTATATTTATTGCATCACAAAAGAATCACTTCTAGAAATTGTTGTTGTAACTATTAATAAAAAAAAACATTCTTTAGGTGGATTTTATCGCCATTTGTATGAACAGAAATTGGGATTAGAGAAAGATGCTGATCCAGAAGACAAACAAAAATCAAAAGAATTTCAAAAGACTAATAATGTAAAGGCCAATAGTGACACGTGTGTAGAAAAAGACAAGGAGACAACAAAAAAAAGAAATTACCGGAAAAGAAAATCTTCATCAGAAAGTAAAAAACAACTATCAGAAGGAGAAGTTGAAGATTCAGATGAAGAAATTAATCGCATCAATTTGGATGACATTAAAATGGCAAAAAAAGTTAAACTTGGTAATAATAATATAGACGCAGATTCAGATTTTTCAATTGACGAATCTAGTGATGATGATGAAAGCATTAAAAAAAATGATAACAAAGAAAAACCTGAAGAAGTGTTTAAAAAGCCAACACATACGGAAAAAATGGAAAATAAGGTGGAAGTTGATGCAACCCCTGAAGAAAAAACTCCTGAAGATGTTATTGATAAGCCAAAAGTTAACATTTGGGAAAAGAGAACAGTTGGTGAAGTGCTTGAACAGGCTTTACGAAGATACTATGAGAGAAAAGCTGCAAGAAGTTTAATGTAATAAAAATTATTAGCATATTTAATTGTTTTTTATTTAACATTTAAAAAAGGAAAGTTTGGCAATGAAGTTCTTTGAAATTGGTGGCTCAATCAATTCAGAGATACTGTACATTAAAATCTAGCATTAATGGATTATTTATTGGTTCTGTCAGGGGTTACATAGTGTTTGTTCTACCATTAACAGCGCGATGCTATTGAAAATATAGAGGGCTCGTAATAATTTAGTTTTTATGTCCTTGCTCCTTAGGTTATGATGCCACGTTTTTCTCAAAACTTGATGTAAAAATTACTTACGCATCATCCCTGTCCGTTAGACTTTTTATTTTATTCGGATTATGGCAAAGATGGCCTAAATGTATAAAAGTGCAATTTACATTCTACGTAGACCTTAAATAGAACAATACCAGTCTATAAACCCTTAGATAGAGAGCTGTAAAAATCACACTTCTACATCAACGCAATCATCAAAAGCTACGACCAATTCGCCGCATATTTCAACACCCGCTAAAGGAATTAAAACATTTGTTACTTCCCGTTGATCTATAATCATGAATTATGAATAGTCTTAGGGCTCAAACATAAAAATCCAAAGACGAATGCATTTGAAATATATGCAGTTTTCTTCGTTGCGAATTCGCATCGCACCGATTCGCAGTTTTGTTTTTGGGCACTAAAGGTGCATGTGCGGTTATTGTCTAAAGTAATGGGTATACATACATGATTTTTTGCATACGTATTCTTAAAACAGCGCTCATATTATTGTAGAAGCATGTAATAAGCCAGCTCACAGGGAACTAGTGTTTTCGTATTGTAAGTAATTTCACTCAAGATAACCTCAAAAAAAAGACAAAATCGTTAAGAAATCGGCAATGATATGTAGTAGGCCGGCGAAACTTTACAGGATCATGTGAATAATTACTTTTAAACTTTCGCGTTGCATAATTTAAAACTCAATGAAACGGGAATTAACGCGATCATAATTTAGGTACAAAATGTTACCTCTTTTGCCTGACGTTTCGATCGGGTTACACCGACCGTGGTCACAGGCTGACTGGAACAGCGATGTCTTCACTCCGTATGAGAGGCAGATTCTTCATCTACCCTCATGATATTATTTCCACGCCAAGTACCGTCACACACTACACTCACTGTGTCCCTATTCTGCACACTAACCGCCGCGTCCGTATTCAGGTGAGAACTCGATCGCGAAACAAAACGAGATTGTTTATTTTTAATCACTGGATTCCATGTCGCGGATAATTTGTAACCGTCTTCCCGATTTAATTTTTATACTTTTTGATTTCAATAGCTTCACGCACAACTCTTGAATAAAAGTGGCGATCCGTGGAAAGAACTTGCGTTTGATGAAATTCAATCCAGTGATTAGTGCCCGATTCAAGAAGGTGTTCGGCAATCGCTGATTTCGCAGTTTGGCGGTTTTTCACAGCAGCTATATGCTCTTTAAGCCTTTCAGCGATGGTTCGTTTCGTTTGGCCTATGTAGGAACTCCCGCAGCTACAGTTTATTTTGTAAACACCTGGTGTTTGTAACGGCAAGACATCCTTCGGTGTGCCTAGTAAAGTCTGTACTTTTAACCCCGGGGTGTAAATCGTGGGAATGGACCATTTCTTTAGCAGGGAGCCAATTTTATCAGTCACTCCTTTCACGTAAGGCAAAAATGCGGGATGTCTGCTTACATTCGGACTTAGAGAGCGTTTTATCGGTGGCTTCAACAGATGTGGTGACACTTTGTATCCGTTTTTAATGAGAACCTCCTGAACATGATTTAGCTCTTGCTTCAAATGGTCAGGGTCACAGAGATCATATGCTCTATTTCTTAATGATGACATTACGGATTGTAAGTGGCGTGGATGGTGATGTGAGGCAGCGTGTAAGTAAGTATCTATCTGTGTGTGTTGGCTTTCTATAGACACAGTGCGACAAGGATCCATTCGATCTCACTGTAATTTTGATATCCAGAAATGACAACGACCTGGCCGACTCCAACTCATATGTAAATTTCATCTTAGGATAAATCGAGTTGAGATGTTCTAAATATCGATCTACTTCTTGCTCGTTACCTTTGATAATACTAAAAATATCATCAACGTACCGTTTCCAAAGTCTGACGGTTTTTTTACCTAAATTATGATCGCGTTAATTCCCGTTTCATTGAGTTTTAAATCATGTGAATATATAATGGGTACCAGTCGGCACTAACGCGAAGTCCTTGGTCTTGTTCTTTCGTCAGCCAGAGTATTTTTCCGTTTTTTAGGAAATAAAAGAATTGGATCTGAACCATGCTAGTCATGTTAATGAAAATTCCGGCACAAATAGGCACAAATGTACCGAATCTGTATACAAAAAATCATGAATGTGCGTTCAACCGTTTCCGATATACAGCAAGCACCAAAACGTTCGCCCAGCAAAAAACTAAATTACTCTGATATCTTAAGAGGCACAAATCTGGCTTTCACGGCACATTCATGATCGTATATAAGCAATCTTTTTGCATATTTAATATACAGCTAGGCCCATCAATTAAAAATAATTTTGCTGGGCGAAAGTTCGTGCAGCAGAATCCGTTTTTCTTAAATTAATCTGAAGCTGTTGGACGCACAAATATTAAATTTCGGGCACATTTACACGATATAGGGCACTAATTATCTGCATCATCCAATCCTTGAAAAGGCGATTCTTTTTGCTGCGCGAACGTACACGAAGGTGCGACCAAATCTGGCGAATGCGCAGCATTTTATGTTCGTGCGCCGCGCGTCCGTCCTGTGAGCTGAACCTACTCCAGAACTGAACTGGACGCGCAGATCGCGCGCACTGTACAAGCCTTACAAGATCTGCGCTAAAGACTAAAGATGGTGAATATTCTATTATCAGTTAAATTTAACTAATAAAAAAACACATTTATTCAAAAATTAATAATAACCTTATTGAATAAAAATATTTATTCGAGCCGTTGATAATTAAACGCAACTAAAAGTTTTATTCGTATAGATAAATCTAACCGATTTTTAAAATGGGTTTTTCCCTAAGCATCTCATTCCCCGAGCATCTTGTCCCGGAGCATCACGAATGCGATAAATTTGATAACATTTTTTTTACTACTCTTTCTACTGGTACGGTTAGAAAAAAAAATACTTATTCAAAATAAATGTTAGATCATAGTTTTAAAAACTACTGAATGATTTATTGACAGATTGAAAATGTCTGTAATAGAGACTGCTTGTGTTTAAAAAAAATACCAATTGTTTTATATACTTGTTGATTTGTGTTTCACATCATCATCACCAGCCTATATCAGTCCACTGCTGGACACAGGCCTTTCCAAAAGGAGGATTTTGCCATAATCGCCACGCTTGGCAGGCGGGTTGGCGATCGCAGTTTGGCCAATGGTGGAAAGGAGACGCTGGTGCCCGTCTTCTTGTGGGGGTTCTCCTGTAGTCGCCTCTTACGACACCCATAGGAAGAGAAGTGTGATTTGTGTTTAAATGTCTGTAATAGAGACTGAGCTTGTGTTTTAAAAAAAAACAATTGTTCTAATACTTCCTTTTGATTTGTGTTTAAAAAGAACTAGAGTTGATTAATTATAATTATTATCCTCGCTAAAGACTTATTGTAAGACTGATTGAAAATGTTAGTATTGTTTTTACTAATGTTGATTACTCGTATTTGTAATTTTTATACCTAATTTATAATATTAATTAGGAAAAAACATAATTTACATTTGAAAATGACTAAGCCACTTAATGCATATTTTAGACCAACTTTAAAATCTAGTTAGTACAACTCTGCCTTGAAAGTATTAATATAGTTGATTTTACATGTTAAAAAACTAGTGATTAAAGATTTACAAACTATTTTTTGAATTGTAAAAAGACTTTTTTTTTCTATATTTAACTTTAATACAAGTTCTTCTGCGGACGGTACTTTTAAGCTTATATACTATTGATTACGTTAATGACGAAAAAACAATTCGAGATGCTCTGAGACAAGATGCTCAGGGAAAAACCCATATATATTTTCAACCATATCCATATTCAAGTAAAAATATCAAAATAATGTATCTGCATAAAAATATCAACTGATATTTTCAACCATTTAAAATATCGATGTTTTTATTAAACCATTGACTTTTAACCAATTGGTTAAAAGTTAATGGTTAAATAATATTATTTTTCAACCATTTACGCCACCACTAAGCACCAAACGATTGCAGTAATGGAACGCGTGCTGCGCATTCGCCAGATCTGGACGGACCGTCATGGCATAAAGGTAATATTCTGATAAACAATATTTTTTAGGTAAAATCATTTTATTAACAAACTTTAAAAAGCGGCAAGAAGACTTGACTCGCACTTTGCCGGTTTATTTGGGTGTGTTACGCGATGTAAACCGATTTTGACAATTCTCGATATTTATGTAATTAGTCCCATAAGTTTGAAAAAAAAAACCGGAAGTCCTAAGTGCGTGCGTAGTGCAGGGTTTATAGTTGCCCATCACAGTTTGTACGAAACTCTCCTATTTCGTTATTAATCGTTAACTTGTTCGTGTAAATCGTTACTTACAGAAAGTAGAAGAGTTAAATTTGAACTCTAAAGTACGGTATTTCATTGACTCTACTATCACAAAAAAAGGGAAATTGGTTCCGCCACTTTGACGTCATAGTGGCGGGACCAGGAACATTTAGACGTGCCGCCTTAGTTTCCATAGGTACAAATGGTACATGTTAGGTTGGGGAAAAAGTATTTTCGCATTATAGTATGTATGAACATGTAATAAAATCTCTTTAGCTGTACTATTTGTATCTGGCTGGTTTCGGTATCATTAGAAGTTTAAATTTTAAAGAAGATAATTCCAAATTCAAATTAGGAAAAGTGTGTATTTCATTTGTTTTTCGTACTGTCAAGATGTGTGAATCTAATGAAGAAATTCGATACATTTTAAAATTTTACTACAAAAAAGGTAAACATGCAACGCAAGCCGCGAAAAAAATTTGCGATGTTAATGGACCTAGTGCAGTGTCTGTGAGAGTAGCACAAATTTGGTTTAAGCATTTTCAATCCGGAAATTTTGATGTCAAAGATGCACGTCGCTCTGGTCGCCCTATTACGGATAAAATTGATGCCATTTTTTAAAAAGTGGAGCAAGATCGGCATATCAATAGTAACAACGTAGCTGAAGAACTGGAAATTGACCACAAAACAGTTTTGGCGCATTTGAAAAATACTGGGTACACAAAAAAGCTCGATACTTGGGTACTCCACGAGCTTACTGAAAGAAACCTAATGAACCGTGTACTCATTTGTGATTCTTTATTACGACGTAATGAAACCGAACCATTTTTAAAGAAGCTGATAACTGGTGATTAAAAATGGATCACGTACGACCAGAACGTGCGAAAAAGGTCGTGGTCAAAGGCCTGTCAGGCTTCACAGACTTTGGCGAAACCCGGGTTAACTCACTACAAGGTGGTGCTGTGTGTGTGTGGTGGGATTGGTAGGGCATTATTCATTATGAGCTGTTACCACCAGGCAGGACTATCGATTCTGAACTCTACTGCGAAAAACTGATGAGATTAAAGCAAGAAGTTGAGAGAAAGCGGCCGGAATTAATCAACAGAAGGAGTGTGGTTTTTCATCATGATAACGCTAGACCTCGCACATCTTTAGCCACTCGGCAAAAATTAAGAGAGTTTGGCTGGGAGGTGTTAATACATCCGCCGTATAGTCCTGACCTTGCACCTTCAGATTTCCACCTGTTTCGCTCTCTTCAGAATTCTCTAGGCAGTGTCAGGTTAACATCACGAGAGGACTGCCAAAACCACTTGTCGTTGTATTTTTATCAGAAGCCCAAAAATCTCTATAGCAATGGAGTCATGTCCCTACCTACAAGATGGCAAAAAGTTATCGAACAAAATGGTACCTACACACTTTAGTTAAATGTTAATAAACTATATATAAAAAATGTTTTGAATTTTCTCGAATGCGAAGAAACTGTTTCCCCAACCTATTATGAAGCACTAATGCCCTGATATGATGCACTTTGAATCCGAAGCTTGATCCCGCCATCATGATGCTCACGATTCTAACGTGGTCGTCTATTGAAGACCATTTCACGAACTATGATGGAATAATGGCAGAGTGATCGGTGGGGTGTTTTTTATTGTATTCGTTGCAATAAAACGAATCTTTTAGCCATATAAAATAATGTATAATTTTAATTATGTCTACTTAATAAATTTCTATTAAAATATATACATGTACTTCTTTGATAATTAAACATTGATTTTGTTATACCACCACATAATGGGCCTTGCAGTGAACTGAAATGAAAAGAAATAGCACAATGTAAATTCAGTTAAAAATTAAAAACGTGTTGACATCCTCTCTTAGGAGCTGATTCTGGTGCTCAAATAAAAAACTTGAATTGTGTGATCGACATCGAAAACGCGAGAAAATTTATATCTTTAAACATCATACACCTTAACGATACCGAATGAATGCATTATTTCAAACAAGCTTATAAGACATTTAACCACGTAATACACGAAATGGTGATAGACTCGTATCTGTTGTCACTCATTCCGAAAAGTGTAATGTTTCAGAGAAATAGCACCCAAATCTACAAAAAGATACCTACCTGAGCACATAAAACATTACCATTCAATAAAACCTGAGCACATAAAACATTACCATTCAATAAATTTATGATTATGATAGAATGTTCTACATTGTGAAAAATTATGTTAGTTTTTAAAAATTATTGTTCATTCTCATTCATCATTCAAGTATATATTTTTTTGACATTCTAGAATAATTCTTGTAAAATTAATAATGTATTAAGTCTTGAAAACATTTGCATGCTATTGTTATTGGCTAAATGGGGCGAATATTAAACCTTTAGTATACCCTGTTTAAACGCAAATAAACTATATTATATTCTATTCAAAATTTCGATATCAATCCCACAGTAATTTCATGATAATAAGCAGAATTTTCCGTAAATATAGAACATTTTTTTTGTATATACGTAAGCCGAAACACGGTTCACATTATTTTCATTTTCACAATCAGTATTTAAAAAAAATATACGAAACCTTAAAAATCTCACAAAGTTACAAGCCCGTTGTCCACGCGCGAGTGTGGACACCGTACTGCGCGCGGCAATTTCGTTGTTATTAACATTTTAAACTTTCTTGTTCTTGACTTTGACGACCGTCTGGTGTAGTGGTTCGCGCACCGCACTACAATGCCTGGCGGTTGCAGGTTCGAATCCCGCGAGGGGCAAATGTTAGTGTGATGAGCACGAGCATTTGCACCTAAGTCATGGATGTTTATAAACGTATTTAAGTATGTTTATCCGTTATCTAGTCGCCATAGCACAAGCTTTGCTTAGTTTGGGGCTAGATAATTGATGTGATTGTAGAAACAATTTATTTATCCTGTCGGGCGAAGGTCAAGAGACACAATGAAAATTTTATTGTTACGGAGCGGTCGGAGGGTCTTTGCCGCTTGATAGAATATTATTATTTATTGTTGCATTTTTAATTAAAACACTGTACACAACACGGGTATTGATGCAACATACCTCTTTTTATTTATTATTGTCCCGACGTTTCGGCCTAATTACATAGGTAAAAAGAGGTTTGTTGCATCAATACCCGTGTTGTGTACAGTGTTATAATAACTTTCGTTGTTGATATAACTGATAAACGTTTGTAAATACATGGTGTTACATGAAACTCTTGCCGTTCCGTCGCATGCCGGATACGTTATACCACAGATAATGTTCGTACCAGTTCTGTGTACCGAGCGTTAAAACTCAATTTCGCAACACAGTAACGCAGCGTGGGAGCAAGACGCGGGGGCGCATATGATACGTGCGAATCGATCGATATCTTCCGGGTCACTGGCGAGGGGCAGGGCGCCCGGCTCGCCTCGGATAGTGCGACCTTGCCTTGCGCCGCACACTGGCTCAATATTTAAAAAAAGTGGACTTAGGGGTCAATGTTCTTATTTAAGCTTGTAATTTTTTTCACATATTCCTCTTTTGATTCTAAATCACTTTTACTGATTCCAATTTTTCTCAAAAACTTGCCAATTTTGAGAAAAAAATTGTTGAATATTTTTTTGTATGGAGAAAAAGTTATTAACGTTTGTAGCTTCAAAATGCGTGCGTGAATCAAAATTTCACCTAGTAGGCAATGAAGCCCATATTATTCTCTTAAATAAATTTATCTAACTTTTTCTGTAACCTTGCAACTTAAGAAGTTACAGGCCCTGAAACATCGGTAATAAAAAATATATTTTATTTAGACTTTTTTGCAGATTGTATACAAAAAACCTTTAAATATCGTTAGGATCAAATTACCTTAATTCATTTAGTACACTGTAGCCCCTAATAACCATTGAAAACAGTGTTTTATATAATAATAATAAAACAAAAAATATAACATATGGTCGTAAATTGGCTTGTAGAATTATACGTGGCCGGTGCGCGCGCTTTGTTTCGGTTTGATGCTTGGAATTGTTATCTGTTAAAATGAACCGACCGCCTATTAAAGGGGTAATTTATGACTTGCAGTTGATAAAAAATGATTTTATGCAAGATAAATGTGTTTGTTTTAAAATTGTATTCGAACACTATGTTAGTGATATGATGACAATTACAAACGCAAGTCAGTCACAGACAGAGTGTTTTCGTGTGTTGACGTGCCAACATATCTGTGACTACGCTAGCTAATCTTCACTCCATATGTGGATTAGATGCTTAGAATGCGTTCTGCATATATCTTAAAATTTGGATTTTATGCAGTGGGCTGCTCGAGGACAGCACATGATGCTTAAGCAAAAAAAGAAAGCACTAACTCAAAAAGAAATGTTTGAACAAAGACCCTTCGTCTTTTGGTAGATATACTAAAACAAGGGTTTGGCACGACCAATGAATGCAATACTGCCAGAAGATTTTTCTGGGAATATAAAAAGTCTGCACAAATAACTTAGGTTGATGAAACGGTTACATATTACAAGGCCTAAATTTGAATGGCCTAAGGTAATAATACCTATGGACGAAAGACCTAATTTCGAAACACCTAATGCCCATAATACCTCATAACCGATGAAATTCTTATAAAAAAAATTGCAGTAATTTTGCAAGCTATTTCTTCAGGCAAAAATATTAATATAGATAAGTTCCGACAATACTGTAAAGACACTGCTCAACTGTAATTCTTTATACCAATGGTATTATATGCCATCAAGCGCCTTCATTAATTATTATTTCATGGTGCAGAATATGTGATCATTTTTCTATTATTCCCGTGGGCATGTTGTCAGAAGAAGCGTCTGAAGCTCGAAACAAAGATTTTAGACACATTAGAAAACATTCTCGAAAAATATGTCGAAAAAATTGAAATGAAGACATCATTCATTATTTTTAGTAAGTTCCGATCCTTTTATTTCACACATCAAGCCAAAATAAAAAAAAACAAAAATGATTTTATTTCCCGAAGTCATCCAACTATTGCAGGAAATAGAAAATGACGAACAGGAAACTGCTGAGGACGAAGATGAATTATACTATAAACTTGGAAATTGACGCTAGCATAGATCCCTTAACATTTTCATAATAATAATATAATAAAATCTGCGACTCGTCAGGAGTACCACTTTCTTATTGCAAATCAAAGTAATAAAAAAAAAATCATTTGAAATTTTTTGGTCGTACGTAATTTATAATGGAAGTTTGTTTTAAGATAAATTACATTTTACAGATCGTGCGCTGTGGCGCCCCTTAGGGGAGGCCTATGTCCAGCAGTGGACTGCAACAGGCTGATATGATGATGATGATGACATTTTAAACAACTACAAATCATAAATGACCCCTTTGAACAATAGGCGGTCGTCTGATTTTAACAGATAACAATTCCAGGTATTAAACCCAAACAAAGCGCGCGCGCACCGGCCACGAACAAATATTTTTTTTGCCACAAGCCAATTTACGACCATATAATTATTATATTTTTAAATTGTTTTAATATTAGTATATGAAACACTGTTTTCAATGGTTTTTAGGGGCTACAATTTACTAAATGAATTAAGGTAATCTGATCCTAACGATGTTCAAAGGTTTTTTCTATATTATCTGCAGAATAAATTTAAATATATTTTTTTTATTACCGATGTTTCAGGGCCTGTAGCTTCTAAATTTGCAAGGTTACAGAAAAAAGTTAGATAAATTTATTTAAGAGAATAATATGGGCTTTAATGCCTACTAAGTGAAATTTTGATTCACGCACGCATTTTGAAGCTACAAATGTTAATAACTTTTTCTCCATACAAAAAAATATTCAACAATTTTTTTCTCAAAATTGGCATGTTTTTGAGAAAAATTGGAATCAGTAAAAGTGATTTAGAATCAAAAGAGGAATATGTAAAAAAAATACAAGCTTAAATAAGAACATTGACCCCTATGTCCACTTTTTTTAAATATTGAGCCAGTGTGCGCCGTCGCAGTCGCATCATAATAATAAAATTAGGCACCGTGCGCACGCGCGGACATTTTAATTAAGGTTTTTCTAAATATTAATTTGGTCAAAATATAAACATGAAACATGAAAAAAAATGCAATCGATTTTATCCTTCAATCTCTTTCTTGATTCTGAACAAACAGTTTTAAGGTTTCGTATATATATCCTTTAAATAATGTTGTATGTTTTTTTTGCAAACAATATAAAGGAGTTACAGTTGATATTTACAGAAATAACCCGTAAAATAATTCAAATATATATTCTAACTTACCTATGAATTCTGAAACAGGATCGTTTTCTCCTTCCGCTCTCATAGTGCCAGTGATTTCTTCATTTTCAACCATCGGTAACACAAGTTGCACAAACTCAGGCGTGTAAGGAGGCGCTATTGCGTCTAAAACCTGAAAAGCGATTTTCGAATTCGACCTTTATTTCAATTTTTGCTTCAATGCGCTGGATTTTAATTCGCTTGATTTTATCATGAGTTTTTGATTTCCATTCCAAATGACCACTGACAATACATCTTTAAACATCAACTGTATTTGTATAAATTTCCGTAAAACCGAACTTCACCTCTATTTTGTTTAAAGATTATGTTTAACTTTAGGTGCTTTAAGTTCTGCGGCGATTGTAAGTTCTGCTAAATCATTTTTTCCCTGTTTCAATTTATCAATAAAAATGTTGCTTAAACAACACTACTACATACATACATACGAGTCACAGTTTTTGTTTCATTTGCAATGAGACATTGTCTATCTTGTACATTATATATCTATGGGTACGATGCTGTTTAAGTTGACAGTTAGTTAGAACTCACTAAGACGTTGTTCAACTTTAATTACCGTTAATAAGTATACATTTTTTTAATAAGCTGCTTAGCAGTGTCTTAAATTTAATCAACGTTTATAAGTAAGACCGTTAATTAATAAAAGTCGTGAATTATAGCCCCTGTACTGTGTTTTACTTCTGATGCCTGAATATGCTGTTTAAGTTGACAGTTAGTTAGAACTCACTAAGACGTTGTTCAACTATAATTACCGTTAATAAGTATACATATTTTTTAATAAGCTGCTTTGCAGTGTCTTAAATTTAATCAACGTTTATAAGTAAGACTGTTAATTAATAAAAGTCGTAAATTATATCCCCTGTACTGTGTTTTACTTCTGATGCCTGAATCCTCTTCCGACAAGTATTTAATCATTGATTTTATTTTTAAAGGAGGTGGTTCTCAATTAGACCTAAATTTTTTTATTCAACAGTTCTTTAATTTTGAGCTGATATTTTTGCTAACCTAAGTCTATCTGTCAAAAGTTGCAAGTTAATAATTTTTATTTATTTTATTGGATGAACTTAAACAGTAATGTACAAATTGGTTAACTGTAAGGTCTAATAATTTTATAATTTAGTAGACACCAACGAAATGTTCCACAAATACATTACAAACAGGGCTACTGCCGCTAGATACAAAACACCTATTGTTTGTTAGCTTAGATAGTTTCGAATGGAAAACACTATACAATACAAATACTCAAAACAATCAATTTTAATCAGTTTGGTTGTCCATAAGGGCTTTGACATTGTTCCTATATTTCACCAAATTACACGCAAAGGGGTCTATATCGTGCGCAAATAGTGTATTAGAACGTTTCAACATTCGGTACAGAGGTGAGCGCTTCCCTGCATTGGTTCTGCAGGTAGGGAAAGAGAAAAGGGCTTTACTCTTATTTCCGGTCCGAGCTGAGGGGATTCTATAGTACACTTTATTAACTAAGGCTGAATAGTCTAAATGATAATTTAAAATTTTGTAAAGAAAAAATAACTCTAATTGAATACGTCTCTTTTGCAAGCTTATAAGCTTGAGTCTTTTTAATAAATTACAATAACTGTCATAGAAACGGAAGCATCTAAAGCTAACCATATTAAGTAATTTCTTTTGAACCTTTTCTATCGCCGAATCGTATACCTTGTAAAATGGATCCCATATGATGACGGCGTATTCTAATATAGGTCTTATCAAAGTGTAGTAAAGGTATAAATAAGTAACAGGCCTTCTAAAAGATAAAACATTTCGTGAAACAGATCCGAACATCTGGTAAGCCCTACAAATAATTGCGTCTATATGCAAGTTTAGGATAAGCTTGGAATCTAGTATTACGCCAAGATCTCTAATACTATCTACCTTTTGAAGACTAGAACTGTTAATGGCATAGGTGTAAGTTATTGGTTTTGTTTTACGTGTAAACGTCACTGTTTTACATTTGCTAAGACTAAGTTGAAGTTAGTTTTCTACACAATAGTTATGAAGCGATGTCAAGTCATCTTGTAAGAGCGCACAGTCCTCTACGGTACGAACAACTCTATATATCTTAAGGTCATCAACGTACATCTCAAAAAGCGAATGTTGTATGCAATGAGTGATATCGTTTATATAAATTACAAATAGAAAAGGTCCTAAAATCGAGCCCTGCGGTACACCTGATGTGACGTTAAATGTATCTGACTCGTATCCGTTTACTACAACTCGTTGTTTTCTATTATTAACGTAAGAAGCAAACCACCTAAGAAGCAAACCATCTAAGAAGTGAATACCGTTGAATGCCAATTTCTTCAGCAGTATCAAATGATCGACCTTGTCGAAGGCTTTTTTAAAGTCTGTATAGATTGAATCTACTTGTTCATTTTTGTCTAATGATTCAAAAAGAAAAGTAGTTTATAAAATTAGGTTTGTAGTCGTAGAACGGTTTTTGACAAAGCCGTGCTGATTGGGTATTATATCGACGGTAGAAAGCGATTTTGTCGTATCTAAAAAAGTCCGATTTTACACCAAAGCAAACAAACTATTTCAAAAATTAATAAATCTTAAATTAAGAAAGTTAGAATGCTGAAATTTCACATGTTTTTTCTACTAATTAAACTTTATTTAATAAAGGCGATTGGAATATTCTAGAGTTACTACTTCATTGACTTTTCTCTAGTTACAGTATCTTTTTCTTAACTTTTATATTAAAATTGTAAAAATATAATGACAAAAAAATCAGTCTGCAATATTTTTTATTCTTTTTTCATTTTAATAATCAGTCCGACAAAATTCTTCTTCTTTATCAGTTACATAAATTCAGTGTGTTCTTATCTCTCTTCCTCATTAATTTTAATAAGTATACACTTTTTCTTTAATATTTTAACAATCAGCCTGCCATAGTTTTACTTCTTCATTAGTTTCAACAATCAATCTGCTTAATTCAGTATTTGTTTTTAAACTAAATAAAAATAATCATCATGTTACTTTTCCTTCTTTGTTCATTAGTTACATAAATTAGTCTGCTATAAGTACTTCCTCTTTATTGCTTTTAACAATCACTTACTTATACTTTGTCTTAATTATTAATATCTATAATCAGTCTCTTCTATGCACTTTCTCTTCATCATTATTTTCATAAATCGGTCTGCTGAGCATCATGTTTCTACATTCAGTCTGATACACTTCGTCCTCTTCATCAGTTTCACCTAGAATATCTTTTATTTTTTGTCGTGTTTTAATTGCAAATATTCATGAGAATAACATTAGGGTATTATTTGTTTCTCGACAAATTTCTTGAGGTCATTATATTTTTGAATTGAAACATGGAGCTTAGTTGAATACAAATTAACTTTTGGTTGAGTATTGTTCAAACTACCCAAGGGCACTGAAGTTGTTAAGGCATCTGTGAGCATATAATTTTTAATAAATATATCATCGGGATTCGTCTTTTTAAACGTTGCGATGCACAATTTAGATATTTAAAATTTAGTTTTAGTTTTAAAAGTTTTGCTCATAACCTCATCGAATCCTAAAAAGTCTTTGCCCTCTAAAATGGACACTTGGTATGGGGTTGGTTTTTTACGTGCCAGTTCTATGACAGTAGGCCATTGAGAAGGTGCCCAGATAGTAGTTTTTCTTACAGCGCGCTCTATTGTAGCGTGCATGCTATCAACTGGCATGAATGTATGGCCAGGAATGAGATAATTAATTTGGATTGTCTCCAAATTAGCAGCAATGGACAAAAAAAATCTCAACATACTCAACATAGTCTTATTAAACACGTAAACAACAAATAAAAATGTTTTAAAATAATATTTTAAGAATTTACAATTCCGCGTTCTCACTATCGGCGCTAACGCATAACTGCCGCGCGATCAGAATGGCGTAGGTAGGACACGCGACGCAGCGGGTGGAGGGGGTTGGTTTTGCTAGAGTGACGTATTACTTGCTGTACACAAAACAAGACTCTATTCTAATGTTAGTAAGATTTTCGCTATTAGATGATACGTTTGAAATGCAGTAACTTTTTGATAAGGACTCACGTCAGTTCAGCGCATTTGCTGTATGTTCGACAACGTAAGATTTTGGGGCGGCTGAAATGATGTATCTTCTTAAAATCAATGTTCGACTCAGGAAAAGAGTGCTGTAACTGTTTACCATACTAGTAGTAAGGTCGTATCTATTTTATTTTCGAAAGTCGTGATTTTTTGACTAGTTACAGCAATTGGCTAAGTAAATTGTAAAAAAACTAGAAAAAATTCAATGACGTATCTTTATTTTTTTTCATCGTAGAAAGACGATACATACACCATTCGACGCGGCATTTTTTTCTTAACATCAATACAATTATAAGTCATTTAAGCCAATTTTTGAGATACGACATTCCCGCTTTCTGCCGTCGATATGTTTTTCTATATGAAGATAAAGTGACTGATGGACTAATTTTTCAAACACTTTCGACAGAGCAGACAGGATCGAGATGGGTCTATAGTTTGCCACATCTATCCTGCTGTTATCTTTGTGTATGGGAGTGATATTAGCAATTTTCCATTTTTCTGGAAAATCACCATCTTCCAAGCTTTTGTTTAAAATTAAGTACAACGGCAAAGACAGGGTCTTAGCTGTAAGTTTTAAAAATAGAGGTGGAATAGAATCGGGGCCTGCCCCTTTGGTGGTGTCTAATAACAAAAGTTCTTTTTCGATCGTGTTAAGCAAGATATGTAGATTCGATATGTCATCTATTCCATCAGCGGTAATGGACTCCGGTACCCAAGTAGCAAGGTCTAGATCAGATGGCTCGTAAACCGACTGAAAAAAGGAGGCAAACATTGAACATATCTCCACAGGATCTAGCGAAAATGTGTTGTTGTAGGACATTTTATCTGGATATAAGCTATTATTACTTTTTTTGCTAGATATATAACGCCAAAAATGTTTGATGTTTTGTGATATACCATCTTCTAGGTTATTTATGTATTTACGATACGTAGCCGTCGATAATGACTTAAAGTTGCGACGGTACATAGAGAAAAGGTCATAATATTATTTAGACAGATTGTTGCGCTTATACGCTATCCAAGATTAATTTTTAAGCTTATTGAGCTTCACAAGTTCACTTGTGAACCACACCGGGTACGAGGAGGGCCTACTCGCTATTTACGGTTTATTATTATACCGAGTTTAACTAATGAAATATGATTTTGTAAATTTTGTTTTCATTATAGTTTTCATTATAGGATTGGAAGGAGTAGACAAAATTTTTTTTTTCTAGTTTAAACTAATTTACATTTCTCAAACTCAAACGTTTATTTGCCAAGAACACAGTAAATAAGGATAACATTATTTTAAAAGTAAGCAGCCCATGTGTTCAGCCTGCTCGCAGACGTGCAAAAATTCAGTTATAAAATTACACATAATATTGATGTCAATTAAATTAGAATAGAATAATTAATGTTAGGTAGTTTAAATCAGATTAGATATTAGAATGTTGTCGCCAATTAAAATATTCATTAAAATTATAAAAACATTTGTCCAAAAGCCAATTAGTCAATTTCCTCTTAAATATTGGACCTTGAAGTGTTTTTAACTCTTCCGGTAACAAGTTATACAAAACAATACTCTTATTATATGCATTTCTTTTATACATGTCTTTGCGACAGGGAGGTTGATGCATTAGGTTTATGTATTGCTGTCTTAATCGCCTACCAGCGATTTCTCTGCGTGTTTTGTAATAGCGGGGAAATGACCTTACAAAGAGACAAGCCTCCCTGATGTAAATGCATGGAATGTCGTGGGATAACTTGCTCGTTTTAAGTTCTTGTCTTTAGACGTTGGTACAAAAACGCGGAACTTTTGATGTTGTGACTGCAGTTCCCGATAAAGCTGTTTTTGTCTTATCATATAATCATACACACGGGTAATCGGTCTATTTGTAGGCAATTTAAGGCTTATACAGATTGCCAGTCTTTTGATATTCTATGCGGCAATTTATTTAAGATCCGATTTTATTAGCGTACATCCTGTTAACCTGTCACTATATAGGTGAAAAGCAATCGTAAAAACCAATTTTCAAATGTGTACCATAAAAACTAAAAAAGTTAAAAATCAAAATCAACAACATTGACTTCATATTGCATAAACTCGTCCTATCTTTGGTACGTTTAACCATCTGATTATCCGTCTTATTCCTTCCCCTTGTAAAGAGCGAGAAAGAGTTGAAGATAGGACGAGTTTCTGCAATATGAAGTCGATGTTGTTATTTTGTATTTTTAGTTTTAACTTTTTTAGTTTTTATGATAAACATTTGAAAGTTGGTTTTTACGATTGCTTTTCACCTATATAGTCACAGGTTAACAGGATGAACACTAATAAAATCGGACCTTATATAATAATTATAAATATGAATGCGGATGGTATAATAAAGATACTGAAGACGGGAAAGGGATTAAAGTGGGTGGAATTAGAAGAAAAAGTAATAATTTAATCTATGGTTTAATTTTGTTATCTGAAATAAATTTTGATAAAATTTCCAGAAAAGGATGTTGACCAGACCCAGGATAGATTTAAAATTGCATGTACGGGGGATATTCTCTGGTAGAAGGTCATACAACGACGTACCTATATTAGGGCATTTAAAGAATAAATGGTCAGCCGAACCTTCGTCCTGGCCACATTCACAAAGTGGATTATCTTTAACTTTAATCTTGGCTTTTTTGAAAGTTGGTTTTAACGATTGCTTTCACGTATATAGTCACAGGTTAACAGGATGTACACTAATAAAATCGGACCTTATATAACTATTATAGATCGATTAAACGATATTAAACATAAAATATAATTGAAAAGACTGACCGAATAATTTGTACTCCTTTTTAGGGTCCAAGATATTTTTTTGTATTTCTTTTTTGTTTTGTAGTTTGTTGTATGGGAGCCCCCTAAATATTTATTAAGGAGGCTCCTATACAACAAACGTAATTTATTTTGCTTGTTTTTATAAATAAAAGGCGAGTCCGACTCGCACTAGGCCGGTTTTTTGTTATAAATAACCTTCCAATCCATAATGAAAACAAAATTTACAAAATCATATTTCATTAGTTAAACTCAATATAATAATAACCCCTAATTAGCGAGTAAGACCGCCGCACTAAGGAACCGCTCAGTACCGCGCGCGTGCGGCATCTTGTAACTCTAGTTCATCTATCTTCTAAACGAATCGAGATACCATTCTAGAATTTTTTATATAATATTTCTATACTACAAGCTATACTTTTATGTAAAAATAAAAATTATAAAAAAAATGCGAAGTTTGATAAAAAAAGATTTTGATTTTAACTTCCGGTTTACTATACGAAAACATAATTAAATATCAAATTTTAATCAATTTCTAAAGAAACCCACTAATATTCTCGAATAAACACTATTCACTTATTATTAAATCCATTTAATGAACTGCAATAATTGCTTTCGAAAAAATCGTTTCTCAAATTTTGTCAATTCTTTGGTGACGCATAAATTGGTAACTAATCAGAAAAAAATAAAAATAAAGATGCACAATTTTTTTAGTCACATAGAGGTACAATTAACCGAATTATGAACAAAATCCAGCACCTCACTTTTTTTTCGTTGTCCGCTTCACGTGAAATGCCCCTTATATTAATTGTCAAATTAGTCTCAGTAAACATAAGCACGTCATAATAGTTTTCTAATATGATAATAATATGAAATATAACGAGTTTAACTTAGTCCGAAGACCGTTGCAATTTTGATAATAAAGTGAGAGCCTATTCATATAAACAGGTTACAAAATTTAAAGGAATGTGTAAGGAGTTGTTAATACCATTTCCATCCATCCATCCATCAGCCGAAAGACGTCCACTGCTGGACATAGGCCTCTCCCAAGGATTTCCACGAAGATCGGTCCTTTGCCACCCGCATCCAGCGGCTTCCCGCGACCATACCATAAATACTAATGCCATTTAAGCCATGAATATTATTGTAGGTAGTTTAGGAAATGCTCTGTGACCATAATTTTACGTATAAAAAAAGAAAGAAACAATAGCACTAAAATAAAATTGCCCTTGCACATGATATAGCTGCCCCAAAATGGACATTGCATATAAAAATATTGAGTAGGTGTAGAAATCATATGTTGGCCACATAAAGAAGTAATTAGTTTTAATTATACAAAAAAAATATCACATATTTTTATCGAGGTCGTTTTCCGACTTAATAAAGATAACGGGGGACGTTTCCACTTTTCTTGCCATGATCGAAGCATTTTTAATCCAGACAAATTTATATTTTTTGGCCGCACATTTTTCTTTTGTTTGCCGAAATAATATCTTCCTCTTCAACGTAAGATGTCCGTTAATAAATATCTTAGTGAGAGGGCCGGCTAGTTGTAACTGCTCTGTGTTAATCCAGGCGCGATGTTGTTTATTCGCTGCGATAATGTTGTCACGCAGTGTCCGTGAGTGCAACTTGACGATAACGTTTTCAGGAACTTGTTTTTCACCCTCAATTTACCTATGTGCGTGTGGGACACGGTGCGCGAATACTACGTCGGTAGCAGCAATCGGGAGTTTCAATATCTTGCCTAAGTTTACAATTATGCCCTCTAAATATTCATTTTTACGTTCTGGTAAATTACGTATTTCAATGTTAGTTTGTCTCGAGAATTGTTCCTGTCATCTAGACGTTTTGACAATACATTGTTTTCGGACCTCTAACATGAAAGTTGCGCTGTGCATTCCTCCTTCAAGGCTGTGATATCTGATAGAACTGCACTTAGATCCTGCATGTAATTCGCGTGTGATTCGAGGCTAGATACTCTAGATGTGATATCAGCAAGCAAAGATTTTATTGTATGAAAATCTGACGACAAGTTTTTGACTTCACTTTGGTCATGGCCACCGTTAGATCGGTTAGTTCCTTGCAAATAGTTTGTTGTACTGATTGCTTGATGACGTCCACGATACTGGCCTGAAATTATGACTTCCACTCATCCAATGATTCAGTTATGTCTTTCTTAATGTTACTATAGTCTTTGTCAATGGTCGGCGGGATGCCAGGTTGACGCTTCCTCGGGTTCCCGTTGTCGACATCTTCGTCCTTACTGAGATCTGGTGTGGATGAGGATCCCGGGGATATTCCTTTTTAACCGACTTCCAAAAAGGAGGAGGTTCTCAATTCGACTGAATGTTGTTTTTTTTTTTTTGTATGTTTGTTACGCGATTGCGCATTCAATTATGGACCGATTTCAAAATTTCTTTTTTCGTTTTAAAGAGTATACTCCCAAAGTGGGGCCATTTTCACTAAGTCAGATTCTGATGATGGGATCCCTGGGAAATAGAGAGCAACCCTCGATTTTTATAGGCACCCTACTGATACTGCTTTCAATGCTGATTTTTGGGTCTGGTATTCATTATGTCATGTTGCTGACCTGATGATGAAAGCCACAGAACTTCTTAACGGATAGGAGTTAGAAGATAATACTGCAATTTATCGACAGAACGTATTTTGCAGTGTGTTGAGCAGACGTGGAGCTTATGACGTACCAGACCGCCATTTTTTTTTACTGGGGGGGTTAGAGTGTTGGAAAGCGTGCGCAGGACTTAAAAAAATTGTCGAAAAATGGACCCTATATAACACCTTAATTTTGTCATACCATTGGATGGGGGGTCCATAGAGGACCAACATTAGGTACAGTGACTTTGATGTAAAGTCATTTTTGGCGGAGTTGGAAAGGGAAAAATAGAGGACTTAACACTTAAAATTGTGAAATAGAATATGTTTAATAAAAAACTAAAAACCGACTTCAAAATGAAACTAATAAGCGAAAAATAATATTGACTAAACCTACCTAATAAGTTCTTTTTGGAGTCGGTGCGAATGAACACATTTTAACTCTCAATGGCTGGCACAGACTCCACAAAGAACTGATTAGGTATGTTGTAGTCAATATTATTTTGTTACACACATTACGCTGTCGTAAACGTACCTCAGTGATAAAATATCGAATTAAGGAGATGTCCGTATCGCCACGTTGCCAGCATTGCTTGATATACCGCAGCACGGGGACGACGCAACCCCGACTGAGTAGGTTTACCATACGATCGAGAAGCATTTTCTTTAATTGGAGCTAAAATTATATTATAAAATTAATAAATAAATTCTGGTATTTACGACGTATGTTGAAAAAAAAATAGAGGGTATAAACCTGAACAAGTATTTCTAATTCGTCTTGTGGAGATTCAAATAATTGGACAAGTAGCCACAGCAGTCTATGATGAAGTAAATGATGACATGACGCAACTTCATCAAGGAGTGCTAGATGAACAGGACAATGTTCTGTGCAAAGTTTGAAATATGATGGCTCAGTTACTACACATTCCACCCAAACGAGCACTCCCATACCGACCACTGGAAACCTGCAAGTAAATAAATACACGTTAACTTATCTTAGTTAGATGATCCCAAAATAGACAGGAAGGGCACGTGGACACCAATCATTAATAATTCTAAGACATCATTTATTAAATCCGACACCTCATTTTAGGCCCGATAACTAGGTACGACCTCCGTAGCCGAGAGGCGAGCAAGCACGCCGGACTATCTATATGGCGTCGCCATCTCTGAGTTTCCGAATACGATCCCCGGTCGGGTCAATGTAGAAAATGAATTTTTCAATATTGTCTTGGGTCTGGGTGTTGTGGTACCGTCGTTGTTTCTGATTTCTATAACACAAGTGCTTTAGCTGCTTACCCTAGGAGTTTTTTAATTTTTATTATTAGGTACATTATCATTTATTAGAAGCACAGAAATATATCGAGATAGAACAAAAGAGTTCCGCAATTTCTAGGGTGACCGATTCAAGTCATTCAAGAGCATCGATTCACAGATCGGTTTTAGGTCCATTTTTATCGATTTAAAATATCGATAAGAACCGACAGAGGAAATGAGGAAGCATCTTGCGAAGAAAAAAACTTATTTTTCATCAAGATAGTGCTCCAGCCCACTCATCTGCAATAGCGACTTCAAAACTTGTCGGATTAGGACACGAATTATTGCTGCACCTTCCATATTCGCCAGATTTAGCCCCCTGTGACTTCTTTCTCTTTCCAAACATAAAAAAATGGCTTGGTTGGCAAAGATTTTCATCTAATGAAGAGGTGGTAGCTGAAACCGAGGCCTATTTTTCAGGGTTTACAAAAAATATTTTTTTGATAGGTTGATGAGGTTGGAACATCGCTGGACGAAGTGTATAGAGTTAAAAGGAGATTATGTAGAAAAATAAATTATAATATTTGTAAAAATAAAGTTTCTTCTTTTTAAAGTCACGGACTTATCAAATCACCCTCGTACACTCTTTTCTTCTATCTCGATATATCAGATTGATAGATAGTGATTAGAAGTATCAGATTTTTGTTTGCTTCGAAATCAATAAAAAGTAAGGCAGTTGAGTCCGGTAAACAGTGACGTCAAAGCTTGGTATCGCCATACAAATTATAAGGCAGAGGTGCGTTTTGTTGACAGGACATAAAAAGTATGTCAATTGATTGGTGGTGTCAACTAGCCTAATTTACGGTACGATGACAGAACAAGTGTACGGTAAACGGTCGGTGTACGGTTACCAATTATCAAAAACTGAAAAAAAAAACCGTCTGATGTATTTTGCTACAAAGGCGCGTGGTTGTTATGATGTAAATTTGTATTACCTTATACAGTGGTACAGAGTCGGAAGTTCAGCAATCAACTCGCTGGAACTAGCGGAACTGCTGCAAACGGCGTGAACTTTTTCAATTGCTTGTACAGTTGCTTTTAGTTCATCTTTCACCGGGCGTCCGGGAGAAATGCCTTCGCATACACTAGCAGCATAAGCCAATAAGTACATGTATTTGGACTTATGTTCTGGATTCAGTTTGCTCCCTAATTTAAACAGTGCATCAACGAGAAGTTCTAAAAAAAAAGACATTTTTGTAAACTGTATTTAGAGACATTCATTGTTATCTACCAAGTCTTCTAGGTCAAAAAACTTCTACGCACACAATAAAAAATTATGACTTATGTGATGTTTTTAATAAAAGTTAATTTAAAGATGCTTACAAATAATTGCAAATGGTGTTTAAACATAATCCCTGTTTATGCTGTATCGATTGATACTCTCTTTATTACATTAAAGTGCACACCACACAAATTAATTTTGATTTTTTAAAGAAACTCTCCTAGAAATAGTGGACAGAATAAAAAGATGAGAGTTGAAGAATCTAAAAAAAAATGATGTATCGTACCTAGAAACTGTGGTATTCTTAACAAATGTACCGGCGGCGGTTCCGGCTGCGTGTAGGCGCGGAACAGCACGGATATGTCGGCCGGGTTGAGCGCGCCGCGCGACAGCATGGCCGCTAGAGCCGTGCGCGCGTTGCGCCACGACTCGCCCGCCGTCAGCGCCAGCGTTATTGGAGTTACGTCGTGTCCGCTGGGAATCGTTACGTATCCAATAGTGATGACGAATGGGTAAAGAAAATGAAATTTTATTTAGTCCGTCAGTTAGATTATCAAAATATAATGGACTATTATTATTTGTTTTGTTAATCAACCAAAAAAATTCTAAAGATAAAGCGCGTCAAAGATCGGGAAAAGGGGCTCGTGATGTCACTATTAAGTAAAAAATTTACCGAGGCGTGATGTCATGCGTGCGACATTTCAAATCAATATAATATAATATTTTACTAGGTGAACAAAATAAAAATGTGTCTAATACTTTTTAATAATCTTGTAAAAGGTTCGTAAAGGCTGTTCTATAGGGTAGAAATGTTTTTATAGGTTCACACTGGGCGAACCTCTGTACTGGTGGGGTGGGCTTGGTAAGCCTTGATACACCACAGATGAAATTTAAAAATTACCTTTGTTGAGCACATCGCGTTATCTCTTGTCCAAGCCGTTTCATTATGGCACCACCTCTTTGCTCTTGCGATAAAATGTGCACAATCACTTGGCTGTAAACATATGTGTGTGCACCATGACAAACCATTTTCTGAAAATAATCATCCATAGGTGATTTTTTAATCAAGGTTTACACTGTATTTAGTTGTGCTCTCAAATATATATATTTTTTTCCAGTCTTACTCACAGCACATTCATTAACACTGTTTTGCCAGTCATCTGAACTTTGTAAAAATCCGACAATGGCAGATTTTAGAACCCTTGAAAACACTTCAATTTGTTGAGCAGCTGTTGAAATGCTTGTGATTTCTCCTTGAAATCCTGCATCTGAAATTAACTGAAAAAAAGAATACATTGTTATTGATGGTGATTTCTTGGCGATACACTGATACATTTTAAAAAAGCTCTGTTTTATAAAACATATGTAAACGGGCAGTTAACAAAGTATTAATTTAGGTGCTTGATAAATTTGCAGATATAACAGGATGTCTTTTAAGTCTATTTAAAATAAATTTCTGTAATATGCATTTCTTTAATATCTATATGAATACAATTATTCTAATACAAAGAGTATTGGTATCACCAGTGCACATCCATGAATACTGATATCAGTGTAGTCTTTACCAAAATGGGAATTATTGAAATGCATCCATAAATGACTAGGTTTTATCTATAGCTTCTTGTCAAAATATTCTCAGAATAATAGCAGTTTAAAAAAAGGTTTTGGCCCTTTCCCTTACAGCTATTTATAAGATTGGCCCCAATTGATATAAAGTAATAACTAGTGTTTAAATTTCACACTTTTTCTTTATTTTATTTTCTGAAAAAAAAAATTCTTGCTTTATGATAGACAATATGTGGCTTCTTACCTTAATAGTAAAGTTCAGCATAAGACAATCAGGATACTCTTCAGCCAAACGGTATATCAATGATCGCCATGTGGGATGTTCTATCATTTCTGTCAGCCATGCTGGTGTCTAAATAAATAGTAATACTTTAAAAAGCATTGAAATGATGCTTGCCATCATGGACAAATAAAATAAGATGGTATGCAGATACCATCCTATTTTGCATACTTAATTGTGCAGACTAATATGTATTAAAGTATGCTGGCATTAGGCATTATGCTGCCAAGCTTGCACATGCACATTTTTAAACCCAACTTTACTACTTAGTTTTTATCTTCAACCCTTGAGTCTGAATGATGAAAGATGTACAGAAGATATTTTTGAGATTACAAAGGCCTGGGGTAATTTTCATTAAATTCCATACCTGGGTAATGGTAGAATACTTGGCACTATTCGTTGATCTTTACTGCATTGTCATACAGTTGAAAATAAAAAAAAATTAACATAGCCTTTAAAGAGGGTGTGGGTTATAGTGTGTATTAACATTTTAATGAAACTGTTAAAATTTGCAAATGTCTTCATTAGCAACACTATCATATAATGTGAAATATGTGTGGATTTTTTTTACGGCTGTCATGACTTATCATGTGATCTAAAATACTCACCATGTTTAATTTAACTTATACTTAGATTATCTGAATTTGTCTTAACTTACTTCTCCTTCCTCAGTAAATATTGTATCTGCTTTTTTGGGGTCAAAAGTTTTCAAGATCATATCTTTTAGATGATTTTCAACCATAGCTTGAACTTCTGTTACTTTAACACCTGATGACAAAATGTTCAGAAAGTTATTTTTTACAACTTACAAGAATACTAAATGCAAATAATGTGTATTTGATGCCTTTCACTAGTCAACCATGCCATGTGTAAACAAGAGTCAAGATACAACTGAAATGAAACTGTTAGGTGATCTCTTAAAACTACTTGGGTGTTGACAAGTTAACTCCAATGCTTGTGCTCATAACATAAACATTTGCATATGATTATGATTTAAGAAAATTTATGTTGATAATTATTCAGTACCTCCAAGTATAAGCCATTCTGCTAACAAATTTGCCATTTGAGCTACTGCACTGTAATTGATGGATAATTGCTCAATAACTTGTTCTGGATTGCCCCCAGCTTGAAAATATCGTTTCAGTTGGCCAAATATACCGGGTTCCATGATATAGTCAGGAGTTTTAAATTTCTCCAAACATTCTTGTAATACTTCTTCTGGGTTTTCAATAATGTCATCACCGCCCTCATCCTGAGATAAATTATAGTTGGCATGATTATTCTTATCGATATGGAATTGAACACACAAGTTACAAGTAAATTGAACAAATTAATAGGTTTCAGTACTTCGTAATGAGTGTGATTTGATGATTCCCAAACACGTTCTTCTTCATAATGGCTGGGCATTTTTGTAGAATACCAAAAAGGTTACGATTGTGACACGGGGTTAGCGATTGCACTGTAGGTACCCCTCGCTACTTTTATATAAAATTTATTTAAAATAAACTAAAGGGTACACTATTTGTCTTCAGACTTTACAAAACAAAATCAACAAAAAATATGTCAATTGTCAATGTGAATCACTGATCAAATAAACTATGTGAGTGAATTCAGTTTTTTGACAGCTTTTTTACAGTTATGGCACTGATCAGGTAATCACTACGTTTTATACTTTTATTCAGGTAATCACTTCGTTTAACACTGATCAAATAATATAGATAAGAAGGCCAAGTAATTTATATGTACTATGTAAATATATGTAAACTGGCACAAACTTACTTAAAAATATACTGAGCGAGCAATTATGAGGCTCGGTCTATACCCAGCCGGAAACCGGACCGGGTTAACGCGGCTTAAATCCATCACTTAAGCAATGAGGTTGATTTTTGAACGGATTCTTGCGGATGCTTAGGCTGGGTTGCACCATCTTAACTTTAACCATAACTGTAACTATAACCGGTCTTTCTGTATGGATTTTGACAGACTTTTGACGTTTGTTAAAGTAAGATGGTGCAACCCAGGCTTAATGATTCCGGCAGCGTATCTAATAGACCGAGCCTGACTGCGAACTCCGAGGAGCTTAATAGCGCAACAAAAACAGGTAGCACAACCTCTGACCTGTTTGAACACCTAGATCGGCTGTTCTATACAAAATACTTGTTACGTATATCTTAGGTGCCAATACGGACTGCCAATAAAACACTGATCAAATAATACTAAGTGAGTTCGGTTGGGAGTGTTGGCACTAGAAACGGTTGCGACTTGCGGTAGGCTCGGTCTATACGCTGCCGGTATCCGTAAGCATCCACAAGAATCCGTTCAAAAAACGACCTTATTGCTTCCGGCTGTATATGGACGAAGCCTAAAATACCGATTTATCATAAGTCAGATTTTTTAGGGTTCCGTACCCAAAGGGTAAAATGGGACCCTATTACTAAGGCTCCGTCCGTCTAACTGTCCGTCTGTCTGTCTGTCTGTCTGTCTGTCTGTTGGTCTTTCTGTCTGTCTGTCCGTCTGTTACCAGGCTGTATCTCATGAACCGTGATAGTTAAAGAGGTGAAATTTTCACAGATGATGTATTTCTGTTGCCGCTAATAACAACAAATACAAAGAAACAGAATACAATAATTATTTAATTCCCATACAACAAACGTGTTTTTGCCGCTTTATAGACATTGGAACCCTTCGTGCGCGAGTCCGACTCGCACGTGGCCAGTTTTTAAATTCCGGAATCACATTTCACCTACTGTCTTATTCAGAGTGCATTTACTAGTCCAGACTAAGCTTAAACCACTGATTTTTGTACGTTCAAACAGTGGTTTAAGCTTAGTCCTGGAATAGCAAATGCAGTCTGAATAAAGACAGCTAAAGTTTAAGCTACCGAATTTCTAAATGGCGGATGTCATTACACCAAACAATTTAAAATACCGACTATTGTCCGACGTATTAGTTTAGTAATACGAATGCCGAATGATTAAAATTCCGAAAATTATTTCACGCCGTTTAAAAGGTGGGTCAATTTCAAAAACCTCGATTTTTGCCTAATTACGGTAGCGATTTTTAATCTTATTTTCGTTACTTTTTTGCATATAGTAGGAATCGAAAATAAATAATTATTTTTGCAAAATGACAATTTAAAATTATAAAAAGCCACCGGAATTAGAAACCATTCCACCGCAATTGATGTATGCCACCGAAATTAGAAATATCAAAGACAAGCATTTTCTTTTATTTAAATATCATCAAAACCCGCCAGATCGCCATAGAGATTGTATTACAAGTTTCCTACATGCGTTACGTGATTAGCTTTTTACCCGACCAATTATAATGGGTAATAAATGTGGGTGCATCTACTCGCGTCAACTAATCAGAACTCAACATTGTCCATTAATTGTGAAAATGTATATTTATTCGGGCAATTCTATTTTTTACTAATTGTGTGCATCAAGTAACCACGAAGCTTGGTTTCAATGCTTTGTAACGAAAGTTGAAACGTATTACCAAGTTATATCAAACAAGACTTGTTTCACATTAATTATGAGTATAATAAAAGTGTCGAGGTGTTTTATGAAATAAAATTGAATGTGATTATATTGAGTTTGTGACTGACTAGTCTACATCGGTCAATTTTCCATCGCAAGAAAGACGATGATATCTGGTAGTTCTGGGTGAATGCAAAAAGACTTTTTGGGATGCAGTGTAAGTTCAAAACGACGTAAAACTCAAGAATTAAGAGGTAGTACAGGAACATCTGAGTTGACGTATGCAGCTAAAGTAAAGCTTAAGAAAGTAATGTTCAAGCTGCAAAAGTGTTAGCTAATATTGCTAAAACTAAAATTACATTTAACTGTTGGGAAACTCTATCAAGGCCATCGAGCATGTTCCAAGGTCTTCCAGCGATTCTGCCATGTCCACAATATCGTCGGTAAACCAAAGGTGACTGATGTATTCGTCGTTAATATTGGTGCCGAACCCTTTCCATTCCAGGAGTTTCAAAGCGTCTTCCAATGCAGCGGTGAACAGTTTCGGCTATATAACGTCTCCCTGCCTTACGCCTCGCTGTAGAGGAATCACTTTCGTACTTTGCTTCTGTACTTTGACCGACATGGTAGCGTTTTTATATAGACATACATTTAGGTAAATGCGAATAGAGCAATCTGTACGTGCTAGCTCATAAAGCACCGCTGGAGAAACTGTAGCACTGCCCAAGTTTCGATAGAATCGACGGCCTTCTCATAGTCCACAAACGCCAAGCATAGTAGCAAGTTATACTCTTCGGTCTCATGTATAGTTTGCCGCAGCGTATGGATGTGGTTTATTGTACAAAAACCTTTTCGGAAACCTGCTAGTTTGGGAAGTCATCGAACCTACGCGCGAGATGATTCGTGATGATGACCCTCAAAAACAACTTGTAGACATGACTCATAAGCGAGATCGGTCTGTTATTCTTCAGTAAAGTGTTATCTTCTTTCTTGAAAAAGAACACCACCACACTGTCCCATGCCTCCTGCGTTATTCCTTCGAGCAAGAAGTTGAAGTATTTCTGAAGGACTTTTAGTATCGGTATTCCACCCGCATTCAGAATTTCTAATGTAATTTCATCTTCACCCGGCGCCTTGTTGTTACTAAGCTGTTGGAGAGCCATCCTAATCTCATATAAGTTGATGTCCGGGATATCTTCAGAAAAGTGTACGGTTAGCTTAGCTCTTGGATGTGCGGCTGAGCTTCTAACAGGCTTAGTGACCGAGGTGTATAGCTGCCCATAGAACTTTTCGATCTCCCTCAAAACTTCGGCTTTTGTCGACGTCATACTACCATCCTCCGTATTCAGCTTCGTCAGCTAGCTTTGCCCAATAGACATGTCTCTTGCAAACACTTTAGAGCCTTGGTTCAGCTCTTTCACCTCTTTCTTTACTGTTCGTATTTAAGTTGCAGAAATCCTGTCGTAAGGACTTCCATATCCGTATATTAAGCTGCCGATATGTCTTAGCGTCAACGGAGGACTGAAGTGTCATTGAACGTCGTTCTGTCATGAGTTTGAGGGCGTGGTCGGTAAGTTTTTGCAGCCTGTCTCTTCGACGGGGTTTAAAAAATTTCGACCCGACTGCCTGAACTGTTTCTACACACCTGTTGTTAATTTCGTCTACTGACTCGCAGTTCTCTAGGCATTCAAAGCGATTTGATAACTCGAGAAAGCTGAAATTGAACTGAAAGCTTTCGGGGAAGTAAATATGGGCATTAGAAGGTCGGAGCGTAGCGGTCGTAGACTTCATCAAACCGGACCTTTCTAGTTTGACGTTGATATTTATGTACCTCTAACCATTAGGTGATCTATACCGGTTTTTACAACCGGTTGTAACAACCGTCGCTTTGTGATCATGATGAAGTCGATTTCATTTTTCGTGGATCCATCGGGACTTATTAATATCCAGGTACACTTTCTCTGAGGCGGCTTCTAAAAAAAGGAATTAATCGCAACGAGGTCTTCCTTCTCCAGAAATTCGGCCAGCCTTCGTCTGCTAGGGTTCTGTTGGCTATAGGGTGAGTTGTCGAACAATGAAACACCTAAAGTTTAAAGCCTCACAGTTCCGTCGTGTTTCAAGATGTGGGTTGGTTTTTTACACAATGACAGATAATCTAATTGGCTTTCGTATATTTTAATTAGTTTTATATTTAAATGTTAATTTAATCCAATTAATTTTTTTGTAAATGGGAAATGTTTCATTGTGTCCACGTGGGCGTACACGATGAAACGCTATAATTTCAACAATGAAACATAACAAAACAAACCAATATAATTATACATTAAATAGGAAAATGACACACTGTGTCATTGTTTCCCGTGTTCAACTGTTTCATTGAAACACCTAGGTGTGTCTAGGTATACTCATGTAAAAAATTGAAAAAAAAAAATGAACTTACATAAATTGTTTCAAAATCTAGTATAGCACGTATTAATCTGCATAATATTTACAACTCAAAACAGTATCAAGCTGTATTTGCTACAATGGTTAACTGAAAAATCAATAAAAAAGTAATGCAAAAAAATCTTACTTTTTTGGCGGAAAAATGCAAAATGCTCCACAGGCCAGCGTGGGGGCACTGCAAGCCGGTTACGCCTTGATATTTTGCACGAATTAGCAACGTCGAATTTTTAAAATAACGCCATTGTCATTGTGTACAATTGTTTCATTATTCGACAACTGACCCTACCCAAATTGCCTCACTTGTTTTTTTTATCTAAAGAGGCCCAAGAACGTGAGAAATAAAATAAGCTTAATAAAAAACTAAAATCCGACTTCAAAATGAAACTAAAAAGCGAAAAATAATATTGAATTAAACATACCTAATCAGTTCTTTTTGAAGTCGGTGCCAGCCATCGAGAGTTAAAATGTGTTCATTCGCACCGACTCCAAAAAGAACTGATTAGGTATGTTTTAATCAATATTATTTTTCGCTTTTAATTTCATTTTGAAGTCGGTTTTTAGTTTTTTATTAAACTTATTTTATTTTACAATTTTAAGTGTTAAGTCCCCTCCTAACTCCGCCAAAAATGACTTTACAGCAAAGTGACCTAGACAAATATTGGTCTTCTGTAGACCACCCATTCAATGGTATGATAAAAATAAGGTGTTATATAGGGTCAATTTTTCGACGAAAATTTGTAAGTCTTAAGGAAAGGGTTTTCCTACACTCTAGCCAGAACGGCGGCTATTTTGGTGTCGTAACCATAGGATGAGGTCTTGCGTTAAATACCAAGTCAATTTAAGAAAGGCACTTAATTTTTTTTCGTTACTGGGTGTGCGAGTACGCCCCCAGTAAATAAAAAATGGCGGTCTGGTACCTCATAAGCTCCACGTCTGCTCAACACACTGCGAAATACGTTCTGTCGACAAATTCAAGTATTATCTTCTAACTCCTATCCGTTAAGGAGTTCTGTGGCTTCCATCATCAGGTCAGCAACATGACATGATGATTACCAGACCCAAAAATCAACATTGAGTCAGAAAATATATGCCAAAAAATATATATAAATTGAGGGTTGCCTTCGATTTCCCAGGGATCCCATCATCAGAATCTGACTTGGTGTAAATGGGACCACCTCGGGAGTATACCCTTTAAAACTCAAAAATAAATTTTAAAATCGGTCCATAATTGACGACCTTATCGCGTAACAAACATAAAAAAAAAACCAACATTCAGACGAATTAAGAACCTCCTCCTTTTTTTTAAGTCGGTTAAAAAGACATTAAGAAACATCGTGAAGGTATTACCTGAAATTTTACTCAACATAATATTTTTCCGAATATTTTTTGGCGCTCTATAATGCAGTATTGTAATGTTAAATGGCTACTAAAAGATATAACACCATTGAGGTTTGAAGCAAAACTGATTTATTCATAGAAATCTATATCTACCTACATTAGTTGTAATAAAATTAATAAATGATTCTACCCAATGGTTTCATACATAACATACCTTTCCTTCATAATTGAAATTTAAACATAAATGACAAATTGAGCAAACAAAGTAATAATAATCAATATTAACTAGAATTAGGTAAGAGTTTTAATTGTTAGGTATGCCAATTATGTCTGGCCATAAATCAGTATTAGGTAGCACAATAGGCTCCGGGGAAATTTGCCCAGAATTAGATTCGACATCTGGTCGGTCCCATGATGGTCTGGATTGATCAGTTGACTGTTCTTGGGCTACTGTTCTTGTCAGAATCTGATCAGCATGTCTTCTATGTAATTCACCATCCTCCGTTCTCACCCTATATGAACTGGGACCTTCTACAGTGTCTATAATGCCTTTGAACCACTTTTCTCCCGGGCCATAAGCACGTATTAATACAGGCTGATTAACCGTGAAAGTCCTGTTAGGTGGTCTCTGTGCTACAACTTCTAACTGTTGATCAGCTAAGCATTCAGTATTATCCGGATGCAGTACCGACACAGCAGTTTTATATTTCCGCCCATTTAAAATCTCGGCTGGAGTTCTGTTTGTGCTGCTGTTGGGCACAGTCCGCAAGTAATATAAAGCTTTTGGTAGTTTCTCTGACCAAGGCATATCCGAATTAGCCATTTTTCGTAACTTGTTCTTGAAAGTTTGTATGGCTCTTTCTATCTGGCCATTAGTTGCCGGATGGTATGGAGGCGAATACAAATGTTTTATTGAGTTCTTCTTCAAGAACATGTTAAATTCTTCTGAACTAAAAGCCCGTCCATTATCCGACACTAGTACATCGGGCAAACCTTGGGATGCAAATATTTTTCTCAAGATGGCAATAACAGTTGCACTGCTCATAGATGGCACAATCTCGGCCTCCAGCCATTTACTGTGGCTGTCAATAAGTACAAAAAAAGTTTTTCCTTGAAAGGGACCTGCAAAGTCTACATGAACTCTGCTCCACGGCTTTTCTGTGGGGATCCATGTCTGTGGATCTCTGGGTGGATTGTTTCTTACGGCCTGACATTGCTCACACTCTGCGACTATTCTCTCAACCTCTTTATCCAGGTCTACCCACCATACATAACCGCGTGCAAACGCCTTTGTTTGTACAATTCCCGCATGTGGAGTGTGTAATAACTCCAAAACCTCTCTTTGAAGTATTTTCGGTATAACGACCCTGTTACCCCACAGTAAACAATCTTTACTGAGTGAAAGAGCCTCCCTGCGAGTCCAAAACGGTTGTAAGTTGGGATCTGTATTTGCACGTGGCCAACCATGGAGAACAAAAAATATTACTTTTTGCAGTAACGGATCTTTATTAGTCTCTCTGGAAATTCTTTTTGCATCCAACTCCCAGCCACTGGGTCACGACAACACATCTTTTAGACATTCTTCTTTGACAATAGAGGTTTTCGTCGCATTCCAACGACTGAGTGCATCTGCGTTGCCTATTGCTTTCCCAGGTCTGTATTTAATAGAATAATCATAGCAACCGAGCTTTAACGACCATCTTAACATTCTCGGTGAAATTTGGTCAGGAATGAGTTTTGTTGGATTGAATAACCCTACTAAAGGTTTATGATCCGTGACTATACAAAATTTTCGTCCAGCTAAATATTCGTGAAATTTTGACAACCCGAACATAATAGCCAATGCTTCCTTGTCGATCTGACCATACCGTCTTTCATGTGGCTGCAATGTTCGCGACGCCATCATAATTGGTCACTCAGTACCATCGTCCATTACATGGGCTATGATTGCGCCTAACCCGTATTCTGACGAATCACAAATGAGCTGCAAATCTCGTTTTAAATCATATCCAACTAATGTTAGATCGGAAGCAATAAGATTCTTTGCTTTTTTAAATGCTGCCGCCTCCACCGTACCCCACGACCATGGTCTCTTAGACTCTAACAGACGATATAGGGGTTCTAAGATTGTGGCTTTGTCTGGCAGGAATTTCTCGTAGAAATTATATAATCCTAGGAATGCACGAAGTGACTCTTTGTTGGTTGGAGCCGGTTTCTCTTTAATTTCATTGACTTTATCTGGACATGGATGCAACCCTTCACCATCAATCTTATGCCCCAGGAAACTTATGCTGTCGGCGGCAAAAACACACTTTTCGAGATTCAGACGAAACCCCATTTTGTTTAAAATCCCTAACACCTCACGAAGTCGTTTATTGTGCTGCTCCATTGTGACTCCAGTCAGGGCCACATCGTTCAATAGACAAGCCACGCCATCCATGCCAGCCAAAGCCGAAGACATCACGCGCTGAAATATCCCGGGCGCCGCACTGACACCAAATGCGAGGCGGTTCATTTTCATGAGCCCAATGGGTGTATTTAACGTCAACAGTTCCGCCGTCTCCTCATTAACCTTCAATCAAGTGTAGGCTTGTTTAAGGTCCAGTTTACTAAATATTTTTCCCCCACTTAGTTTCACAAAAGCTTCGGATGATGTCGGTAATGGGTAACTGTCACTGTCTATAGCAGCATTAACTGTCGACCGGTAATCACCACAGATGCGAAGCGATCCGTTGTCTTTTTTAACAATTCTCAACGGAGTTGCCCATTGAGAGTACTTCACAGGTGTTAAAACACCATCCTTCACCATTTGGTTCAACTCATCCGTTACCTGTTGCTTAAGAGGAAATGGTACCGGGCGTGCTCTTAAAAATTTTGGCACAGCATCTGGGCGCAATTTTAATGACACTTCTGGACCATTATATTTCCCCAAACCATCCTTGAATAATTCCGGAACTCTTGTCTATAAGGTTCTATCTGTTCCTTAGACCAGCACAATCCTGCTACATACACACCCAAAGGCTCGAACCAATTTCTCCCTAACAGGCTGGGTCCATGCCCAGACACTACCATCAGTTCACATTGGGCTTCCTTGTTGCCCAATTTAGCACGCACATTTGCCACTCCGATTACTTTCGAGGTGTAGACCATAGCTGTTTATAGGTTGTCTCAGATATGATCGTCCTAGAGGCGCCAGAGTCTATTTCCATATTTAATTGCGCTCCATTAATGGTCAATTCTGCTGTTATCTGCCGCTGATAGTTTTCTGAGCAATTGTAAACACCATTCATATTCTCCGGTGGCTCCTGAATGTCATCACTGCTACAATCCTCCTTAACTTGGTGCACCTTCTTCGCTTTCTTATCACAAGCCGGTGATATGTGGCCGAAACGCTTGCAATAAAAACATCTCGCTTTAGTAAAGGGGCATCGCTCTCCAGGCTTGTGTATGCGAGCACAGTGTACACACTCATTAGACTGAATTCTACCGATATCCATCGGTTCAAAAACATTGGACGAAGTTTGCTTCATTTCCGTGCTATCCGGGTATAAATCAGGAAATATCGCCTGGTAATTAAGACACATCTGTAAGGCCATCTCATAAGTAAGGGTCTTTGTCTTTAATAGGTCTCTTCTCAAACGATCATCTCGTATACCAAGCACTAATCTGTCCCTCAATTGACGTTTTAGGTCAACAAAATTACACTGGGCGGCCAATAGGCTTATCGCTGCCACATATTCCTGCACGCTTTCTCCATGTAATTGTAGGCGTTTGTGAAATTTTCCCGCTTGCAAAATTTCGTTAATTTCCGGTTCATAAAATTGATCCAAAACACGAAAAATTTCCGAAAATGTCACATCAGTTGGTCTATTTGGCACTAATAGTGACACAATTAACGCATATGTGTCTTTTCCGCACTGAGATAAGAACAAAGAACGAGCTTTATCGCCGTTCTTCGAATCATAACCTGCCGCATCCAAAGCACACAATAACTGTTCTTTATAATCACGCCACTTATCCGTTTTAGGGTTAAGCTGTCCGGGAAACACAATATTAGCGATATTTGTCGCCATTGTCCACACAATTACATTAATTTTCCAAAGTCGCCAATAAAAGATATAACACCATTGAGGTTTGAAGCAAAACTGATTTATTCATAGAAATCTATATCTACCTACATTAGTTGTAATAAAATTAATAAATGATTCTACCCAATGGTTTCATACATAACAGCTACAATTTATAAGACAAAGCAAGCATATCAATGCCGATGGACCGGTAGCACTATTCAACTACGGTGCCACGCGAATTTGCTTCCGAAGCCATCGGAATTGAGCCACTGGACTTAGAATCAGAAACAAAAATAAAATTTTAAAGAATAATATTATTCCTACACTTGTTTTTAGTTAGCCATTACAACAATATACCTAATCTTTAATCATCTATTTACTTTCTTTTATAACCTGCCTTTAAATTTTACTAAATACACATGCCATCGGAATGGGATAAATTTTTATTCCTGCGCCACCGCAGCAAGTACTACGTGTTTAGTGGGAAAACTGCACAGCCCATCACAAGCCTTTAAACACCATTTGAGAGAGCACAACTGGGCGGTACGGCAAAGGCTAGCTTGGCATCTCTCAAGGCGCGTTGGTAACAAGTAGAGGAGTATTCAAATTGCGCCACCGATATTGCTCTTTCTTTTAGGACATATTATAAAGCCTATTTAAAGTACTATAGTATTTAGTTTAATTATTTCTTAATGCTTGTTTTGATAGCCTCATTTAATGTATTTTAAGAAAACACCCATCTTTAATTAAATACATGTACCAGAAACTTGAAATAAAACAATTTACGTAATCAAATGTAGCTCGGACAGTCCACCGTAATTAGATTTTGGGTCTTTGAATATTTTTTAACACGGAAATAAATAGCTATTGTAATTAATGGCTTTAAAAACTTGTAAATTACAGTTTAAACTAAATACAGAAAAATATAAATGAATGCTAGTTAAACTTTAGGTAGGTTTACACAGCGATTTTCACCCTTGCCGCCTGAAAAACAAGCTTGGATCATTTCATTTCAATGACGCGGAACCGCACCGAGACGCCGGGCCGCATTTTTGTATATAAGGTCCGATTTTTTTAGCACTCATCCTGCTAACCTGTGACTACATAGGTAAAAAGCAATCGTGAAAACCAACTTTTAAATGTGTATCATAAAAACTTAAAAAAATGAAAATAAAATTACAAATAACAACATCGACTTCATATTGCATAAACTCGTCCATCTTCAATTATATTTTTTTCTCTATGTAGTATAATTTTTTCTCTATGGTATAACCATCTGTGATCATCTGTCTTATTCCTTCCTCTTGTACAGAGCGAGAAAGAGCTAACCAGACGTGAAAAATGGCCGGAGTTCATTCATAAACTTATACTTACCTATACTTATACAACATTTAGAACAAACCAATTTAAAGAATGCAGAGTCTTAGCTAAGTAAATGTTAAAGTAACAGCTTATTAATGGTAAAATCAGTAAAACGGCCCTTATATCAGCTTATTAAGTAAGTACATGCACTGATCTTCAGGGGGTGTGTTTCCAGATAAGGTAGGTAGTGATTCAAATTTCCCATCACACTTTCACAGGCTGTGGACTGACGAGCTATCCAAAATCATGTTAAGATTGTTTTAGGTATGCGACTTTATTATTGAGAAAGGTAATTAAATTATCCTAACTTCAAAATAACTAACATTTTTTTCTAAATTCAAAATAACTAACATTTTTTTATGATAACTCGGCGTGTTTAAAAATTTGAATCATCTCTCTACAACGATTGTTTATTTACACTGTTCCTTACTATTGAAACTTAGCATGATTAAAAATACACGAAAACATTCCTCCTCATCTAACTCAAGATTTAGGTATTCTAGTTTCTACATTTTTTATTACACTGACCGACTACTCACACTCTCACTGAGTGTGCACTCACTGAGACTTTTGAATGGTTCTACATTGACTAACTATCACAGAATAAACTAGGTTAAACTTGTGTTTTTAATAAATGATAGATGTTGCGATACTACGACGCGCCGGAAGCCGGAAGCGCGTCCGTATGACGCATCTAATGATCTAATCACGACAGGCGCATGACCCTAACTAAAAGAAAGCGCACTGCGCAGCAGCGGTCGGTCAAAACTCAAAGTGCGGCCGCCAGCGCACCTGACGAAGCAGTAGTGATGTAGTATCTATCGAGATCGCGCGGATCGATACACTGTCATTTAATTTTAATACTAACAATTAAGAAGAAGTTCAATATCATTTTTGTTTCTGTAAATTAAAAATCAAAAGGTGATTTAATTTAAACGGTGTAAGGCCGGGTATAGCAAAAGTCCCATTAAATGCCACAGGATGAATAGCTTGTAGCCGTTTGAGTTCTTTATTTTGAAATTTAAAACCTACCTACTGTCATGTCATGACGGGTGGTCTAAAAGTAGGCCCAGCTCTGGTTATTTTAACTTTTCTGCTAAGATCGACTGATAAACAAGGCTACAGAAGTTTAACTTCTTCTGCACTTCGTTTGTGCTAAAACGCTTATTAAAAAAATTTAAACTCTTTTTATTTCTTAGTAAAACAGTCTCGCATAAGCAATCGATCGAAAAGTAATAGTATTCTTTATTTGCATAATATAAATTTACTTTTACTCTTTGATGAATTCGATCATAAGTGAAATTATTACTCCTAATTGTTGATATTGTAACGTTTTACAACGATATCAATTGCATAGCGAGGTGAATGCCAATAGTTTTGCACATCGATACCTACATTTCTCTTTTGTTACTCATCCCTAGGTGTCTTTAAAAATTCCGTCAATTTAATTGGCATAGGCTTAGAGCTAATTTGGTCAAAATAAATGATTGCATGCATGTAGGTAGGTCTTGCGTTTGATTTACGGACTCGATCTTTTTAAATGACACAATAGTCTAGCTAGACAGCACTTCTCAACTGAGGTTGTATGCTCGATTGATAGTTGGTTTAAAAATAATTCAGTACCCAATGGCCAAAAATTTTACAAATTCTTAAACACGCCGATTTATCATAAAATTATGCTTATTTGTTTTTTTAGTTTAATCAAACATACCTCACTTTTTAATAAACTTGCATACCCCTAACACAATAAATTCTAGCATGATTTTGGATATCTCGTCAGTCCACAGCCTGAGAAAGTGTGATGGGAAATTTGAATCGCTCCCTGTCTGGAAATACCTACACCCCCTGAAGATTAGTGTACTCACCTGATAAGCTGATAAGAGGACCGCAAATAGGTAAGCTGCTAACTTAACATCTACTTATTTAAGAATTTTCAAAATTATGTTTTTATTTGTTTATTTTATATTATGTCGATTTTTTTATTCGAAAATTTGCAAAAGCTACATTTAAGGCAAATTTTTATATCAACAAAGGTTGAAGGTCATTCCCCCTAGTTTTTATTTTTTATCATCTAATTTTATTTAAGGAAGGTTTTTTCTTAATAGAAGAAGTCACCTTCATAGAAAACACAAATTACATGACACCGTAATACTTCTTACTAGCTATTTCTACAATTCATACCCTTAATTACTAGTTTATACAGAGACCAGCCCCTCTAGCATGTAGAACAAAAAACGATATGATACGATGAGATATAGCGATTTATCTCATATTTTTTGTCAAAATATAAACTTTTATCGAAAAAGCGAACATAACCGTGACGTCGCCGGCACCGAGATGCTTACTGTTTTAATAAAAGTTCAAGATGGCGGCAATGTTATCATATTTAGAAAGTAAAGAGGCGATAAATCGCTATATCATATCGTATCATATCGTGTTTTGTTGCTCGTGCTAGAGCGGCTGGCTGTATCCGAAATAGGAGCAGCCAGTAAACTATTACACACTCCTACATATATTCTATAATACAATTTTCGTAGAAAAATGACCGTCGTTCAGCTTCATTACGAACACATTGCATGAGAATGTGATACGTATCCTCTACAACATGGCACTCAGTGCAGTTGGGAGATTCTGTTTTGCCCATCAAATATGCAAAGTTATTTAATGGGGTGTGTCCGGATCGAAGTCTAAGCGCTGTTACAATCTCGTGCCTGCTCATATTAGCCCTATCAATCTAGATGAAGCCCGGAGGTGTCGGTTGGATAGTTTTGAACCAAATTTCCTTACTGTGTGAGCGCTCATCAAAATACTCGCGCCACAACTTCATACATTGATCGTTAGCAAGGTAGTAAAGTTCTGAGTAATACGGGAGACAACTATACAAACTACCCTCAACTGATGCATCCTTTGCTAAAATATCTGCATATTCATTGCCCTCTAATCCAATGTGAGCGGGTACCCACTGAGGTTTAATGAGTTTGTTTTGACTTTGAAGCTCATGTAAGCAGCTCAATATCACATAGGCTATCGGTGCTCCTCGAAAAGTCGAGGTGCTTCGAGCCACATGTTGTAACGCACTCCTGGAGTCAGTAAAAATGACAAAATTATCTCCATTAATCGACTAGTACGACAGTGCTTCACATATAGCTATTAGTTCTGCGTGCATTATTGAAATTTTTGTGCTAATTTTAAGTTTTAATTTGTCTCCTGTCTGAATATCAATAAATGCAGCACCAATTTCGCCACCATCGCTAATTGATCCATCGGTAAATAATTTATAAAAGTTCGAGTACTCGCTATCAATATACTCATTGCACATTTTTCGCAGTTTCGTTGTTTCGTATTTAGATTTGCTTTTATTTAAACTGTCAATACTATAATTAATATTGTCCTTTAGATCTAATTTACAAACCCATGTATCAAGTGAAAACATATCTAATTGTTTGTTCCTGTGAATAGCGACCTCTTGTAAATATTGGTGGACAAGAACTAACAAAGGTAGTTTTTTTCGTTGCCAGTATAATCTAGTATCGCAATCCAGAACAAGGGTCTCCAATATTTTTATAATTTTGTTATTATACATAGATTTGCATTTAAGCCAAAATTTCGCTGCTAAGTAGTGACGTCTTATGTATAGAGGCGGGAGAAAAAGTTCGCACTCCATTACATGAATAGGGGTCGTTTTTACATAGCCACCAATGACTCGCATACATGTGTTTTGAATTGTGTCAAGCTTGGCTAGAGTAGTTTTACAGCAGTTATCGTAGACAAAACAGGCGTAATTGAGTCTACTTCGAACAAGAGATATATACAGGCGCCTTAAGTGCTTAGGGTGGACCCCCCAGCGAGGGCCGACCAAAATTTTTAGCACGTCTACAAGTTTCATTGATTTGTGGCATAGCTCATTGATATGTTTTGTCCATCTTAGCGATGTATCAATCCAGACTCCAAGATACTTTATATTGTCCACCACTTGCAATACAGTATTATTTAATTTTAGCTTGATGAGTTGATCATCTTCTCTTCTCCTAAAACCTCTATTAAATTTGCAGACTCTAGTCTTTGCTGAAGAAATCTCTAGGCCTAATTCTGCTAGCATACAGTTAAAGGTATTTAAGGAATCTTGTAGCTTAGCCACGCTCTCGTTTAAGGCACTGCCTGTGGTGTACAATACAAAGTCATCAGCAAACTGCGACATTTGGACTTGTGAAATCGATTTACATATATTAATGGTAACAATATTGAACAAAAGTGGTGACAACGGATCACCCTGTGCCAGTCCCTTTCCAGTACTCCGAGTAAATGAAGAATTCTGCTATGTAATTTTAAGAATTCTTCTATGTAAGAAGTTCTACAGATAATGGCACATTTCAGATCCCACACCTAAATAGTCCATTATAGAGAGAAGAGAATTAATATTTACGTTATTATAGGCACTGTCTATGTCAACCAGACAGGCCAAAGTGTGTTGCTTCCGAGAGAAACCATATAGGATGTTATTTATCATGTTAGTTAGATTATCGTATGTGGATCGCGTTTTTCTAAAACCTATTGTATTGTCAGAGAACAAGTTGTTATGTTCACAAAACCATTCTAATCGATTTTTTAGGATATTGTGGAATACTTTACACAAACACGACATCATTACAATTGGTCGGAGGGATGAAACACTAGAAATATCTCTGCCTGGTTTTGGGATTGCTACAACACGCATTTCTCTCCATTGCTTTGGGACAAACCCTGTGACGTACATGATGTTGACTAATTTAACCAAAACAAGCTTACCGTTTTGTGGGAGGTTCCTTATCATACTGTAAGAGATGTTATCATGCCCTGAGGCGCTATCAGATAGTCGTATAGCTTTTTCCAATTTAATCAGAGTAATTTCAGAACCTAGCTGTAAATTAGAAGATCTAAATGTAGGAGTTTTCGGTGTAACAAAGTCTGGGGTTAGACTTGTAAGCAGTTTGTTAGCCTTTTCCTCACTGACACAACTACTAGGTGAAGTTCTGTACCCCTTCGTCCAACGCATTTTATTATAGACATCCTTCAGAGAGGTAGATTGGTCTAATGATGAGCAAAAGTTTCGCCAAGTGCTACTTTTTGCTTTACGGATCATACGTTGCGTAACTCGTGTTTTATCTTTTAATATTAGTAAGTTATTTGGTGTTGGGTTTCGTCTGAATTGTGACAAAGTTAAACGTCGCTCTGCTACTGATTTGGATAAATCAGAATTCCAATAAAGGTGAGGACAAAATTTTGAGGCAGGATTCTGGTTTATTTTTATATTCGGGATAGATCGATCTGCCGCTATATCAATATACTCGACAAACGTGTCATAGGCTACCTGACTATCAGTAGGTTGTGGCCATTGGGCAAAAAGATCTTTCAGCAATTTTTTATATGATGGCCAATCTGCCTTTTTCAAGTTTCTTTTACAAACATGGGATTCCGGTGGCTCAACAGTGGAAACTATTAGGGAAACACTGTGGTCACTACCCAGATTTTCGTTTAGAACCCTATACGTAAGCTTCAAAGCTATATCAGAAGATGCTATTGATATATCTGGAGAATATTGTTGTAACACCCCATTTACCAACTTAACACGAGTAGGAGTACCATCATTAAGCGTCACAAAAGATATATCAGTGAGAGCAGCATATATTTGTATACCCCGAGTTTCTGTTTTGCGAGACCAGTTTGTATGGTGGCCATTGAAATCGCCTACTATAACCGTTTTGTTTGAGGCCAGAGAAAATATCTGTTCCCAATCACTGACGCTGGTATTAACTCCTGAAGGGCAATTAATCAAATCGGGCATCCTGCAGGTAATAGATAGTAACTAAATTTTCAATGTCCAAACAGTTATAAAGTCTTAAGTGTAAACATTGTATGTTAAGGTTATTTAACTGTACTGAACATTCATAGAAATTTATAGATCTGTGAGCAAAGATAGCGACACCTCCATACGAATCATCTCGATCACTTCTAAATAAATTATAGTCTTTAATTTTAATACAACTTTCGGGCTCCAGCCATGTCTCATTTATACAAGCGATGTGTATTTTTTCTTGTATTAATATATTTTCTAATTCACTTAATTTTGGCCTTAAGCTCTGCGCGTGCGTGTGTGCGTGCGTGGAAACACTAGGCATAAAGATAATCCATAAACATTTTCGCTACTGGCCAGTTAGCAATATTTTCTGTAATCAACAAAATGAACCACTCTAAACAGCAGTTTATCGTATTATGAATTTTTGATTTTAAGTCTCCTGATTTCAAAAATACAATTTCCCTTAATCTTGCCAGCAATTCACTAAATGTTATCTCCTTATTGTTACTTTTTTTGTATTTCGATCATCTGCAATCAGTTGTGGGTGGTATGAGCTCTCCTTTTGCTCCGGCTCGCTGCTATATTTGTTCCGTTTATTTAATATTTTCTTTATGTATATCCGCTTTTACTCTTACTTTGTCCGCATATGTTAAGTTCTTTTTGATATATTTTTGCTCTTCCATATCAGAGGCTGAAGAACTATCTATGGTTATGTCTACTTGATTTTGGGTATCTGAAATTAAGTTCCCAAATACATTTTGTAGGCCAGAAGAGGTTCTCGGTGGGAGCATTTCTCTTTTCGGAGATGTAGGTACATACATGGTACGAGCCCTTCTATACGTACAGTTGAACTCAGACATTAATTGTCTGATCCTTTTCTCTTTGACGAAAACTGGGCAAGATTTTAGCAGTGCCATGTGGTTGCCTCCACAGTTAACGCACTTAAAAACTGTTGTATCACAGTTTTCATGGTTATTAGCACACTTTGGGCACACGACGTTATTAGATGGGCATCTCTTTGAGGTGTGTCCTAGCTTCCAGCATCTTGAACATTGCGAAACCGGGAAGACGTAAGGCTCGACTCTGATTTGCAATTCTTCAACTATGACATAAGGTGGCAAGTATGTGTCTTTGAAACATAGCCGGACTGTTTCGCTAGGGATCCAGCCCTTAAATTGGTCGCGGCGCTGTAAGCGGCTTACTGATATCAAAACGCCCGGTTCAGGGCATTTGATGCTGTCCATAATCTCCGTCTCAGTTAGATCTAAGTCTACGTCCTTGATAACGCCATAGGAGAAGTTTACTTCGAATGCTCTTTGAAATGTCCAGCCTTTTTCAATAGGTTCCCTACACTTCATCATTGTCTCTTAATATTTATCTTTAATTTCTATTCGGATTTTATATGGGCTCAGGTATTTAATTTTATTAATTTCAAAAATTCCTAAGTTTTTGAATATTTTAGCCAAAGCAAATTGTTTTGGTAGTTTTTCTCGGCAGGATATGTATACCTCTGATTTTTCTTCTTTCATTTTCTTCCCCTTTGTAACAAGGTTCCATTGGTCGACATTTTCTACTTGAATTAGTTTCCTCTTTGAACTCTTTATCTTGTGAGCCTGTACTAATATGATCTACATCCTCTTCCAAATTACTGATTTCATCTACTGTATTCATATTTTCGTCTTGAATTTGTGTATGAGAATCACCATTTTCTTCCATTATACTTCTACACAAAGCGCATTCCAACGCGAGGAATACAAAGATAACGCTGACCGGCGTGCGGCGAAAATATTTTTTGTGATATAATGACAGAGTTATGTGACATAGAAGTTTTCGACTACCGGTTGGCATGCAGTACTTCAAAGCTGATTATAGAGCCATAAAATTATATATTAAAATAATTAAACCACTGGATTTCTTACTTCATTTACTGAGCTTTATAATTGTATTTTTGGAAAAGAAAAAAAATATTTTTTTCGTAAAAAAAAACCAATCAATATTTTTTTTCCTTAATTTTCACTAAGTTAGACCATTAATTTTTTTTTTTTTAATATAAATTGCTAATATTGTATAGAACATTCGTGCCAACTTTTATAATGGGCGTGGAAGTGGATTAGGAGCTAGAATGAAAATACTGCCGAAGGGTGGCGTCCAGCGCCGCGCCGTCCGTTGCGCTGCCGCCGCTGACGCCCGCCGCTTGTGAGTAAGCAGATTATTATTTTTTATTTCGTAGTTTGTTACTTAGAGTAAAACGAATTATCTTTTATGATTAATAACTTTATTTACAAATTTTAACAATTTTAAATGCTTCACTGTTACTCGTGCGTTTTATCATAATACCTTCAGTAGTGGGAATGAAGGCATGATATTTTTTTTGTGCCTGATATCGTCACTGCCGATTCAAATCTGCTCTTTAAAAACAATCTGTTTTGTTGAATTTCCTCTTTTGGAGCATATAAAACGTGCGTTTGGGGCATTGATATTTTCGCCCATTGGTATAAACGTTTGGGTGTAGTGATCGCTTTGTCTGGCGCTGACTGTAGACTAGCTCGAGTTGCCAAACGTTTCAAGTTGCCCCCAAGGCCATCACATGGCCCTTTGCCATGAGAAGTGGCGTGAAAATGAAACTCTGCATCTGTACCGAAATCCTGTTTAAAATAAAATAGGTTAATAAAATTAAACCTGTTTTTGAAGTGCTGGGGTGCACCATCAGTTACATAAATATATTTATTTGTTGATATATCCTTTTCTTGTAATTGTAGATGTAAAATTTTTTGGAAGGTATAAAACGTTGCAGTGTCATGTTTTAGGTCATCCGATATCATAACAATACTTCCGTGTTTCAACTCTTGATCCTTTTTGTAATAATACACAGATGTCAGGAGAGTACCCTGGTCGTTATTCCAGTGAAATGACTGGGCAGTGTTAGAGGTTTTTAAGTAAAACGGCAAAGATTTTACGATGCATTTTAAATAAGTCCAACTTTTATATTTCAGTGACAATTACAGAGAGACATGACAACTCGTAAGACATACATTTAAATATCTTCATAAACTTAAAGAATGGTGATGTGCCTAAAAAGGTTGTATAACCTTCACTCCTCCTCACAACACTATTCTACCCCGATTTGTCCTCTAATCTAAGTTGCAGCAAACGCGGTCTCCTCCTTTCTCTTGTAATGATCATTTTCTCTCCTCCTTTTTCCAGTATGTGAACACATGGGTCAGCAGGTGATTATATAAATCCCATTTTCTTTAATTGTTCATCGAGTTTTTTAAACCACTGTCTTCCTGATTGCTTTAGCCCATAGAGCGCACGTTGCAATTTGCACACTTTCTCCTCCTTAATTCGTCGCAGGTCTTCAAGCATTCTTCTGGCTTTATTGTAAGTAGTAAGGTCTTCTTGTTCGCTTTCGTCAATCATAATTTCAGCTACATACTCTTCTAGGTTTTCGGGAATTTTCATCATTATCTCCTCCTCAATATCACCATTGAGATAAGCAGTTGTAACATCCGTTTGACATAAATCGAAACCTTTTTCCACAGACATTGCTATTACTGACCTTATGGAACTAAGTCTAGCGACGGGCGCAAACGTCTCGTTGTAATCCAAGCCAGGTCTTTGAGTGAATCCTCGCGCAACAAGTCGTGCCTTTTTTATCTTTACGTTATCAGGTCCAATCTTTGTTTTCAGTATCATCTTATTGTCCACCAATTTCATATTTCCTACTTTTCTTTTAACTACCCATGTTTCATTTAAAATGTGCGCTCTGATTTCGGCTTTTATTGCATCGTGCCAATCTTCATTATAATTGCACAGGTAAGTAGTTTCAGGTTCAAAATAATTTTCTTCTATTTCAGGTGACGTAATATAGTCTTTCATCCAACCAGGTGCTTTTCTCTCTCTTTGGGGTCTTTCGCTTAAACTGGGTAAATTCTGTACTTCTTCAGTTTCAGTCCATTCTTCCTCAGACTGAGTTCTTCCTCCTTGAACTGCATGAGGAGTTTCTCGTTCCGGCTGAAAAGGTAAGCTATTATTGGTATTGGTAAATTCTATTTCTAGCTTCTTATTGTTCTTCTTCTTATTTTTTTTTTGGTGTTTTTATAAATTATTCTTTCTGTTTCAGATTGCGGCTCTTCAGGATTCTTCGGGTTATGTGCGAAATCATCATAGCTTCTGTCGTTATCATCATTGTAATACATTTTATTATCAATAAATTTTACGTCTCTGCTAATAACGACTGTGTTTTCACTTGGTAAATAAATCCAAAATCCCTTTGCATTCCTCGCGTATCCAACGAACACTCCTTCTTTAGCTTTAGGAGAAAATTTTCCCTTTCGTCTCTTATTTAGAATAATAGCTTTACTTCCAAATATATGAAGGTGTCCGCTTGAAGGTATTCTTCCAACCCATTTTCATATGGTGAACTTCAATGTAATAGCATTGTAGGACTTCTATTAACCAGATAATTTGCTGTATAAAGTGCTTCGGCCCATAAATTTGCAGGCAATTTTGATTAGACATCTTGCTCTATCCATCAATGTCCTATTTTTTCTTTCGCTCACACCGTTTTGTTGCGGTGTGTAAGGCGCAGAAAGTCTTCTAGATATGCCATGCTCTTTCAAATATTCGTCAAAAGCTGTATTTCCGTACTCAGTGCCATTGTCCGATTGTAGATTCTGGATATTTGTTTTCAAAAACTTCTCTACGTTGTTTTTATATTCTTTAAATTTATCCAGCACTTCGCTTTTGGTTTGAATAAAATATATACAGCAATACCTCGTGTAATCGTCGGTAAACGTCACGTAGTACTTTGATCCGGCCAATGATTCATTTTCGAATGGTCCACAAACATCGCTGTGTACTATTTCTAATGGCTTATTCGACACTATTCTGTCAATAGTCGAGTATGGCAGGCTTGTCATTTTGCCTTTTATGCAAGTTTCAAATTTTTCCAATACTTCATTTTTCAATCTAAGCCCTTTCATCAATTCATTCTTGGCCATCAGTCTTAAATCCTTTTCATTTAGGTGACCCATCTTTTTATGCCATTTCATGATTTCATTGTCACAATTGGACGTAGTATTTGCCATCTCATTTGACCGACCAGATTCAATATAATATAATCCATTAACTTTTTGAGCTTGTAGAACTGTGTTCTTACTTTCGTCTTTTATTAATGCTTGATTTTTCTCGAATAAAACTGTATAATTATTCTCTGTGATGCGGCTGACTGACATTAAATTTGTTGAGAGTTAGTTGGAACATACAAAGCCTTGTCTAGCAATATTTTTCCAGCACCCTTTATCTCTGTCGTATGTACATCAGAAGCTAACTTCAGAGATCCCTTTTCTTGGGTTAATTCAGTAAATCTGTCCTTTTGACCGCTCATGTGGGATGTGCAACCACTGTCCAAACACCAGAGTTCTGAATTAGGTGAAGAAGTGTTTAGGCAAACATTAAAATTCTTTTGGTTTGTTGGTGTTTCTGTGGATTTATTTTTATTTTTGTTTGACCAACATTTTGCCGCTATGTGACCTTTCTTACGGCATATACTGCAGACAATTCCTTTATTTTTGCGTGAATAGTAGGCTTCATTGTCGTGTTGGCTGCTAGTCGATTCACATCTTGCTTCACTTTCTTCTTTAATTTTAATGCACAAATCTTCTGGGGTTGGTAGGACATCACGTGACTCTATCGCCACTCTAAAGTTTTCGAATTTGGGCGGCAGGCTATACAAAATAATTATGCTAAGCAACTCAGGGTGTATAGTAACCTCCATATCTGCAAGTTTGCTAACAATGTCCATAAAGTTATTCAAATGGTCTCTTATATCGTCCTTTTCGTTCATCTTCTTTAGAACTAATTGTTTAAGTAAAGTTGCTTTACGTGCAGGACCAGTACTTTTATAAATGGACTTTAGTTTATCCCATAATTCTTTCGATGTGGTACATCCTTTAACTAATTTTAATTCAGGTGGTGAAATTAATAAAAGTAGCTCTGCCCTTGCTTTTAAATCTTGCTTATAAAATGCTGCTTTGACTTCATTATTGGCATCTTCCGATATCTTATTTTCTTCAATTACGTACTACCGTAAAACCGCTTGGGCCTGCATCTGCCATGTATCGTAATTTTCTTTTGTTACCGGCTCAATACTTTGCATATTTGATGATGCCATACTTAAATCTTTGCAAACTACGCTCTGCTACCAAATGTTAGAGGTTTTTAAGTAAAACGGCAAAGATTTTACGATGCATTTTAAATAAGTACAACTTTTATATTTCAGTGACAATTACAGAGAGACATGACAACTCGTAAGACATACATTTAAATATCTTCATAAATTAAAAGAATGGTGATGTGCCTAAAAAGGTTGTATAACCTTCAGGCAGCGTCTTGAACCACTATGCTGTAGTTTTCAGCAAAATCGCACTGAATTATTACGTCAGTTTGCTGATCAGATATGTAGGCGTTAGGTTTTAAAGTGTCTAATCCTGAGCAAAGACTGTCGACAAATTCATCAGAAGGAAGGACTTGAGTGGCGATTGTGAAACGGTCTGTACCAACCCATGTATTAAACTGCACACTAGTCACTTGATTTGCGTCAAATATATTTCTTAAGTGCTCTCGAATTCCGACAAGGCCAGGGCAACCAAATGTTAGAGGTTTTTAAGTAAAACGGCAAAGATTTTACGATGCATTTTAAATAAGTACAACTTTTATATTTCAGTGACAATTACAGAGAGACATGACAACTCGTAAGACATACATTTAAATATCTTCATAAATTAAAAGAATGGTGATGTGCCTAAAAAGGTTGTATAACCTTCAGGCAGCGTCTTGAACCACTATGCTGTAGTTTTCAGCAAAATCGCACTGAATTATTACGTCAGTTTGCTGATCAGATATGTAGGCGTTAGGTTTTAAAGTGTCTAATCCTGAGCAAAGACTGTCGACAAATTCATCAGAAGGAAGGACTTGAGTGGCGATTGTGAAACGGTCTGTACCAACCCATGTATTAAACTGCACACTAGTCACTTGATTTGCGTCAAATATATTTCTTAAGTGCTCTCGAATTCCGACAAGGCCAGGGCAACTGTGGCATTGTTCGTTCAGTGACGATTTTTTTGTCATTAAATGGCAAGTTGGTCGGATCTGGACACATCATCTTTTGCAAGCAATCCTTGTACGATGACAGACGGATAGCAGATTCAGAAGTAAGTGATGCAATATCTCCCCCGATTAGCATCAATTTAACATTTTGATGGTAAATACACACACAGACTATATGAGTACCCGAATCACCAGCAAGAATGCACTGCATAGGACGTAATAAAAAAAATTTGAAAGGCTAACTTTTGTGTCAAGGTATTCCAATTTAAACTGTTGATACAATTCATTGATGTTACACAATATTAGCTGTTTTGCTAAATGAACTCTTTGGCCATCATGTAACTTAACAGACACAATGTCTTTTTTCCCAGGCATTATTCTAGTGTTGTCTTCTCTAAGATAAAATTTTGAAACTAAATCTACAACTTCTGATGTTTACTTGCGGCACTCTCGTGGATTAGGTGATGATAAAATACCGTTCTGCTCAACCAGTTCCTTGGCTTTTTTTGCTTGCCGTCTAGAGGTATTGAATTCACCAGCAAGTTTATTTTCGCTCCATGATTTAGGTGCTTTAGCACTGTTCTCACTTTAGTGAGAATCATCGTTTTCTCAGAAACAGATGTAGAAGGGTCATCAAATTTCTCTTTCAGTTGCAAAATAATTTCGTTGCCAATGGATTTTATGTCGTTTGTCTGTGTTGACTTCGTAAGCGTATTTTCTTCCGGAACATGTCATGAAAATTGTGATTCTTGTGAATTTTGGACTGACGATCGGCTTGCTTGGCTATTTAGGATCACATTGTCATCAATATTTAACGGTTCTTCACTAGCAAGACGGTCTCTACACTGCTTACACACATAATAATTTACGTTTTTATTTGTAGTTGACCACTTTTTTGCTAGCACTTGTGATAACTTCCTCAAGCCTTTAGATTTTCTATGTACAGGTAAATTAAACGGATTATAACATCGATCCCCGTAAGGAGTCATGATATTCAAATGTTTATATTAGCAATAAAATCTCACAAAACTAACAAAATCCACGCCCATTATAAAAATTGGCACGAATGTTCTATACAATATTAGCAATTTATATTAAAAAAAATAAGAAAACTAAATGGTCTAACTTAGTGAAAATCAAGGAAATAAAATATTGATTGGTTTTTTGTTATGAAAAAAAATATATTTTTCTTTTTCAAAAATAACTACAATTATAAAGCTCAGTAAATAAAGTAAGAAATCCAGTGGTTTAATTATTTTAATATATAATTTTATGACTCCATAATCGGCTTTGAAATACTGCATGCCAACCGGTTGTCGACAACTTCAAAGTCCCATAACTCTTTAACTAGTCATTATATCACAAAAATATTTGGTACAAACGTATCGATAATACGTATCTAATAGGTAGAACATACTTAAATATTAATGAAATCGGAAACATCGAGTTTTTTTACCTGTCCGCTTCGCGTGGAATGCCCCATGTATTGAACACGCGGTTTCGGTCCGGCGCCGGTGCGGCGCAGGTGCGGTTTTCATTCGTATACACAAAAATGCAGTCCGGCTTCGGTCCGGTTCCGGCGTCATTTACTTGAAGACTAAACATAAAAAGGTCTAATTTACGTAGGTAGGTCATAAGTACAAAAGGCATAACTGTTGTTTGCCATAATATTCAGAAGACTTATTATAAGCATAACAATACAATCCCTAAATCCTTGAAGTAATTTCTATAACTGTTCGAAATGTTTCTTTTTAAGAAAGGGTTGGAATTGTGTGTGTTCACTCTTCTAACCTTTTTTTTTTTTGGAAAAATGCATTTCGCATATTTACCGCCGCGGGGGCAGCGGTAGGTTATGTGGGACTCCCTCGTCATCTTACAAGAGCTTTCGTCGCTGTGCCATGACGAAGTACCACCCACTAAAAACCTGCGGTGTACCACGCAACGTATGCAAGTAACACATGGGAACCCGTGTTCTGGTTTCCGTCCATGCGTCACAAACGTACGGCATGCTATGCTGGGCCTCAGGCACAGGGAATGGGTGATCCTGTACACACGGGATCACCCCAGACTGGCAGACTGTGCAATGTGAGCTGAGGGCTCCCGCCCCGCACCCACTAGTCCGCTAGAAGGGGGAAGCTGAGCGCGGCGCAACGCCGTCTCCTCCGCCCTCTTCTACGACTTCGGATCGGGTCAGCAAGGGTTTAAGCTTCCCAGCTCGATCCGTGGCCACCCTTTGCGACGACATAGTGTCGCAACAAAAGGCCGCCCACGTCTTTCTCCCACTCGCTGCCCAGCATAGCTCGAACCGCAGGGTCAGCACCCCGCGGCCAGGTCGCGGGTCATCTCCGCGACCACCGTCTAGGCAGCATGAGTAGGGAGTCATTACCACCCGCAAGTGCCGCTCTGAGACGCATCCACAAGCGGGCTGCCAAAGCCCACTGAGAGCGTCTTCCGCAGAGTTTAGCCGTGAGCTAGCAATAACCCGAAGGAAATCACTAACCCCCGTTGCCCAGGGTGAACCAGGACAGGATGCTACTCCTTACACCCGATCGTAACCAAATGTTATTAGTAACGTCTATTATTAGTAATAATAGTCTATAGGGATGTGTCGTCTATTAGGGATCTCGGGGTCTTGTTTGACGAACAGCTTAGTTTCCGCCAACATTACGATGTTATAGCCAAAAAATCTAACCAGGTACTGGGTTTTGTCACTAGACAGAGCAGGCACTTTAGGAACCCTCAAAGTCTCATTTTGTTGTATAATAGTCTGGTGCGAAATAATTTAGAATACAGCTCAATAATATGGAATCCTTACTACGCAGTGCACTCTGACCGCATTGAATCGATACAATACAATCCAAGTTTTTGCGCTTGTTGAGCTTCCGCACCGGCAACACTACAAGACTTCGGTCATACGCTGAGAGGCTTAGAGAGTTTGACATGACACCACTTTACCTCCGTCGCCATGAACTGGACCTGGTTTATCTACACAAAATAATACACTGTGAATTTGACATCCCCAAAGTCTTGGAACTGTTAAATTTTAACACAAAATACAACCCACGCAGACCTATGAAAAAAATATTTGACATACCCCTATCGCGAAATAACATCTCCCGTAATCAACCAATATCCAGGTTATGTCGACTTTACGAGGAATATAGCCTTCGCTTTACCGACCTTGACATCTTCAACTCTAGCCTGGTTCGCTTTAGAAAACTCTTGAAAGACATTCTCAAGGAAACCCCCTTCGACTAAAATCTGTAAAATTTTAGTTTTAACGTCCAGGACCTGTTACCCTGTTAGCAACTTAATGATTTTTTAAACATGTTCCATTCTCGTTATAAGCATGCCGTGATAACACGTATGAGGATCACATCTTGTATAACACTATTATTAATGTGCATTATAGCTTAAGTCATGATGTAATCTGTTGTGTTGTCCAATAAAATAAAAATAAAAAGTAACACCCCGCCTCACGTGGAGGTTACTCTGACACCCCTTTTTTATGGGGGGAAACTGCGCTGCATTAAAAACCCCCGGGTTGCCTCTTGCACGTGTGTGGCATCAATGAGTATGGGGGCACCACCCCATACACACGAATACCTGCGCTGTCCGTTACGGCACCGCTCCAGGTTATGTTAGTTTGCGGGAGACGGATCTCAACCGCGCGTTGGGTTGGCGGGGAGGACAGGACTCCGAGGTCCGTCGGTCAGTGGGATCCACCGACATTTCCCCCTCCTCGGGGTCCCCACGCAAAGGCGTCTTGGGGGCCGCCGAGGGCTTCCTCGCCGTTTTCAGTCGGGGGCAGTTGCCCGTCCTCAACTTATGATTGGCCTGTCGGCCAGCGGACGCGCAGAGTGCGCATCTATACGCGGCTGCGCATGCGGCAGCCTTATGGCCGGACTCACCACACCGTAGACATGTGTTTGTGCGGTCGTCGACCGTGCAATGTTGGGACCAGGAGCACAATAAATGATGTAATTATATCGACCGATGTTATAATAATGTCTTCAATTAAGCCTTACATCTATCTTATATACTATGCCTTATGCTACGTAATAGGGTGAGGTGCGTCAAACACTACAACTTCCCCATATTTTGAAAAAAAAAATTAAGTTATACAATTTTTTTTTGCAACTGTTAATGTCTTTTTCTGCCCATTATACCTATGCTTGATAACAAAAGTATACATAATCAAAAGTAGTAGTAAGTATAAATTTAAAAGATTCAATTACAATTAAGTAGGATCATTGACTTATATATTTACATCAATGAGTAGGATATATTTTTTTTAATTTATAAAAGTCTTTTAGTAATTTAAAAGTAATTACAACATTACAATAAGTTTTGAGATTGTTGAAAAATGTACAAATAATGTTATCTATTTAAAATTGGTAATTCAATAAAATAATTACATTGATTTTTCAATAAATGCATTAAAATTTAATTTAAATGAGTACTAACATGATCTAAAAATTTACTTATTAATTTATTAAAGCCCACTTCATCGTATTTCACTTAATAAAATACAAAGTTTTCCTAGCTAACATTGCAATAAAATTAATCGTTTTCAATCTTAGTATATTTTACGATAACAATCAACTAATTGGTTAAACTTTAAACTGTAACAAACAATTTCATCACATAATGAAATTTAACAAAATAACATAATACATTTTTATTAATAGGCAATTTAAAATAGCTAATTTCTCCAAATTTATTGTTTTTTTAATATAAGTTCATGATTGTATTTGATTAAATTAAAGATTTTAAATATTTTTTTAAACCAAAACAAAACCAGATAAATTTGACATACCTACTTAAAAAAATGTGTGACAAGTTAACAAATTCATAAAATTCTTTTAAAAAATATATTATCATGTACTACGCTTAATTTTAACATTTGCTAGGTAGACAAGTCAATTTGTCGAAACAAAAAACACGTTTTTAATAAAACATTTCACAAAAAAAAGTTATGGTATTTAATTTTCAATGTTTATTTTTAAAGGAAAATAATTTTAAATAAACCCTTTCACCTTATGGACTTTGAACTAATGAATTTACCTAGGTGGTTAATGAAAAAAAAGACAATTATATGTTTTCTTAAATAATATTTCAGTGGGTACCATTAATTAGTGTTTTTTTTATCAAAAAATCCGTTGTACAACTTTTAAAATTATGTTACTCGTAAAAAAAATACACAGATAATTTGAACATGACGAAAAAAATAAGCATAATTTCTTTTGTGTACTATTGTAATAGTAACACCAAAACAATTTTTCATAAGTATTATATTTAAAATCTCACTCATACTTTACTTTTCAAAACTTCTTTAAAAAAAACTCTACATACTAGGTAGGTACATTATCACACACTGTCATTATTGGTACTTTTTTACCTCTTTGGGTATTTTCTTTATTTGGGCCGGCCGGTCCCTTTTCATATTATACACACTTTTATTTGGTAACAGCTTTTTATTTTATAGTCGACTTTTACTTTTAACTACGACATTTTAGTCTTTTACCATTTGCTATGCGCATAGACTTATTTATTGGGGTCATGTTTTAAGATAATTAATCTCCATCTACTTTCACAGAGAGAAACTCGTCTACACCATGATCAAATGAAGGATCTGACACCCTAGCTGTACCTTGTACCATTTTTTTTTAAACTCATATACCATAATAACGGGTCCTCATTTAAGATCCTATTGACCTCCAACTGTTTTCACAGAGAAATCTCCTTTACACCATGATCAAACTGAAGGATTCGACTCCGTTTTGTACCACGTGTGTGCCCTACCTTTATCAACAAAATCTCAACATAACTTTCAAATTCACATTACCAAACCAACATTAAAACATTACTATCAAACTTAATGCTTCAGCATAAATAATTTTGTTAACTCTTGGGTGATCAGTCCAATTGTTTGACAAAATATTTCTACTGAAGTATCTCCTAATCTCTAAATATTAATCTTACAGTCATACCATAGAGAAAGTCATACCAAACAATCTTTTAATAACATTCGCGAAACCTACTGACTTTACATAACTTTTCCATTCATCTTTTTGTACATCACATATTGGATATTACTAGAAAATAGAAATAAATGAGTCCAAAGCTTAGTCGAAATAAACATGATATCAATATTAAAGAACGAATACTGCAATTGTGCATAACAACTACTAAAAACTAACTTTAGTTCAACGATATCTGATAGTATTCGTTTCCTTTTTAAGAACAGCTTCATATTTTGTAAGAATAGCCGGTAACAAATAAAATAATGCTGATGCTCTACACGTGTCGCCGTATATGGTGCTATGCATAAATGTCGGTCTAACTACTTATTTAACAAATGATAAGACATTTTTCAAGGTAATATTATTAAAATTATTTTCCACCAAATTAGTTTAAACCATGTTTTAGATTAAACGAAGTAGAACGTTACAATAAATACTATTATTTAAAGTAAAAATATTAATAATCTACCATCGTTACCGTGTACGATAGTGAAAAAAAAAATACATAAACGACTGAATAAAATTTAAAGCATAGTACACACAAATGAACTAAAATTTTGTTGTTAAATTCATTAATAATAAAATATTATTTATAGAATGTGACCTGTCATGAATGACCTACTATTTGATTTGAAAATAAAGAATAATTATCAAAAGTTTGAATTTGGAATTTTGGATTCATAAACAAGTATAGAATAAGGGCTTATTATTAAATAATATTAAAATATATATTAAATTTTGCTATTGTTTTAAGACAAAAAAATGACATGAGGTAAGGTAATTAGTTAAACAAAATTAAACAGTACCATATATATTTATTTATTATTTACCATGTTTCAAAATTAAAAGATACCGCCTTCGGTGGCAACCTGTAAAAACCTCATAAAATTATGTATAGCTTTTAAGGTGTGTTCGAAAAAGCGCGGGAATCGGCGATTTCAGTGGACGTCTTTTTTTCGGCTGTTAAAAATTACTTGTTAAAGAACGTCGGCACGAAAAGTTTGCAAACATTGCAACAAAAAAAGAAGGCGCCATCATAAAACTTCTGTATTAGATCATCTGAATGAACTTGACTGTAAATGCATAACGAATAGTGAAAATGGATTGAGTGACTTAAAGGATAAAAACGTTGACCCTCTTCCCCCATCAGTCAATTTATCAAGTGAAAATTCACTTCATTAGCTTCGGATTTGGCACCATATGTTGTCCATGTTCAAAAAGTTCCATCAGATTCAAATGAAAATTGTAGTGTTCATCCCGTTTCGTTTGGCTTTTTACTAAAAAAGAATTATATTAAAAACATTGTTGATGGCAGTTTAAAAAAGATAGGCAGGAACCGATTTTCGATATCATTCTCAAAATTTGAAGATGCTAATTCCTTTATTGACAGTGGCTTTTTGAAATTAAACAAGAACAAAGCTTTTATACCCTCATTTAATGTCACTCGTATGGGTGTAGTTCGAGGTGTTCTAACAGAGTGGTCTGAAGAAGACATAGTGAAAAATATTTCAGTGCCAATAGGATGTGGATCTATTTTAAAAGCAAGACGACTCAAAAGGAAAACTATTTCCAACGGCAGTACTCAATTCATCCCTATTGAAACTGTTGTACTTACCTTTGACGGTCAGGTCCTCCCTAAAAGAGTCTTTTTATGTTTCAATTCTCTACCAGTCGACCTTTATATCTACCCAACAATTCAGTGTTTCCACTGCTGCCGGTATGGGTATGTGAAAAGTCAATGCCGATCAACTCCCAGATGTTTCAAATGTGGGTTAGGCCATTCAGGAGACAACTGCTCTGTAGAAGAGGAAAGCATAAAATGTTGTTTGTTTTCTGGCTTCCATATGGCTAATAGTAAAGTATGCCCTGAATTTCAAAGGCAAAGAAATATTAAAGAGTCGATGGCCAAAAGCTGCATAACATATGCAGAGGCTCTTAAGTTACGCCTTGTAGCAAGTCATATGCAGATGTTTTAGTCTCTTCGCCTTCTAAAAATACAAATGTTTTATTAAATATTGACTCCTCAAATCACAATTCTGAAAAAACTTCATACAGTAAAACTGTTTTTCTCAGACCAAGAACTCCTCCTAGATTTCCAAAAGGCTATGACCGTTCTGCCCACCAAGACCTAATAAAAGGGTTTAACACTCCTATATCACCGAGTCAAAGTATTCTAATTATTAGTGATGAAAAACCAGATTTAAACAACTTGTCAGTAAAAGAATTAATAATTGCCCTTATAAACTCTCTATCTCAATCCAACTTAGTTTCTCTACCGTCCAACGCAGCCACTATTACAGATAGTTTATTGTCAAAAAATTTACAGAATGAACCAGAAGGCCTCAGCAATTTAGTGGAATTGCCACAGCATACTAACTAGAAAAAGTGACCTTTTTTATTTGATTAATCAACTTGATCCATTTATTGTTGCACTCCAGGAAACATGGCTTAGTCCTGCTTCCATTTTTAAAGTTCCAAATTTTTCTTGTATTAGAGAAGACTGTAGTGATGGGTATAGTGGTGTAGCTTCACTTGTTAGTCATGCTATACCATTTTCCCATATTCCAATCCCTCAACATAATAGTGATTATTCTATCATTGCAGTTACATTAAACAATATAACTTTTGTGTCAATTTATATTCCTCACCCCTACTCACAGATTTATGACGAAATAGAAAGTATTATTAATGATCTTCCCAAACCAATTGTAATATTAGGCGATTTTAATGCCCAACACCAGTCTTGGGGTAGTTCCAGTTCTAATTGTTATGGAAATCGGATTTTAGATATTTTAGACAATAATCAGCTTTGTATATTAAACACTGGTTCTGCAACCCGTAGGACTCCTCCTCACGAGGGGAAAAGTGTCCCAGATCTGTCCCTTTGTTCTCCTAATTTAGCTTCATCATTGTCTTGGTCAACATTTTCTATAACCTTTGACAGTGACCACTACCCTATTATTATTGATTTCCCATCTATAAATAAACATCAGTTTATTCGTTCACCTCGAATGAAGTATAGGCTTGATCAAGCGGATTGGCATCAATTCAAAGAATGATAATCAATCTGTTGTTACAGATGATAATCAAGATAGATGTGCAGAAGCTCTAGCTTCATTACTAATTGATACTGCTAAAGTTTTTCCTATTAAAAAAGGTCGTACAAATAAAATACCTTCACCTCCTTGGTGGGACAGTGAGTGTTCAGATGCTGTTAGAAAAAGAAAGGAAGCTGAAAAGAAATACAATTCCTGTTTAACTGAAGAAAATTTTAATTCCTTATCAGTAATTATCTCCAGCACTAGAAAATTATTAAAATGCAAAAAATGGGAAGGATGGAGAAAATTTTGTATTTCTATTTCACCTGATATTACTCCATCTGTTGTCTGGTCAAATATAAGAAAATTTAGATCTGCTTTTAGAGAAACTTGTCCTTCAAATCTTCACAAACCTATAGTCGAACAATTTTTAGACAAACTTGCTCCTCCTTTCGTTCCTCAAGACCTTTATATATGTCGTAGCCCGATCTTAGAATTAATCACTTCATGATGTGGCCAACCATTTCATAAAATTGACGTTTTTCATGATGCGGCAATGTACCCGCTGCCCACATCATGATGTGGTTAGACCAGATCAATGAATCAGTCAGCGTTTGATGATATGACCGAGTACTTCAGGAAATGGCCAAACGTTGGTGGTCATATCGTAAAACTGTTATATTATCCACCGGTAGAGGCGCTGATGTCGCTTTTTTATTGTGGTACATCATGGCGGCGGATAATTATTCTGTTCTTAAAGTGAATAATAATGTGTAAAGTGAAGATAAAAGTGCAGTGAATTATCGTTAAAACATCGAGCTAGGCGATTTTTATGAAAATCAGTCGAAAAACGGTTGTAACGTCAAATTGTAACGTCAATTATGGATTTCGACATGTAATTTTGGAGGTTAGTTAGGTTATTTAACTATTTCAATCTCTTTTATTTATAAGTTTACTTTCAAAATTACAAATATTTATAATGTTCTATTTATCTATCGCCCAAAACTCACATTAAACAAATTCCAGTAACTTGTAAACGTATTTTAACCTATTTTAATGATATGGCCAAACGTTGATTAACATATCATCAAACGTTGACGTTAAAACGATATAACCAGTTTTAGTTGGCTGTTTTATGAAATACGACATTTTTTATGAAATGGTCGGCCACATCATGAAGTGATTAATTTTAAGATCGGGCCACGACATATACACAATGACGCATTATCCCTAACAAGCGTTGACCAAACAGGTCTCAGTGCTCTGTTTTCCTTAGCTGAGCTTGAAGGTATTTTATCATATGTCAAAGATTCTGGTCCAGGTATCGATAGGATTCCTTAAACCATCAATAAAACCCCATAAACCATCTAATGATCCCAATTCATATAGGCCAATTGCACTTCCATCTGTTCTTATGAAACTGGCTGAGCATCTAGTAAAAAATCGGTTAGAGTGGTTTGTTGAAAGTAAAGGCCTGCTGAGTGAAAGTCAGAAAGAGTTGTTCTGATAGTATAGGTATTTTTTGTACTGATATTCGGCTGTCTTTTTCATGTAATGAGTCTGTCCTTTCTGCATTTCTGGATATTACAGCCGCATATGACAACGTCTTATTACCAGTCCTTAAAAGTAAACTTTTGCAACTTCATGTTCCTAGCGTCTTAGTAAATTTCATTATAAATATTATCTTTGAACGTACTATAACCTTAATTCAGGATAATAAAGCTACATCTAGGATAAAACATACAGGCATTCCTCAAGGTTCTGTGCTAAGTCCGTTATTATTTAACATTTATAGCTTCGATCTTAAAACATCCATGAACAACAGCGCGAATATTTTACAATATGCTGATGACTTACTCATCTATGTTTCGGGTAAAAATGTGCAATCATTATATCAGTCTTTAACTTCCTCACTCTCTTTATTAAAGTCATGGTTAGATCATAACGGACTTAGCCTCTCGCCATCTTAAAGCTCAATAGTTTTATTCTCAAGAATGCGATTGCTTCCTCCAATTAATGTTTATTGGTTATCAACCATCAACTTCCGGTACAAACAGAGGCTAAGTTTTTGGGTGTTATCTTAGACTCCAAAATGACAGGCCTACCTCATTCTTATTATATTAGCACTAAATGTGAACGACAACTAAATATTCTTAGATGTTTATCTGGTGTGTGGTGGGGAGCCCATCCCTTTTGTTTAAATCTTTTATACAATGCTCTTATCAGGAGTATTTTCGATTATGGGACTTACTTTCTAGAGCCTTGTAATGTAGTATGTATTCGAAAACTAGATTTAATCCAAAGTAAGAGCCTTCGTTTGATAGCTGGAGCGATGAAGTCTAGTCCAAACAATGCTCTTCAGGTCGAATGTGTAGATCCTCCACTTAAACTTCGTAGACAATACCTATCTGACAGATTTTTGTTTCGTGCTTTTCAATTTGCACATCACCCACTCCGTTCTAAGCTCCATTCTTTATCTGAATGTGTAGAATCTGCTCCATATTGGCGTTACAAAACTCTTCCTTGCCTTGTTATCAGCTATCGTAAATTCATACCCATACCCACCCATAGATCCTCGTATTTGCCAATATTTTGTTTGAAATATGAAGAGTTACTTTTATCCCCAGAAATTCATCTTAATTTAGGTGTTTCCAGTGGCGATAAAAATGCCCTCACCAATTTCAACAATATTATTATTAAAGATTGGTTGGACTGGCGCTTCAAAGCACTCTGATAACACCGATGTGGGCGTTGGTGTTTACCATGAACAATTGAATATTGTACAAAAAATAAAATTCCCTCCCGAAACATTAGTCTTCACAGCAGAATGCTATGGTATTTTCAAATCCCTTGAATATATTTTGATAATGAAGTTACAAAAGGCTATTATTTTTACAGACTCTAAAAGCGGTAAATTTCCTTTCAAGTCCAACTCTTTTTATCCTGTTGTTATGGATTGTAGACGATTGCTTTACAAATGTTCAATGAAAGATTTTAGAGTCTCATTTGGGTGGATCCCAAGCCACAGTAATATTCCTGGAAACGAAAAGGCAGATAGTTTAGCATCTGATGCAATTATTTGCGGTGATCGTTTTCCTTACAAAAAATATTGCCATTATTTACTAACTCTTCCTAACCTTTATCTATATAAATGGAAAGAGGACTGGGACAGTCCAACAAAGGGAAAGTTTTATAGAAACATCCAGCCAAATATTCCCTCCAAACCATGGTTTTTCAAATCCAAGCTAGATAAGATCGGCACAAGTTGTCTAATTCGTATGAGACTGGGTCATGTCTGTCTACCTTTTCATTTAGCAAGACTGAATATTGCAAATACTGATAAATGTGACTGTGAAAGTGTGGGGATGAAGTGGGTGATTTAAATCATCTGTTTTTTTCCTGTCCTAAATATGATCGTTCCTCCTATTTAGTTTCACTAATATCCCTCAGAGTTCCACTTCCTACTAATATATCTTGTTTATTATATTTTAATGATTATTCTATATATCAATGTATAACTTCATTTTTAGCTGAAAACAATATTAAAATTTAACTAGTATCTATTACTATTTGTTTGTATGTATTTTCCACATCCTTTGTTCCAGATTTAAACCTTCCAACCTTCCTGATCTAATCCTCTCCAAATTCCCGTTTACTTCCTATACGATTCCTTAGCTTTTAACCCCGTAGTGGCTATGCACAAGCCGTGTAGGCCAGGAGAGAAAAAAAAAGGTGTGTTCTCTTATTGTTCGTCCAAAAATGATTAAATATAATTTTAGATAGTAATTTTATAAAGTCAAAATCATTGAAACGCGTAATTAAAATGACAACATTATATATTTAACAAATCTTTACTTTTTATGTTAGTAATTTATGTAGGTGATGATTTTATTATATTATAAAATTTAATTTCCAAGATTAAAATAAGATTAACCATTTAAACTTAATTTTTTATGTGTCAGAAGTTACTATCAAATTTATAATTTAGATTTCAAGATTCCCAATAATGGCCAAATTACCCTAATTATAAAAAGTGTGTTAAAGATACTTTATTTATAATTATTATTACATTTTTCTTTACGAAGTTATGTACATTATTGCTTAGATATTCAAACCAAAAGTAATTTATAATATCATGGAAAACAAAGAGTGTAAATAATACAATTGATAATCATAAAGAATTACGTTTTATGAAGTAGTTTAATAAGAAAAGATATATCAGTCACTGAAATTAAGAACCAAATAAATATTTAATTAAATTAATTGATTACTTAAAGTAATTTAGTATTCCTTGATGACAAAAACTTTTGAATGATGAATCTAAAATTTAATAGCCGTTCAAAAATATACTAAATTATATGAGATAAAATGGTAATAAACAAATACTTATTTACGTAATAGTATTGGAAAATAACAGTGAAAATAAATATGCTGATCGCCACATAACGTGACGAATAATATTACAAAGTGTGCAACCAAATCGCTAATCGAGATTGAAAATAGCTTAATAATTGTAATTTTTTAGATAAAAGATTGAAAAGTGTAAAAATACTGTTAATTAATTACTATTAAAATTTAAATTGACTTGTCTACTTACGTGATTTTTACCAAACCTTAAGAACTATCGTGGCCACGTCAAAAAATAGTTTATAATTATAACCAAGAAAGTAAATATAAGTAATTCCGTGTCTTCTATTCCCGCGTTTTCATAATTCCTTTAATACGCATGACACTCCCGGCGCCAACATTTCTCATCTCATCACGACTCCAACAACTCCCAGCGCCCAGCAACTATCCTTTCCTCATCCTGAGACGCCTACCAGCTCCCGGCGCCCAGCAAGTTGTCGTGCCTTCGTTCTCCGTCAACACCCGGCAGCCAGGCAAAACTCTCCATCGTCATAGCACTTTTTAGTGTAGCACGTTTTACTTTTCGTCATTTAATCGTCTTTCAGCTTCAAGGGTTCACTTATTGTGTTTTTTTTTTATATTATTTAAAAAAAGATTTACTTTATCACTTGATGCACAGCACTGCCCAAAGGCAGCACTGGCAGGGTCGCCATGCAATCACAAAAATGCAAAACGCCGTAATTATATCGACCGATGTTATAATAATGTCTTCAATTAAGCCTTACATCTATCTTATATACTATGCCTTATGCTACGTAATAGGGTGAGGTGCGTCACACACTACAACCGCCTTACACAATGCCCGGCCATGTCCCTCTCTCAGGCACTGGTAGCACCTCATGGGTCTCGGTCTCAGAGGGGTGACCCTCACCGAGACCCAATTAACGCTTATGCGCTTGAGTTGCGCAATATTTTTGGCAGCTAAAGCCGGGCAGCTGACTATGACAGAGTCACCAGAGCCGCCACGGCTGATCCTGCCCACACGTACGCTCGCTGACGAGCACTCTCCATATTTGGCGACCGCTGCAGACAAGTCTGAAGCAGTCGCTGTCTCGTCAAAGCCTTGAAGCCGGAGATTGACTGTTTTGACCGGGCGAGAGACTTTAGCGGTGGCTGGCGTGAATACGGCTGTGAGGACAGCGGCGAGAGCATCTGCCGTTCAAGGGCCGTGACCTCAAGGACGCTGCTCCCTGTGGTGCATGAGCGCCTGAACTGCAGTCTCCCCTCAATGTTGGGTTCTTGCTGACACGCAAGGGCCTTCGCTTCCGTGAGGTAGCGGGTGAACTCCGCCTCACCTTCGGGCTTAACCTCAACCACGATTGCCGCAGATTTGGGCAATCGGATCCTGGGAGGTTTAGCCTCGGTAACCGGCTGTTTGGCGGGCACCTTCGCCCTGCTAGCAGCTGGATTATTCTTCCTGGGCCCTGCCGCAGCGAGCCTGCTGCGGGACTGGGTTTGAGCGGGGATGGCTGGGGCCTTGCCCTTAGCTTTTCCTCACTTCCCACGTTTGGCCACTTGGGCCCACGAGTTCGTGGGGGTGGCCGGACTCGGTACGGGGGTAGGCTGGGGCGCTGGGGCAGCTGAGCTGTTGGACCCTTTGCCTTTGCCCTTTCCCTTCCAGGGATTAGGCGCCTCCTTGCTAGGACCAGAAGTGGCCGCAGGCATAGGTGGCGCGGTCTTTTTTGAGTCCGCACGTAACGGCGGACGGAAACTCTTAACCGGGTTTAGCCGGTCTTTGATTCCCGCCAACTTGGCGTCCATTATCTCGCTGATGCGACCTACAGCGAGACGCTACAGCCTTTTGAGGTTGGGGTCGGTCAGTTCCTCCGGCATTTGGAAACCGGGCAGTGCTGCATCAGAGTCAACGGGCTGTGTGTCCATTGACTCGCCAGCAGTCTCCTCTCCAGGTTGCGAGCTTTAGCGGACAGCTTCCACCTCTTGGCGCAAGGTGCCCAACTCTTCGCGCATGGCTCCAAGTTCGGAATGCATGCGAGTATTCTCGCTGCGCATTTCGGCTAGTTCTGATCGGAGCTTTGAAAGCTCGCTCTCCATATTGGCTGTCTTGTCAGCGTCCGTACGACTGCGGCGTGCTTGGACAGCCTCTACGATAGACATAGCGGCTGTTTGGAGGGCATCTGCTTGGCCGCGCTCCAGTGACGAGGAGGAGTTCTCAGCGATGTCGAAGATGGTCGCAACGTCCTTCTCGACACGGTTTGCCAGCTCCACTACCGAGCCTGTATTTTGGGCCTGATCCGGGATCGGGATCGGGATCGGGTCCTGGGGTGTTCTATGTTACTTGATTCGACTTTTTCTACACGGATTTAAGTGACTTAATTAGACCCACTAAGGCAGTGCATATCAAGTCAATCATCATTATACTAGTAATGGATTTGATGCCTCCGATTGCAAGATGAATCTTTAAATCTTATTTTCATATTTTAAGTTCACTTTTTACGCAGTCGGGGGTTTTTTTTTAAATATTTTTTTATTATTTTTGACTTTTTAGTTTGTAGTGTTCTACTACTTCTTTTCAATGAACTACAAAACCTTATTTGTAACTCTTCATTGAAAAAAAAAGTTTTAACTCGAGTAAGTAGTATCTGAAATAGGTTTTTCCCGTTTAATTCATGTACCAATAGGAATTCCGGGTAATAACATAGCCTATGTCACTCCCACAACTGAATCCCTTAAACGGTTTTTTCTTCCTATTTTTTCAGTGTATTTTTTCCCTCCTGTACCCGTAGGAATTTTGGAAAATAAAGTATTGAATACTATTAGCACTGAAAATATGTGACCCATAGTTAATAAAAGAAAGTTTCAAAATCGTTGTATCAGTATTGCACATCCGTTTTTCCCGCGTAAGTTCTGTTCCCGCGGGAATTTCGGGAAATAACATACCCCTTAAATTGTCACTCCCACAATTGAGACGAATCTATTGATATATTATTCTTTTATATACGTTAAACGGTTTAGGCTGTAGGGCGTGCCAAAGAAATATACATACTTACATACATACATACGCTCGAAAAACAGAACCCTCGTTTGGCAATTGGCTAAAAACAATTGTCCCAATGAAACGGGAATTAGCGCGATCATAATTTGGCTGTGTCAGCCTGTGACCACGTTTGGTGTAACTCTTAGAGCATTGTTAAGGTGTAACCCGATCGAAAAGTCAGGCAAGAGGTAACATTTTGTACCTAAATTATGATCGCGTTAATTCCTGTTTCATTGAGTTTTAAATTATGCAACGCGAAAGTTTAAAAGTAATAATTGTCCCCTCTCCCAAAGGAACCACCCTGAATTTCGGGATAAAAAGTACTTACAAACTAAACAATGCCAAGTTTCATTTAAATTCATTCCGTACTTTCGGCATGATGCGCGGCCAAGATACAGAAAGACAGAGAAAAAAAATATTACAGAGTAGGCCCCGTAAAAACAATTTTCAAAATATCTTTAATGTGCAGAATTTGACCCATTACAGTTTTATTGAAGTAGGTTACTAGCCTAAGTATACAGATTCTTAGTAATAACAGCATCCAATACCTAAGTACCTGTGTGATAATAAAATATTTAAAGCCGTTAAATACCAAAATAATGTTTAACAGTGCTTATTTGAAATGCCTCGTTATTAGTGACGCACACCTATCAGCACGCGCCGCAGTTATCGGGTTTAAAGTTTGGAACCGCGCGCACCAATCCGCGCCGCATCGCAACATCAAACTCAAAGTTATATACATAGTTATGCAAATAGTTAATAGGCCATTAAAAGCACTTTTACAAGTCCCAATATTATATTTTACCCTACCACTGCTTAGGGACAAGTTGTGAGCTAATATTAATACTGAGGTATACTACATATTTACTGACTCCTCAGACTCCTCAGGATATTGCCAAACGATAGTTTTTATATACGTATAGTAATATGAATAGCATTTTTTCAGGACCAGAGCTTACACAAGCGACATAAGAGAGGAGAAATTGGGTAGAAGGCGCGAGGGTTGGGACGCTTTCATAAGTAGGTAAGTAGTAAGAGAAGCATCAGCGCGTTGTAACTCGCCATCCGTATGTCTTAAGTCTAAAATATATGTTACTTATCGGATCATCATCATCATTTCAGCCACAGGACGTCCACTGCTGAACATAGTCCTCCCCCAGTGACTTCCAGATTGCCCCGGTTGGAAGCGGCCTGTATTCAGCGGCTTCCTTCAACCTTTACCAGGTCGTCTGTCCACCACAATCATTCTGCCCAACTAACAAGTCCCATCGGCCGTCAGTTCTACGTGCTATGTCCCCGCCCACTGCCACTATAACTTGCTAATCCGTCGGGCTATGTCAGCGACTTTTTAAGACTTACTAGGTGTGCCCGCGGATTACTTTGGCCGCGTAAATAACTAAGTAATTATTTGTTTTATTATTGGACAGGAAACGATTAGGTTAAGAAATCTCTTCACGTACTTAGGTAATATTTGTGTCAAAGGATTTGTAAACTAAGTAACACATCAAATGACAGTTTTATACTTTATTTACTTGCATAATTCACCATAAAATATATTTAACATACAGAATTACTGAGTTTTAATCAATTAAAAAAACAATGAAGTTTTTTACATCATATTTTTAAGCTTTTATAGAAACAAACGTTGCACTGTATACGGATTCTAGAATAATACGGTATTATACCTACATTGATCCTCATGGAAGTGATTAGTCTTAATTGACTAAATGTTCGTACCTAAGTAGTATCGTAGATTCTTATTGCACAATTTATAAAAAAATCTAATAGGCAACAGTAGGTCCCTTTGTGTGAGTAAGTTTAGGTTTTATGTTATTTACACAGACAAGACTGTGTGAGTCGCACTAAAAAAACACGGTAAGGCCAAAGTTGGTTCCTTTTTATAGCTTGCTTGTTTCCTAAAGTGAGTTCTGTTGTGTAGTGTTATTCATTCGATGAATAGAAGATAGGTATTTGATGGTGTGTCCTATTTGATAAACGTATTTTAATAGTATAATCTTAAAGGTATTATTCTTATGAACGTCAGGCAAATATTTACCCTGCTTTTTTATTAAGAAACCTCAAGTTTTTGAAAAAATTGGTTCAATAGGAGGACATTTTTTAATAGAGTACCCTAATCACTTACTTTTTGTATTAAATAGTAAAATCTACCAATACTGTATTTTCCATTTGTATTGATTGATACTAAGTATAAGATATAAACCAATATATTAACTATTTAATGCGTTACAGCGAATAGGTACAAATATTTAGGTAAGTACATAATATAACAAAATGCCATTCACAGTTTAGAAAACTACAGAGTTTACATAGGTTCACTAAATAATATGTAGGTAGGTACTTACAGGTACCGAGAAACTTCTTCTTCTTCTTCGTATTTTATTGAATGATGTGATGCAAATTTTAAAATCATGATAAATATATAAATCGTTTTTTACAACATAAGTAATGGGTTTCTATGTCTGTAATTAAACTATGTATTTATTAATATAGGATATGCTTACTTTATCTAAAGTTTTATGTGGTACGGACATGACAAGTGTTTGAATTTAAGTAGGTATTACCTAGATCTAATTCGTCGCCTCATTCTTTAGACAGTTCTTTATTTACCGACTAAGTGCGAGTAGGACTCGCGCACTGAGGGTTCCGTTCAAGAAATTGCAGACATAATCATTTGAATTTATTTCCAACTTCATTCCTCTACGCTTTCCTAAATAAACGGCCTTGAGAGACAGACAGACGAACAACGAAGTGATCCTATGAGGGTTCTTTATTATTTTAGGCAGGCAGCCCGCAAAATATTTAAACAGAATGTCCCAAAATTAGTCTCAAGTGAGGTATAGAAATAGAGCAAACCTTAGGGTTACCCGAATGTATGTCTGTTCGTTTTTAGGGTTCCGTAGTCCTGACAAGGAACCCTTATAGTTTTGTCATCCGTCTCTCTGTCCGTCCGAGGTTTTGCTTGGATACTGTTGACTCTAGAGTGTTGTAATTTGGTGAAGATTTACATATCTCCACCGAATTACAACACTCAATCACGCCGACAAAATGGTAGAATAAAATTTAGAAAAAATTACTACTACCCCATCGTGTTGGGTATCGTTGAATATGTCCTTTAAAATTACTTAGGGGTTGCTAAGACTATTTTTCGAAATTGCAAATTTTTCTTCGAGTGGGCGTCCCCTCCCCCTCTAAAAGCTAAACTATTGGCTTGAAAAATCTGGAAAAATTCATGATTATATTGCTTTTCATGAATTTTCAAGGAAAATCATAACGGTTAAAATAGATAAGTTAGTTTAAGAGTAATAGCCTTTTAACTTATGTATTAGAACATTTCTTAGTAGTAGTGTCCTACTTACCTACATAGATTAGAAATTAGTAGTATTTATTACTTAGGAAAAGTTCACATAATGCTTTTCATGGTAACAAATAGTTTTTTGAACCGTAACTTAATTTGGAATGTTATTTAAACCATACTAAAATTTATTTTTATCAGCTCGAAGTATATTTAACTGCTTAAAGTTTTAATAACGAATAGGCACATAATGCAAAAAGAAACATAACACATTAACCTATTAACTCTCACTCTAGGTTTAAAATCTGATCTATGTATTTAACATGTAATTAAATAAAGGACGAACCAATAAGTAGCTATAATTTTAGATCTAAAATAATGGCCGCATCTTGTACCATGGTCAAGTAAGGTAAGGCCCTGACTTTAATCGGGAGAAAGCGCTAGGAGGACTGGCATACAAGGTGGCTTTTCGTGACAAAAAGTTTTGTGTAATTGGTCCATTATATTATAATGTTTGGCCAGAAAATCCTTTTTTTCTACACGTTTTCAACATGGTACCTACCTAGTATTTACTGTAGGCCTTTATTATTAAGAAAATAGTTACTTAATATTTTCTGATTACCCACATTGGAAACTTTATTAGTTATATTATTTATTTGTATTCTATGATAATGATTACTCGGTATCAAACACACTCTATATCGAAATAGTTATCTTTTTCCGTCTGTGTATCAGTGCCGTAAATAGCCTTTTCTGCGCCCTGTGCAAGCTTCTATAACTGCGCCCTTGTTTTTTTAGATATTATAGGTACATTCCCGCCTGGTCTAGCCATTCTTGCGCCCCTCAGAGTCCACGCCCTGTGCCTGGGCACCGGTGACACCGCCCTATTTACGGCACTGATGTGTATTAAAAATTACACACATTGTAATTTTGTAGACATTTGGTACACGATTCATTATTATAAACTGTATAAAAGTTAGTTGATTTTTAATTTTACTTTCGTATTATAGCCATGGTTTATGTTAGTTTTCTTTAAAAGTAGAGTGCATTAAAGTATCTTATAAATCGTTTATTTAGGCCATTATTGTTATATACCTAACTATTTTAAGAGTTTTAATTCATGACTTTCCCATTTTAATTCCGTGGTTGCATTCTACTTGACATGTTCGTACCAAATAAGAAATATAACATACTTATTACATATATTACTCTCCAACAATAAATCTTATAATTAGATGTTTTAAAATATTTACAACTTAACGGATATAAATTGATTTTATAAATCAAAAGCCTCTATTCACTTGATGTTCGATTAATTCGTGTCAAATTACAGTATTAAATATTAATATAATTATAATTATAATAAATAAATAAAACGCTTTCTTGTAACTAAGTACCTGTAGTTACGAGTTACTCTGGTCACCTATTTGAAACAATAATAAAAGCAAACTCCTTTCTTAACACTTAAGCTGTCACATAGGTATTTAAACTTAATTTAATTAGGTAAAGTACCAAGTTGATTTTTATATATTTTTTTCTAATCGAACATCCGTGATTCAATCTGCAAAAGGGGAGTTCTCATAGCAACATTATCAACTCTAGATTTACAATTTAATGAACATTATCCCGTGCTTAAAAATTAATAGTAAGTAAGTAGGTAAATAAATAAATAAATCTTAATGAACATTTTCATTGTTGACGAGAAGTACCCTTTTGATATTTTAAGCACCTATTCAATTAAAACTAAAATTAAGCGTAATAATACTTGAAACTATCTATCGTAACTACTTTCGAGTCTTTGGTCTTTATTTTATAATATAAAACGAGTGGAAATCGATGATACTTAGTTTATTTAAACCACACAATTACTCGTTGTATAACTATTTATTGGAGCAGCACAAGACACACTTTAATCAATACTCTTTACTCAATCACACTAAACTAACGATTGCTCTTTGAAATTACTAAGCACCTATCTAGTTATGTACTTGTAAACGTTATATTATTTAAGTAATTTATGTCTGGACAGCATTGTGTTGTGATCTAGCTTTGTGCGCAAGATGGGCTCTGAAAACCCGTTTGGAACGCGACGCGTACAAATTTTGTTGGTCTAGTTAAACGTTTATTTCTGCAGCTGCAGTCCCGATGTGATCTAGGTAGTATAAAATATGCTTTTAGTAGACAGAAGTGCAATTTAGATAAATCACCAAACCGAAAATGTTTTAATTTTACGAAGTAGATATATTGATTATCGCAACCAACTGTTCGCTCTCATTTTATAACGTGTTTTATTATATTTTATAACGTGGAAACTGGTTCAAGAATCAAATGGATATTAAAATTTTCTTTCAGTTTAATGGAATAGTGATGATGAATTTTTAATAGAATTACATTTAGGTACATATATGTACAAGTATTTAAATATGCTTAGGATCACACACAAGGGAGACAACCCATTCGTCATTCGAGCACTTCCTAACTTTAATATCAGTAATTAAGTCAAATTTGTTTACTAAACTTTATCTAGCGGTGTTTTATTTAGTTCATGTTGCTATTTCAACGAAAAATTTAGATCGTTTATATTAATAAGAAACACATTGTTACCTACTTTTTAGACCAATTTTAAATCCGATCGGGTAAAATTAGAGTGGTCTTACTTACTGGTAGTGTTCGGGACACTAATAACTGTCGTATTTCATTGTCATTATTCACCTGTCCAGGAAAAAACATAATAGGTTTGTAATGAAAGTGCTTGTTTGACGTCGGTGTGCGTGCGTAGTTTTCACGCGTCCGGATGTAAAAGGTGCAGGTCGACAGCGACGTCGCGGCGTTGGGCGCGCACGATCCGCGGCGCGTGCACGGCGTCGCCCAGCAGGGCGGCGTCCTCCGCCAACGAGTCGCCAGAGCCGTCGCCCTCGGGCTCGCCCTCGCCCTCGCACCACGACGCCGAGCCCGTGCTGCCCGACCGAGACCCGACACCCTCCGCTTCGGTCTCTTCTACATCCACAGAGCAGCTCGCGCACACCTCTGAAATTCGTCAACGCATTGTATTTTTGTACTTACTCTCAAACATTTTGCAACCTTTGGGTTACAGTGAAATGTGTTTAGCAATACGTACACAATTATAAATCTTTTCAAGAGAAAAAAAAGCTTACACACCTACATCTACGTTGTAAGTAGCAAGTTTTTACGTTAGTAGGTCTATACCTACTAATGAAAAAAATATGGTTTAGTTGTTTATAGATCTTACAGTAAAACTAGCTAAATAGTTTCAGTTTTAGTCAAGACAATTCATTATAAATAGATAAAAATGCAAGGAGCATAATCCTTAAGGTATTACTAGGACTAAGGAGCTATACAGGATGTACAAGAGAATAGGACACTCCTTAAAACCAATTGATCAGCTGGTCATATATAACAACTTTTTCTATGCAAGCAACATCGAAATCGAGATTTTTTTTTCAGCTTCTCCCTACAAACTTCTTGCATACCTCGATGATAATGTATGGAGCATCTGAAAATAAAATGACGATTTCGATGTTGTTCCCAAAGAAAAAAATGGTGTATATGACCAGCTAATCACGAGATTTTAAGGAGTGTCCCATTCTCTTGTACACCCTGTATATGTAGGTAGAGCTGGTTGCGGTTGGTTTTTCGTACCTACAGTCTACAGGTTTAAAAGCGTGGCCGCATGGGACGGCGCACCTGAGGCGCAGTTGCGGTTAGGCGTCGCTACTGCTGGCGCAAAGCGTCTGTCGGTATCTATTTATCTATCATTATTGTATTATGGCCGATGACTTGACAAAACGCGCGTTTTTGAACAGCGCCGAAACGGAAACCGCACCAGACCCACAACCTTTGATGCGTGGTGCTTCTAAGAGGACCAGGCATCGCATTCGCGAGGAAATTCTGCGATAAATAGACCTCAGTACCTACCAATACGAGCCCAATAATTAGACTTTTGATTTATTCCACTATCTATATTACATAGGTTACCCTACGTCATTTAATATTTATACATACTTATTTGAAGACTTTTATTTACATTAAATTTTAGTTATTTCGTAGTTGTGTTGTAGTGTATGTACGGTGCTCCTAATAAAACTATAAACAACGGCCAAGAGAATAGTAGACGCCGAGACGGCCCGAGCCGGGGTCTTAATTTTCTCGCTGAATCCGCACTAGTCCGAGAGTTCTTATTGATTTACCGATTCCTTTTTTATAGCGGTGGGATAGCATTAAAGGAACAGATGTAGGTAGTAACGCCTTGTGTGTGCTTCTGATAGTATATGAACAGATATATCCTGTATTACAATAATAGTAATAATTGACTACCTACTCAGTTATGAGTTGTTAGTAGAACTGGTCTTAAATAATACTTACATAGTTTTGGCTCTCTTGACATTGGTACCTATATCTTAAGGTAACATATTATGCTAATGAAACAAAATGTTCGTAACACAACAGCAAACCGTTCAACTTCCATAGGCGGGCTGTACAATTAATGTGAATACATATTTCACATAGTAAAAAATTAAGGGATTGCTTCCTTATCAATTAACATTACTACATACGCAAAAGTTATACTCTACATCACAAAACATGCTCAGAATGATAGGGGTTAATAAAAAAAATAATAAAAACATTATTTTTGTAATAAACAGTTGGAAGAAAAGTTTTTCAATAGCTTGTTTAGTAGATATTTAATAAAAATATTGTTTGTATGATGTAAAAAGAAATAAAAATATAGAAAATTACATAAGTTAGGTTGTATTTAGTTTTGAAATCATAGCTTTTCTTCCACGTTAAATAAAATTAATTATTTTAACATATCAGGACTTAAATAAAAAGTAATAGTTATTAATTAATACTACCTTGATAGTTTTACTGTAGTATACGTTCGTGTAAATAGATGTACGGCAAATGTTGTAATTACTTCTGTATCATATGTAAAAATAGTCTAAATAGAGAGGCATACATTAAAGATAAAAATATAGATGAGGAAGAACTAAATACAACACCCTAATTGGGTACACACATAATAGAATAGGAACAAATATTGGGATTGGGTATCGGGGTGGAAAAGAACAACTATTGTAAACATTCCACACATCGATAGGGGAAGGAGAAGGACTCACGCAGCCGTCGGCGGCCGATTAGTATGGGGCTCTCCCAAGTTGGCGGTCAGAGAGAGGTCGACGACGAATAGTCTTCATAAGATGCTGCAATTTTGTAATATTCGCATATTTATACCTATGGCAACGACGTGTAATTGGTTAACTATCGAATATTTACACGTACTGATGAAATGGCTATAGGAAATGTATCAAATATTTTTAATATAACTATTTATCTACTAATCTATCTCTACTAATACTATCATGTAAATATGCAAATAAACTTTTAAATCAAGTCTTATCGCTACATTTTCATATTGATTGTAAATAAACAAATTAAAGTATATTTAGACGCATGCTTGAACAGGGTGAAAGCGATATTACTTATTACATTGTAATCAGCACAGTTATTAATTATGTAAGTAGTTCATTCAATGCACATGAGGTTAACGCATAGTATGCAGGTACTTGTGTATTGATATCGAAATTATGTAATTTTAAAAAGCATAACGATATATATTTATAAACGACTTATTAGAGGCATTTTAAACTTTACATTAAAAAAAGATTCTTAAACTAAGATACCAATCTATTAGAATTATATGAAATAGTTATTATGGGTGTTCTGGTGCTTTGGTATGAATATATAATTTAAACAATTCATTTAATCTTCATTCTATGGTTTGGTATAGTTTTTGTCTACGGTTCAATTATTGATAATTTGTGTCATTTTCCATCCTGTATTTCGTGCCCAATAGTTTAGGAATGTAGGTACTTGGTATATGTATGAATAACGGTGTTAAACTTTAACATTATAATGAGCAGTGTATTTCTAGTATTTAAGTTGTTGTAATAACTTTCGTGACTGCATTTTAAGTGCATGTGCACAGTGGTAAATGTGAAAAAGGTGGAAAAAAGATACGAACCCGAACTATCCGTAACTAATCGCGGGGGGGTGTCCTCGCGGTCCGTCGGTACCACTATAACTACTTCGTCGTCTCGTGGTGACTCACCATTGCGACTTGATGACGTTCTAAAAATTAAAAAGTGAATTTTATTAGCTTACTTATGCTAAAACGATTGGTTATTACTCACTACCTATACCTATACACTTAAGTCATGCTGAAAGTTTCAGGATTCTGTTAAATCAGAAATGATTTTAGACCGTTTTAAACTTTCATGGTCACTAACATTAGAATAGTTTGTTACGAGATTGATAAGGTACATGGTAGCAATCTTGTAACAAACTATTCTAATGATTTTAGACTTTTGATACATTTATAGTTTAAAAAAAAAACATTTTTACATTTCCTTTATTTATTGTAAAAAGCAGTTCCTTATGGACCTGTGCAATGCTTGCACGTGGAATGCACGCACTGTTGATTCATCACCAAATGCCAATTAAAGTTTCTGACAACTCTCTTGCCGCCGTAATAATCATAAAAAATATTGAGCGACAATTTTCACAAATAAATTCATTGTAATAGCTGTGGTAATAGCGACTTACATGCGACAATTTTTTTAAAGAAAGAACGCCACAGTTAAATACAAAGAACAATCTTGCCAATAGTTAAGCTGTATGTCTCAATGTGTATACAGGGTGTACAAAAGAATGGGACACTCCTTAAAACCATGTGATCAGCGGGTCGTATACAACAACTTTTGCCTATGGTAGCAAAATCGAAATCGTGATTTTATTTTTAGATACTCCATCCATTATCATCGAGGTATGCGAGTAAGTTTGTATGGTGATGCTGAAAAAGATTATCGATTTCAATGTTGCTCCCATAGAAAAAGTTGTTGTATATAACCACTGATCATTTGGTTTTAAGGAGTGTCCTATTCTCTTGTACACCCTGTATACAGGGTGTCCCGTAAATCAAGGTCAAATTTGTAACCACATATTCTATACATCATATTGAACAACTTGTTCTATCACTTTTTAAATTATGCATATGTTTTTCTTTACTGTCTTTACAAATCTAATTGACTTATTTAATAATTTTGTATGGGAAGTCGATAAATTTTCGTGCAAATTTGTAAAAGTGATAAAACAAAAATGTATAGGTACCTACCCAAAGAGTAGTACCATTTTCGAATTTCGTAAATGATTTTATTTTATTATAATGTATGTGGCCAGATCCAGAAACTTTCAGCGTGCCCCATGTACCCACCAGATACACTGAAAACATGAACGCTAATCAAGGTTTAATTAAAACGAAATTATCGAATCATTTAAGTAGATTATATTGATTCGGAATTAAATACTGCCCCGCTCGCACAGGTACATTTTACACTGGTACATTAACCAAGCCAGGTACATTCTCCAATCAAATTCAATCTTCTAATATAACATACTATTTAAAAAGGACTGACAATAGTGATCGAATTTCTTGCCCTGCTTCTTCTCGCAAAATTGTCTTGAAGCAGTGGTAGCATAAAAAAATAATTGGAACGTTTAAAAGATATACGTTTGATCAGAAATACGCTGGCTTAGACAGCGAGAAAAAAACACTTGAGAAATTTCATCGTGTCAAGTGACGTCCTTGGTAGCTTAGTTGGTAAAGCACTCGCCCGGCATGCGATGGAACGTGGGTTCGAGTCCGACCTGAGCTCGATGATTTTTTTCAAGTGTTATTTATCTTCAATTAAACCTTGCATGGAATTGCTAAAAAACAAAAAACGTTTAAAAGAGCTTAATTAAAACCTATTTGCAGAAATAGGTTGGGTAATAAAAATGATAAATATTTGTTTATTTCAACAACAAAGTTCAAATGTTCACGTATTTAATAAATTGAAATTATTATAATATTAAAATATTTTATTCAATAATCTAATTTATCAACTTCAAGAACGTCGAATTTTTTTTGTTTTATTCATTACATCTGATTATTAATATGTAGTTATATTGATTGCTTCAAGTGGTTTACTATATATAATACTTGATGCAGTTGACCAGAACTTATTTGATTTTAATAATTTGCTTGATAACATCACGTAATCAACACAACTAAGTTCTAAAAACTACACAACAACTTTATCGATGGAATCATATTACTTTGTGTGATTATAAAAACAAGATATTTGCTGATTCATCATCATCATCATTTCAGTCATAGGAGGTCCACTGCTGATACATAGCGGGGAAAATAGTTTAAGTAAACAAACTTATAAAAATAACAAACCTAATAAAAATTACCATGAGCAATCCCTTTATTCCATGAATTCTACTAGTATATCAAAATAGAGGACCAATAATATTATATTAAATAAAACCCTTTAGAAAATATTTTTCAAAATAATGACTGAAACGGTCAAACGCGTTTATTTCCCCATTAAAAACAAGTGTATTGTTGAACTAACACAGGAGTAGAGTGCATTATGTATGACTTTCTGTGGTATAAGACTGTAGATTTTAGTTTCACCCAATTAATTTTAGTTTCCGTTGTGAACGCTTATTTTGAAACTGGTTTAGACTCAGCAGTGAGCTTCGTGGTTATGTGGTTAGCTTTAACCGCAAGTCAGGTATTTCTCCTGTTGTAGCATGCAATGCAACCTGTCTATTATGACAACATATTTTAGCTGTAATGCAGCATCAAAATTATTAATTCAAAAGAATATGTACTCCAAAGTTTTTAATAAACATGGTAAGTCTGGTGTATAACGAATAAGTTAATTTTGCATTACCTAGTGAACGGCTCAAATGTATATTGACTACCTTAATCCAAAGCGTTTTTATATGAAACATAATCATTGGTTTTTAAAATTCCACTGTTGAGTTTTCCGTGTTAAATGCTCCAGCGTGCAAGTCTACGACATTTGAATCACCACATTTTCTGTGTAGGTACATGTACCCTACTTAATGGCAAATAAAAATATTTGTATTTGTTTCCAACAGTTTTTTATTAGCTTATCAGTCCTCTGGGAGGCTATACACGGTGCGTCTTCTAGATTCCTTTCTTCACCGACGGTGCTCAGTTCTGATAGCAACGTAGCCTGCCCATAGCTTACTTAAAATTGCCGACTTTGTTATTCTGCTGAGATCAGCAATGAAGATAATCTTCACACAAATAAACGCCAAGCATGATTCTTTCCATATTGTCTTTGAGCTTATTTTGAACAGACCAATAGCAAAGGCCCACTGTGCAATGCTTTTTTCCCAATACCTAAGCTATCTCTTATATCCGATATTGGATACTTTGTAACAGAGATAACAGACTCTTTGTAGTTTGGCAAATAAAAAAAAGCATTTTTCGTAAAAAAACTTGTTTTTTAGACCTCAATAAAGTATATTTAAAAAAAATAACGTTTAAAATTACATAGCTAAAAATCACTCTATTTTAAACGTTTCTGTTTAAAGACTTACAAATATAAGTAAGTACTTACTTTACGATCACCTTCTTGCGCATAAATCTGGTGCCGAGGTCTGAATAACCTCTGTTCATGGGCCTTTTATGTGGCATCGACGGCGCCGCTGCCGGTGCGGGCTGTTCGAAGGTGCGCGACACGGGCGAGTTCGGTTCCGAGCACTGCTTGTCGGACAACGAGGGGCGCACGCGCAACGCCAACACTCCTTCGCTTGGAGTTCCGCCCCCGCCCCCGCCCCCACACTCGCTACTGTTCCCTGTTAACCTTCTTGAAATTCTTCTGTCTTCCTCATATAATTCTAACAAATGATCCAACTTACTTTCTATATCATCTACCTAAAAAGAAAGCTTTGTCTTAGTCCAATCATGTCATAAAATAAGTAATAATGTAAAAATCGATTAGATGTGACTCACTTGTCTTTCAATTTTAACTACTCTGGAAGCTAGGCTGATTTTGGATGCATACACGTCTTTCGCTTTCGATCCTTGCTTACCAAGTATTTGATCTAACCTGTAAGATGTAACGAGTATTTAGTTGGAGTATTATAGTAGCAAACTTGGTTTATTCTTTAGAAATATATGGCGTATCTGAGCTTTGTTAGTTTTCTACAAGTTATGAACCTATTGCATACTAGGTATTAGGATTATATCTATTTTCATTACAAAATATAAATAGCATTAAATGTTTACTCAAAGGCACTCAAACAACAGCATTCCAGGACGTCCATAACAAAACACGAAAACAATGGAATCACCATTCAAATTAAACTGAGTACAAACAATACTATATAATGTGGAAGATTGATACTTTATAAAAAAATACTATGTCCTATTCCATTGACCGGCATCCAACCATATGATTTTGAATGAAGAAGCTACATACACATAAGTAAATGCACACCATCTGCAAAAGGCTAGTAGTTTCTCTTAAAATTGTTTCATTCAATCAAAGTTTCTTTCCTCTGGTAGGCTACGGTATACTGAAACCGGGTCTAATATCTATTGGGAATAGCTACATCAGTATCTATTTTACATATTTATTTGAAATATAATATGCTATAATAATCGTGCTCTAAATAGGTGTAAGCTATGAACGTTAAAATTAATATATGAAATGAATATGAAATTGTGATTTCCTTAAAAAAGAACTTTAAAATAATAACATAAAAAAGGCGAAAAATAGGCATACAATAAAATAGTACCTCAAACCATATTGAATGAAACAAACGTTCGAAATCATTACTTCGCCAAAATTATTAAGAGCTACGACATAAAGACAGATTATTATATTATCTCATCATTACAAGGCTTTATAAAACGTTTTGTGCAGTAGATACGATACTCTCTAGTATTTAAAAGGTATAAATACTGAAATAGATTTTCGTAACTTCATATTTATGTCGCTTCTCTTTTAACAATTAAAAAATAAAGTTTTTGTAACGCAATCATGCTGATCGATGTGAAATGTTACCTGCTGTGAAGTGCTAGTACAAAATTGGGCAAATTAAGATAGCCGTAAGTTTTTAAAAGTGCAGTTACTCCAAGTTAACAAGCATTACAAAATGTCTATTTAAGCATGAAATTACAGAACTGCGTTACAAGCAATGGAAGCGTTCTATGTTCTTTATAAATTCACAAAAAACATAAATAGTCAAGTTCAAGTTAATAATAAATTTATTACATCTATTATTATGTATGGTGATAGCAAACCATTCCAATTATAAGTTCCGTTTACGTATCAAGCAATTTCGAAAGTAACATTATTCAATGCAAAGCTCGGTTTATGGTACGAGTGTCGTTGTTTTTGTAAAAACAGTTAAACATTGATCAGTTTATCGCCTAGTAACCGGAAATGATTTTTTTGTACTATACCTACCCCAATAAAAAAATAAGGAAAATATCTTACCTAATCACTTAATTGAACAATCAAGAATGAAGTTACATGTAGAATAAATATTAAATGTATTTATTATTTCACACGTATAGAATATAGAGTGATACACACATATTATGCAGAGTAAACAATGTATAAAATCAACATGATCATTACTATTTGTTACATAACAGCAAAACATATTGGAAGGAAAAGGAATATACCTACAGATTTAATTTAGACGCAACTCAATATAGCTACACAACAGACAATATAATTCAATAATAAATCAGTTCTATTTATCTGTTTCGACATTAATTGCCACCTGTTGCTGCCACTCTACCGGATATCACCCTACAAAGACCAACGAATATACTCGTAATCGTTTAGGTTAGTGAATGAATTTCGGGTATTATGGATGCCAGTGTTTTGTAGTTCAGCGTGGGAAGTGGCTTCCGCAAGAGGCGAGCTGTTGGTGGTGATGAAGCGGGTAGGGCGGGAGGCCGTCGGTGCGGGGCGCTCCCCTCGCCTCACCTGTACTGCAGGTTCTTGGTTCGGTTTAGTAGATCAGCGTGCCCAGAAGAGTATTGCTCTATCACGTCTTTCACGTCGTAAGGTTTCAACGCTTCTCTAAATCTCTTGCGTGCCACAAAATACTTGAGCTACACGGAAACAACACACAAAACGTGGTTCATCAAAGCTAATTAATTTTGAATTATAAATTGTAATATACTTATTTAGGTAACTGATACTATACATAAGATGGTTCAATCGAATGAAAGTTTACTGCCAATCCAGATAAGGGTGTTTGCGGAGTCGATTAGGAACGTCATTTAATCTCGTTTGCTGGCACAAGAAGGAGTATCTTGAATAGGAAACCATGCATACGTAAGTATAGGGCACTCAATCTTTATGTAATCTCTGATTATTATAAATTTATTGCGGTTTTATGATTATGATAAAATACTGCCAACTTCACGTGAACCGACGTAGATAATTATTAACTACATATTATAAGACAATGTAAAATCAGTGCAAAGATTACAAGCAAATAATGCGTTCAGGTGAAATTAACAGTATTAAAATTTGAAATTAGAAATAGCATTGCACACACACTAGCTACATAAAGAGGGTATATATATTAGGTTGATGCCAACTCGTCTACGGATCACATTGCAAGACATAGGTAGTAGGTACAGTCCAGACGATAGGAAGGTAAAGGTAGTAAGTAAATGTGCTAGTGAGAGAGAGTACGGCGGCTGTACTACCTAGTCTGGACGTTTTTCACTCGGCCCAGCAGGTCGACATGCCCCGCGGAATATTGCTCAATAACATCCTTTACGTCGTATGGCTTTAGCGCTTCTTTAAACTTACGACGAGCCACAAAATACTTCATCTGTCAGAATTTTACAATACAAACTTAATATACTGAAAAACTAAATCAATACCTACACCTAACATGTGTATTCCTGTTAAACTCGGATATTAATACAGAACTTTCTGGCCTTCGACATGTAAAATACAATACAAAACATTAAAATGTGAGCTTTTTAAAGAATTATAATTGAAACCTCAAATAAATTTTAGTAGTCCTCAAAAATTACTAACTTCCACTCTAACATCATTTTTATGTATTTATATTGAGACCTCGACGGAATAATAATATTAAATAGCTAGATAAGTACACTGTCCCCCTCCGTCCGATCTATTTTCAATAGTTTAAGCGGGGTGATGTTGGATCAAAGGTTAAAGTTCTAACAGACAGTATAATTCATTCACGAGCTTGCGATGACAACTTCCTTACCTTGACGATCAATTATGCAGCGAAGCCGAGTACAACTTTTCGGACATTTAAAAGTATGTAAGGAACGTAAATTAAATAAATTATTGTCTAAACGAGATCGAAAAGATGTCGGAGAATCTGCAAAAATGAGAGATAATGAGAAACGTCATTAATTCTGCATCGAGGGTTGTTACTGTATGTTTTATTTATTTATAATGGTGTCGTCTAAAACGATTTATGACAAATCACATATTAAGTAGATACTGCTATACGGTTGACTAGTGGCTTGTGTTCACAGTAGCCTGTGGCTGTAAAATTCTGATTATTACTTTAAGTTTTTTTTAAAGACAATAGAAAAAGAGACCGGACATATAGAAGAGAATACCAAAACTTTGGCTAGCCTAAATCAAGAATATTGAAGACACTATGACATTATTACATTTATACACAGTGTTTTTTTAACCGTCGTGAAGCCGAAGCTCACGCTATGTAACCATCCTAATAAACCTCTAGGAAGTATTATATTTCTATAATCAACCATATCATTTTCAAGAAAAAAATAACAAATAATTCAAGATTTTAATGCATCATCTTGTTTATAATGTTTATGGTTTCAAAAATGCATAGTCCTTGACCTTGCCGCCTCCACGCGTGCATCACAATCCACGTAGTCTATCATATCCGTGTACAGGATGTTTCAAACTAAATTTTTCTTATAATTATCTTAATTTTTTAGTTTTTGAATAATTAATAATTACCAAGTTTTATTATACAAATGACATGTAGTTATTGGATACTTTAAGTGGTCTTCGGCTTAAGGATGGTTAAAAAAGCACGGTGTATATAAAATAATAAAGGCCGAAAATTTAAATAAAAACTATTAAAATAAAACTATCCCAGGAAAAAAAACTCGTATCACACAAAACGTAAGACAATTACAGGACACGTACAGCATCCGTAGTAGTGCCCCTAAGTTAGCTACTTGAAGTGTGTTGGTACGAATATATCGCAGAAAACTCTTAAGGTCTTAGCACCACCCAAGTGCGTAAAATCTCGAATATGAAAATCAAATTGTCAGAATGCCTGTTAATTTAATCTAAAAATTTAAAATACGATATGCTAGAAGAGGATTTAATAAACATCTTGAATTGAATAATTTTGATTTTCCGTTAAGTCCCTTGGATTAAAACATGCACAAAAAGGTGTCTATTTTTTCATAAATTGCAAATGTTATCTTAAACGGCACAAGCTATTTCATTACTGTTTTCACACAAAACAAGATTTTGAAAATATACATGTTTTAAATTGAGAGTTTTATTTGAAAATTCTCGTTAAAGGCATTAATTTCATAAAAAAACATGTTTTTCCGATTATTAGAGGTCATCCGCACGCGCGAAATTGTATGGGCACGACGCGTCAAGGTCATTCAAGCGTGTTAAGGCCTTAAAAATACGGTTCACTGCTGTGCGCACCGTGTAATGCGCTGCGACTTTATGTAGCGAAAATTAGCGAAAATATCACTTTTGCACGGATGTCATTTTGATCGAAGGTGCGCCTTTTTCACATAACTTTTGAAGTCCTATTATCAAAAGTCCGAAAATATTTCTCATACCATTTTACATCATAATTATCACTCTTCATTTTTTGTTAATAATAATGATCGAAACTAGTAATCATCAGAATTCTTTATAGTTTTATTACTAGTGATATTATATCACTAGTAATAAAACTGGTTTATACTAATTTTCGTTTTTATAGGTATATTTCCTAATTATAAGTGTTATTTGTCCGAATTGTTAATATTCATAATGTTAATAATCATAATTTCGTTTGCACTATTATTTATTTTCATATAGTTTTTAATCATAACTGTAAATGAAACTGGTTATCTCTTAAGTTAAATCCCCTAAGATAATACCTAAGTTTAAATAATTTTATAGACGGAAGGCCTTCTTTCAAAATATCTAATAGTCGTTAAACCTAGCCGTTGTTAGACCTACGTCAACAACGTCTTAGTTTAAATCGTCTCACGGCGGAAAAGCACCTGAGGGTGTCTAATCAAATTATGCCTAAACTTGTCACAAATCATTATCATCTAGTTTAGTTAACTATTCTAATGTTAGTGACCATGAAAGTTTAAAACAATATAGGTTAGGTTAGGTTAAAACAGTGACCACACAAAATCTTCCTCAAAAATTACAAGATTAGTTCAAAACATTTCTTAGTCATGACGGTATTAATAAACAATATAAGATAAGCTGTCTGTTATAAGTTCCGTTGATAGTAATAAAAAATTATGAACATAAAAGTATGAGAAAAAAAAATATGAAGAGATTATTATGAATACAACGGTAGTAAATCAAAAAATAGGAACAAACATTTTATGAGCCCCAATCGATTTGATCGATTAAAACCTTATGTTCATAGCTACCAAGTTGGCCTATCCGTAAACAAATTAAATCAGTAAAGCGGTTATAAAAAAAAATAGAAGCGAACGAATAGAAAATAATTAGTATTCTGATGTAACAATACAAGAAACAAATTCTATGCTCAAAATGTTGTGTAAGTAAGTTTTGCTAATTAGCATTCAATAAAATATTTTTTACACAATTTTGGCTTAATTAGCAAGCTTTTAAACTCCGTGATAGTCTACATTTAGCGATTATACTCCCATTGAAAATGTAGAATAAAAATAAATATTACCGAAAACAATGAATGTGTTCGGATCGGAATACTAAAAATCAGGTTACGCCGTAGCCGTAGCGCTACACAACGAGGCGAGGTCTATGATTTGTGCGCCTGCCTCGTTGCACTAACTACACAGCCGTTAAGCCGCAGCACCATTATTATTTTAATAATATTATATTATAATACACAAGTTAATACATTGAAGTTTATTCCCGCGTATTTGTGTTTTTTACCCAACTGCCAAACGAGGGTTATGTTTTCGAGCGTATGTAAGTATGTCTATTTCTTTGGCACGCCCTACAGCCTAAACCGTTTAACGGATATTAAAGTATAATATATCAGATTCGTCTCAATTGTGGGAGTGACAAGGGGTATGTTATTTTCCGAAATTCCCGCAGGAATATAACTTACGCGGGAAATACGGATGTGCAATACTGATAAACCGATTTTGAAACTTTCTTTTATTAACTAAGGTTCACATATTTTCAGAGCTAATAATATTCAATACTTTATTTTCCAAAATTCCTACGGGAATAGGCAAAAAAATACACTGAAAAAATAGGATATTACCCGGAATTCCTGTTGGTACATGAATTAAACGGGAAAACCGATTTCAGATACTACTTACTCTAGTAAAAACCTTTTTTTTTCAATGAAGAGTTACAAAAAAGGCTTAATAGTTCATTGAAAAGTAGTAGTAGAACATTACAAACTAAAAAGTCAAAAATAAAATTAATTAATTCAAAAAACCCGACTGCGTAAAAAGTGAACTTAAAAGATGAAAACAAGATTTAAAGACTTAATTTGCAGTCGGAGGCGTCCAATCCATTAACAGAATTATGATGATTGACTTGGTATGCACTGCGTTAGTACCTAATTAAGTAATTTAAATCCGTGTAGAAAAAGTCGGATCAAGTAACATAGATTTGATGCCTCAGACTGCAAATTGATTTTAAAATCTTGTTTTCATCTTTTATGTTCACTTTTTACGCAGTCGGGTTTTTTGATTTTTGAACTAATTAATTTTATTATTCTGAAACTACCATAGGAAATATGATGCGGATTTCAATAACTGTAAAACATTTGTTTTGAATTAATGTCGGCAACGGCCATCAGTCCTGCGAGCAATGTGCCCCGCCCACTGCCACTTAACGTTTGCAATTCTGAGAGCTACGTCGGAAGCCGCTGGATGCGGGTGGCACAGGACCGATCTTCGTGGAAATCCTTGGGGGAGGCCTATGTCCAGCAGAGGATGTCTTACGGCTGATGGATGGATGAATGTCAGCATGGTTGTTAGAAATCGACATTTGTATATAGCGAAACTGCTCGTTCAAACTGATGGTAATTTAAATAACTAGTTTCAATCTGTGTTAATTCCTTTGCAATATTGGTTATCATTGCTATTCTATAATTAAAGAAGTCGTTTGAAAAGATCAAATAATTACAGAAGCCGGATCCAGTTAAAAGAAAGGCTGCTTTATTCTGGCGTCGTAACCATGGGGTAGTCTTTTGTTCAAAACCTAGGTCGATTTGAGAAACGAACTTTATAATTTTTATCCTTTTTGGGTGTGCTGGCTAGCGCTCCTAGTAAATAAAATTGCTGTCTGGTACCTTATAAGTTCCACCTCTGCCCAATACACAACTACAAATGTTCTGTCTGTAAATAGCAGTAGGTATTATTAACTAACTCCTAACCGTTAAAGAGTTCTGTGGCTTTCATCATCAGATAAGCAATATAAAATGATGATTACCAGGCACAAATATCTGCATGCAAAAAATATGTGCCTATAAAATTTTAGGGTTTCCCTCGATTTCCCAGGAATCCAATCATCAGATCCTTACTTGGTAAAAATGGGACCACTTCAGGAGTATATTCCTTTAAACAAAAAAACTAATTTGACAATCAGTCCGCAATTGGGGGAGATATCAGTAATCATGTAAAATCCGGTCAAGCGCGTGTCATGCCACGCGTAGTGTACGATTTCGTAGTTGCCCTTCGTTACCGCCATATGTTTCAGCCCTTACTTGATTTAAGTCACTTTTTAATTGTTCCTCTAAGGATTTTTTATTTCATAAGTTGAACGACTATTACTCTTAAATTAACTGATTTAACTTAACCGTTATGGGTTTTCTTCAAAGTTCATGAAAAAAAGCACAAAATTCATGATTTTTTCCAGATTTTTAAGCCAATAGTTTAGCTTGGAGAGAGGGGGGGGGGGGCTACTCGAACAAAAATTAGCGCTTTAAAGTTTAATATTTCGCAACCGGAATTCTTAATCGAAAAATAGTCGTAGCAACCTAAATATCATTTTGAAGGACCTATTCACCGATACCCTACACGATAGGGTAGACGACGAAGAAAAAATAATATCCCTATGTTACATGAATGGGAGCTACCATAAAAAAACTTTTTTTTCAAAATTTTATTCCACCACTCATAATTGTATGTAATTGATATACATACCTCCACAAAATTACAGCTCTCTAGTGTCAATAGTCTCCAAGCAAAACCTCGAACAGACAGACAGCCCGATATGACGAAATTAAGGGTTCCTTGTCGGGACACGAAGGATGGCAAGTACTATTTGTTTTTCAAGAATTAAAAAAAAAGTTTTTTTTTGTACTAAAAGACATGCCTAATATATCAAAATTCAAAAAAGCTCACATTTAATAGTATATTACCCAAGTAGTTTTAGTTTTACGTTGTACTATGTTTAGGGCTAGACATTCAATATAACTTTTATAGGCCGAGTTAGGAAATTAGAGAAGCCCAATTGTAACTGTTTACATATAACTGTACGTATTTTTTAAAATTAATAACAACTTTATTTTTAAATTATCCAACAAGTAACGCAAAATTAGTTTGGTGTTTTATTATTGCCTCAATTTGACAGATGTAATTTTGAGAAGTGAGTTTAACGTTATTTAACTTTATAAAGTTTCTTAATAACGTGAAGCGCAGTCTGCATTTAAATATTATTGTTCTGGACAGTTATTAATACTAATAAGTTATTTCATACGTCTAAATGTTATGTTAGCATAATTATAAATAGAATATTGCTCGGTACATACCTTTCTTATAAATCGAATGGCGGCTTTATGACGCGGCGTTAATGTTACGCAACGCGGCTCCTCGTCCTCGTCTGCACAGAAAATGTATATAAAACAATAACGTAATCAACTAAAGTAGATTTTCCTAAGAATGGAGATTTAAAAATTGCAGTAATAAGCATAGTGACAGTTAGTAGAAATTTCAGTTTTTTTGTAAGTATCTTTAAAACAAACCTGAATTCGTGGGGTTTTGGCACAGGAAATCTATCGTCTCATTCAGTTGCTAGAAATTGTAATTTTGCATTAAAATAAAAAATATTTTTTGAAATATGTTACGGGCTGGGTGTTTAGGAAAGCAGCATTCAGTAGACTACTTTTTCAAAAGTTGCAAAATTGCATTGGAATTGGTTGCTGCCGCCTGAGCTCCGCATGAGCAAGGATGGTTATGTTTTTCAATTATTTTTTATAGTTTTACATACTGGACGGGTATCGCCGTGTGGTCTGCGGAAGGGATAGGAAAAAATTGTTGGATGGTCAAGGAGTAAAAACTATAAGAAAAATAGCAGAAAATACACTGGACCGCAAAGATTGAAGAGAGAAAATTTTCGATATCTTTAAAGTAGTGATCTAGCTTTTTAGAATAAAAACTAAATTAAAAAGTATTTAATGCCAGATAAAATAATGATCTTTAATTTAGCCTTTATTTCATATTTATTTATTTTTTCATAAAACTAGGTTAGGTATATTGTTGTCTTTTATTTACGCGAACACGATACATTTAAATGAAACTACTTTTACGGATTATTTCACGATTTATTAACTTTTTATTTAACCTGACGTTTCGAACACTTTACAGCGTTCGTGGTCACAGGTAGACATAATAAAATGTTAATAAATCGCGAAATAATCCGTAAAAGTAGTTTCATCTAGGTAAGGTACTTTAGAAGATTTTTAACCGATCCTTTTTCTCTGCGGTCCAGTTAATAAAACGCCCTTTTCCAATACTTTAACGCCCGAATAGTGAAAAAACACTCTAACTTATAAGAGACTATTATTTCCTGCCATAGTGACATGCCATCAAATTGTATTTGTAGTGGCACCGATTGTGTAGGTATACTAAGGATATGTCACAAAAAAAACATTATTCGGTTATTATAACATTATTCGGATGATAAAAGCGCGTTAATGCATAATTGATAACCTTTTCTAGCAACTGAACTTATGGTCGGTTTCATCGGTTTAGTATGATGAAGTGCTTTTTCGATGTACAATCTTGAGTTGGTGTGAACTGTGATCAAACATTATGGTGCATTGTTATGGTTCAATTGCACAACCTTGTTAAATCAAGCTTCAAGCTCAGCTTGAAGCTGGTTTAAATTTGTCTGTATGTGTTGAAATCGATAGAGTCAGATGCCTTTGAAAAAAATCTAATAAAGTTGTGAAAGTGAACCTTTTGCCATAATGTCAAAGTACGCATACTGTGCAGTATCTTTCGGTAACTTAAGTAAATCGATGTGGTGTAAGTTTTAACTATCATTATTCATTTATAGTAGATATGTCTGAAAAAATGTTATCAAAACAAACAAAAAATATAACGTAGATAGTCGTTTCCTGTTCGTACACTTTTGTGTAAATTTGTTATTGGGATCTCTGTCGACCTATGTAAGTTAATTTGCATGGGTTTCGCGAAAAACTTTTCCTTATAGTATGGTAAAGTTTTATTAATATCCACAAGATTTGTATTATATTATATTCTATTCCATTTGTATTGAATAATAATGTCCAAAATATTATGTGGGACCAACAATATTATTTGTCATGGTCTCAAAGTAGGAAACAATGTTACGAGGAACCAGACACGATTTCAACCAGTACACCTAGAACCGAGGATATTTAGAAATTATCGTTTTTACAATTAGACTAAACCGGGATTTGTAACTCAGTCAAGTTCACGGTGAGTCTACGCCGTAATGCCATGATCATCATGTTAGTATAAATCAAAGAAAACTTAAAGTCATACATGGTAGGTACCTACACTATATTTTATCCATTCAAAAATGTTTATTTTGATGAAATTAAGTGTACGGGACACCGTTGGATGATAGTTGATAGAAGAGCGGAATGAAAGTCTTTGATATAGATTGATTGACATATTGATAGATACGGATCCTACAACTAATGATAGAATGATAATGAGGACGCGAACGAAGTCAATGATAGCCGATCACGAACTGACTAAATTATGAATGTAGATTAAAAATGCTGATGCGCCGCGAACTTGCAAAACAATGCATTTAGGTAAATGCTGATAGAGCAATCTGTAAGTGCTTGCTGTACTGGGACGTACGTGATGGGATGATTTGATCTGTGTGAGTGACAAGGTGATAAAACAATCTTTGCTTAAAATTATTACAAGGTGATGGAACAATATTGACTTAAACTACTACAAAGAACCATACTCTCGTTCACTAATAGGCGACGTAGCCTTATCGATGACACGCGCACTTTAAATTTCATTTAACTCTGAATCGCACTGATTGTTATCACTGACCGCTCTACACTGATTCACAACACTTTCACTAATACACACACTGAACCGTGGACTGTGTGGCGGCCTGGATGCCAGCCCGAGGACCCCGCGGCTGAGGCGCCCGCCTCGCTCGCTCCCGCAGGCGCCGCGCGATGATGACGGCCAATACGACGCCTCCGCACGCTACCACCAAGTAGATAACTACGTAGTGGTGTACGTCATGATAGGATACCCGATCTGCCAAGACTCCTTCCGAAGCACTGGCTTTCATGTATTCGATTTGCTGATTGATTGAATTCTTTTTGGTGGATAGAGGTCACAGGTAGAGTCTCGATGGCGGATATAGGTATTGCTAGATTTATGACGTTGCTGATAGGCGGAATATTAATTTTAATAATGTCAGCTTTTTTGTTTAGAACATTTGATAGGCGCCTTTGCGGATTAATAGTAAATGTAGTTCTTTAATAATGCATTCATTGCTTAACGAAATAATTCCAGACATATTTAACTGCTCAGCGGTAACGTGATCTTCACATATGAATCGTAAAGTGCATGGCCCGCAACAGAAAAATAGGTAAGTATTCATGTTACGTAATTCTGTCCATATGTGTTTGCAGACTGTAGTTATTGTTACGCACTGGTTTGACTCCTGATTTTTGATACATAGATTCTCATCTGATTGCATTTGATATACTGGCTGTTTTAAAGGACATAGAAGAGTGTCGGTATCATATCTAACACAGTCCTGTATGGTTCTATCTTGTAAAGGAACGTAGGAGTCCTTCTGTATGTTAACAGCTACATAATCAGACACGGGAATGATGCTGATCATATTGTTGTTTATTTTCTGCGGGATTGGTATTAACATATAAATATCGAAATTGTCTCTGCTCACCAAGGGAATATTTACTTCGAAAATTATGTAACTCTTTAATGCTTTCGCCTTCACAGTGAGTAAATAATAAATACTTGATAGGTCAGACTGAATATTGCTTATTGGGAGTGTCAAATCTTTAGATAATAATCCAGTGATGATATTTAATTCGTACCTTAGCTGGTCAGGGGTAAGAAGATGAAAGTTGAACTTTCCGAGATATAATATATGTTTGTGATGGAATCGACTAATGTATCTTGAATACTTTGTAGATTTACTAAAACCGATAAAGATGTACGGGACACCTTTGGATGATAGTTGACAGAAGAGCGGAATGAAAGTCTTTGATATAGATTGGTTGATATATTAATATATACGGCTCTTACAACTAATGATAGAATGATAATGAGGACGCGAACGAAGTCAACGATAGCCGATCACGAACTCACTAAATTATGAATGTGGAGTAAAAATGCTGATGCGCCGCGAACTAGCGAAACAATGCATTTAGGTAAATGCTAAAAATTTACTGGGTAGGCATATAATTCGTTATTATTCATCGTGTAGCCGAAATAAGTGGTGCCAATTACAAAAAAACAACACTTGTAGGTTACCATCCTACGGATAAAACATGGGAGTTGGCCAATCGATGTTGTATGATTGTTCATTTATTTTCAGCTTTCAATCTTTCAAGCTGGAGCCACATGTGTACAATAGAATTGTTAAGAAATCAAAAACTTTTATTGAAGTACATTTTTTTTTTGATTTTACGATAGACTGACTTCAAAACCATTCAAAAACACATTTTTTATTGAAGTTGTTAATAAATCCCGTAGCCTATAAAATCAATGTTAAATCAATTCTTCTGCAGCAAAACTCAGTCGCAAAAAATACTTAAAAGAAAATGAAATACTGATATGTGTGTGTATAATATTTTTTATAAGGGCTCGCAGTTGTTTCTCTTCAACATAAGCTGTCATAAATACAAAGTCAGGTACTTTAGTTACATTTAATTCTAAGACTGATTAGTTTCTGTTAACCTCCATTAAATATACCTACCATTACCTACATTAAATTGAAGAACTCTTCGCGTTGATCTGCACAGATTGATCCCCAAACTACTGTAGGGATTGCTATATTACGCGTTGAACATTGGGCCAGTAGGTTTTATTTTATTTTATTTTATTTTATTTGGGATAAAAAACAATTGTACAATCGAAGGTTTTGTTTGTAACTTTTTTCGTGAATCGAAATTCAATTTATAAATACATATTTATGCAAATTGGCTGAAGTATTATAATTTATGTCTTAGAGTTTAACAGTTAGAGAAATAAGTTTTTTTTGTAATTAAGGAATCGAAAATTCTGTAACTAAGCAAGATTAGGGATTTTAATTTTATACTTTTTATTTCTTAATTTCATGTCAGTAGGCTTGAAAAAATACGTTATTTAAATGTTAAGTTTTTTAAGGTGTTGACATTTTTGCGATGACGACAGCGGCTGACTATTAAATATGTGTAGACATTTAAAACCGAAAATGTAAAAAAAATAATATGGAAGACGACTTAATAATTATTTGGAATAAACTTAATAATTATATAAAATGTCTATTTTAAATAAAAATCCACGGAAAAAACGTGGCAATTACCTATTTTATTATTATCTTTATCTACATCAGCATCCACACTAGTATCTTCTGCACAGTATGGTGCATAATACATCACCATTAATTTATCTTGAAAACCTTATGATATTATAATCATTTTCCCGTCTAAAGTTTTGAGCACACAATTTACTTTATTAATTTACTCAAACGTTCACAATCAAAGAGCTGTCAGAAACATTGTTTGTTTTTTCCGCTTTGAACTGGGTTTGGAAAATACATGAGTCAGAGTCGGAGTAAAGCTTTGATGAGTCTTTACTCATCATTTTTTTACTCAAAAGGGAAATAAAATAATATTACGTATATGTTGTCTTACTTTTGTAAGACAACATTTACGTAATATGATTTTATTTCCCTTTTTTCATTATAGTTTACTGTGTCTCATACAATGTGATATGGGTGGTACTTCTAACCCGTTATAGCTAAGTTCGGCATTGACTTTTTATGACAAAAAATAATAATTTTGGGCGAAAAACAGATCTTCAAAAAATACAAAAAAATGTTTTTTTTCGAAAATAATTTAATGTTTTTTTTCTAGACGACAAAAGCCTAAACATCAGAAATTAAGTTGATGGCCAGTTACTCTGTTTTTAAGCTATCTTGTTGTAGGTATTTTCTTTCATGTTTTTTCGACACATGAAGCCTTGGTTTGCCTTAAGTGTTAAAATACCCAAATGGCCGCTATATTGGGGGAGAGGGTTTGACACCCAAATTATTTTATTTGTCGATAAAATGAGATATCGCCCTTAGCCTTAACGGGTTAGAGTACCGCCTATATCACATTGTATAGACTGTGTTGCTTTTTAATGCATCTGAGACGAAGTTCATGGTATAAAGATAAAACTTGTTTGTAGATAACTTGTTATTATTGTATTTGTTTTCAAAGAACTATAACATACATTTTTACCTTTATGCAACTATTTCGTGCCGGCAACGCGTTGCCGTTGCAACGCCGTGCCATCTAATGGAAAAACGCTCAACAGTGGTTTATACAGATTACCGATATATAATATCCGAAAATCAAGAATGAAAGGTCACAATGAAAATATAATAACAAAATCATAATTAATAGCACCCACCAACCACCTTGAACTTAATTCTGTTTTAACCATCTCGACATTCACATAGAGACCGTTTCGTGCTCGTTTAATCAAACTTTACTAAACTTAGACTCTTCACATGAGTTTCAAGAGGATATTCACCAATAAATATATTTAAGTAGATAGAGCACCGTAAAAATAAACTAAGTAATAATCCTACTAATTTATAGATGCGAAAGTTTGTAAGTATGGATGTATGTAAGTTACCTACTCTTCACTCACGCAAAAACTAATCGGATTTGGATGAAATTTTGCACACAAATAGAATATGATCTGGATAACATGTAGGATACTTTTATCTCGGTTAAATGTTCCTGTGGGATATATTGCTTAAACTTAAGAAGTCGCAGGCAACAGCTAGAAGCTAATAATTCTTACACATTAATCAAACTAATCAAAGTAAAAGTTAATTTCTCAAAGTTGGTGGGTCAATTAGGCATTAATTTAAGCAGCATGACAAGGTGTATAAAAGCTGTATTTCAGTTCATTATTATACTTAAAGCTGTAAGTTGAGGCTGTACAAAGGCTGTATAAGCGCTTATACAGCTCTTCTAAGTGCAAAAAGGGCCCAAGTTATACAGCTTTTAGAATAGTAGGGCTGTATAGTAGCTGTAGAAACAATATGGAAGCTGTATAGGAGCTGTATAAGGGCTGTTATTTGGTGTAAGGTGAAACTATAACTCTCCAAATAATATGATATAAATATCTTTTAAAGATAAAAACCTCTAATAGGAGTTTAAAGGGAATATCGAGAAACTTTGCACTATCTTAAACGTCATTAAAATAAACTGACTTATTCAACTTCAAAGTCAAAATAACATAATAATGGAAATCTGGTGGTTTACATTGATAAATAACGTGCAAATAAAATTTTATCGTTAATGTGTGATTATTTATAGGCAATATTTTCGTGCGCCAGTAAAACATTACACATTTAAAGGGAAAATTACCAAATACGAATCAATTAAGTATTTGTTTTTAAGGTTATATTTTTAATTTAATTAGAATTTATAGTTTTAGGACACAGTCATTATTATTTAAACTGATAATCATGATTAGGCTTTAGCTATAATCAAATATTGCTTTGATTAAATTTATTATTTTTGATTTCTTTCATTTTAAAATGGCTACAATTTCTTAAACAGCTTAGACGATATTTGGAGGGTATTATAATCTTATTGGCTGTACTATGTTGGATATGAATTCTTTTGTACAGCTTTAAGTTTTAAATCAGCGTTATATTAGAATATTTTTATTAGTTAGGCTGTTTATAAGTTTTAAATTTAGAGATGCGTATAAAATTGATTAACCCTTCAGTATAAACAATCTGTGATTTTTAATCAAATGTGCTGTAACGAGCTGCGCCGCTCGAGTACCGATGCTGGGTTGTTTTATATGTCGCGTTACGTATTTATTTATTTATTTATCAACTAATAATAATAATTATTATAACCCAGCCGTTTGCTCTGTTTTTTTTCGTTAGGTTTCTAAGCTTAGGCGTTATGTTAATTAGCCTATATCCTTCCTCAAAAATGATCTTCTTCTTCTTCTAGCACCCATCACAAAAATGTATCTTTCGCTCGGATGTATAAACCTAACAAGAAAGAGATTAGTCATGAATGAAGTCAAAGAGGATTAAAAAAAAAAACTTAAACTTCATATAAATAATTAAATTTCATTGTAAACAAAACGAGCTTGACGTGCCGTGCTACAAAATCATAACAAGATAATCTCAACCTTACCGCGCTCAGCATAAAATTAGGTAAGTAAACGTAAACAAGTTTCAACCTGCTACTCGTAAGAAAAAATCAAGACAAACGAATCTAAACTTTATGGTCATAAGTTTAAGTTCTTAAAATGCCCAGTATCGTTACCGTTCGTCACCTAGGATGGCATAAATAGCACTATCATGTTTGTCTTTTTCTAACACGCATCTGGAGCAAAGTATTTGTTTGGTAGTACACCTAAAATTGTTCTAGCATCACATGGTAATAATCCGGGAAATCTGCAATTTACAATCGCGGCTAAATCGTTTAAAGCTACTTGGGCTATATTTATTTCTATAGCCCATTCTTTTATTCGCTGACGAAACAATTTATATTTTTGAAAATTCGGTATAATTAATATTAATTGTGCTAGTGCTGCTGAAAGAAGAGTCGTTATCGCCAGATTTAAAAAAAATAACAAAATCCACACATTCGACATCATTTAATGTTTTTTCTACGGAACCTTCGTTGGACGTCGATGAAATTGGCGTTTGATTTGCTACATTGCTTTCGCTGTCTTCACTTCGTTTAGAATTTATTAAATTCAAGTACTCACTTCCAATCCTCCTTTTGACTGCACCAGACCTTTTTCTTTTTTTCCACATTATAAAATTACCACACATGCTTCACAATAAATAATTTGCACCGCTGTCAGTAAAGAAGGCTAAAGCTATACTATTGATGTAATTTACTTTTAAAGTTTTAGAGCACCCTTGTAGACAGATTTTATAAAACCCTAATACTCACAAGAGTGTTTAATTACACTATAAGAATAAGATTTATAATGGATTTTTCAAACACCAATATACAGAAAAAAGTATCAAGCGTTACCAATATAACACTTAGAGCTGTAGTATGTAAGTTATCACATCCAAAATACAGCCTTTATACAGCTATAATAATAAATCTAGCATTAAAGTATCACAAAACACTTGAAGTTCTATAGTAGAGTTTTCAGATTCTGATTTAACACCCTAAGCTTACGTTGAATCCTTAATACAGCTATATGACACTCAAAGCTGTAAAATAACTTAAAAATCACTCATATAATGATAAAAGCTGCGTATGACACCCTTGTAAGTCTTTAAAAGAACTTTAAGTTCTAAATGAGCTGTATATTTGCTGTTGAAAACACTTGATTGCTGCTTGGGTTATCATTAGGTTGTTAAGAGTTATTCTAAGGGTTATTTTTACAAAAAAATATGTATCTGCTGGGTTATTTTCTTTACAGTCGTGACATACTAGTGTTGTTTCCTACTTTACAAAGTCATTATTTTGAGGGCAAATTACCTACGTCGGGTCAGGTGTTGAGAGCGTAGGTGCAGAGTGAGCATTGCGAGCTATATAATACATAATACTTAGAATGGTTGCTAGTTTTACTTTAATATCAGAGTTGCTTGTATTTCTCTAACAAAAATGACACAACTACTCACAGATGTTTTATATTGGATGCAATGCTATTGTTTTTTTAAATACAATTTACACAAAAGGATACACCTATTTACTATTTAAATGATAGTGTTCATTCCACAAAAGTTGTTACTCGTATACCCATCTTGGGTATACGAGTAACAACTTTCATACAAGAAAAAAATATTGGATATGAAGAAACGCAATCTTGTTAAAAACCTAACAATATTGGCCTGTGAGCTTGTGAGTTGTGACCAACAAAATTGTAACAATATACAATAAAATGAATGTTGCAAAAAATATTAGAAGTTAAAATTGCTATGTAGCAGCATCATAAGTTGTAAAGTTTTAGTTCGAACAGTTACGAGTTCATTGTTTATAGACTGACTTTATCTTAGACGAGGTTTATAGGACTATACAATTCACAACGTTACACGTATACGGAATACAGTACACTTTGTTAAGTTCATAATGTTTCCAATATAAATAAAGTTTTCATACTGATCTTTAAGCTGTTATGGGTTCGGCTGTCAACGCTTACTTACCAACAAACAATTACAGAAATTACATTTTAGTCTTACTCAAAATAAGAAGTAAACTAGTAAGTGGTTATATGATTGAGCATGGATCACCTTCGAAACGGTCGAAAGGTACCTATTAAATATTATGATTAAAGTCTTTATTGTTATTAAGACAAATAACATAAAGTGGTACATGTCATCCGTAGATTTTGATGAAGAGCTCAATTTAAAAACAAAATCTCAAAGTTTTAAACTAATATGATAAAGGCGTAAATAAAAATAATAATTGCATTTGAGCTCTCTTTGTGTTGTATATTACGGACCACAAATGCAGGGTTCCGCATCGTTTAAGGTGATAAGTCGTGGTCGATTTAATATGAAGACAATCAAGATCAAGCCAACGAAAGACATTTGACGAACGAAGAAAGAAAATTGCTATTTTGTCAAAGTGCACAACAATAAATATTTGCACGTTATATTTAATTTTACTTTTTATTTTTCTGTAATCCAATCTCTAGTTTCCCGAGATTCTGGCTGGGCTAGTAAAGCTTGCAAGTGCTCGCCCGTTGTTTAAAGTGACGCACAAAGTAGGTAGACAGTTCTTATCGACATTTAACACGCGATGAAAAGTCTTTAAGATGTTATCAAATTCTATAACATATGTATGTTGGGTTTCTAAGTGCAAGTGTGCATATATAGCGTTATTGTAAGTTTGGACATCTATCAATAGCGCCGATTTCTGAATAAAACTATGTGTTGTCACAAGAATTATTATCATTAAGATCACAAATAAATAAAGTTAAAATGTAGCTACATATTTAATAAAGGTAAGTAAAGACGAAATGTTTTTTTAATGGTAGAAACTAGGTACTTAATATAATTTAGTAAAATGATTATTGTTCATACAAATAGTAAAGCTATGTGTTTGAGATGTGTATGAAACAATAACTAATTAATCCACACTATATTCGATACAAACATACACCTAAAGAAACTACTCAGAAGCCACAAGAAGAGCCAACAGACGGACAGGTTGTCTAGGACGGAAAGGCTATGTAGAGTTCACAAGACATGCCTCGGAGGCGTTCTCACATCTTACCGTCGGAGTTTTTCTTGGAGAGTGCTGTCTCGGCCACAGAGTCCTCGCTGTGCGAAGGGTTCGGTCGCGGGCGCCCGATGCGGCCGGTGCGCCCGCCGGTCGCGCCTGCCAACCCATACACCTCACTTCAATCAACACCTGACTCAACAACATACACTCGTCTTCCGCAATCGTGAACCTGATACTTTCTGCATGTTTATTGTGTAATACCTACCTACTACTATTTTTAAGCTCCCTTGATGTTTGTACCAAATAAACACTGGCAAGTTTGTGATGAGTGATAATTCATAATTTCCTTTTCTTTCACGAAATGAAACTACGTTGTATTTGATTGAAATAAATATTTTCATACTAATGTTAATCATTTCATTACATTGATAGGCCTTGGTAATGTGCTTTGGAGAATGATATAAAAATATTCCATTTTACAATATGCTGGCAAAACAGTCGTTGTTACAAAAAAAAAATGGTTGTGTACCTACGTTGTGCGTAACATAAAATGTTTAACATTCTGAAAATTCTTTTGAATAATTATCATGAGTTAAAATGACGAGTGCTTTTCTAAGCCTTGCCTTCTAGCAATCACTTTGTTGGTCATAAAAAGTTGTATCGATCTGGCGCATATTGCGTCGCTTTAGAAATTTAATTCCTCTGCGCCGTGGCTGATACACAAAAATAAACAATGCGTTTTGTTTCAATAATAACTTCACCAGGCATATTGTAAAATGGAAAAAGCAACTGCTTTTTGACGCCTGTAACAAAAAATATAATGTGTTGAAATAATGTTGACGTGTTTTGAACATTCAACTGCAGGCTTCGCTCCCCAACCTAAGCCATGAATCCGCCTGTCTGCCTGTCACTCTTGTTTTTGTAATGTAAATGCGTGGAGCTGAGTCTATTGAAAACGGTAGCTTGGCCTTGTCTTTTATACATTTTTTTTACTTCAAGTGAGTGCTTACAATAGAACAATACAATAATTTCTATATATAAGAATATTTAAAATATTAGGTATCAAAAATATGTAAAACACTATCATTTAGTAGGTAGATACATCGGATACATATTCAACAAAATATGTATATTGTTGTTGACTGCAGATTATCTTATTAAACTTTTTTTTAAATGTCCCTTGTTGCAAAATAGGGTTTGAATAATAAATGCGCCAGATGAAATTTACCCTGCCCTATAGCTTATGCTAAGTAGGATTCGTCTTTCATCTTGTTCCATATTACAGGGCTCTAGAGAAGAAAATAAGGTGTTTTATATTTTATATTCTTGGATTTTCCGAGTAAATAGCACTCAATATATTAAAGTAAATTGGCTACATAGCTTTCGCATTTGCTTTATAGTCGCTGTTTTGTAAAATAAATAATATAAAAGATTTATTTCTTTTACAAAACACCGATAATGTGAACAGTTAATTATTTAAGTTATTTTACAAACAAGGATAGCATATATCTTCAAACCTTTTTCTACATTTTTATAAGTTGTTTACTAGTCTGCTTTGAATATTTCATTAGGACCTAAACTATATGTAGTAATAGGTACCTGGCGAATAAATGTATCATACTTAATCGACTTTTGGTTGCACCAATGGAACATCTACCTAAATAAGGAGGTCAATGCAGTGGTTGCCATTTAATGTCTCGACAAACTATCGATCGGTTTGTTATCTCTTTCTTGCTTAGGTTCAAACGCTTCCCAACGGCTTAATTTTATCGTCTTATTTAATAACAATAACCTACATAAGGTACCTACTTTTTATATGACAATTGACAAGACGACATATAACTTGCATCACTGCAGATAATATGATTAATTAAGTTTTTTAGGAAGAAGAAACATACGAAAGTGATATTTATTGCTTTATGCTCGTTCTACAATAATTGTGCTAAAGAACTACATCCATTCATATTATTGGTACCTACAGTGAGGTCAATAAATGAACAACTCCGATATCGTTCGCACAAATAAATATATGATAGTGAGGAACTGACTGAGTTCTTATGACAGCAAAAGTTGTTTACTTCATCTGAAATGGCTTTTCTTTTGTTGTTTCGTAGCCACGGAAACCACGGGGTTATTTAACTTTTATAGTTGCTTCACCAGAAAATATTAGCATAATTTGCAATAAGATCCTACACGACAGTCGACAGAATCTCAAGAAATGTATGAGTATTTGGATTTATTTTTAGGCTTTTTATTACGATGTAGGTAAAAATAATTTGTTGATTTACTTTATATGGGTCTAATTGAATAAATATGGAAATATCACTTCCCTCACTTGAATAATATTGAATAACACTAGCTAAAATAGTATATGATGGAGTAAATGATATGAATTAATGAATTGATATCACATGTTTTTTAAAAGAAATGATTGTAAAAATTAACAAGTTAACTCCAGTCACATAAAGTCAAAACTTCCTTATTGTATGCTTACTACGTTGGTAAATAGTTTTGAAATGATTGTGACGCTGATGGAGTGGAAAAGTTATAGTATATGATGGAGTAAATGATATGAATTAATGAATTGATATCACATGTTTTTTAAAAGAAATGATTGTAAAAATTAACAAGTTAACTCCAGTCACATAAAGTCAAAACTTCCTTATTGTATGCTTACTACGTTGGTAAATAGTTTTGAAATGATTGTGACGCTGATGGAGTGGAAAAGTTAAAATTTATAAGTACAAGAAATTACCACGGATCAAATTAATATTTCAAAGGGTTGAGTGACCAATGATTAGACAAATTCTTTTGAATAGCTAATTTACAAATGGACCACTTCTTTTGGATAGGTAATTTACAAATGGACTTACTGTGTACCTGGTTTTATTTACTACTTATTTAGAAGATAATCCGTGTTGATTAAGGAATCTTAAAAAGGCCATCATTATGGTTATAAATAAATAATAAATAAATATAAGACAACATCACATACATTGCTCTGATCGTAAGGTAAGTAGCTAAATCACTTGTGTTATAGAAATCAGAAACAACGACGGTACCACAACACCTAGACCCGAGACAATATATAAAAGTTCGTTTTCTACATTGACCCGACCAGAAACCCGGAACCTCAGAGATAGCGGCGCCATATTAGTCCGGCATGCTCGCCTCTCGGCTACGGACGTCGTCAAAGTATAAAAACCGGTCATAAAATGAGGATATTTTTTTTTTACCTGTTGATTAATTATTAAATGTAGGGACCAATTTTTTATGCTACTCCAATGTTGGTCCCTCAAAAAAGTGGTTGTACCTATCTATTTAAGCGTTACAAAGTCACCCCTTTAGAGAAATATTGATAAAATATATCACCATAATTTGAAGTAGGTACTTAAAATATTGTTTCTTGAATGTATTACTTCGTTATATTATTTATTAGGTAACACTAATCCCCGATCAATATTTTGTAAAATATTTTCTCATTAATTCATTCCCGTCTATGCAGAAATAATCACCAAATAAAAACCGCTCTTTTTGTTAACCCTTATTACAACCGCCATCTTTAGTACAATTGGTTTAGTTAATACGAAATAATATAAATTGAACATCGCGGAAGACAAAATAACACATTCACATAACCAGCCAACATCCTAAAATATTGTAAGATGCCAAAGAAGCTCATAGAAAAAAAACTCATCTCATACTCATCACGATGGTGGCGTTTTGTTTGGTTGTAATTTGTAGACTTAGGTACTTGGGTTAGTAAATGTACGAAAACTAATACACAGGTCAATGTTACCTTACCTATCGCGTAATGGAATCGTCTAGACTCGTAACGTGGTCTTTTGAGACGTCGGAAGAGCATAGACGAGACGAGCACTTAAGTAATTTCATTCTAAATGTACAGTATCTGAAAAATGTTAACAGAATCTGCTTGATTCAAGGAAATATGTTCAAGTGACTCTTAAGAAATAAAATATGAATCTTTTTGAAACATATGTTACGTCAGTTTAGTATAATAGGTTACTGTAGATGTAAAGTTGTTTTTTGTTTTCGTACCAATATGGTGCTGGTGCCCATAGATGATTAAATTGTTTATAAGGAAATGATACTCTTCACTGATACGACGACCCTAATAGACAAAGCGAAGACAGGCGGACGCTCTATATTCGAATTCAAGTAAAGACGTTTATGATCCGTGAATGTGAATTTTGCAAGTATTTCTGCTAAATATGTTGAAAATTGCTATTACCTGTTTCCTACATTACTGATGGAAATCGATATTTTACAAGATTCCTATTAGCTAACTGGCATGCATAATAAAATAATGCAAAGCAGTGTAAAATATCATTTATTTTAGACCAACCGAACTTAAAATACAAGCTTTGAATGAAGCCATTCCAGTAACTTTAGGTTCGCAATTTGTATCATGTATTACTTTGGAAATTCATTTTGTGAACCGGGTTCTATGTTACTTAAAATTGAGCTGTTGCAATTTCTCATATAATTTCATTTTTATAGTCTACCTTAGCATATATAATACGCGGAAGCGATCATCATTTATAGAAGCCACTTTGTCAAATGTACGTGAAGCTTCTGATTGCAAATTGTAAATTACTTTGAAGCGAAATCTTATCTACGCGGGTGCATTTTATTTCAAAAAGTGAAAAATAGAAAGAAGTAGAAGGTAGGTAGAATGTCAGCAATCGTGTTTTGAGCTAAGAACATAGCCATCGTCGTCGGAATCAGATCTTATTCCGAGCTCAATGCTACGTTATCAACAATACTCGTTTTTGTGTATTCACATATTTCTGGAAGTTTTTACTAAAAAGAATTAATAAGAAACGCAGCAGAAGTTTATCGACTGTAACTGGTCATGCCATAGTGCCGTCTAAAAGATGAAGAATAGAACCTTTAAAGCAGCTTTTCCAACAATGGAGTAGACAACACGCACGGTCCCCGCCCGACGTGCGAGCATCTACGGAACAGGGCACAGAATATCACACTCCGCTCCAGTGGTACACATCTACCAGGAATGTAAACTGATAAGGTTATAACGTACGTGTCGATATTCGAGTGCGCAGTATGTGATGTGATTGATGATTGTAATTTTCCCGACTACGATCGTTTTGTCTGTCTATTCATTTCCAATATTCCACCTTTGAAAAATTTATCAATTTCATTATCTTCTCGTTCTCTGTTCCTTTTCGTATTTGCAAAATTAATGGAGTGCCATCTTTGCCGAGGAGTCATTTATTCGACTCAGATCTTCTTTGTTGTTTCTGTGTTGTGTTTTTTTGATATTGAAGCCAATTTGGAGTTTACAGCATTGAAGTGGTATTTCTTTTATTCAGATTACTATTTGTGTTGGTTTTGAAGTTTAAAACGAATAACCGAGGTTTTTTACCAACAGAAAGTGTTCTGTATAAATTGAAGTAAAAAATCAGTTTAAATAATAATTAAGTAATTGGTCACAAATCGTTACATACACATTTACATGCAATTATTGTTGTTCGAAAGTGAGGATGGTTCTAATCGCGTTATTGTTTTGGAAAGTAAATGCACAGGTACGTCTTAATGAACAAAAAAGGACGAGTACAACACGTAACTCCTACGATTTGCACACTAATACGTATAAAGTGGCTGTGGATAATGTGTGCAAACTGTGGGTATAGTTCGGGTTGGGGGCTTACCGAGGTTTTCAGCGCTGGCGTTGACGTCGTAGCGGTGCGCGGCCGGCTTGGAGTGCGGCGCGGGGGAGTGCAGGGAGGTGCTCTTGTGCCGCCGGATCGTCGGCAGCCGCGACACAAAGGACGCATTGTTCTTGAACGACGCACTCATCACCCTGCTGTCAATATACACACACTCGTCACTCAGCGTTGCTGCTAAGACTTTTGGCAAACATCTTTAACCCGGATAAGGAATTTACTTGATAGGTATACTTATGTCTCTTAGTACAGAAATACGATTCGTTGACTTTTGTATCAAAGAAAAATATTTATAAGTATGTAGTCCCTTTTAAAACAGGTATTTGCATTTTATAAGCTTTACCACTGAATGGTCCAACTACTAACTATATTAGATAGTATTTAGTTTGTAATCTTATATGGATAGCTTTCTTGCTAATTTGTATTATTAATTATATTTATTTAGACATGATTTTGTATTATTTTGACGAGAACTTTTGTCTACTAAATAAAATATAAATTACCTGGTTTGCGGACTTGGAAGAGGTACTTGGTGAATTTTCCAAGTGGCCACACTCATAGAGTGCTCATCCGCTGCATAACACCGCCACAACGCCTGGATTAACGTTGCAGCTGGTTGTCTCCTTCTTATCATATGTTTTTGTCTTTGTTGTTGTTGTACTTTTAAAGCGAACCCCGAACCTAAAATACCCTGGAAAAATTAAACGTGGTGAGATAAAAATCAAGACAACCCTGAAATTCTAATTAAATAAGTGGTTCTCACAGCGGGAAGAGCGAAGAAGGAGATTCCGAGTAACGCGCAAAACGACGCTATGAATTTTCCCTGCCACGTCTGTGGCACCATGTCGCCGTACCCCACTGTGCACAGAGTGATCTGCAATATACCACTTATATTTAGGCATATATATAAATTCAATTAATGATTGACTGATATCTCTCAAATCAACAACTTTGTTCATTCCTGAATAATACTTACAACTCCCCACCATAGAGCTTCCGCAAAGTTTTTGAATTTGGTGTCGGCGACATCTTTTTCAGCTAAATAAACTAAAAATGATGCAAATATCAACCCCAGAAATCCTATGTATAATGTTGTTATTAATTCCTGAAATAGAAAATTATAGTTAATAGATAAGGGACAAAAAAAATATCCACTAACAGAGAAGGATAACCCAAAAATAACGAATAATGAGTTAATTGCTTCTTTGAAGTTACATAACATACCTGAAGTCATTTAAATAATAATATAGTAGAGCAGTTGAAGGTGCCTGAGTTTTATGAAGATGGTGATGAAAGAAGATGAAATTTCGTGATCCCAAATTTCTAACCAGCGCTAATTTTAAGCCACTTCACTTCTCTGCTGATTTTAAGCGAAGCATTGTGTAGTGAAAATAATAAAAAAACCGACCAAGTGCGAGTCGGATTCGCGCACAAAGGGTTCCCTATAATAACGAAAAAAACACGTATGTTGTATGGAAGCAACCTTAAATATTTAGTGTATTCTATTTTTTAGTATTTGTTGTTATAGCGGCAACAGAAATACATAATCTGTGAAAATTTCAACCCTCTAACTATCACGGTTCATGAGATACAGCTTGGTGATATACGGACAGCGGATCCTTAGTAATAGGGTCCCGTTTAACCCTTTGGGTACGGAACCCAAAGATGGGTATTGGGTTGGTATTGGCATTGGGTAAAAAAAGGACAAAAAAAAATTTTTCGTATCAACATCAAAATTATGTAAGGAAAATACATGGAATATGGATGACGACTAACTTTTTTTTGACGGCCTAAATAAAATTTTATTTTTATTTACACAGTCGTAATCCCTCCCTCTTACATCAAAAAGCATATTGAGTTGAAAAGTTTCTTTGTCGTTCATATTACTTTTACTTTACAAATAGTATCAATGTTGCAAGAAGATAAGATGGGATCTGTTTCTAGTGGTCATGTTTAAAAATTAAAAAAATCTGTAAAGAATGTGTTTTGGTACATTAGGCAAGTTGAATGCAATAAAAGACTTGATTTATAATAATGAGGCGACCGGCTCGCCGTAGCGGGAAGGACGAGCGACAGACAATGGGCGGGCTGATTTAAGATAATAATGTTTTACGAGCAGCACAACAACAAAATAAAGTCAACATTGAGTGACGTATAATACAGCGTGGTCGACACTCTCCTTAATGGTGTTCAGGACGAGTATCGATTCTTAGAATCCTGTAGTAAACAACCTACTTTTCGGCGATCAAACTTGGAATAATAGGGTCAAAAAAGTCATTAGTACAAATAATGAAAATTACGACTTATCTTACTTTCATATCTTATAGTAACCACCGATTAAATATGAGAATATAAAAGATTTTCAAGGCAACTGCTTTACCAACTAAATTACGGAAACAAAGAGGTTATTAGTCGAATTATTTCAAGTGTTTCGCTGTCAAATGAATAGGTATATGCGTCATACTAAATTTAAAAATTAAAATGTAATGTTTTAAAGCAGCTCCTCAAAAACCTTGAAATGATACCCATATTTATATTTTCCTAAAGGTGCACCTGCAGATTTTGGGTCTAAAAATGGATGTCCTTAGATCATGTTTCAGCATACCACGAAACCTCCAACATGAAACATATCGAATCATATAAAATGCATGGCAGCCGTCTTGGATTTGGAAATGGATGTCAGTTTCATTATCACCGCCCGGGGACAACTCGAGAGTATTAGTTATATCGGTTTTATCTCATAACATTTTTTTTATTCCCAAATGCTAGGCTAAAGACTAATTTATTTATTTATTTTATTTTATTTTATTTATTTATATTGTTTACTTCTATTTCAAGCACAAAGCTTAAAGAGAGCGCAGTTTTTAACTCCAAAAAACGACAAAGTTGCCTTCATACTTTGAATCACAATTTTAATCCCCCATAAGAGGATAATTCCATTCTAAAAATCTTAGTAGGTGCTTACTTTTATTGGATAGAAGGAAATTATCTAGCTTTAGCGGTTTTTAATAAATGAGTAAGTTGGTAAGTCAATCATGACATAGGTATTTTCTTAATTCTTAATAGATTATTTAGATCATTTTAATTAAAGTTAGTTACATTCGTTTAATCAACTAAAATTTTAATTTTAAATAGCCTGCAAAAGATTTTAATTTAAAGATCATGAAAATATGATTAATAAAGCAATGTTTTTTTATGTCCTACCTTTACGGGCCTCATGATTAAAACCTAAATAAATTGGCTAATCTGTTAATTAATTTAATATTTCTAAAACATACTGTTCATTATTTCGTTCGTAAAGGCGATCTTTACTAATTGAAAGTCGTTCCAAATAGGAATCGATTTTAGAGTTCCGTAGTCCTGACAAGGAACCCTTATAGTTTCGTCATGTCCGTCTGTCTGTCCGTCTGTCCGCCCGAGGTTTTCCTGTTGACACTAGAGAGCTGTAATTTTGTGGAGGTATTATTAGTAATCACGCCGACAAAGTGGTAGAATAAATTTTTTAAAAATATTTTTTTAGGGTAGCTCTCATACATAGAACGTGGGGATGATTTTTTTTTTCATCGTCTACCCCATCTTGTTTGGTATTATTGAATATCGGTCCTTTAAATTTATGTTGGGGTTGGTAAGACTATTTTTCGACTTAGGGATCCGTTTGAGAAATATTAAACTTTAAAGTACCAATTTTCGTTCGACTAGGGCGTCGGCGGCTAAAAGCTAAACTATTGGCTTGAAAAATCTGGAAAAACTTATGATATTAGTGCTTTTCATGAACTTTAAGGAAAATCATAACGGTTAAGATAGATCAGTTAGTTTAAGGGTAATAGTCGTTCAACTTATGAAATAAAAATTCCTTAGCGAAAAACATTTAAAGTGACTTAAATGAAGTAATTGCTGCAATATATGGTAGTAACTACGGGCAACTACGGAACCCCACACTGCGTGTGGCACGACACGCACTTGGCCGGTTTTTTTCTTGTTTAAGGAAATGCCCAATTACTTACAATGTAGCTATCAATATAAGTATATAATACTGATTTGGCATTGTAAGAAAAACAAAAAGTCAATTTTCAGAAAAACCACACCGTTCTATCCTAACAATTGTTATTAGGAACCTTTTTAGTCAATACTGCAGATGGTGCGGGAATGCGGCCGCGGCCTTTTGCTCTGCATTGTGATCATGCAACTTTAACCTGAACCGATCGTAGCAGATATTGAGTCACTCCTTATGTTGTGTAGTACCTATTTTGTCGGAGGAAATTGCGGCCCGCTTTGCTTACTCAGCAACTCGGCACGTTAAGCAAGAGCCAAACTTTGCGTTAACGGACGTCGCGCTCGGACAAAGAAGACGAGGGGTGGCGAAGGAGCAGTCTCTTATTTATCACAACTAATAGTTTGGACTGGAATAAAAGGCGATGCTTAATATTATGGATTGTAGAAGTATACAGGGTGACTAGAGAAGCATGATAGTTAAAAATCTTAAGTTTCAGTCCAAAATTTAAATATGAATAGTACCAAGAGCGAAATAGATCCCGGCATTGCACCGGTTATTGACTGATTCTCATTATGTTTTCTTTAACTGCAGGGATTGTGTTATAACCACACCAAAGCTAAGCCTGTACGTATTACTGTTTTCACTGTATAGCTTAAAAAAACTATTTGTGATTTTCTTTTTTATTTTAAGACCTAGCTTTTTGATTCTATGGTTCTAGTCAACAGAAAGTAGTAGTGTAACGAGTTCGTAGATATATTTTTAAAATATTTCTTCAGCCGTCTGTTTTGATTGCGGATTTTTTACACTTTCAAGATTAGTCTGTGTAACCTTAAGTAATTTCTAATAATTTCAATTCGATATCCGTACGTAAAAAGTGTCTCGATGACGAGACATTGTTAATTTACGGAAAATAAAGTAATCCTTTTTCCCATTAAAGGACATAAATTGAAACGAACCTAGAATCGAATCCATTACATCCACTACGCCAATTGGGTCGTCGAACTACGTTCGTGGGAGGAGCTGGCTTTGGGTGTTAAATGTTTCGAACGGTCCCGTATTGAAGATCTCGACGCCAAACGCCAACTACGAAAATCTAGACCTAAGCCTTCCTATGTTTACACATACAACACCAGTGGACAGCTTCACTGTGCTGTCTGTGACCGCACCTTCAAATCTAAGTTTGGTTTCGCGAGTCACGTGCATGCGCATGCTAGAAGAAGGCGAACGTCTAGTGCGATTTGCGGGGTGTCGCCATCGACGGATACGTCCTGGAGGACATCATCATCATAGTCATCTGTAGTTATCCTACTTTCAAAATAAATAAACACATACCTACAATCCTGGACAAAGAAAACAAAATTATAACTTAATTAGAACAACGAATATTAGAGTTTCAGTAAGATTATACGAATAAGAGTCCATTTTTTCTCACTATAGTAATTTAAAACGTTTAAAAGTAATAAATAATATAATAGGTAAGTCAAAATATGTTATCTATTACGAGTATTTCCTTCTTACAATTTGTGGTTTAACTAATCACGTGCATTGTGAACGTGGTTTGTTAGTTTTAACTAGCTATAATAACAGCTTTGATTACTCGCATTATTTATTTAAAAAAAAATCTTTTCAAATATATCACACGCATCGTTCGCAACTAATTTATGTAAAAGAAAAGTAATTTTAAAGTTATTTCCTGTTTTTTTTTAAATATAAGTGTAAGCAAACTTGGCCGTTCAGTAACTTTTATTTATCGTCACGACAAAAACTTTGTGCCATTTAATAGGAGATGATAGCAAATTAATTATAACTCTTTCAACGGCTGTTATTATTTCTCGGTATTGAATACTTAAAAATAGCATGCAAACTTGAGAATTAATTAGTTATAATAAAGAAAATTAATAATTCGATTACAATACAATTAAATTATCAGTACTATAAATTACATTAACAATGTCAGAAGCAAAATTTTGTCATTTCGAGTTTAAAAAGTCCTTAATATCATAAAAACTATGCTCACTAAGCCATCTATAAAGTTTACATTTGAACAAATTGATAGCGAGAACTTTAAATTCATTAGATAGGTACCTTATTATATATACGTACACACATGCAAAGGCAACTTTTACCATATTTTTGCGATCGTGGTATGTCGCTTAATAGCAATCTTTGACGGCATCTTAACTTTAGGTTTTCAGACTTTTTAAAAGGCTTTGGATTTTTGTGTACAAATATAGCAGCCTCGTAAATATAGAGAGATGGGAGTGGCAGTAGTCCAAGGCTTTTAAATAGAGGCCTACATGACTGGTAAGGAGCGATTCCACAAATAGCCCTGATACAACTCTTTTGTGCGATAAATGCCCTTTTTTTTGTGTACTGTTGCCCCATAGTATAATCCCATAACGGAGGACGGATTCTATATAAGCGTGATATGAAATTACTGCTGTTTTCAGATCAATTACTTTCTTTATTTGCCGTTAAGCATATACGAACTTATTTATTATATTTGTAACGTTTTCTAAGTGTAGTTTCCAATTAAGGTCTTCGTCTATAGTTACTCCTAAAAAATGTATATGATTTAGTTCGCCTATCCTTTCAATGTTTAGTGCAAAGTTGTATTTTTTTATGTTTAGAGTTATTAAATTGTATGTAATTAGATTTGTCCAGATTGATTTTTGAATTATTTAGTTGTAGCTATTCAATTATTTTGTCAATAGTATTATTAATGTCAATTTCATGATTACGTAGATTAGTTCTGTCATTGGATGATACAATTATTGAAATGTCATCGGCATATAAAGTACATTTATGATTCGTTATTTGCGTTATTAATTCTTCTGGTTGTCAATTTCCTGATCGAGAAGACCCGCAAAATTATCGACCCGTTACCCTTATACCAATCCTCTCAAAGGTATTCGAGAAGTGCATGCTTAAAAGGCGTAGTAATTTTTGTAGCAAACATGGTATTTTCAAAAAGGAACAATATGGTTTCTAAAAAGAAAAGTCCCTACTTAATTTGGGGCTTTTATCCACATGGATACGCCAGCCCCATTGTATCTTCGCAATTACAGATTTGATTAGATAGACCAACAAAATAAATTTAAGTGTAATTAGAATAAGAAAGAAAAAAACAATAAATAAAAATTAAATGCTTAGTTACTCAACAATACCACGAGTAATTAGCTTAGGTATTAAGAGACGACGTAAGACGGAATCACTGTTCGGTCAGTTTTACTAATTTACATATTTTGTTAGCTGTTCAGACTTTGGTTCTGCTAGAATGTTTTGCACTAATCCTACATCTCGAATATTTAATTTAAATTCTTCAAACAGTGATTCCCTTTCAGCTTGGCTCTTGATACATTCCACACATGCATGTTTTACGAGAAATTCGATTTTGTGAACTGTCTTATTCTGCCGTCTATAAGCTAAAAGGCCGCTAAATGACAAAAACTAATTTTGAGCTAGAGCCAAAAAAAGTGGCAAAATTTTCAAACCGATGCTACTCAGTTTCTATAAACATTTAGTCATGTTGCCATATACCAAACGAAAGGTTTTCTTTTCAACCTTCACATGAAATTGGTTAATTTTGATAAATATTAATATTTATGTAAATAAATACATATTTTCCTTTCTAATCTTGTAAAATTTTAAAGATAGTTTCAAGTGTGCATAACTATATAGCGGCTAAAGGTTCATAACTGCTTTATAGTTATGGATTTATTGATAACTGCCAAAAGAGTTTTTTGGGACAGGAAGTTATCGATCTTATCCATAACTATAAAGCGGCTAATTACACATAGCCGCCTTTTAGCCAAGTAGATATCGCTTAACTTCTCTTCCATAATGTATTAACAACTTTTATTACAGCCTGTGCATATCTTAAAAGCAGTTAATTACTAAACCTTTTTATATAACTGCTTTTTAGGCTAGCATTATCCTAGCATTTGTGTTTTGAATCCTGCAAAATTATACGTTTACTTTTAAAATCTAGCAAAGTTTTTTCAAAGACATGTGCTTTCCACAAAACTACCAGGCATAGGACATTATAAAATAAAAAATGTGACCTCTTCTAAACAAATTAAATTTGAAATAATACTTTTTAAGAACTAAGAACCAAAAATAGCATGGCTAATCAAAAAATATTTCAGAAATTGAAATTTCACGTATTAGATAGGAAGTCTCACTTAGTAATAATAATTATAATCATTCATCATCATCGATGTTTACATTAATTGCAATCTATGTAACAGAATCATACTTATAAAACCCGCAGTACCTAACAGTTTTAGCATGCACTAAAATTTCTATTTTTATTTTAGTTTCACTTTGTTATTGTAAAACAGTCCGTATTTATTCGTGTCAAAACTCATTAAAAAAATATCATCAAATAAAGTTTGTATTAAAATTGTGGATATCCTGTCGCAAGGACTTCCATTTCTGTCTTATTGAGCCACCGATATGCCTTAGCGTCAACGGAGGTCTGCAATGCCATTGAACGTCGCTCTGCCATGAGTTTGAGTGTATGGTCGGTATATTTTGCGACCTGTTTCTACCACGGGGTTTGAAAAATTTCGACCCGACCGCTTGGACAGTTTATACAAACCTATTGTAAATCTCGTTCACTAACTCGCAGTTCTCTAGGCGTTCAAAGCGATTTGACAACCCAAGCTGAAGGCATTAACAGGTCGGAGCGTAGACTTCACATGAGACTTTTCTAGCTTGACATTAGTGTTTAATGTGCCTCTAACTATTTGGTGATCGCTTCCGGTTTTCACCCTGTTTATCACGAAGACATCATTGAACACTCGTTGCTTTGTAGTCATGATAAAATCAATCTCATTTTAGTGGACCCATCGGGACTCATCCAGGTCAACTTCTTCTGAGAAAAGGAATTCATCGAAAAGAGGTCCTCCTTTTCCAGAAATTTGGCCAGCCTTTTTCCCCTGGGGTTCCGTTGCCCATACCCAAATTGCCCCGCTCTCAGCTCATTATCGCTTCGCTTGCCCAGTTTCGCGTTGAAACCCCCATCACAACATTGAAGTAAGTTTTAGTGGTTTTCATGGCCTTACTGATATCCTAATACATAGCCTCCACTTCCTCATCAGAGTATCTAGTGTAGAGGTCGGTGTATATAGCTGTATCACCTTCAGCGAGTATCTATTCCATACTCTAAAGTATTAGGTATGCAACCCAGCTCGACACACTTCCGATGAGGGACTTGTGGACGAGAAACTCGACACCACTTTGAGACAGTTGTTCGCCCTTCCGGTGATAGTGTAGGTTGCCAGATTTCAGGGTTATCGTGTCCTCCTCGCCCTTTTGTCTGACTTCTGATATTCCAATGATACTCCAGTGCATCCTACTTAAGTCTTATTCAAGCTCAACAATCTTCTCATCAGTCCTTAGCGTGCGTACGTTATCTATGTGTAAAGATTATATATTATTCAAGTGATCTTTCTATGGTCCTCGAGGGACCACATTTTAATATTGCATAAAATTATTGACAGATCACGTTTTATCATTCTGGTAACGTTAAAAAATGTCATACTAAATATCTAATAACAAAACATTCCTGCCAACTGAGTAATTGTCTTGCAGTGGAAAGTACAGTGTACAGAAGACTGAGGGACTAAACTTTAGTATTTAAACATATAATTTTTTATTATTTTTTTGTATTTTTGTATAAGTGTACTATTCGTTTTACAAAATGCTTGTTACTTTTACTACAACTTCCACAGAAAAAACTACAACACTGCACAACTACTAAATATCATGTGGTCCCTCAGTCCACACATACAATCTTAGCTGACGGACGAACTAAAGACACTGCTCAACCAACATCACTCAGTTTCTTTTAGCGGATTTAGCGGGTAGGTTGACTCAAGAACTGAACATAAGTCGGCTGCCTCTCGATGGTCTACTGATAATGATAATTTTATTGGTTTTAAATAACTAACTAACAGAAACCTTCACGCCACCATGATGACTGATGATTTTGGCGCGAAACCCAAGAGAATTAATATCATAATTCGCGATGTAAAGTGAATAAAAAGGTCGGATGTTACGAATAATAATTTTGAGTTTTTTTAGTTTCCGTTAGATTTTCTGTAAGTCTGGAAAACATACCAGTCAGAATAGAAACAAAAATAACGATAGGTTCATTTTTGCCCTAATTTCGCCTATTAATGGCTTCTAATAATTAAGTCATAGCCAAAACTGCTAAGGTCTATAATTAATACTTCGCAAAGTTAGTTCCATGAAAACAAAGAGTCACGTTTAAAACGGTACCTACCAATGCGAGGCGTTATCAGTCAGTAATTCAAATGATCTTATAATTTCTAGAAATACGCAAACGCCCCTTTCATCGGTGATATTAAAATTTTGGTTCGTCGCACTATCCTAGTGCGCTGACAACTTGACTTGTGTCCTCCGCAACCCCAAAAAAATCCCAATGAGAGGCGCAGGAGCTTGCGTAGTTTGCCGCTTTTTAGCGATGTATCGCTATTTAACGTCTTTTTTGCTATGCAAGACATAGAAAAAGATATTTATTTTACTTTAGGTACGGACAAGCATGGCTTTCTATAATAGTTTATAAATTGTAAAAGTAGTAACAATACAACGCTTAAAGGCCGCTAAATGATTTTAACTGCTTTTTAGTTAGGTAAGAGCATAATTACCGCCATTTAGTTAAGTCTGTGCAAGGTATTATACTCCAACGTAACCAAGCTAAAAGGCCGCTAAAATACTTTTGCTGCCTTTTAGCTTATTGTTAAATAATAACGGTTTTTTAGTTTAGCATTGATGGTAAAAATGTTTGATCGATCCAAACGTTAAAGTACTATAGCTGCTTTTTAATCTAGTTGGGCTGTTTAGCGGCCTTTATGCGATGTGAAGTATATATTTTTTGTATTTAGCTGCCTTTTTAAAAAAAATATCTCGAAAACGGTAAAAGATAGAATAACCGTTCCTAGACAGATCGATAGAGATTTTTTTCTATATACTATAACATTTAAAAAGTGAAAAATGACCAAATGTCATTTAGCGGCCTTTAAGCTTATAGACGGCAGTATTATATTAGTTTTCATATCAAAGTTTCTGTTCGCAGCAAATTTTTAAAGCTCTGCTTAAAATCCACACCACACTAAGTTGAACGACCGTTGTACATGCGAATGCTCCAGATGAGGACGAGGCTTTAATACTTTTAGTATTTTGCGCTTTACTTTATGTACGTTTATGTATTTTCTTACACAAAAGCCACGAAATATTGTATTTAATATTCAAGTAGGTGAATTTACATATCGTATAATACTTCCTTTGAAGCTGGTTTATAGAGGAGCAAGAGCAATTAGACGTATTAAATTAGGAGGTAGCTATACGAATCGTATAGGCTCACAAGCAATTAATGATTGAGCAAAGCGCCCTTTTACTTATTAAAATGGTACTTTTCAGTGACACGATACGTTTTCACAAAGCGATTTTATATAAAATCCATTTTGAGTGGAGCGGCCGACGTGAGTGATGCAATCATTCACACGTGGGGGAGCCTAATTGCAAATTTATCGATCAAACGATTGACCTTTTGGAACATCTTGTATACTTCATTCAATGGCTTAAAAAGGTTAAGTAATATTATTATTCTTACTTATAGAAATTACAGATTAAATAAAACGGTTAAATAAAAGTTATTATACGTCGGGTTTCAATAATATGGCCCGTAGAACATTTTAATTATGAAATGGTTACCAGCAGGGCTAGCATGCGCGTATCGGTTATTTTATCGATAGACAAGACAAATTTTGTCTTCGACGATGTTTGTCGTTTTCCCTAATTACAGACGTCTCGAATCCTTTTTCTTAATATTTTCAGGGTCTCCCGTTCTTCGTAGCTACTTATTTTTACGTTATAACACGGCGTTGCATGATATTATGGTTTTTTCTTCGTTCGTCGAACGTCAAAAGTCGATAAAATGCCACGACACAATTTTATCGTGTTGCGCATGCTAGCCCTGCTGGTGACTTTATTATGCTTAGCTGTAGCTATTCATTTAAAGCAACCTCAAAATATATAAACTTACTATACTATATAAACAATGAATTACGTTGGTATTGAAGCCAAAAAGTCACATCGAGTTTCATTATTTTCACCGCGTTTTCATTTAGTTAATAATTATTTTTTGCATGATATAGCTACAAATTTACAGTTTTCGAATTTTTCAGACATTACTTTTTGCCAAATTTTATTATTCTAGGTCGGCGTTGACTCAGGATTTGTATTTTCACAGCTTCAAGGATTGCAGACCTCGTTGACTCAGGTTTTGTATTTTCACAGCTTCAAGGATTGCAGACCTAAGTATTAGAAATTACCGATACGCTTTCCTGGCAAAAAAGGTCTTGACATACAAGCATAACAGACAGACAGACAGACAGACAGACAAACAGACGGACAACGTAAAAATATAAAACAACAACCCTAAAAATTTACCATCAAAATTACTCTTTAGCTGTTACGACTGTTACGAATTAGTATTGGAAAGTGTTTTGGAACAAAAAAGTTTTTGATTTCGATGTATGTCCTATGCAAAAACTTTTATATTTAATCTAACGTAAATTTAAACCCTAATTGTTTTCTAAGGTCACGGCGCCTTATTGGAGACCCATAAATAAGCTTGGTTATTCACGGAGGCGTTATAGCTTCATATACGCTGATTCGTCATTTACGAGTATTCTACAAAACTACGAAGCTCTGTCGCAGCGGCCGCGTAGTATAGGACGCGATACGTCACCGTGGGTAGTAATGCTAAGGGTGGGTCTCCAACAAAGCAAAGATAAGAGGTAAAGAACTGTATTTACGTCATACAATGACAAATCGTTTTGTTTTATGATTTGTCATTAGTAGGAAAACACGTTTATCCTCTCATCTTCTTTCTGTTTGGCAGCAAACTTCCCCTTCTGTGGGACTCATAGGTAAATCGTAAATTTCATACCCTCAAATTTCACATATTTGTACTTTTTACTACATTCACTAGTTGATGTACCTTCCATAACTATAAACAGGAGAGTAATAAGGATGCACTTTTATTATCTTTTGTGCATTCAAAGTGAGCGCATCGGAAAACGTCAACAGTGTTATCAGTGCGTAATCAAAACAAGTGACGTCATTTGTTGTTATTGCTCGACTATTTTGTGTTGTGATTTATTTTTCTGAAATGAATATTCAAGAAGGTATGTACTCGCTATTTTGATATATTTTTTTTATATACATATTGTATTTTTTTGTAAGCACTTGCTACGAAGCGGTATTTAAGCTAGTTTTTTTTTTACATTTGCCAAGTTTGGCTAAACTTTTAAATATGTTTCTACTCGAAGCCACGCTAGAGGTATACCTTAATGAAATTGTTAGACTTTCTACTTTTTTGAGACATAATTATGGTCTGCAGCCGTGTGCGCCTTCGAGGAGGCTGCTATGATTGATAGAAATTTTCGAAGCATAAATTTGCTACGAAATTAGTTTTGTGTTTCTGATTGAATATTAACTATTATTTTATAATTCAGGTATTTTATTTGTATGCTCGTTTTCGAGGATGCATATTTATGATATTTGCCTATCGGCCAATACGAGTAATGACAACGAAAAGTGTCGTCATGTTATAAAAACATTGTTGTCATCTCTGAACGCTCTGACGCTCAAAATATTAACATATAGTCAATCGTAATATGAATTGCGGTAACCGCCAAAGGGCAACTTTACAGGAGAGGCGAAAAACAAAATTACAATCGCAAAAACAGTTGTAACTTTTTGTGTTCTTATCCGATTGCAATGCTGTTTCCATCTATTTATGCAAAATGTTGAGATCTTTCAGCTTTAATAAAACATATTTAGCCTTCTATTATGGTTTCGAAGATGAAATGGTGCTTACGTTAGTCTTTTAGAAAAAATATTGCGTTACCTTAATTTTGTAGAAAAAAATATTAAGAGCTTTAAAGTAACTCACATTACATGCAACCATAGTTGAACGTATATCACAAACGATTTATAATTTCATAACGTATGTGACCAGAGTTTTCAAGGCGTGGACATACGCTGTAGCAAGGTTATTATAGTATTACCATACTTATTCCCTTATATTAAGGTCTAATATAGAACAATATCGAGATCATTAATGATTTTTGGCGAACTCGAGAAAAAGGGTCGGCATTATAAATATAGCCATTAAAAAGCGAGAAAAACTGTTTTAATAATCTCAGTTATACTATATTGAATTTTGTTTTTAGGGTTCCGTACCTAAAGGGTGAAACGGGACCCTATAACTAAGGCTCTAATGTCAGTCTGTCCGTCTGTCACCGGGCTGTATCTCATGAACTGTGATAGTTAGACAGTTGAAATTTTCACAGATGTTGTATTTCTGTTGCCGCTATAACAACAAATACTAAGAACAAGAATAAAATAAATATTTAAGGGGGCTCCCATACAACAAACGTGATTTTTTGCCCGTTTTTATAGATAATGGTGCGGATCCCTTTGTGTGCGAGTCCGACTCGCACTTGGCCGGTTTTTAAGTTTAAATCATACGAGATAAATCCATTAGACTCAACAGTAACAATTGTGTTGGTGTTTCAATTTAAGTTTTCGCATTGTGCCTTTTTGAAATAGTGGACTATAAAGTATCACGTAAGTTACGCATTAAGAGAGATATTTTGGGAGCTTGTAGAAAAATAAAGTTTTAATATTATATGATTAATGGAAGTATTATATAAATATTTTCTTTTCTAATGCCAGTAATAATAACCAGTGGATAACAGCAAAATACAGGAAACTATCAGTCCTATACCTGACGCCAATGACTCCAGAACTACGCTAATACGCCACTATACCGACATCTCCCAAAACTGGACATAGACGAAATTAAGTAGGCGCGGCTCTCAAACAGCTTGATAGTAGAAAAACGCCCAGGGGAAATGGAGTCAGAGCTTTTTAAGCCAGGGGCCAACCAACGTCAAACGCCAAAGCCAGCCTTACGTTCTAAGGAACTAAACAGATTTTTCTGTTCCGTACTTCAGTAACATTGTGGTGGATCAAAAAACTAGATAAAACTGTTCTAAAGATTTACAGACCTCGTCTGCCCTAAGCCATGTCTATAAGCTGTTTTCGAGATTGAATCCTTTCCAGCCACTGGAACAGGCTGAGTTTAGTAAAGGCTGTACACTAAAGAACATCCAGAGTAAGACAAATTATACAGAAGTCAGAAGAATGTAATCAGGCCTCGTACTTAGCTTTTGTGGATTACGAGAAAGCCTTTGACTCCGTCGTGACCTGGACTGTTCTGGAATTCTTACAGCGATGCTAATTTTTTGGCGATATATCGAGGTGCTATAAAGCCTGCACAAAATTGCATCAGTTACATTTCAAGTCCAAATCACCAGACTAGACCTATCTCATGAACCGTAACGCTTTGTTGGGGAGGTTCGTGATACAGGTAATAAAAATCATCTTTAATACAGCATAATTCAAAAAACGTGATCTAAATTTATTCAAATAACATCATAATACTAATAACTTATGTTTTAATAGCTACTAAAAACATATTCATGCACAGGTTTAGTGTTTTACTTAAAAATATATGTCATTGAAATTTAACGTAAGCACCAAAAAATTTGCAAATACATTTAAAATAAATTCGAATTGGTCCTTACGGTAAACTACAAATTGAATTTATTTATAAAATGGACTTAAGTCACAAAAATAAGTGTAAATGAAAAAAAACTACCTAAATTTTGTTAACGTATTCGCCAATTTTTTCAAGATATCGAGATTTTAAAGACACCAATCGATAGAGCGGAAAATTTGCAGTCGAACTGTATGTATAACTCAATATCGCCATTTTGGCGGTTACAGTAATTCATATCACGATTGACGATATGTAATTTAGTCAATATTGTACATAGTATATGTAAATAGATTGTTGGCTTTGAAAAAAAAATATGGGAACAAAAGTAGGCTTTTAATTACTTAATATTCCGACTGGCTTAATGTCATAGAAAAGGTTGAATTGTCAAGAAACCAAGATCAATGTATTGCGACTGAACCCAATCTTCTGATCATTCGCGTGGCCGTGCTAGAAAACCGTTTTTAGAGTGTAGTAAAAGAAGTCAACGTAAAAAAATTGGCTCAATTATCTAAATCCGATGATTCTACAGTGAATGCATTGCTTGACGTTTCTAACTCTTCTGATGTATCTAAAGTAAGCACTTTTCTAACTCTTCTGATGTATCTAAAGTAAGCACTTCTGTGTCACTTATAACGGAGGCTAAGCTGACAAAACATCAGTATTTATAGTTAAAGACTTTATAAATACTAAAATTTCATGTCATGTTTTACCATGTTATCAGCAGATTACTGAAGCGAAGAAAAGATGTTACCCTCCCAACATAACTGTTACCGCGTCTTCAGCCGAAGTGGAATTGCAAAGCCTTGTTGATCACACTACCTCTCGTAAAGAAGTCTTAGTCTAACGAATGTGTATCTAATATCACTTTATTTGGAAAATGGGGATTCGATGGCTTGACATGAATAATTTGAATATTAACATTGATAAAACGGTAAAAGGTAAGAGTTTTTTCAGCATGGCTCCAAAAATGTATATATATATAAACTGCCAAAAACACTCAAAGACGCCAATATTCGTGTGTTTCGAAAGCAGCTATCATCTCTTCTAATAAGTAAGGCTTATTACACCTTGACCGAGTTAATAACTGACAAATTGTAAAATTATATTTAATTGACCATTTAATATTGTAAACTTTGACATTTAATATAATTAAAAAAAAATGAATAATGTGTGAGATCGTAAATACTTAATGACATTGAATAGTACTTAATTTTAATATTTAACATTCTTTGGCTTACTATTTGACTGTATAAATACTGAAAATTTGCACGCCTCTCATGGCCAGACATAGAAGTACTATTCACTTCCTATATTCAATCTAAACACTGTTTGTTACCTGTGTTTATGCAAATAAATGATTTTGATTTGATTTGAACTAGACATAGTGAATACATACAATGTTTTGCAGATTCATGTTTGGAAGACAGTCGTATCTTTGTAACATCTTTTGTACCACTTCAAATAGTTAGTATAAAAATGACTGATAGTAATTGTAAAATTTTGTGGAATAATCCTTGTCCCTCTTTCAGAAGATACCTACTGCCGTCCTATTCTATATTATAAGTTCGGCGTTATTATCTATCGGGGAACTTTCCAAAGAAGCTGATGAAGGCACAAATAAATACATCAAAATTTACAGATGAAGTCATACTCACAAAATGTCACGCAAAATTACCAATTAAGACGTATTACAGCGATTATTATTACATTTAGATCCTTTAATTACCAGTCTTCTGAAGCTTCCCCCAAGAAAAAAAATCTGTGTTATCAAAAAGTGGCTTAGATTTGTTACAGGTTCTAACTGTTTTATTTCTTATTTTATTCTAAAAAGAATCTTTTAAAATACATTTTTTAAGTTTAAATTAAAGTAAATCTAGATATAAGTATTTAATGACTTTTGTATTGCAGTTACACACACAGTAACTTTTTTTTAATAAATACTTTGTTAGTCAATTTTTTTTTTCAATAAATACTTATTTTATTTTAAATAATTTAAGTCCTATTATATTTCTAAAAATGCAAATAACACATTTAACACGATAAACATGTTATCTATTTATGACCGCCCTTGTATGGAGCGTGTCCCACCGTGCCTTATGACTTTGGTTATTCGGTTTCGGCACAAAATTTGTGGTCTCGGTTTGGTTATTAGTATTTACTATGGCGTTATTTATATCATAGAAACCATATGCCCGCGTGGATTACGTCTTGTCACCCTCTATTTTACTTTCTCTACGGGGAAGATCTAAGCTTTCTTCGTACCAAATACTTAATTAAAAACGTAACAGATAGATAAACGAAGATATTATTTATCGCGTTTTAATATTAGTTAGATCACAAAAGCAAGCGGTAGGTAACCTATTTGTAATTGAATATTTTTTGGAAACATTTTAAGAACCACAGTATTCGAAATTAAATAACAGTAATATAATTGGGGGCATACATTTGTATGTATGGAGATCCTCCTCCTCAACTACCATCCCCGACGACGACTGGCCCTGGTAACACACAACGTACGCACGCTAAAGACCGACGAGAAGATTGTAGAGCTAGAGGTGGTATTAAGTAGGATATACTGGAGTATCATGGGGATATCTGAAGTCCGACGAGAGGGTGAGGATACGATAATCCTGAAATCCGGCAACCTAATGTACTTATACCGGGAGAGCGACCAACTGTCCCAAGGTGGTATCGGGTTTCTCGTCCACAAGTCTATCATTAACAAAATCGTCACTATCGGAAGTGTGTCGAGCAGGGTTACATACCTGATACTCAGAGTATCGAATAGGTAGTCACTGAAGGTGATACAGGTATATGCACCGACCTCTACACACCCTGATGAGGAAGTGGAGGCTATATATGAGGACTTTAGTAGGGCCATACATACTACTAAAACCCACTTCAATGTTGTTATGGGAGACTTAAACACGAAACTGGGCATGAGAGGCAATAATGAGCTGAGAATGGGGCAATTTGGATATGGGTAACGGAACCCCAGGGGACAAAGGCTGGCCAAATTTCTGGAGAAGGAGGACCTTTTTGCGATGAATTCCTTCTTCTAAAAGCCGCCTCAGAGGAAGTGGACCTGGATGAGTCCCAATGGGTCCACGAAAAATGAGATCGACTTCATCATGACCACAAAGCGACGGGTATTCAATGATGTCTCTATAATCAACGGGGTGATAAACCGGTAGCGATCACCGAATGGTTAGAGAGAGGCACATTGAACATAAACGTCAAGCTAGAAAGTTCCCGTTTAATGAAGTCTACGCTCCGACCCTAGAATACCAATATTTACTGCCCCGAAAGCTTTCAGCTTGAGCTGTCAAATCGCTTTGAATGCCTAGAGAACTGCGAGTCGGTGGACGAGGTTAGAAACAGGTTTGTAAAAACTGTCCAGGCGGTCGGGTTGAAATTTTCTAAGCCCCGATGAAGAGACACAGGCCGCAAAAACTTACCGACCACACCCTCAAACTCATGGCAGAATGACGTTCAATGGCACTGCAGTCCTCCGTTGACGCTGAGGCATATGGGCAGCTCAATAGACGAATATGAAAGTCCTTGTAACAGAATATCCGCAACTTTAATACAAACAGTATTAAAGAGGCGATAGAGCGGAACCAAGGCTCCAAAGTGTTTGCAAGAGACATGTCTATTGGGCAAAGCCAGCTGACGAAGCTGAAGACGGAGGATGGTAGTATAACGTCGACAAAAGCAGAAGTTTTGAGGGAGATCGAAAGGTTCTATGGGCGTATAACTGCCCAACCTATATATATAACCTCGGTCACTAAACCTGTTAGTAGTTCAGCCGCAGATCCAAGAGCTAAGTTGACCCGACACTTTACCGAAGATATCCCGGACATCAGCCTATATGAGATTAGGATGCGTCTCGAACAGCTCAGGAACAACAAGGCGCCGGGTGACGACGGAATAACCTCAGAGATTCTGAAAGCGGGTGGAAAACCGATACTAAAGGTCTTTCAGAAACTCTTGAAGTCCGTCTTGCTCGAGGGAATAACGCTAGAGGCATGGAATAGAGGTGTGGTGGTGTTCTTCTTCAAGAAAGGAGATAACACCTTGCTAAAGAATTACAGACCCATCTCGCTTCTGAGCCATGTCTACAAGTTTTCGAGGGTCATCACGAATCGTCTCGCGGGCAGGTTCGATGATTTCCAGCCTCCCGAACAAGCGGGTTTCCGAAAAGGCTTTAGTACCATAGACCACATCCATACGCTGCGACAAGTTATGCAGAAGACCGTAGAGTATTACTTGCCACTATGCTTGGCATTTGTGGACTTTAAGAAGGCCTTCCATTCGATCGAGACTTGGGCAGTGCTACAGTCTCTCCAGCGGTGCCATATCGACTAGTACATCGAGGTGCTGAAATGTTTATATTAAAACGCCACCATGACGGTCCGAGTACAGGAGCAGAGCACGAAAGCTATTCCTCTTCAGCGAGGCGTAAGGCAGGGAGACGTTATTTCTCCGAAACTGTTCACCGCCGCATTGGAAGATGCTTTTAAACTCCTGGGAATGGGAAGGATTCGGTATCAACATTAATGGCGAATACATTACTCACCTTTGGTTTGCCGACGATATTGTGGTCATGGCAGAGTCGCTGGAAGACCTCGGTACAATGCTCGATGGCCTTAATAGAGTTTCCTAACATGTAGGTCTTCAGATGAACATGGACAAAACAAGTTTATGTCGAATGCCCATGTTGCGTCCTACTAAAATTAATAAAAATCTTATGAAATCTGATTATTAATAATCAGTGTTGCCACATTTTACATTTATTACACATCGACATCGATTGTTCATACATTAAATTAAATTGTCAATGTCTTGTTGCGGTATGAGGTCCCATGTTCTTTGCAAGTGTTCGTAAAGTTGTTGTTCCGTCGTCAAATTTGGCGGAAAATCTCTCAAAGCTTTTCGTTGTAACATGTCCCAGGTATACTCGATAGGATTTAAGTCGGGCGACTGTGCCATCCAAAACTCGAATATCGCGGTCAGGAGCATTATCTTGCATGAGTAGAAATTGCTGTCCCATTTGCATTCTGTGTGTTACAATAACAGGCTCTACTACCTCCTCGCGGTATTTTTGAGCAGTCATGCTGCCTTGGATCCAAACGTTCGTCCGCGAAGACGAATTCCTGCCCACACCAAGATTGTCCCGCCTTTGTAAGAGTGGACCTCCTGAGGGTGCCGTAGACAGCTAACGCTCCCTGGAGTTCTCCAAACGCGTGTTCTTCGTGAATCCGGATGAAACCCAAACCGGGACTCACCGGTGAACAGCACCCAATACCATTGTTGATCAATCCATGGTAAATGCTCCCGAGCCCACAAAAGCCGCCGACCGCGATTGCCACGTCGCAATGCTGGAACACATAGTGGCCTTCGAGCATGACGATTAACTTCATGCAACCTCCTTCACACGGTTTGGTCGCTCACCAGCAGCTGGTGGTCCTCCTGGAGCCTTTGTACTAGTTGCATCGCTGTAATACATCGCTGTAATATTGGGTTGTCTTCTGGCGGTCATTTGGAGAAATCGATCCTGTATCTGCGAAGTAACACGATATCTGCATGTGTGCCGTTCAGCCACATCCCCTGTAGTGCGATAACGTGCCCACAATCTTGATATCACGTTCTGGCTGGAGTGTACGGCCTCAGCAACGACGCATTGAATGCCACCATGACCATTTTCCAACATGCTCACGGCTCGCAACATTTCATTTCGACTCAAATGACGACGTGACATGTCTCTTAAAGCTCACACGGTACGTTAAATTAAAAAAGAAAGACAACCAAATCCCTTTTCATTAATTAATATCAATAAAACAATTTTATTTTTTCTTGACGGAAGGAATTACTAACAATTTTGCCGCCGTATTTTTTTTTTTAAATTACTTTTTAAATTTTGAAAATACAATAAAAGAGGTTTGAATCTGTATTTGAACTTTTTAAGGAAACTAAAAAGATTTTAAACTGTAAAGTCGTAAATAATTTAGGATTACGGTATCCCTAGATTCTGTTGATGTGTGTTTAACACAAGTGCTTTAGCTACTTACTTTAGGATCAGAACAATGTACTATGTGATGTTGAATTTATTTATTTAATAAAGACTGAAGATTATGTATCGGCGTATTATTGCGGGAAAGATACTATAATATGTTAGAATGAAGGGTTGTGTATCTATATTATACCCGCATGTTATTGCACGCCACACAAAGACTCGGACTAAATTAAGGTTCCGTCCGTAATTCCGCTGTCGTGACCTAGATATGTAAATTTCTTGAAAAACGTTCCACTTCCTTTAGCACTTATCAAGCAGGCTTTATAAATTACTCTTGAAGATAGTAAAGGAGGCGTCATGTGGCTATTGAAATGCCTCAATTGTCGGTATAGTTTGACTCGGTACGGTTTATCCTAAGGGTTTATCTGAAAAGTCTTTAGATAGGTAACGTATTAAAATAAAATCGCAAAGAGTGTGCCCAGTTAAACAAATCCATTAGATAAGCCATTTATATAGCCACCTCTTACTGAAAAATTACCTTCTTATCAAGTCCGGGCAAATATATCTTAAGCTTTGCGTGGCTTTGCGGGTAAAATATATATTTTTTTTTATTTTACTTACACTTATTTAATTACACCCACCCGGTGTAAATTTACTGCAATTCCGTAGAAACCATGGTTATAAAGTAAAAATTATTTACTCGTATTCCAGTTATAAATATATCAATAATTCGTATATTTTACAAAAACAAAAGCTATACAAAAGCAGATAATATTTAGGGTATGTATTAGGATCACAATGTGTTCGGGATAACACCCTTTACTTAAATTAATTTAATAACGTGAGTTTTAATTATGTTAAATTCCTGTTACATAGATTATGTTTGTTCGATTCTTTACTGTCAAGAGTTAATTAATTAGCAAAAATAAAACAATTGTTTAAATTAGCCAACAAAACGTCCCGAAAATAAATTTACTGTCACAAATGTCGTAACTAAACAAATAATTATAGCTTTCCGTTCGTATCAAAACTGGCTGTTTACCTACGTTTCAATAAAATAGTTGTTTAATTTCAAATTGAAAACTTACGTCAAGCTCTTCAAAGTGCAACGAACTACGCTCGCGAGTTAAATCAGTTTTAGTGTAAAAAATTGAGAAAATCATTATAAAAACTTTGTTAAAGTGTTGGATAATACCTGTGCGTGTTGTGTTAAGTGTTATTTCTGTGTTTAACACAGAAATAGAAAAAAAATTATGAAACACATAAGAAACTTTTTCACAAATCACCAAGTTATTCCACAGCAGCAACATGGTTTTTGTCCGCATCGCTCTACCGTGTCAAGTCTGCTGTAATGCCTGTCGTTATAGACAAACCAATTTAATAAAAAAGAACCTGTCGACGCAAATTACTTGGACTACGAAAAAGCTTTCGATAAGGTCCCAACGGGAAGACTCCTACAGAAACTAGAACTTGTCGGAATACGTGGAAAATTACTTACTTGGATAGAGGCATTCTTACGGCAAAGGACATTACATATTAGAGTGGGTGAAGCAAAGTCAGATCACTTAGAGATACACAGTGGAGTGCCCCAAGGTTCTGTTCTGGGCCCAGTACTGTACATTATTTACACCTTTGATCTTCCAGCAATGTAAGGTCAGCATCTTCGCTGACGACACTAAAGTGTTTGCTAATCCGATTTGTCTGTGATATTCTTAAATAATTGGTCTTATGTGCGAGACTTCACATAGATTATAAGCTTTTGTTTAGTCTTTAAATATGTAACTTTTCCTCTTATAATTTTCTAGATGGGTGATTGCAAAACCAAACTTTTGCTAATTTTGTATTTGGTATTCTAACTATAAAATCCACAATAAATAAAATGTAACTCATTTAATTCTAACTTCACATACACATGTTTTGGCTTACAGTTTAGTACTTACTTATGATTTAAAAATCACAATGTATAACCACAACTGTAAACTGTTTTGTGTTAATAAAATAAAAATAAAATAAAATCTACTGCTTGACTATGACCGTCTACAGAACGACCAAGACAGGATTGCCAGTTGGTCTAAAGAATGGCTTATTAATCTCAACTCTTCAAAATGTACAGTATTACACATAGGCAAACGCAACCCTCGTCTGACTTACAAACTAGGTGATACTCAACTGATGGCTGTCGGAGTGCAGAGGGATCTGGGAGTGAAGGTTACGGAAGATCTGAAGTGGGAAGAGCATATAACAATGATCACTAAAAGAGACAAAAGCCTGATTTACCTCGTCAGAAAAGCTTTCAGTACCCTAACACCCGAGATGATGCTTCGCATATACAAAACTTTTATCAGACCAATTCTAGAGTACGCCTATCAAGTCTGGAGTCCTTATTTTGTTAAAGACATCGAATTATTGGAGAAGGTACAGCGCAGCTTTTCTAAAATACCGCGAATGCTTAAGCGGCAACCGTATGAAGAACGTCTTAAAATGTTGAAACTCACAACATTAAAAGACCGAAGAGAACGTGGAACCTAATTGAGACATATAAGATCTTAAATCAGCACTACGATCTTCGAGAATTCTGCGACTTTTTTTTAACGGAAACGGGACCATCTGCGTGGCCATCACCTTAAGCTCTCCTATACTGACATCTCAAAAAGTAGTCCACATAAGCACTTCCTAAGCAAGCGAGTAGTCAGGGCGTGGAATAAACTCCCAGAAGACGTAGTCTTAGCTAAAAGTATAAATCAGTTTAAAAATAGACTCGACAAGTATCTGTCCAACTGCAAAAGAGGTTAACCAGTGGGGACCAGCACGATACAGGCAACCACAAGTTGTCTCACCTGCCTGTCTGATAAATAAATCATTTAAAAAAAATCTGCTCTATCTAACTTGCTAAGATTAATGTATGGAATTACAATAACACTAAGCAGCAAAATTAATCTGTATGGCTTTTTAATGAACAAATAAGTAATTACAAAATTGTTTCTAATTATACTCTGCTAGCAAATAATATTGACCTGATTTCTGACGTCATTGTCAAATGGCTGGTTGAGCTGAAACTTATTCAAATTTTGTTGGGTAATGTGTACCTAGGACCTTGCATTTGACATTTGTTAAACAACATACTTAAGTATGACAATCCGGACGGTTGACGACGACCCTTAATGTTCGAGTATTGTATTGTTGTTCTAGTTTCAAGAGTGAGTTAGCGAGCCAATAACAACTACGTAACATAAACTAAATATTATTTCGATAGATCTAAGTTGCGAATATAGTCAACTATATCGTCGGTTGTAAATCATAATTATAATAGTTTTCAAACAATAGATTTAGTATACGGCCATTTAGACAGATTAATGTCGGTATTATAATGCAGTGCCTTGTGCTCGTAAAATATTACGAGCATCAGCATTGGCTTGGTGACATTAGCTAGTAATTTATAAGGTTCCGAAAAATAATGATGATGACAATAAACAATTCTAGCAGTAACAACTGACAGTATTCAACCATGTTTGCTCTCGGACTTATATCAAAACAACATTAGACATAAGCTTCAAACTTTGTGTGGTTAAACTGCAATGTTTCTAACCAAAAATTTTTTTTTAAAATAATTATAACCCTTTTTGCTACGAGGCTACGAGACTTCAACCTCGTTGATTAGTGTGCTCAAAGATATAGAAGAGTTATTTATGTATTTAAAACGTTTTATCAAAGCTAAATTATTTATTGTATTACATTACAGTTATTTATTGCATTATTTACCAAACAATACGATGCACTTGTTAGCAAGTTATAGTACATTATGATACGAATCAAAAACTAAAAATAAAAAAATTCTCCGAATATGACGGCGTTTTCGCTGTTTTTCCAATGATTGAATGTTTCGTAAGCAGCCAGGTATTTTTCTCTGGATTTTGGCGGCAACAGCAAAGGCTATCACTCGCGTTTCGTGTCTCGATAAGTATTACCGGCGCGTTGATTTAATATTTTACTCGTCTTCACTATTTGAGGTAGACATTTTTAATAGTAATTAACCACACAGCAACAACTTTAACAAATATTTAGGGAAAATAACACGTAAGTTTTGTTTTTTTCGCGGGCCGCACTTTCAGTGCGCGCGCAGGTTCAATAAAGGCACAGGCTGTTCAGCAGGAGCAGCATCAATATAAAAAATAAAATTAACTATAATTTAATGTTTCTAAATTTGTGTTTATAAATATACAAATTGATTAAATAAAATATTTATTTGTCATCTTAACCCTAAAATAATTTAATAATCGTAAAAATATTCAATGTTCTTAGATAGACCTTTTGCTAAAATAAAAAAAAAGAGTTTACAATACCGCACTCGTGCGGTGATGTTATTACAGGACTAGTGCGCAATATGCAGAATTATGAAACTATAAACGGTGTTATAAGAGTCAATTTACGAGCAACTGTGTTGAAAAATATGTTATTTCACAAAGGCACGCTTGGATTGGGTTTCTTCCAGTAAAAATGTACAAAGTTCATTTAAGTATAATATCACTTAATTAATACCTTCTTTATTTGTATGCACGCCTACGATGTATAATGCGTACGTAATAACAGTAACATAGTATTCATATGAAAACCGAAATTTAGATTTCCCGATTAGATGGCGTAGTTAGCATTCTTGGATCTACATGGCTCGCCCTTCCACAATACGACTGGCCGTTCTTGTAATGTATTTTGTTATGATATATTAATAAATTGGCATTTACACCACTCAATTAATATCGTTGTGTGTATCATTCTATACAGTATACAGGTTGTACAAAAGAATAGGGCACTCCTTAGAACTACGTGATCAGCTGCTCGTATAAAATAGCTTTTTTATGGGAGCTTCACTGAAATTAGTATTTCAGTGAAGCTTAATTCACTTGAAATTCACAGAAATGAGAAGAATAGGAAGAAGAATATATTATAGAAAAAACAATTTGGAGTTTCTCTTACCTGGCGATGTGCGTAGACGACGGAGCCGAGCAGTTTCCAGGTGCCGCCGCGCCGGTCCATGCGCACCATGCGCAGGATCTGGAAGAAGCGCAGCCCGCGCAGCGCCGACGCGGCGAACACCTGCCCCGACGAGCCCATGCCCAGCACCACTAGTGACGCCAGTATCGTGGTTACGTCTGACACAAAAAAAGTTACGTGGTCACGTGTGTCACAAAAAATATTTGACAATCAATAGGAAATATCTATTTCATTAAATTAAGGAAGGACTCTTAAAACTAAATAACTCTGATATCTTAAGAGGCACAAATCTGGCTTTCACGGCACATTTATGATCGTATATAAGCTATCTTTTTGCATATTAAATATGCAGCTAGGCCCATCAATTAAAAAACATTTTGCTGGGCGAACGTTCGTGCAGCAGAATCCGTTTTTCTTAAATTAATCTGACGCTGTTGAACGCACAAATAAAAAATTTCGGGCACATTTACACGATATAAGGCACTAATTATCTGCATCATCCAGTCCTTGAAAAGGCGATTCTTTTTGCTGCACGAACGCACACGTTTCTATCTGTAGACCTACCTTTAATTTTAGATTCTTAGGTTTTTAACTTCAATTTACGTTAAAACGTCGTACGTATTTACGTTTGTTCTGATGCATGCCTGACACACACATACAAGTTGTCACCAACATAGAATTCAAAGAGAATGGAAATTATATTACTGTAGCTCCGGATGAATATATTTCCTCTTTCTTGGGAATGCACACACAGTACCCAAGTAACCAAGGTTACTTTCATCAAAGCATAGTATAAAAATTTTGTATTCAACACAGAGCTTTCAGAAGAGCCTACCTTTACGTTGTTTCCGATTTCTAGAGTTTGGTATCTAATATAAAACAAAAAAAATCCTCCATCAATTACACGAATGAACCCCAAACCTTTGCAACTATATCAACTAGACAGCAAATAATTATACTAAAATACATTATGGCCATGAGTCAGCCACAAATTCATGAAATTTAAATCTAAGGGCGCTAGAACTTTAAATAGCGAAGTGGCCAGAAAACTGATTTAAAAATGTACCATCATTTATAATGGTCTGGCTATACTTTTTTATTTTGGTTTGAGTGTGTACGCAGCCAAAAATAAACTTATTTGGGTATTCAGCTAATTGTTTCAACGGTCGTTACTGACGGCTGCAGGCACACTTTTCATTCATGTCACACGCGAAACGAGCGAAAAGTGGAAAGAAGTGACACATTAATAATGGAAGAGCGGTTGAATAATTTAGGTAGGTTCATTTTATTGTCCCCAGTAGGAATATCGTGCGGCTATGTTTGGCGGTTAGTACGGTCTCGGGCGGGCCGGCTCCCCCGAGGGCCGAATGGCGGCCGCACGAAACTAGCGCCAGGGGAAGGAACCCGAAAATGCGAAGGTCATAGTAGATTGGTCGCACCTGAAACAGGGTCACTTCGTCACGGTTTATAGACGGTACGTGACTTTTACTTGGAAATGCTGAGGATGAAAGTACGTTGGATGCGAACCTGCAGCACAGACCTACTATGATACCTAGGTACATTATGATATTTATCTCGAACCTGCTTTATGATATTTTTTTTCGCTGTCCCTGCGGCGTTCTAGGATAAGTCACGTCTTTTGTTTAGATTGTAGACGAATGTAAATTCTTTTTAAAAACATCCAGCTATATCAGTCGATCAAAGTCAAAAATAAATCAATGATATTGCTAGCATTTTCTAACAACGTACAAATTTAAACAAATTGACATTGCTCACCCTGTATAAAAAGGTAAATTGTTTACATACCTATTATGCAAAAAGGTCGCCTCAAGAACTTGAGGCGACCTATTGAGCCCTGGTACCGTGATCTGCATCCTGATGACCATAACCTGTAGAGAAATACATTAAAAATAACTTACATTCGATTATTTCAACATTATGGAGACTCTAGATAGCAACTTATTAAAATACCTATTATTATAAGATTTCTATGTTTAGCAAAATAATAAAAAAATGAAGACTTAGTCTAGATTATACAAACTTAAATGGCTTTACTACAAAAAGAAAGACTAGTGTTGAACACGTGTCTAAAGATAAGTCAACCAATTTGAAATGTGTTTTAATAATATGTATATGCCGCTATACGTAATTTGTAACAATGGCATACGGAATATTTGACTGCGTTTTATTAATTTGTAATGTTATTTTTGCATACTCGTTATATAACAATGCGTGTCGTGCCACGCGCAGTATAGGGAATTCCGTAGATGCCCGTCGTTACCACAATATATTTTTTGAACGATTAAGTTGAACGACTATTACTCTAAAACTAACTAGTCTATCTTAACTGCTATGATTTTCCCTAAAAGTTCATGAAATGCACTATTATCATGAATTTTCCGAGATTTTTAGGCCTTTTAGCTTTTAGACGCTGACGCCCTACGCGAACTACCCTAAAAAAAAATATTTTTCTAAATTTTATTCTACAATTTTGTCGGCGTGATTGATTTACATATCTCCACAAAATTACAACACTCTAGAGTCAACAGTCTCCAAGCAAAACCTCGGACATGACGAAACTATAAGGGTTCCTTGTCAGAACGGAACCCTAAAAATGATATTTCACTTGATAAATCTCGTCTGCTTTAGATTATTTAATTTCGCTCTTCTTGTGATTTCTCTTTCGACAATATTTTTCTTTATTATGTGAATTATACATATTTTAATACAAATTAGTATAGTTTGTCGAAAATATTCTGGTCTCAATTACAATGGCTTGCGACAGGTATAACGTAGGAAGTACTGTCTAAAACAATTACTAGATAATGAAATTAAAGTAGGATTTTACATCATACACCCCATACAATGGAGTACAGGATTTTATTAGTTAGAGCATTTAATTATGTTAACAACGACGACATTCTTACTTAAGAGATATAACATCTCCTCGTCTCACTACAGAATCTACGCTACGACACAAAAAATGTTCTTCTTGTCACGTTAAGAAAATATACAAACCGTTTTCGTAAAGGCTCGGAGGGTTTGAATGACATACAATAGGTATACATACCGACACAGACATACGAGTATGTAATGCATATAGAAGTATCTCCCTCTTTGGTCCTCGCCGCCGGGGGGCGCGGGACCATGGAAATAGGATCATAACAATACCGGCTTAGCTTTGACTACGCTCAAAATTTTAATAAAAATTTTATTTTTAGTGTCTCGAATCCGGTCTCATTAAAAAAGCGGTCAAACGGCCTCGGCTCTCCAAATGAGTGAAAATTGTGTATCTTCTTCTAATTGTATTTTTAGTTTTACGGGTGACACACTAAGCTTGCTAAAATGTTAATAATAAGGAACTCGCATTAGACTGTTTGAATTTACAATTGACCTCTACTACATATTTTAATATTTCGGTTAAGTTTCAAGTCTTAGCTAGAATAGCTAGCTAACGTTAACGTTTTCACTATAAACACAAAATATTTAATTAATACTTTGTGGGACTACGTAGGTAGTCCATTAAATAAAATAATTATTTACAATCAATTCAAGATGAACTCGCACAGACGTCTGCGATTAACGCTTAGTTCCGTAACTGTATTTATTCGGCGTATAAATAAAATAAATAATGTGGAAGCCTGTTGAAGAGAAGCAATCCGTCTACATTGAGTGACGAATCACTTCACGCGAAAGCTCTCAGAGCTTATCTGCGAGTGCTCGCGTTTGCGCTCATCCGTACGAGTTTGTGTCTGCCGACGTGGTAATCGCCATCCACAAAAAAAAGCATGGACATAAAGACTATGTTGTATATAATAATTTGTCGTGTATACAGATTTATTTCAAACATAATATACTTCTTATCCTTTGAGTCCGTGACTAATAATATCGAAAAAAAAAACTTTTCAATGCTGAATGACCGATCATCACTCACAAAATTACTTCCCCCATGAAAATTGTAACAGCTGACCGTGCTGAAGTGTACGTTGTGACGTTGGTGAATTTTTATCAGGCATCGTTCAAAAAGTCCTTATGAAAAAAGGATATTACAAACACGGACGTAAAAAAAATATTTTTTTACGTCCGTGTTTGTTGTTTACTAATTGTCTTGTAAAATGTATTTCCTGTAAAATCAGGCTGACAAAGGTGACTGAGTTTGTTGCGCCGCTTCTTCTTATCACCTGCCGATATGTAGTTCCGAAGCGGTGGTAGGGCTAAGTTATATTTTGGGACGTGTATAAGTGCCCGGAGAAGGGCCTATATACAGAATAAATAATTTTATTTCATTTCATTAAAAATCAGCCTCGGAGGTTATTGTCGTTTTAATAGCCCTGTTTAATATAAATTGAATGGTGTGCAATTAATATGTGAAAGCTTAATAACGGTTGTTACGTCGATGTATTCGGCTATTGAAATCTCCAATGGCATGTCAAGAGAATTTCGAGGACAATTACTCGAAAACCAATGAGTAATAATGTACAAATTATGTGGTAAGCAACGTTTCACTAATATACGAAGAAAAGAAATATGATTTGTTTTCTTAGTTTTTGAATGCCTCTACACTAAATTTAGCAGTGGGTATTTTTTAAATCGTATAATTTAAATCTGGAATTACACTGTAATGTTAAAAATAAAATATAAAAAATAATTTAAATTAATTATTGTGTAGGTCAGACAATCGCATAAAAAGACGATACCATATTGCTTAGTAGTCAATCAAGTGAAGGAGGCTTCGGATATGATGCGTAATCATGCCTTTCGGCACCCGAATCGTACTCGCGAAAAAAACAATGGCATCCGGTCATCACGATGTCACTAATTGTGTGCTTGTATTGCAAGACAGTATGAGACGTTACACTTTCGTAATTTTGTGGCGTGGAGTATGTCTTATTCTGTACGTTGTTGCAATTCAATTCACACAAAAACTAATCATTGATATTCATCTATCTTTCAAATGATGTTAGATAGATAGCCTTTGTAGAAAAAAAGCCTGTTTTTTACAAAGTTAATGATAAGCAGTGATCTTTATCAACGTTAGTATCTAAATATTATATGATTATTGTTTTGATTGTCTAAATAAAGCTAGATACAACTAGCGGCACGGATGTTGAGCGTTGGGCGAAAAATGCACAGAAGACCATTACGATTACGTGATTGGCTAGTCGGTTGTTAGCTCCGCGTACTCGCGTCTCTGATACGATGATCGTCTCAAAGAATCCCACTCTTTACCCAGCGCTCAACATCGGTACCGGAGATTCTAGCCAAGTATTTTACTAACCTTAAAAAGAACTCTATTGCGAACCAAATGACTACGACAGTCTCCATGTAGAACAACACAATGCCAGCCTTCGCTTCGTACTCCTCGATTGTTGAGAAAACTGACAGCGACAAACACATGAACACCATCAGAAATCTGCAAAAATTACGTTCTTTAAACATCTAACTTACTACGCAATATAAATAGAATAAAATGATTCCTAATTAGAAGTTTAGGACGAAAGTTTGCCACATATCAGTTATTTATGAATTAATAAGACCAGTCCTTAAGAAGTATGAAGTTAATCCCAAACTTTTGAACCCGTAGGGGCTTGACGCGTAGGTAGTCAAGATATTCGAGTGCGACCCCACCCGTCTTAATTTAGTTAGCGGCTCCACTGAGGATGAATACGCAATTAAACATGCAAATAAAATAAACTTAACTATATGTTTGTTCATAAGAAGTGATCGCTAGATTCTGGCATAATATTATGTTTATGCGTGCTGCTTTGCATCCAGACAAATCAAAGACACGTGTTCAATTAATGCTTGGGCAGAAGGCGCTCGAAATAACTTTCCTTGATATCGTTTGTGAACAATTGATAATTTGTGTTTTCGAAGATTCTTGTGGTATCCGAGTATCTAGTTTTATAGATAAAGCTGGTTGAAAGATTTAGAGATTAGTGTTTAGGCCTCGCTCACACTAGTGTCTTTCGAGCGTCGATGTCGTGGCAGTGTCCAATCAGCCTTATTAAGTAAATTCTGCTGCACAAGCGTTGCGTCAACACTGATTGGGCGCTAGAAATACGTTTCGTCTAATTACAATTGATCGATTTATTATTTATTACGAGTCTATTTTTTTCATGGTTTTTATGGTTAAAGATCTAGAGGAAGACGCAAGACAAGATAGAAGAGTGAAGTGCTGAAGGACATGCGAGAGTGCGAGGTCTCCGAAGACCGTTACTATACTAGTAAACCTTAGAGCATTGAATGCTCGAACTAAGTAGTAAACACATAAACTTTAACATTTATAAAATATCGACTTGACTATTTCGATTATTCACTAAGCTATGGACTAAAGAAAATTCGATGAAATGAACCATAAAAGTAATAACATTCGTCCAATTAAAATTCGATGAAATGAACCTTTGATGTAATGAATATTCGTCCAATTAAGTCATCGATAATATAAGTAATCGACGAGGTGTCATCGATCAATTGTAATTCGACGAAACGTATTTCGAAATGGCGTAGTGAACCCCCTTAAGGTGATGACTTACACAATCATGTGATAGAGGACAGCTTTAACACCCCTCGGCCGTTCAAGGAAATTGTAGAACTTGGATTGTAGGCGGCGGTAGCGCGCGTCGCGTCGCGTGGCGCGGTAGCTGAGCGGCTTGCCCAGCAGCGACATCCGCGGCGTCGCCAGCCGGTCGCCGCCACTCTTACTCTCACTGCAACCAACGACACCACCGCCTCTTAAAACCCACGCGTCACACTCGACAGTTCACTACCGATATTTTAGCGTTTAATAATTAAGTCTAAAATAATTGTTATTAGATCACATGTTAGAGATTCCCTAATCAGACTTTAACATGCTTCATTTATCAATGTGAATTGCGTCGATTGTTAATAAAAGTTTATACTTTAAACAGGGTGTACAAAGAATGGGACACTCCTTAAAACCACCTGATCAGCAGGTCATATACAACAACTGTTCCTATGAACGTGATTTTATTTTCAGATGCTCCATACATTATCATCAAGGTATGCGAGTAAGTTTGTATGAAAGCTGAAAAAAATTGTAGGGAAGCTGAAAAAAAAAAATCGATTTTGATGGTGCTCCCATCGAAAAGTTGTTGTATATGACCAGCTGATCACGTGGTTTTAAGGAGTGTCCTATTCTCTTGTACACTCTGTATTTCACTAGAGGACCCGGAGAATTTCGTACCGCCTAACACCTATTTTTTCCAGCCTTTCCAATGTTTCTTTTATTTAGTCTGCTATTCGAAGCGGAGACAAATCCAACAAATTATAAACCATGAAAATCGGTATATTAAGATTATATTTAGTACAGTTGACTTTTTAAGAATGCTTATCTTAATATCTAGTTAGAAACTAGTTGTTATTATCGTTTATTGATTAAGTTAGGTAATTAAGTTTTTATAATGGTCTTATACCGTGCTAACCTTAGGTAAGCTGTTATGGAAAACTTATAATACACCTGCTACATATTCCTCTCATTTTATGTTAATAATCATTCGCTGTGTACCTAGCGTACTTAAAACTTAAACTAAACAAGGATTTTTCGTTTTAATTTTAAAATTTCTTCTTTAATTTAATTTCAGGGTTTAAGCGGACAGGTCGGCTTTTGGGTCTGTTTAAGTTAAATTTGCGCTCAAAATGCCAACTGCGGCTAATTATAAGCCACAAACGTAACTGCCTCAATTGGATTGTTCGTAACAAGGGTCCATCTTTAAGGGGTACACAAGTTTATACGATTTAACGGTAGACAAACGTAAATTACCTTGGGAAATATTCCATATTTTTTTCATAAAAACTTGTACACGACCAAACTTTGCAAACTAGGGCGGCCTATAGATACTAAAGAGTACAAAAGTGCGGATGTTGTACCTAGCACATATAGGTACACTCAGTGAGGCGACCCTGTTATCGCGAGTTCCTGCGATGGGATATCAATCTCGCTAATCTCGACGCGAGACTTGCGGAAAACCGGTGAGCAAACAAGCCGAGTCAGCTATGAGCCTAACCGGCGCGGCGGGAAACGAAATAAACTACTGCAAGGCGAAGACGGCCAATTTACGACGCTCACTGATGCTTGCACCGCACACTTGTAATCCAATTTTACTTTCAACAACAATTGTATCTAAATACGTACGTAGTGTAGCGCACCGTAATCGTTACTAACATCTTCACGTTTACAAATCGCACGGCGTATGACGCTTTTGTTTACCGGGTTCTTAATAGCCACGTTTACGTTACGCTTTCTGTTTACGAAATGTAGCAGCACAATGACACATTGACGCTTGTAAATAAAAGTTAGCACTAAATACGGCATCAACGACAATTTGAAGCAGCAAATATAGAATTGAAGCTCATGTTCATTTTTATTAGTCAGACAATTTAGCCCAAGCGCCCAAGCCAAGGTGAAAAAACGTTACTGTTCATCTATGAGGTCGTGAATTTGATTCCCGGCTGTAATATTATGTGTGTACCTTATTCCGTATAACATACAATAAAAAAAAATGGTTCCTCGTAATAAGATTGTGTCTGGTGTGACAAAGTATCTTGACTACATACGAGCCTAACAAGACGTTGGATATGTCGCAGCCAACTAGTTGACACAGCCGTTCAATTGAATGGCTAGCTTTTATTAAAAAACGCTATTCAACCACACGCCGAGTTTTATAGTTGAATCATTATGGCATTTGAAACATTCAACAGGACGGCTGACTTAAAAGCCGCCGTAGCATAGAATTAGTACAATTCTCCGGCACCGGCGCTGTTTTTATTTTGTAAACAATGTAAACAATGGCGGAGCACAGCAGCTGTTTTTTAATCATTGCGAGTTAAATTTTGGAGAATAACATGATAAAAATAAGTTCCCGACGTTATTTGGAAGTACAAATAATGGAGTGCAACTCATTAAGTAAATTAACATTTACACTATTTAAAAGATAATTGCACAATTATGAATGTTTTATTGTAATTTTACAAAATTTTGCTCTGAATGTAAGTAAAACTATAACAGAATTAGTCAAAATACCTACAGATAATATGTGCCATGATTATGGTGGTTGTAACATCGTCGGAATATTTCTTAATTCATACTAAATTGACATTTAACCAGTTAGCTGAACGTCGTCCAGCTGTACTGTTGAACGTTGTTATTCAATACTAACAGGAACAATGATTATACCAATAATTTATCTTTTTAAAACCAACAAAGAGCTTAGTCAATATTAATTTGATTGCATACTTGATTGATTCAACATACGTATTCATTTGTTCATCCTAACTATTACAATTTGATCAAGTCATGCAAAAACAGAAAATAATGATATAATTCAAGAATTATACTTGTTAAAATTAATAAAAGCCCCTACTTTTTTAGTTCAGTCACGGATAACGTTATTGTTATAACTATTAAGCTTTGATTGATTTAGATATAATTATAGTTATTTTATTCAATATAACGCCAATTAAGAGAAAAGCACTCTCGGTTGGCTCACATTTTTTCAGTGTAAGTATACCTATACCATATATACATATAGCGTAGGTACCTTATATATTTTTTATTTGCAACGATTTCACTTCGTGTGACGTTGAAGGAAAACACGAAGAGGGAATTCTACATAATGCACACTGGTCGGTTGTTAGTGAAGATGCTACCTGAGTGGGTCACACTGTAGGTCTGAAGGTTTTTAGAATTGATAGGCCAGCAATAAAAAAAACCGGTCAAGTGCATATCGGACTCGCGCACGAAGGTTTAAATATTTATTTTATTCTCGTTGTTAGTATTTGTTGCTATAGCGGCAACAGAAATACATCTTCTGTAAAAATTTCAACTGTCTAGCTACTGCGGTTCATAAGATACAGCCTGGTGACAGATGGACAGCGGAGCCTCAGTCATAGGGTCTCGTTTTACCCTTTGGGTACGAACCCTAAAAAACGACCTAGGATCTCTTTGGGATTGTAGATGTGTAATGAATTTATGGGTAAGTCATATATATAGTCATATCTTTAATTACAAATTGGCGGCAATTTAAAAAGTGTATGCTGTGCATCGAAATGGATTTGACTAAGTAACTACTAATCTTAGTCTTACTAAGTTAATGAAGTAGGTAGCAAGGTGTTTACTGTTATTTTATTGAACGTAAATTGTAGAGCCAGTGAGGTGTTTTGGACTAATCGCAATGAGTTTAAAAATATGTACAAAGTTTTTCAGAGGCACCAAGGAATACCGACATCTAATGTAGTAGAATCTACTAGCTGCTTTTGAATAAAATTGTAAAATAGCGCAGACCTATGTTATTGTATACCCACACAATGATATCATAAAAAACAAGTAACTTTTATCTTTAAATCTTTTTTATCTCGTTATAGTGATTGGCTGGTTTCGCGGCCAAACATTGATATTTAAACTGTTATTATTCATGAATAAGTGTTTGATCATATCAAGTTTAAACTGTAATGTTGTTAACTATTACTCGGCAGGTGATTAAATTGCCTGGACGTTAAGCACGTAGCATCCCCGGGGAGGTGGAAGGCCGGGCCGCGAGCGGGCTCTACTGTCATTCGCCGTGATAAACGTTTGGCCAGCAGTCAACTATTATCTACTTTTACAAAGCAACATATAACTGTAGGTTTAAGCTTCATACAATGCAATGCAATGCTGTTGAGCAACGCACACATATACATCTAGGACACGAAATCACGGGACGCTCGGAGTCGAACTGTTTAAGAGTGCTCTAAGATTTTGTATCTATGAGCGACGTCTATGTGTGCATTGCCCAAGCGCGCATTGTATTAAGCTTACCCATAACTATTTTTTATTCTGTGCTACGCTGTTTTTCACTTATTAATTGATACTGACGCTATTGGGACATAGACACTGATATAACAGTATGTAGTAAAACACAAACTACATGTATAAAATCTAAGCTTTCCATTGTTCAAAACATTTGTCATGAAATACCATTTTATAGCAAGCACGCAGACGAAGTTGTTTTTATGATTTTGTTATACCCAATGAAAATTGTTATAGCGATTATTTCGCAAACAATATTCATCCTCATCAAAACTGTAGTTAAAAGGAGCTAACATGTTGTGTCTTCCAGAATGTTTGGGTAGATTCTATTTTGTCAAAATAAAAAGCAATGTAAATTTTCCCTTTCGTATGTGAGCTGTTTTCCATCTCTTTGTAGTGAGTTTGTCCCTCGGAATCGGAATGTAAACAAACAAGTCGGGTCGAGTGAAACGGGCTCACACACACTGTGTTCACTATTCCATAACTACTGAATGTTCATTAATTATTACAGTGACAATGCCAGCCAGTATTATCAATAGGAATTAGGATCAAATCAAATCCGTAATGTAACTATTTGCAACCGAATTAAAAAAAAGGAAAATAGTTCTCAAATCGTCGAAACCATTTTTGGGTCAAACTATTTACCCGTTAAGTTCGTGTTTTTTATGGCTTGCAAAAGTTACTGTACCAACGTAGTAAAACAAACAAATCTCACATTATCATTGAAGTAATTGTGTAACGTTTAGTAGTAAATGTTTTCCGTAATTAAATGTAATAAGGTTGTCATTTTTGACACAAAACTTAGCAAAGACGGCAAAGTATAAAAACGTTTCAAACCCATTTTACATATTTCTACTTTACTGCTATTATTCATTTGTACTAAGTAAGCAGAATGGTTAAGTTAAGCATACATAATTGTTTCATCGCAATCATATCGCAATTAATTATGTGCTCCTTAGAGATTCCTGACTAACATGACACGCTGAACTTGCATCAGCTTATATCAGTGAAATCTTGAGCCAATAACTAATATTGACAACAAGTCATAAACGGCTTAACCCGACATCAAATCTCGTGTCAAAGTTTTCCTCTTAATGATTCCCTTACAATGAATATATGTTATGTACCTTCGTGAGTTAATTTTCTTTAGCATGAAAATTAGCGATGAGGTTTACTTGCTTCACTTTACCAAAATTTTACCGCTTCAAGTCTAAAGCTTGTATTTTATAATAACCACACCCTAAAATTTTAGTTAAAATCATAATCAAAAATTTTTTGTTAAACCTAAAAAAATGTCTCTAAAGGTATGTATTTTCGCATATTACAGAAGGGTATACAGATAGCCCTGGTGGTCCCCTAACCATGGTTATTGTTTGGTCCATACTTAAAGCGACAGCCTGTAATAACAAACACTGTCTGGCTATGAAATATGCAATAAGTTACCAAACGAACAAAAAATTACTTTATTTCACAATTAAAATTACGTTCGAAAGTAAACCTAATATACTATAATATTTACCAAAATAGACTTAAATTGACCAGAAACGTTAACCAAAGGGGTGGATAGCTCGGAAAATAGTTTAAAAGCTCTACTCCAAAAGCTGAAAAACGGTAGCAGCTGTCTTTAAAATGGGTGCTAAAGCAGAAAATTTTGAAATAATGTTACGTTTAGTGGGAAAAGGTAGTAGATGAGAGATGTAAAGCTCACATTTCGAAAAATTTAATTCTAAGACAATATTGCGGAACTCTCTAATTAAAAAGGAGAAATCTTTCTAAACAGAAATTGCTTCACCACCTATAGTGCCATCATCGAGGTACCACACATTTAATTTAGAATTTAGAGCCGAAATGATAGGATCAATAGCCAAACTGAAAAGACCGGGACCTAGAGGGACCCTGCTGGCAGCCGACCGAAGAGAAGATAAGTTTGTCTTTGTAGGTACACTTAATTGGATGGCTTGCTGTAACATTGCCAGATAAAATTAAAAATAGGGTTGCAGCGATTTTTTATTTGGGTCAGCAGGACACCTCTGTCGACGGAGTTGAAATCGTTTTTTACATCTACCTTCAGTAATACAAGGTCCTTAAAGTGCTGGGGTGTGAGCTCGTCCAGGCCACCCGCAGAACCATTTTATAAAGAAAATAGAGCGGCAAAAATTTCGTTTGGAGTGGTAGAAATAGTGAAGTCGGTTGGAAGTGGAGGAGTTGGGAGGCGAAGTGTAGGTGAAGGAAGATGATGCTTAGAAAGGAGTGCTGCAAAAGTTTCCGGATTATCGGGAGCAAACACATCATTACAAAATAATAGCTGAGCAGCACCCCTAATATCGCCATCGCTTATTTTGTTTTCAACTTTTATTGTACGATTTGGCTTAACTGGCAATTTGTATGAATTTTAATCAGGAAGATACGGTAAAGGAGCAGAATTTGAGCAGTTATATTTGATTTTTTGAGTGAGAGAAACGTCACTATTATGCTTACGCTCGATAAATAAAGTTCGGTAGGCGAATGTGAGCAAATGTTCCCGGCTGGAAAGGCTGTTATACTTTAAAACCTGTGAAATACACTCAGAAAGAGCACGAGCTACCGAAACGCGAGCACCTGGAGGAATACTTTTCACAAGAGGACGATTGCGTTTCATAGAGCTCAGTCTTTTCTGCAAGGGTATATTACAGGGAGCAGAAGTAGAATCAGAACTCGATAAAATATTAGAAGTGGAGGGAGGAGGTATAATAGGGTCTCTGTGGCAACGGCTTTGATGAATTTTTAAGCCTCTAGAGCCCTTAAAGAATCGGGGCTGGGAACATAGCTCACAACAAACAACGGAACCATGAATGACAGAAGAATTTACATCACTCTTAGGAATGGAACTCCAAACAAAAAACTTATTAAATATAAACATAAATAAATATTTTCAAATAAAACATCCTTAGAGATCATTTACATTATAAATAACCCTCGTTTGGCAGTTGGGTAAAAACAGATCAAACACAAAAATAGTCTGATTAGGCGATTTTGCCAGTGACATGAAACACGATGACAGCCACTGATCAAATAATACTACGTAGAGTAATCACCACGGCTGACACTCTATCGTAGTGATTATTACTTCAGTTACTGGCGAAAACCGGCTACAACACGTCTGAATTGACACAGCTCATGGATTATATGATATGGATTGTAAAGACTTTTGCTACGCATTACTCTACTATGCTTTAGCCAAAGAAGACCATAGCAACGGAGATGACTTTTTATGCGCGTCCTTACCAACTGTCACTAATAATAAAGGTAAAACAGATGTGGTAAATCTCCGAAGGAGACGGTTCAGACGCCGGCCCGCATGCTCGTAGTGGCAGGCCACAAAATACTATGGGCCAGTAAATCATCAGGGCTAAAAACCCAGTATAACAATTTTTAAGCACAATTTTATCACACACCGTGTTGACATTGGCATCTCACTTTTTTAAAAGAACTAAAATTATTGAATCAACTGTTTAGTTACTTAGTCCCACCAACTTTACATGACTGCTTCGCACCATAAAAACTAAACAATTTGCCAACTATGTATAGCTTTATAATTACCACACAGATACCCTATCGAAAGACCACACCATGTTTGACGTTTATAAATGCATCAGTTTCCTATTATAAGATAAAAATTACAAGTAAGCCCATGGTATTTTTTGTAAAGTTGATTGGTGAGTAACGAGAGGTACTTGAAGAAAATTATATTTGTGTTTATGGTACACTTAAAGAAGAGTGAAACGAATCATAAACGTATTTTTACGATCCAAGTGGTAGAATAGCAGATTAGATTGTATAATAATAACATTAACACTCTCAAGAGAGCGTCTCGTTACGTAGGAGGCGATGCTATACGGCAAAAAATAAATAAATCATAGACTCGTTGGGAAATAGATTGATACATTTTAAAGTAGTTTGTACAAATATTAAGGGATAAGATCCGTAACGAGGTCATACGACATAAGACTAAGATGACTGATATTGTCCAAAAATGTAGGAAGCTGAAGTGGCAGTGGGCTGGCCATGTCTGTCGCAGAACCGACGAGAGGTGGAACAGGAATTTTCTCGAATGGAGACCACGCTTAGGCAAACGTAGGACACCCCCCGGCTAGATGGACCGATGACCTGAAGAAGGCAGCTTGCAGCGACTGGATACAAAGGGCAGGAGATCGTGCGCTGTGGCGCTCCTTGGGGGAGGCCTATGTCCAGCAGTGGACTGCAACAGGCTGATATGATGATGATGATGTACAAATATTATTTTTTTAATCGGCCTCTGAAATAAAGCATTAAGTCCAGTTTTTGTCAGTATATTCACAAGCAATAAAATGTTAATGTTAAACAATTTTCGAATTCAATACCCACACATGCATTGTAAACACCGAGCATAGCTCTTTCCATTTACCTTCCACGGTGTGAGCTCTTTTAAAATATCATAGATGAGAGGCTATGCTTCTTTTCCATGTCATCACTAACACACACTGGTTGTAGACTTTTGTCTTTACAGGCAGGTTTCCAAAATAGCTTTAGTACCATAGCCCACATCCATATGCTGCGTCAAGTTATACAAAAGACCGAAGAGTAAACTTGTCACTATGTTAGACGTTCGTTTGAAAAGGAATTTGATTTTATCGAGTGCATACATTATGGATTCGAAAATTTATGAAGGTACATTTCATTGCTCGTGACCTATACCACCGTTTGCTCACGTTCGTTATCAATATAATTCGAAGACGTCAAAGTCGATGTGAGTAGATAATTAAAAGAACTTGGTATGTCACAGAAATACTCTAATAGTACATTATGATACAAGTGTGCTACGTTGGTCATTATACACGAGGCATTATTATAAGCGCGAGCCGCAGGCGAGCGCGGTAAGGAAGCCGAGTGTGATAATGATCAATGCACACGAGTTGCATACGACGTTTTTCAACACAATTGCGAGGAAAAAACAAACTAAAATCTAAAATACCTTCTCCGAATATGACTTGGCGTTTTTGCTGTTTTTCTTTGCATTAAGGCGGCAACAGGCTATCACTCGTGTTTCGTGCCTCGATAAGTATTTCCGACGGGGTTGAATAACATTTTACTCGTCTTTACTATTTAAAGTAGAAATTTTTGATAGTAATTAACCACACAGCAACAACTTTACCAAATAATAATGGAATATAGCACGTAAGTTTTGTTTTTTTCGCGCGCCGCAATTTCGATGCGCGCGCAGGTTCAATAATGGCACAGGAAAAACTGGCTGTTCAGCCGAGTAGCAGCAATTTACAAAATAAAATAAACTATAAATTATTGTTTCTAAAAATGATAGTTAAGTTAGTTTGTGTTTATTAATATACAATTAAATAAAATGAAATATTGATTTGTCATCTTAACCCTTAAATAATTTAATATTCGTAAAATATTCAATGTTCTTAGACACAAACTTTTGATGGATTTAAAAAAAAAGGTTTACATTACCGCACTAGTGCGATAATCTTTTTACAGCACAAGTGCGTAATATGCTGAGTTATGATACTAAAAACGGTGTTATAAGAGTGAATTTACGAGCAACTGTGTTGAAAATATTATTGTGTAACTTATGGGATGATTGATGATTTAAAAATGTGTGTCACTCTGTCTCCTTGTAATTAACCTACAGGAACCTCTTAAACGTCATAACGCATTTATCGTTTATATTTTGCATATAAAAAAGCCTATGAAATATTTTTTTTACAATCCATTAATTCATCTACATTACAATTAAAATCTCACGCTACGACGAATGCTACGAGATGCTACGAGGGTTTCAAAGCTCATTAAGTTGAAAATAAATATTAACTCAAGATTCAAAATCACGAAGAGGTAACTATTTTCTATGTTTGTTTTTAAACTGGTTTACAGTAGTACGTAAGTTTTGAAAATAACGGATGTTATTTATTATTGTATTCTTAATATTTCTGGTTGCTCCGCGGTCGTGCTATTTGATTCATATTAGTTTATTTGAAACTTGCAAAAAAATTGCAGTATAATTGAGTTTATTAATAAATTTATAAGATTACGTAACAGCTTTTTTGAAATGATATTCTTTAACTAAAATACTTAGAAAAAGACAAGACATGACAATAGGGATGTTGACCTCATTCATAAATAATTCTAAGGCATCATTTATTTAAAAAGACACTTTATTTTAGGCCTAATAACTCAGTACAATTTCATTTAGGAGGCAAACTGATTTTTGATTGCTTTAAAATCGTAAAAAAGTAAGGCAGTTGAGTTTATCGGATAGTGACGTCATAATCCGATATCGCCATACAAATTATAAGGAAGATATCTGTTTTGACAGCTCATAAAAAGTATGTCAATTGATTGGTGGTGTCAACTAGCCTATTTATAAATAACAAAAACGGAACGGATTTTATACGAGTTGTTAAAAATGATTTACTAAAAGGTATTAAACTATTAAGGTTTAACCTAATATAAAATAAAACAAAACAAACAATAAGAGATATTTACCTTTGTGTAATAGGTATGTCACTTTCTTCGACGCGATTATAGGCGAGTGGGTCGAAATTTCGACATTACTTAAGACTACATTTTCGTCCAGTGACCAAAACATACGTTCGTAAGTACCTACAGAAAATTTCTGTACCTCGCAAGTGTGTCTTATTAACATTAAGTAACAGCGAAAATATTAATTCATTTCTATAACTGCGTAGGTAAATGTTTGAAAATAGTTATCTCGTGAGCTTAATGGATGACAGCTGTTACATGCTTTAAAGTTTGCCATAGGTACTTATCTACTTTTGCTAAAACGAGGAGGGAATTCTGAACAAGATACTTGTAAGAAGACAACACGCCTCTAAAAAAATTTTAAGTTCGAACTTGGACTTATTGTGCGAACTTGAGAGATTGATTTGTCTGTATGTCCCTTAGAGCATGAAATGCTCTAAGGTATGTCCGTTACAAAGCGTGTTCAAATTAATTTATTACGGATAACTAAGATCCATGGGTTAGTATTACAATAAGACTAGAGGTAAAAGTTTTTTAAATGTTTTAATTTTAATTGGTCATGTACAGGCGTTCCGTGCGGTCGACACAACATTCATAACTTTCTTACACCATTTTTTTTAGTTATTTATTGGGTGAGTTCATTTCTAACAGTAAAATACTGCCAATAAACATGTTTTTCTAATTTGTTTATTTTTTCAAATTTTGATTTAATTACGCATTAATACCTATTTGTTCGTGATATTATTCATCTACCTATATAACTATGCAGAATTTTAGCTTTCTAGCACTTAAGAGTTTCGAGCAAAAATAGGCGTGACACATAAATAGATGATCTAACTAATCAAATTGACAAAAGGTTTACAACTGAACTCTAAAAAGATGTCACTTTTAAAGTATCTTCAATTTTATTGGAGCTAAATTATCTTTAAAAATAGTTAATAATGATGAGAAACTCGTATCAGCAACGATTTATTTTCGCCATGAGCAAGCTAAGCTAAGCTCCAAGCTATAACCCACAAAATTAATCTCAATTAGTATATTCGACGATGAAAATCAAGAACGGAATAAATAAATATCTAGATTTTACTTTCTCAGCCACTTGGCCTTACATGAAACGGTGGCTTATTGAATGTTCTTAAGCGCGGGCCACTCGAACCTCTGGTCCCAACCCATGAGCTGGCGCCGTGCCATCTCCTCGTGTAATTTATAAGGAAATTCACTGATTTCCTTTTCTTTCTCTTACTTTATTATTTAACTACTTACTAGAGATTTATTCAAGTTTATTATTAGTTTTTTTTAAGGTCATAAGGAAGACTCCTTTATGCTAGGAAAGATGCTTTTGGAAGCTCTGCAATCTATTAAGTAAGTAAATTAACACAATTTTAATCAGTGTTATTTTTTATCGTTTTATCTTTAGTTTAATTAACTTCTTTTTATTGCATATGTCGTATAAAGGTCATATTCATATACCTAATAATAATAATTTAACTCAATTATAAATACTTACCAAGTTGAGAACATCTCTAAAAAATATGAGAATGTTTTAGGTCATGATAACTAACAAATCTTGAAGCACGTTTGATTGCCAAGATCAAGAAACATTTTATTCTAAACCGGCTACCTCTCTCAAATTAGTTTATGACTAACTATAATTCTGAATCGACAACAATGCTACTACTTACATGCTATTTATATTTACGTTAAAATCGTCATTCTTAATAATGGTTTTTGCTATCAATCATGTCGATATTTAATGGCATCAAATAATTATTTTGTCCCTAATCGTTCTCGTACACTGGACAGTAGGGACAAATTACCTGTCACCGTCAAACTGTGTTATTCTTTGTGTAATCTGATCTTTGTATCTCGCGCAACAAGTAAAGCCAGCAGGGGATGTCGTAAAATGAGTATTGATTTAATTCCGATATTTTGTTATTGACCTTAATGTTTTAGGGTAACAGGGAATTATTGGTTCTTTCATAAATTTTGTTAGCATTTGCAAATTATTAAGTTTTTTAAATATGGATCTTTAATTTTGATAAGAATAGGATTAGTTTCTGTTAGCTGCACATGGTGCATATTAACTTTTTATATATGCATGAGCTGGAGTTACACAGGATAGGATAAGATCCCTGTCTATAAAGGAGCTATCTCCAGTTCAGAGGAGGATAGGATACAACAACAACAAGCTTTTATCGAATGAGTACTTACCTATGAAGCTCTACTTAAGAGCAACATGTTATTAAATTAAAATGAAGTAGTACAATGTAATTGTTAGTGTAAGTGGAAATATTTGAATTAAACATTATCGAGTGAAATAGTGTGAAAAGAAGTGTGTGTTAGAATGCTTAATAAATTAAGGATTAAATCAGGGGATAGGTTTTGCTTCAAACGGTTTATAAGTGTCGTAGAGAAGTTGGTTAATCATTATTAGTAGAGGTAGGTATGTAACGGCTAGCGAGGAACAAACGTACATAACTTATTTCAGCTACTAACGCTTCTATTTAAATTAATATCTAGTTATAAGTAGTTATAATTTTGCAAACTATCTACAATGCAAATAAAATCAATCAGGTTGGAAGAACTAGAAATTATTACAAATGTTAATTATGTTTAATCAAGGTAAATTAATAAAATGAAGGTTTTGTCTAGGCAGAGCTACAAATTAAAAATTAAATATAATAAATGTATTACCTATGACGTATAGCATCTTCATGTACCCGAACACGCCTTGCCGATTTCATTCTCACCTAAACATTTTATGCCAATAAATATGTTAGGTTGATAATTTGTAAAAATATATATTTAAATTGTAAAATAAATTATTAAAAACATTGGAAAATACCACTACAGGCTAGAGTCTTCATTACTACTTGCCATTAGTCAATCATTGACACGATGTTTGTTTGGGTCGGCGGCAAAACAAAGACAGTCCCTCGATAGCATACTCGTGTATTATGACAATGTACGTAAGTAGTATGTGTTCAGATACGCATTTAAGTTGTGTTTGTAAACGTAGATGTACGGTACAATGGGTGGTTATGTAGGTATATAATGCGAAAACCTTTAGTTGCTAAATTATTGACTTTTCCATTAGAAAGTAGCTTAAGAATTCCGCAGGGGTCAGGCGCGGAAGGTCAGAACGTAAATAAAAATTACTTCTTATGGATTGTTTTACTGCTTGCAAGAAACGCTAGAAAACATCGAGATAATCTACAGGATAGGACTAGCTACAGTTCATGCCGTATTTTTAGAACTTTCATTGAGGTTTCTAAATAAAGGTTAAGATAGTGGGATACAATTAATGCTAAATTGGCAGGTCGGCGGCGGCGCACTGCCGCTATCCGCCGTCATATTTTAATCACTTAATGTAATGCGAAAAATCTGTTTAAAACCAACGCTACTAGGTACCAACGTTTAATAGTAAACTATCGATCCAAATATAGAAGGGTACTTCGTACGCCATTAACCGAAGTCACAGTAGCAATTATGTACAAAGGCATAAAGCACAATGCGATATCGAAGTGGCATGCTTATAATTTTATAAGTTGACAATTTTATTAATTACGCCCATAGATAACGACATCTATTAAACGGTACAAGTAAAACGTCGTGCAATAATTGAAATCGTGTAATTAAATACGTACCTTAAAATTCACAGCCAATCTAAACAACTGAAAACTGACATCCATAAATATTTACATTCCGGTAGAGTGGAGACGCGCTATTGCGTGCGTTACGATGTAGGTAGTCGGGTCGGTGTGCGGACGCGGGCGGTGCGCGGCGGGCGCGCGGCACGTGGAGAACGGCCCCGGGGCGCCGGCATAACACGCGCACGCATGGGCTCGCGCGCGGACGGCGCGCTGGCGCGGCGGCGGCGAGACGCGGGAGCGAGCGCCGACTGACGCCGCGCCGTCCGCGCCCGCCGCACGCCGCCCGCGCCCGCCGTACGCCGCCCGCCACACGCCGCACCGCCGCTCCGCCGCACGCCGGACCCCGCGCCCGTAGTCCCGCCCGCCCGCACCTCTCTAATTCTAATTGTTGCCTACCTCCGACTATCCAGGTCATCGTACCTGCAGTTGATTTTCCCCATAAACGAAAAACTCGGCTATAATTTGCATATTTAACATTAATCTTTGGTTCATAACAAAATTAGGTGCGCCTTGATGTCATAAAAAGTAAGTAGGGTTTAAATTAATAATTTATTTAAGAAGCGAAGGTATGCACTTACTACGTGGATTGTAAAAGAAAAAGAAAAGATTAGGTTTTGATTATTTACATTGTAGATGAGGTGGTATCGATGTGCATGTAGAGCTAGCTACAGTCAGTAGGCAGAATATGCGCATTCGCCAACAAGAATGAAAATATATCTATAGAAAAACCTAATAATGCGGAAAGGAAAACCTCTAGGGAGTATCCTACCAATTCTATTGTTTGCGCCGCGCCGTAGTTCGCAGAGCTACGTGTGCTGTAGCTAGGGGCTCTACATCTATCTCCAGATAAAGCTACTATGCAGAACTACGTGAAGGGAGGCTATTCTGCAATTTATGAATGCTCAAGCGTTTCACGTAGCATCCGTGCTCCACTTTAGGAAAAGTAACTTGACTGTTGTTTGTTGAATTGTTTTAGTTACTTTTATAAAAGAAAAGCGCTAACAATTTTCACTATCGCACAATAGTGATTTTTATATGAAGTAGGAAATTTATTACATTAGGGTGGATTACATTTGCAAAGTACAATACTTATGTTTTTTTATGAATCTGCTAAGAATATAATAAATATATAGCATTTTATTTGTTTTGATAATGTTAGTATAATAATAATATTAATAAAAGTGCACAAGGACATCGCCCGGGCAAGAGCCATCTGGAGCCTTGCTTGAGTTCACAATATTGCAAATGTATGTAACGATTGCTATGTAGTACAGTTTTTTGTGTTGTAGGAAAGATCAAAAGAATAACAACTTATATTTTAATAGCTTCTACATTGCTTGAAAGGTAGCAACCAAAAATAGTAAACTAGGAACTCAACTTAATGAAGCTTTCTAGAGAATGCAAAAACCTTGCAAAATACCTACTTTATTATGCAGATTTATCGCAATTTCCGATTACACTTAAGATAGTTATGGTAATCCATTAGCAAGGATATCGAATGTTCAATCATTCTACTGAATTTCGCTTGCCTAGGCTCTGTGCTAAAAAACGACCTACTAGACTGTATGCGGATGGGTTTTTATGAAAGCAGCGGTCACTTTTTGCTCAAAGTACGAATGTGGGGTAGCAAATTATGTAAAAATACTCGATAAGCCCCCTGTCACCGCACGCTGGAAAAGCCGTATCTACCCTGCAACGTCGACGTTTTTCGTGCACCACCTAACGTCCTACCTCTGTCGCAGTGGCATGTGTGCCGACATGC